>CAMZMU010000087.1:2574065-3259250 GCA_947311845.1 Poa pratensis
CTGCCCTTGGGGCGGAGGGTACTGAGGTTCGTCCACCCGAGGTACGGGTTGTATGGCACCCGCGATATTTCCGCCTGCGGCAGGCTGTGGTGGTGGAGGTGGTGCCATCAGACAGGCACATTGTTTGGCTGAGGCACAGGTGCAGGTGCGGGTGCGTGTGCGGCTGTTGCCTTTCTGAGTTGTACGTATTCAGACGCTAGTTGGTCGAATTCTCTGCAGTTTCTCATCGAGTGATTGGAGCGCAATTTTCCGTCTTCCCCTTGTACAGGTGGAATCTGCAATCAGCATCCATCTTTTCTTCGAATGATCGCTCGTTTGTGCGCCGGAGCGCGACTTGCGCCAGTCTTTCCTCTTGTAGCTGTCGCTGCGTTGGCCGTGGTCTCGACTGTCCCGGCGATCATCTCGACTGTCCCGTCGATCTTCTGACCGTCGGTCGCTTCTGTCTTGGTCGTTGCGGGGTGTGGAGAACCCAGCCGCCATGAATTCGGGTCTGTCGTCGTAGTGACGTTTTGAACTTGCGCCTTCGGTCGTCTCTGTATGAGTCTCTGCGGCTTCGACTGCCGTTTCATGATTGTCGGGGTGAGGACCCGCGTGTGGTGCGCGCCATGTCTTCTCCGTCTGCCCACTCAGTCGCGATCTTCAGGAGGTTAGCCACAGAGGTTGGCTTTTGGCGACCAAGTGCTTCTTTGAAGTCTCGCCTGGCGAGGCCCATGATGAAAGCATCCATGGCCATATCTTCTGAAATTACTCCAACTGAGTTGCGTATCTCAGTCCATCGTCGGATGTATGACCTCAACGTTTCGTCTGACCGTTGAACGCAAGCTCGCAGCTCTCGAACGTTTTTGGTCGCTCACATAGAGGCTCGAAGTTTTTGATGAAGTCTGCGCGGAAGTGATCCCACGAGTCGTATGTTGATGGAGGTAGAGCCTTGAGCCAGTCGCGGGCTGTGCCTTCGAGCATGAGTCGTATGTATTGCATGGCTGTGATGTTTGTGCCTCGCTGGCACGCGACAGCCAGCCTGTAGTCTTCCAGCCACCCTGAAGGTTCCTGTCGACCCGTGTACTTGGGCTGTTCAGATGTGAGTTTGAACCCTTTGGGCATCCGTGTCTCGCGGACGCGTCGAGTGAAGCACAGAGCTCCGTGTGGCTCAGGCTCCGATCAGAGTACGAGTCGCTACTGTAAGATCTGCGTGATCTGCTCCTGGACCTGCGCCGACGTGAGCCGCTTCTTTCCTTCGAGTGGTGGCGGCGACCACTGCGATTATGCTCTTCACGACGCGTGTCAACTATGGCACGATCTCGACTCCCTCCTGGAGTTTTTGGGATTTGGCGTATGGCCTTCGCCGCTAAGGCGAGTGATTTGATCTGTTGGCGATGTAGTTTTGCATTGGGGTCATCGCTGGAGGCTTGATTGCCTCTAGGTATGCTGCAGCGGTAAAAGAGCACCCGCAGCTGTTTTGGGTACTGGCACTCCCTCCTCGTCGTATGTCATGAAAGAGTGGCCTAAGTTGCGGGTGAGTGCTGCCCTCTCATCTGCGCGAGGTGTGACAGCCTTGATCTGGGTCTTGTGTCTGCTCGCCGGTGGAGCTCAGGAGAGCTGTCTTCTTCGCCACTCGACAAGCTAGCTTGCTTTTTACGTTCTTCGAGTGTTGCTCTGATCTGCTGCAGTCGAAGTGATTCCTGCCAGTTGAAGTACTGGAAGGTCAACATCTCCTCCGTGTTGCGTCTGCTGGCATCATTGTGCACTCCTTGATGACTTTATCTGCTTTTGCTGCCATCTCAGCAGTAATTGTGAGATTTGTGACTCCATCCGGCATAGTAACGTGCACGGGAACTCTGTAGGCCTGCGACTGGCCGCAGCATCAGATGATTCTGCGGCGAAGGCAACGTAGACCTGCTGGGGTATCACCCGAGGGTATGTGTATGTGTTTTCGAGTCCCGTCATGGACTCGACGTCTTCATCAAGGCTCATGTCGGAGTCGATATGCCCATCGAGTGGTCCGTCTGGACGGATCTCGCTGTCGATGCCTTCATCGCCTATGCTCATCTCGGTGTCGGCGAAGTTGTTATGAATCTCGAAGTCGAGGTTGTTGTTGGTGCAGATCTCGGAGTCGACGTGGTTGTCGATATGAGTTTCGGGCTCGTCGAAGTCGCTGAGGGAGATCCCGCAGTCGAAGCTATCCTCGAGTGGGAGATTGAGCTCGGGATCGTTTGTGCGGTATGCTGATTCGGCCTCCTCACCTTGGAGTTCTTCAATGAGCTCGTTGATCTCTCGAGTCGACATGGTTGTTGCAGACGAGCAGCTTGGAGGATCGACGATGGTATGGACGCAGTTGATGGATCCGCAGTCGAAGGAGCCGCAACCGATGGAGCCTCGGGTGCGGAAGTCGCGAGTTGGCGTGGATCTGTCAAGTCCTGCACACCAAGCTTGTTTGACGAAAAAATTGAACGACCAACGGTTAAACCCAAACCTGACTCGAGATCGGCGAACGTCTCCTGGAATTCTGGCGAGTGTGGCTCGAAGTCCATCAGAGGATCTGATGTGCTTTTTGCAGGTGAAGCTGGCGTGCTGCCGTTTGTCGAGTGAGTCGGCGAGTTGCCGTGTGCCCGAGTCGGCGAGTTCTGGTTTGTTGATGCAGCCGGCGAGTTGCCGTTTGTAGATCCGATCGGCGAGTCGCCGTTTTCCGATGGAACCGAAGAAACCGTGAGTCCAGCACTATTCTTTCCCACAGACGGCGCCAATTGACGAGGGGTTAACTCATCAAATCCCATGGTTAAGGACCTAGGGTTGAGATTATGGGGAGAGAACGTGGCAAAGATTTACCCAGGTTCAGGCCCTCGGGTGGAGGTAAAGACCCTACTTCCTGCTTGTCTGGTATTGATGTGTGAGATTATGCGGTTACAAGGGAGCTCCGGCGAGATGTCGATCTCGCTAGGGCTTTTGGTGGTTCGATTAGGCTTGTCCAGGATCGCGGCCCTCCCAGCCTTTATAAGGCTGGGTCTCGGAGTTCGTAACCGACCCTGTTACATGTAAGGAAAGTAAAACCGACTATGCCTATGTCTAATCTTGGAGGGTACTCCATCTTGTTGGGCCTTTCGTCATGGGCTTCATGTAGGCTCTTGATAATTGGGCCTTAGTCACGTGACATGCACCAGGTCCTTATGGTAGGGTACCCGAGATGTATATCCTTGTCACATTTCCTTTGAATATGCCCCACTTTTCCACATCTTTTGCACGGACGCCTCTTTACGGTTGCACCCTCTACAGGTGATCTGAATCTGTATATCCTTGGCCTTCCAGGTGCTCTGTCTAGAAGTGGAGGGCATAGCTTGAATCCTGGATCATACGTTTCCCATTGGTCTTCCCAATAAAGCAGGCACGTTATCAGCATATGTTGCCTGAAACTTGGCAACAGAGAATATCACACACATACGGATCAACTTTGCCCTGTTCGCCTCCGATGATGTTCAGGAAGAACAGGGCATGTATACATGGCTTGCCACTGAGCTCCCATCGCCTACAACTACATGTCCTCTCTGCCAAATCCACTGGATACTCCAACTCCCTTTAGAGCATGTATATGTCAGCTCAGCCGTAGTAATAGTTCGTCTAATACAAGACATAACACCCTGCATATTTCTACCTCGCAAATGCAAATTCTTGATCACACTTGGAATGATGAGATGGCCAGCATATGAGAGTCCAATTCTATGACGCAATACCATCTTATGCATTTCATCTGCCTGATCTTGTCAAATATTTCCCACACGAAAAGACCTTTCAATCCTTAATCTTTGCGTTGAAACTTTCAGCAAGGTTACTTGTCACATAGTCCACCTTGCACAGGTGTCTAAAGAAGCTTCTCGTCCACACCTTTTCGTGATGTTGTTCCAAGTATGCTTTCACCTCAGGATTCTTAGCGTACATCTGCTTCAAGTGGTGGGCATACTTCGTCTTGCTGCATGTGTAGCTGCTGGCCAAAGGTTGTCATCAAATACTTTCCCCTTGAATTTCTTCTTGAAATTAGTAGCAAGATGTCCCATACATTTCCTATGCTCTGCGTTAGGAAACACAATTTCTACCGCTTTCTCCAAACCCTTGCAAGCATCTGTATGAATTGTCAATCCAGCAGGGTCCTATGACCTTGCGTAAATTCTCCAAAAACCACCTCCAACTTTGCTCGGACTCCACCTCCACCACACCAAAAGCAACTGGAAAAAGCCAGTTGTGTGCATCAGCTGCACAAGCAGCTACTAACTATCCTTTCCATCTTCCATTTAGAGCAGTGCATCCACAACCAAATATGGCCTGCAACCGTTTAGAAACCCGCCAGTGAAAGCCTTGAAAGAGACAAAAGCCCTCTGAAGCAACTTCTCTCCTACTGTATTCCTTTCTCTTTGTACTGCACAGTAAAATAATCGATTTCTACCAGACTACCTGGACTTGCCCTCTCCATCTCAGCTTTGTATGTGTACAACAAGTGAAAGCTATCTTCCCACCCCGTACCGTATATTTTCAAGGGCCTGTTCTTTAGCGGTCCATAACTTGGTGTAAGGTAGCTTCTCCTCCAATTTATAAATCTCCGAGATTTTGCTGCCGAGGGCAGTTGCTCCAATGGATGAATCCTTTCTTAGCCATGGAGTCATCAACTCTGCCAGCCACTTGGTGGTTGCTAAGAATGATTTATGCGATTCCACCTTAGCTTGACAAGTGTACGGAAAGTTGTTATACCTTATCTCAATCATTTCTTTTGCTCTTCATAATTGGCATGCAAACTTCCCTTCCACGGGTGGCATGCAACTTCCACAAACACCTATCATTGGGCAGTGAACCGTATACTTTCCTCTCTCACTCTTCTATGTTCAAAATATTGTTGGTCTTGATGCAGGACGTTGTAAGTGCACTCCGAAGTTCATCCACATTTTTGAATCTTGTCCCCGGAGTAAGTATAGGATTCTCTCTGTCCCACTCAAGCGGGCTGTCATCGCCATCGTATTCATCTGGAATCAACATGTCAGCGTTCTCAGCCTCCTCTTCAGAATCAGTCTGTCCAAGCGGAACGATGGGCATATTGCCCAGTTCATCCAAAAGTTCAGGAAACAGCTTCTCATCTTCATCATCGTTCCTCGGCACGGCATCATCGGGCACCGCTTCATCGTCTGAAATTAAGCTGACCAGCACCATTGGTCTGACCTGCACTGGGCTGTCTTGCACTACCACTGGGATGACTTGCACTGCCAGTAGGTTTACCTGCACTGGACCTAAGAGGAGTCGGCGGAAGCTCACTATTAGCAGACGATTTTGATGACTCAAAAGCAGCCCCAGCAGCCGCCTTTCCCTTTCCCCTTGCCTCCTTTACCTTTGGCAAGTTAAATTGAATTGGTTTCCGAACCAATTCGAATTTAATTCTACCGAAGCGTTCAGTCATGTTCTGAGCAAAAAGGAATTGAACTGGATCGTCTGAGTTTAGTGGGAGGAATTCAGCCTCTACAATTGCCCAATATTTCACCAAAACAGAATTAGTTGTCCGCCAGCTGTACTTAGCACAGCAAGTACGAATCAACTCCTTGTACGAAATAGTCGTTTCTACCACCAACCGTTACCAAAAGCTATGGATATGTTCTTCCGACCCGTGTGACTTTCCATTTTGACTACCAAGCGATAAGCAGTCCTCGGATCCATCCTATTCAACGAAATCATGGCGGTTAAGGTGAAATTGAAGCCGTATTAACAACATACATCACGTAATCGAGACAATAGAGATTGTTTACTTACTTCGTTGTAATCCAAGTGTTATCTGAAGCCGATGTGACCCAGTCCTCGCCGTCATAAGGCGGCGGAGGCGGAGGCGGAGGCGGAAAGGGCCGAACGGCGGGGCCTGGAACTGCCGCCATGGATGCGTCGTCCAAGCGGGGGTGCAGGGAACCACCGGTGGACGGGGCGGGGCGGGGCGGGCGGCACTATGGCGGTGGCTGGGGTCAGATCGGGATTTGGGGGGGGGGGGGGGGAAGGGGAAGACGATGATTCAAAATAAGCAACGGTCCAATTCGAAATGTGCTAATTTTTTCCGAAATGAACTGCCCTAGCCGACCCCACTAGTCAGAACGAGGTGTTTCCAAACGAGCTGCCCCTGGCCGTCCCCACCCGTCAGGCCAAGTGACGGTCAAAGGAGGTTGATCAGACGGAAACGCCGCGTTTGGCCGTCCGCGGAGCCTCGAAAGAGTCAGGTAGGGCACAGACAGATAAAACTACACAGGTAGGGCACAGACAGTTAAAACTACGCTAGGTAAGGCACAGAAACAATTGACCCCTGGCAAAGTCACCGTAAGCAACCTGCATCTGGGCTTCGAAAATGAAAAGGTCAGTGAAGGTGTTGATAATGCACATAGTTTTCTCTGGTCGTTCAATTTTGAGGTTTAGTCTTAAATTTGGCTAACATATTTTATGTTCTCTCTTATCTTTTGCAGATTTGGGTTAAACCTGAAGATCCGAGAGAATTGTGGCGGGTGTTCAGCAAACTAAGGCTTGTGAATTTGGCTGCCATTTCAACAGAATGTGATCTCACTTGGACGATGTTTATTCTGCAAGGTGCACCTTACCTTGAGGAGCTATGCATCAGGGTAAAGTCTTTCTACCTTTTCTCCAAATCTTCTTCCTTCTTGCATGCTAAAGTTAGATTTAGTACAGTCTCAAATTTCCATTGTTGCAATAAAATGCTTCATAGTTAGGTAAAATTGTTTCTTCTCTTACATCATTGAATGCGAATATTTGCCTGATGGGAAGCATTTCAGGTTTGTGATTGTATGGGGGTAAGGGATGAGAACGAGAGGAAGCAGTACTTGTATAGCTATGAGAGGAAGGATGCTGATGCAAAGTGGGAAGCATCTGATTTCAAGCACCGCAATCTTTCCGTGCTCAGAATCTGTGGGTTTCAGTCAGAAGACAAGTTTGTGGATTATGTCACAACTATCATGAAAGCAGCAGTTAATCTGAAGGACATATACCTGCACGAGAAGCCAGCGTGCAAGCATGTGTGTGCATACAGACGTGGGAAAAGTAGCAAGTACCCGCTGTCAATGATTCAAAAGATCTGGGTTAGGAACAGTTTGAGGAACAGTTTGGACATGCATAAGCGCCCGTCGTTAAGGCTTCACTTCCAATTTTAAGAAACATCAAGTTATGGTTCTCCTGGATGACAAGGAAACATGCGTGATGGTTCTGATGATCACTTATTAATGTTTGTGTCTAGCTATGTTATCGTGCCTTTACATTGTCTTGTATCTCAGGAAGTGACTGGGTGTTGTATTATATTATAGTAAATATTGCTAAGAAACTAAATTGTTGTACATCAAGTCTTGTTGCATTTTATCCTGGGAATTTTGTTTGCTCAAACTGCTTATTTAAGTACTGTTTGGCCAGATTTATCCTGGGTAGTGGTGTTCAAACCCAGTTCGAGTTCAAACCGTGGAAACTGCAGGCATGATAATGATTCAGCTGGAAAATATCGTTATCAGTATGACTCGTGATGGCCATACATGCATGCATGTTCTAGAGAAAAACAAGTGCATCCATCTTCTTTTGCCCATCCTAGTAAAATTTGTGTTAACAGTACAAGCATATGCAGGCTGGATCAACTGACTGATATCAAATAAACTGTCTGAAAAAGCTTCCAGCAAACTATTCAGGCACATAAAGAATCTAGGTGACGAGAACACTAGAGTATCCTTGCATTATGATCAGCCCTCATACGGGCAGGGCTCAGGAAGTGAACTGTGTTTGATGGTTTTCGAACTTGGCTGTAAACCCTTATTTTTTGCAGTGCACTGGTACATGTATTGTATGCAATCTGGAAACCAAGTTATCATATTATAATGTTTGCTTCTACTTATTCCCTTTTTGCCCCAGTGCAGATTCTGTTCCCAATTTGCATTGAAAAATGGTACTCTTGCATTGTTATGTTTCAGTGGAGAGTTGTGAGAACAATCTATGCTCGTTTCAGTTCACTGAAAATGCAAATTCAGAACCAGTGTACTCCACCACATGATACAAATTCATATCAAGACAAGGACGGTCACCAGCGCGCTCTGAAACATAACAACTTGTGTTCTCCGGCTTTGGAAAATCATCGGCAGCAGCGTGGGGAGTGGTGCAGGCGCCTCCACCACCTGCCCTCCCAGGCAGCGCCGCACCCGCTGCGACTTGCGTGTGAAATGTCAATCCGTCCCTGGACTGTGTTAAGCTAATATTTTTTGGCAATACTAACCTTAATATTGGCAAGACGAACTGATGAACAAATAGCTGGATATCACAAGTCATAGTTGATACACAAATAGTTGAATGTTATAGTTGATACACAAATAGCTGAAAGTTATAGTCAATAATACACAACACTTCTATAGCTAACTTAACTGATACACAAATACTACTAACAAACTCCAATTACCCACATAGATATCAGTAGCCGCAAGCTTAAACCAAACATCCTAGTGCCATAACATCACGCTTGTCCTCGAGAACTTGGGACCAAGCAATTGTAATCACCACCTTAACGCCTCCAAGGAAACAATTTTTCCTGGTTATTTTGCTAAATTTGGCCGGGAAACTGACATGACCTCGTGCAGCAATAGCACAAATTTGGAGTAGGCTTGTACGTCAACATCCAACCTTCCTTGATCCTCTACAGAAATAACATTCCTTGGAAGATGTAGGTAACCACCACCGCCTTTCAGCGTTCCTCCATCTTTTGAATCAACCATCACAATTTCCGCGGATGCGGGATAAGTAACAAAAGTGACTCGGTTATCTTCAGTGATTACCATTTTCCCTGCTAGTGAGGAGCAAGCAACTCGGGCGCCATATTTAAAAGGCCTTGACTACCTTTGACAACCTGGACAGCCAAGATACTAGCCTGGGTTGTTCTTTCAACAACCTGCGCGCATAACTCCATCTTGCAGAAACAATTCTCAAAGCAAACGGTAGATACATCATGACCAAATACTTCGAGAGAATTGCGTCCTTTAGTGATCAATGCTTTATCTTGAGACTTTGTTGTACCTCTTACTTTTAGTTCGATTTCAAAGTTGACCTTGTCTGTATATACAACAACACGAGACGGCCCAATCAAGCGAAAGAAAGGATCCTGCAAGCATTAACGATATAACCTTGTTAGTTTTTTTTGCTGGTCATCCAAATGAAAGATAATGAAGAGCAAATAGAAGTACATACATTCTGTGTCAGTTCTTGAGAACTGTCCCTATCAGAGTAGAACAGAAAGTTGCGGTTGTGGTCTGCGACATCTCGGACAGCAACGACGCCATACACAAACAGCGGCCATTCAAGGCCACCAGCTATTTGTGCGAGCTTGATGGAGAATATCTGCATGGTGGTAGGAGTGGACGCGGCGCTATTGGGTGGGCTGCGTCCAGGCGTGTAGTATGTAAATTGCATCGAACTTAATGCCGCTGCAGCATCCAAGTTCAAAAGCGTGTGTTAGAAATCTGACATGAATTACTACTAGGTACTAGCTAATTAAGCAAAGAAAAACAGAACAATATCTCCAAAAAAACAGAACAATAAACCCCTAATATTCTCGTGACATAATTAGTAGCAGGATGTTTACTCACTCATGTCTTCGAAGGAACCACAGGTTTGGCTCCATGCAGATTCCCAATCACTATAGTATTCATCGAAATTCTCCGCCTCATCAGCCATCTCCTCATCTGCCGTCTTCTTGGGCATCTCGTCATGATCGAGATCATCTTGGAGAGAGTACTGCCCCAATCTGGTCACTAAATCGGTGGCACTGGGATCTGCAGGTTCGATTATCAGTTTGTCTGATCCGATCATAGACGTATGCTCCTGTATGGCGGGCGCGCTCCTCATAGATTCGTCGAATTTGTCGGACAAGTCTTTGATCAGCTGCTGGATAGTCCCCCTCTCCATCTTCCTCGCCTCGACTCGACTCTTCCCCTCGCTTTCTTTTTCGCCGCCGCCGCCGCCTAGATCAAAGGCGTTCGATGTGAGACTTGTTTACAAAACTCTGCCCCGATACAAACATATATGTGCATGCACGGAGGACTCGGATCCGTAGATACCGAAGCCGACTCCAACTAGACCGGAGACGTACGGCAGCACTTGCCAACTATAGCTAGTACTCCAGTATATGTGTCGAACAAGCTTTGTTGGCATAAAAGTTCACTTTTTCTAATTAACAGCCAGCTATTTTGCAATTGGGAAACAGTGCCGGTCCGGGCGGGCGGTGCCTAACGAGTCCGAGATGCAGCGAGCGGAGATAGCGGTGGCAGCGGAGCCGGAGTTAGCTTCGTTGGAGTCCGAAGGAAGGGTAATGTATGCATGGTCTTATTGTCTTAAATCTTAATAAAGTCCACTCTGTTGGACAAGTCTATTTAATCCAAAGTCCACGCTGAACCATCCGAACGAGGCCTTAGAGTTATGTTCTGTCATAGTCTACTGAGCAACGATGGAGTGCTTGCTTTCGCTTCAGGTTCAGAATAAGTTTTTACTTTCTACGCATATATCTCAGAGAGTTATTAGCATAGAACCACCACATTTCACGTCAAATTTCTAAAAACCACCACTTTGTGTTTTGATCGCAGAAAACCACCAGTATTCGCGACATTTGTTGCAATGTGCGCTAAAACTAAATTAAACGTGAATTGACACGATTTCTGACAGGTGGGACCCACCAGTCAGGGCTTACGTGGCAGAAGGTGTTGACTTTTTGCTGAGGTGGCACCATGTGCCCACATGTCAGACAATAAAAAAAATATCTCAAAAAATAAAAAAACATCTCAAAAAATCTAAAAAAAATAAAAAATATCTCAAAAAAAAAAAAATCAAAGTGGACAGGGAGCAGGCGCTGGACGCGGTGGTGGACAGGGAGGTCCCGTTGCCGTCGCCGCCCCGGTCGCTGCCGTCCGGCCGCTCGCCGTCCGCGCGCCCGGCCGCGTCCCCACCGGCGCCCGTCCGCGTCCGCCGCCTCCCTCCGGCACCCGGCCTCTGGTCGAAGAGCGTGAGCGGGAGCTGGACACGGCCGAGGAGGTCGTCCTTGCGCGGGCTCACCCGGTCCTCCACCGTCATCAGCAGCTGCTCCTTGAAGGGCTCGGCAACGACGAAGACCAGGTCCTCGTTCCACCGCGGGTTCAGCGTCGCCGCGGCTACGACGGACGTCTTGAGGATCTGGTTCCCGACCTGCGCCTTGATGAACACCTCGGAGGCGCGGCCGCGGGACTGCGGCTGCACGTCCTGCGCCTCGATGACGTTGACGCCGAGATACCAGAGCTTGGGCGAGACGTAGGCCTTGGAACGCACGCTGGCTACGCCCTCGCCGCGCACGGTGGCGGCGTCAGAGTGCCAGGCCTCAGGGAACGCCTCGTCGGCCTGGGTGCCGATCAACACGGCGAGCATGAGCTCTCCGCGCACCTTGTACCCGCCGTCGCCTCGGCGCTCCTCGAGGCGGTACCACTGCGGCGCGAGCGGGCTGTCGGGCGGCACGCGTGTGGGCACCTCGCCGAGGTCGAAGACGACGCGGCCGACGTAGTCGTCGCGGCCGAGCATCTCCCGATCCTTGAGGTATGTTGGCATAATCTTGTGCTCCCCAAAATATCTAGCCAATGTTGCTTAGTAGCTAAGGTAGTAGAGCTAAAATCAGATTTGAACTCAGCCATGTGTGAGCTGTAACCTAGTCATCTCTAGCTAAGAGTTGAGCTGTAAAAGCTATGTCGGTCACTGTAGCAGGTCGGCCACTGTAGCACCGACCTTGTAAGTCCTATAAAAGGACATGTACTCCATCGTTGTATGCTAAGCTGAAATACAAGCAAATCATAAGGCTTCACTCTATTCGTGTGTGTCCAGCTACCATAGCTAGTTGAGAGAGAACACCAGCTCGATTGTTATCAGCTAGGTGACATCAATTGGTATCAGAGCCGCAAGGTTCGGGGCCGTGGTGCGCGGCGGCCGGTGTATGTGAGCGCCAGGTTGTGTCCGTGGCGGTGGCGACCGGCGTATGTAAGCGTCAGGTTGTGTCCGTGGCGGTGGCGACCGGTGTATGTGAGCGCCAGGTTGTGTATGTGGCGGTGGCGACCGGCGTGTGCGCCAGGTCGAGTCCGTGGCCGCTAGGCTTCACAAGTGAGAGCATCAAGATTAGGGGGTGATTGTTGGCATAATCTTGTGCTCCCCAAAATATCTAGCCAATGTTGCTTAGTAGCTAAGGTAGTAGAGCTAAAATCAGATTTGAACTCAGCCATGTGTGAGCTGTAACCTAGTCATCTCTAGCTAAGAGTTGAGCTGTAAAAGCTATGTCGGTCACTGTAGCACCGACCTTGTAAGTCCTATAAAAGGACATGTACTCCATCGTTGTATGCTAAGCTGAAATACAAGCAAATCATAAGGCTTCACTCTATTCGTGTGTGTCCAGCTACCATAGCTAGTTGAGAGAGAACACCAGCTCGATTGTTATCAGCTAGGTGACATCAAGGTAGACCTCGAGGGCGTTGGACTGGACGCGGGACTTGGAGAAGGCGAACACCTGGTCCCACTCCGGGTTGGCGCGGTCGTAGTGCTTGGTGGTGCCCTTGTAGTTGCCGAGCTTCACCTCCACGTAGGGGTCCATGGCAGCACCGGTGATGGGGTTCGGGGGCAGGTCCTTGGCCTTGACCACACGCACGTACAGGAAGAACATCTGCTCCACCAGGTCGTACGTGCTCGACGGCTTGTCCAGCGCCTGCTCCCTGTCCACTTTGACTTTTTTTATTTTTTTATTTTTGAGATATTTTTTATTTTTTAGATTTTTGAGATATTTTTTATTTTTTGAGATATTTTTTTATTTTTTGAGATATTTTTTATTTTTTATTAGTCTGACATGTGGGCCCATGGCCACGTGTGCTGTCACCTCAGCAAACAGTCCACGCGTGCTGCCACCTCAGCACTGACTGGTGGTCCCACCTGTCAGAACGAATGTCAATTCGCGTTCAATTTGTGATCAGTGCACATTGCAACAAATGTCGCGAATACTGGTGGTTTTCTGCGATCAAAACACAAAGTGATGGTTTTTCAAATTTTGGCGTGAAATGTGGTTGTTCTATGCTAATAACTCTATCTCAGACTGGAGGATGGGGCACGGCGAAAGTGATCACTTCTCGGGAGAACTGAAACATTGAAACTCTTTCCAAGCCAAAAAATAAAGATGTTCTTTCGCTGTCATCTCTTTTCTTATAATCCGTTCTCATTGTCAGGAACACAAATATCTTAGCAGGTTTTGTTGTGCCTACATGAAGTATACTAGGCAAAATGGCGCGTCGACACGCCGCGCCCGTGTGTAAAAATTTATATTTGGAAGTATCCACATTAAAAATTGTTCAGATTTTAAAACTATTGGAATTCAAAAAAAATTACATTTATTTATTGTTTAGATTTCAAAATTTTAGTAAAATTGGGAAGTTAGTTATGTTTGAATTTTTGTACGTTTACAAAATGTTTAGATTTGAAAGGCATAATTTTGAAATATACATCATTTAGTAGTTTTTGAAAATTATTTAAATAATTTGAAATAATATCTATAAAGTGTTTAAATTATTCTGTTGGGTTTATCATATTGAGTGATATTACTGATATTGTTTTACTCGATTTTATTTGAATTTAAAAGGAAATAACTGCGTCCGTGTGCTAAAAGGAAATGACCGCGTCCGTGTGGATGTAAAGTAGTAACAAAATTTTACATGGGGTGTGGAGAGGAGAAAAAAAAATCCGTAAGCTTCATAATTAATATAAAGAAGTTATAGTACTTATTGAAATTAAAATTATGGTATATTCTGTGCGTGAGCAACAACTTAAATATGGTCTAAATACAACTAAGAGTAATCTCTGTGATGAAAATAGTAATGGAAGAAAGTAGTACTTTGTTAATTGTAGTAATGTATTAATCTAAATTGTTTGGTGTCACATGAATTTGAGACAAATAATTGGGATTTATTTTTAGCATGTTTTTTTTCGTATTTTTCCGCTTAATTATGCATCAAAGAATGGTATATTTTATGTATGAACAACACTTTTTTCTTTTCACCTAGCGAGAAAATAGTAAAATTTTCTGGAGAACTAATCCAACAAATATTCAACAAATGAGCATTTATTAGTTTGTGTGAAAAGTTTGAGAATTTATTAAATTTTAAGTTTTCTTAATTTTTGAAATGTGAATATTTTTTTTGTTGTAATTTTTATGTGGAGAGTATAGAATTTTGGTAGTCTCGGAAACTTTCGAACTATTGTTTGCATTATTTTGTGTGCATCGTTTTTTTTTGTGCAACTTTTGTGTGTGAAGTTTAAAAATTTGCTGAATCTGGAGTTGTTTGACATTTTTTTTGGTTTGTTTTTTTGTGTGTGAAGTTTAAAAATTTGCTGAATCTGGAGTTGTTTGACATTTTTTGGTTTTTTTTTTTTGAATTGTAGTCTAGAAGTTATGAATTTAACAAATTTTTCCATCATTTTGTTGCAATCAATCAATTTATTATGGAAACTTGCTAAATTTAGAAATTTTTGATATATTGCTTGTATTATTTTGAACTGTAGATTGGAAGGTATGAGTTTTTTGAATTTTAGCATTGTTTTATAATTGTTATTTTGAATTGTAGGTTGAAAGATATTATTTTTTTGAATTTTAGCATTTTTATGTAATTGTTGATATATTGTTTGTATTATTTTGAATTGTAGTTTGGAAGCTATGAATTTTTTGAATTTCAACATTTTTTATAATTGTTATTTTGAATTGTAATTTGAAGATATGAATTTTTAAATTTAGGATTTTTTTTGAATTCTAGCATTTTTGTATAGTTGTTATTCTTGGATTGTAGATTGAAAGGTATGAATTTTTGAATTTTAACATTTTTTATAATGGTTATTTCGAATTGTAATTTGAAGATATGAATTTTCTAATTTTAGGATTTTTTTTTGAATTCTATCATTTTTTTATAATTGTTATTTTTGAATTGTAGATCGAAAGATATGAATTTTTTGAATTTTAGCATTTTTATGTAATTGTTGATATATTGTTTGTATTATTATGAATTGTAGTTTGGAAGATATGAATTTTTTGAATTTTCTAATTGTTATTTCGAATTGTAAATTGAAGATATGAATTTTTTAAATTTTAGCTTTTTTCTTGTAATTTTAGTATTTTTTATGATTGTTATTTTGAATTGTAGGTTGAAAGATATGGATTTTTTGAATTTTAGCATTTTTATGTAATTGTTGATATATTGTTTGTATTATTTTGAATTGTAGTTTGGAAAATTTTTTTTTTTGAATTTTAACATTTTTTATAATTGTTATTTTGAATTGTAAATTGAAGATATGAATTTTTTAAATTTTAACATTTTCCCTGTAATTGTGAAATTTCTGACATACGGGTCCCACATGTCAGGGTTTTCTTTATTTTGAAAATCATTTAAAAAAATAAAAAAACTGACAGGTGGGGTACGCTTGCGTCAGCACATGACGTTGTTCGTCGGCGGCGGGCGCACGGCCGAGCTCCGCCGAGCTCGCGTTCGAGCAGGAAAACGCGCTCGCGAGGCTGGATTCGCGTGGATCTGCGAGAGTACATCGCGGGGAAGCGCCTGGCAGCGGAGCTGGACCAAATGGTCGCCAGAGTTCGCCGGCGGAGGCCAAATCACGGCGGCGGATGCAGGAGGGCGGCAGCGTTGAATCCGACGCGACCGCGGCGTTCCAGCATGTCTCTGTCGGTGAGGAGGGAGATGGCGCGGCGGCGGAGCGGTCCGCGTGCTTCGATCTGAACGGGGAGAGGTGGAGTGGCCGTCGCGCGCGTCGGTTGCGGCGGCGACCTCCGGCGTCGCGGGAGAGGAAGAAGGGAGGGTGAGGTGTGGTGGTTTTTTACACACCCGTCCCTGATGTTTCAGAGAATTGCAAGTAAGTCCTTTTCTGGGGGTTTTATGTAAAATATTGCGCTAATAATCGTGCGGGAGGGGTCACCGGGTGGAAACCGGTTCCACCGGCCACTCACCGGCGACGTGGCGCGGGTGCGCGCGTACTGTTCCCAGGAACAGTAACTCGCGTTGGGGTCGACGTGGATTGATCTGGGCCGTCCGTCGCGAAGATCGGACGGTGCGCGGAAAGCGCGCGACGTGGACGGCGTGAGAGGCAGAGGAGATGTCCTCCCTTTATAAATTGCTTCCTCCTGAAATTCAGATTAGCAAATTTATCTTTGCGGTGTTGATGGAATTCCTGATATAGTTTTGGGCTCTGGAACAAACCAGGTAGTCTGAATTTCTTGTTACTGTTGTGTATGATACACTACATGCTTGTTTGCATCGGAAAATGCTGTTTCAGATGCATCATCAGCATCCGCAGCAAGAATATGTCCTTGCTTAGTTTCCTAAGCAGTAACTTCGTGTCAACGATCTGCACAACAGCACAAGTCTTCATTTTCACCGGTTTTGTAAATTTCTCTGAATGTTTTCAGGTTGGACAAAGTTTGGGTTTTGCCTAAATAAATCCATTTGCTGTCATCTCAATTTTTTGATCCATTGTCATTGTCGTGAGCACAGATCTCTTAACAGGTTTTGCTCTGCCCACATGAAGTATATTGATTTCTCAATCAAATTAGCAAATTTTATTTATCTTTGTGGCAACGATGGAATTCCTGACACAGTTTGGGGCTCCCGAGCCAACCAGGTAGTCTGAATTTCCTGTTCCTGATGCGTATGATATACACTAGTACATGCTAGTTTGCCTTGGCAAATGCTGGTTCAGATGCATCTGCAGCAAGAATATGTTGCCTGACCAGTAACTGTTTTGACGATCTGCACAAATCTACAATTTTCACCGGTTTTCTACATTTCTCTGAATATTTTCAGACTGGACAAAGTTTGGCATGCTCATTCTGATTTCTACTGATTTTGGTACGCTGTACTACTATGCACAGTATAAATATACGGTCTGTCTTGTTGCTGCATTTATTAATATGATTTTGGTTCCTTGATATCTGTGACAAGACGTTCAAACTGTACTGGCGCATCACATGTACAGCTTCAAGCTGCAGTGCTGTACTGCGTTGGATCTTATTGGCGGCCTCCTGAGAATTCAAGTAGTACGTGCCAGTACGGGGCTGATGTGATCCCTTCTTGGGAGAACTGGAGCTTTTGGACTCTTTCCAAGCCAAAACGTAAAAAAGGAATTTTTTTCGTTGTCATATCTTTTTTTAGATTCCTCTGTCATTTTCACAAGCATCTTAGCAAATTCATGGATAAACCTTCTGAAATTCCAAGTCATGTGATTATGTGTACTAATATGAATTGTCCGTACTTGAATAAAAGTTAACAAAATCATCTTTTTGATGATAATGGAGTTTTCGGGTATAATTTTAGGCTGCGGAACCAACCAATAATTGACATCTCGGCTTACCCCTACCCGTCAGCAAAACGAACGGCCCCTTTCTCCGTACCTGGTCAAGCCTAGACTAGGCTAGGATCCTATGCGCCGGCCGGGTGTTAGCAAAAAGCAACCTTTTGTCATCCAAAAGTGTCACAACATGTGTGTGTGTGTGTGCCCTTCAAGTTCTTGTTTCACAAGGATGATAGAAACTAATCCATAGCATGACTAAATTACGGTGTTAGATAGCCTAGCGAGTATTATTTATGGAATCATTTTGATAGGAAGAAAAAACGAAAGAAAAATGTAAATTGTGTACACCATTCCTGAATTAAAACCTCATTTATTTCACAAATAGAGCTAGGTAAGTAGGTGACATACACGCGGAACGCTCTATGTTCCTCCCAATCCAACTTCCACGAGAAGCAAATGTTGGTAAGAAGGCAATGCCGCTCTCTCCGCTTATCTTGAAGAGGAATCACCAAGGGCTACCAAACTTCGACATATAGAAACAGGAGTGAAACGCACCAGAGGTCACGAAGTTGCGCAAAAATTAAGGATTGGTCACCAACTTGAAAAAGCTCAAAACTGGGTCACGAAGTTGTGGAGTAGTCAATTTTTGGTCATTCCGTCACGGTGGGCGTCAAGTTGCTGACGTGGCAGTGTGTTTTTTACAAAAAACACCTTGAACTTTTATATATTCTAATTGTTAGGTCCTTCTCCATATTTATTTTCGAGTGAAACGCACCAGAGGTCACGAAGTTGCGCAAAAATTAAGGATTGGTCACCAACTTGAAAAAGCTCAAAACTGGGTCACGAAGTTGTGAGTTAGCCAATCTTTGGTCACTCCGTCACGATGGACGTTAAGTCGCTGACGTGGCGGACTGTTTTTTTACAAATATCCCCTTAGAATTTTGTTTCTTCTAATAGCTAGGTCCTTCTCGATAAATCTGGGCACAGTTTGGTCTCAAATTTTATTTTTGCTCGCCGTCGTCACCTCACCGTCGCGTCCAATCTCCCGGTCTCCGACCTCCTCCTCTCCCTCCCTCCTCCTACCTAACCTCCGATGGCTGCCCGCTCGCGCCCTCCGCGCCCGTCGTCTCCTTCCCGCCCTCCGGCTCCCTCTAGCCGCCGAGCACGGTGCAGTGGCGTCGTTCGCACGGGGCAAGGCCCTCAGCATAGTGGTGCACGGGCGCAGGACAGGAAGGGCGCACGGGCGCAGGACAGAGAGCCGTCGTGGAGGCGGTCGGCTGCCCCCAACCTCGCCGCGCTGCAGGCTACGACTGCGGCGTCGTTCCCGTGCTGCTCGGCGAGCCGTGCGTGGACGCCGACGCCGGACGCCGTTGCCGGACGCCGGATGTAATGCACAGAAGAGATGAACTGCTCCACGCGCCACACCAGTTTATTTGGAGTATTTGTAAGAAGAAAAAAAAATCGAAAAAGGACCTAATAATTGGAAGAAACAAAATTCTAAGGGGATATTTGTAAAAAAACAGTCCGCCACGTCAGCGACTTAACGTCCGTCGTGACGGAGTGACCCAAGATTGGCTAACTCACAACTTCGTGCCCGGTTTTGAGCTTTTTCAAGTTGGTGACCAATACTTAATTTTTGCGCAACTTCGTGACCTCTGGTACGTTTCACGAAAATAAATATGGAGAAGGACCTAACAATTAGAATATATAAAAGTTTAAGGTGTTTTTTGTAAAAAAAAACACACTGCCACGTCAACAACTTGACGCCCACCGTGACGGAATGACCAAAAATTGACTACTCCACAACTTCGTGACCTCGTTTTGAGGTTTTTTAACTTGGTGACCAATCCTTACTTTTCGCGCAACTTCGTGACCTCTGGTGCCTTTCACTCTAGAAACAGGCACATAAATCTATGTCCGTCTCCCTCTTGCAAAATTGCCTTAAGCCACATTTTGGCACACTTCAATTTGTACACGACCGTTTATCCGGATTTTGTTCCCGTTGACATGCAACATAGAGAATTCACACCTCGACGACATTAATTGCTTCCGAAATACTGGATTCATTATTGCATCCATTGGCTCCCAACTAATTGGCCATGTGGTTCGAAGCTGCCGAATACGAACTCAGCACGGTGGAACTCCATGCAATGCCGTCGAGGATGCTATCGTTGTAAACTCACTTACACATTTGTAGATTGATCATTTCTTTAGGAAAAAAAACTGTTTGCTTCTACTCAAAGTGTATCTTTTTTTTGGATTGACTTAAAGTGTATCTCAAATCTTATAGAAAATGGATGGATTCATCCATTGTGGATTTTGCAATCTCGTGTGCACAGACAATCCTTGGCACTCCCTTGCTCATGCGTCTCTCCTCCAATACATAGACCACACACCCTTCGCTCCTCCCCTCTTTCGGTTCTTCCCCCGCTCCCCTCCCCTGCCTGCGATCTCCCCACCCCACTCTCTCCATCCATAGCTAGGGTTTTAGCGCCCCATTCCGCCGCCGCCGCCGCCGCCCGCCATTCCGATCGGGATCCCGCCCGCCGCCGCCGCACCCTCTTGTTTCGGGAGGATCTCGATCTGATCTCGCCTCGATCCGCGGGAAGGGCCGCCGCTGCGGGAGGGAGTTGGTGGGCGGGCGAGATCTCCGAGGCACTTCTGTACTCTCGGCTGCTGCCGGTCGTGTGCGCGGCGCTGCCCATTCCATGAATGGATGGGAGGGGGGAGTCCACGGCGACGTCGGGGCCCGACTACTCCCCCTTCTACGTGCAGCACCGGGGCATGGGGACGCCACCGGGAGGCCCCGGCCTCCACGTCCCGCTGCCGCCCGGCGGGTACCGGCAGCAGCTTGACGCCGTCTCCGCGGGCTACGCCTTCCCGCAGCAGCACTTCGGGGCCGCCCCCCACATAGGGCAGGGGCAAGGGTTCCACCAGAACCACGTCGAGGCCTCCCCTCCCCACATGGCGCACCAGCACCAGCAGCAGCAACAGCAGCACAACGTTGGCGGTGGCGGCGCCGACAGTGGCATGGGTGCGGCTGTGGGCGGCGCTGACGGTAAAGGGGACAATCAGGGGAGCCCGCAGGACGAGCTTGTGAAGAAGAAGCGCGGGAGGCCGAGGAAGTACAAGCCCGACGGGTCGGCGACGGCGCTGGGGCTCTCCTCGCCGTCCCCGTCGACGCCTCACTCGTCCAGCCCGGGGTCGGGGTTTGGGCCGGGGGCGATGGTCACCACGCCCGGATCAGGGTTTGGGCCGGGGTCCGGGGGTTCCGGCTCTGGCGCGATGACGGAGAAGCGCGCCAGAGGCCGGCCGCCGGGGTCTGGGAAGATGCAGCAGCTGGCTTCGCTTGGTGAGTGAGCGCTGTGCAGGCTTGTGTGTTTTATCATCGTGTTGCGCGCTTTATGGCGATTGGCTTGTTGAGGTGTCGTAGTATTTCCACTAATGCTGTGTTACTGTGTAGACAATCGTTTTATGGCACTGAGAAAAATGCACTTCCTAGATTTATGGCTAGTATCTGGTACCCGGTTGAATCTTCGCGGTTATGTGATGACACCAATGCTAGCATTTCTTTATGATAGATTTGCTTCATGTTTATGGAAACAATCTGGCTTATATCTAATATATGTAGATAAATCCGGAAATCATGTTTGTTTTGTTTCTCTATTTTAAGATTTTCCTATATTGATCCCCAATCCACACTACCTGCCCGTGATTAGTTGGATGTGACTCACCTTTTTCTATTGTCAGTTGGAAGATACAGCTGTTAATGCTAAATACAATTCCCCAAATTCTTTTTATGTGGTCTGCTGCTGCACACTACTTGTCTTCAGGATGATGTTGCGACCTTTCTCTGAATGTCATTTTTTTCTCATAAGTGTGATTTTAACTGTTAGCATGGTCAAACTGAAAGAAATAACTGTATTCCTAAGGTCTTGTTCTGTATCTCTTGAATTGATGAATTATTCAATTTCTATGCTGGCTAGATTCTGTTAAGCAAGCACTTTGCACCTGTTTTTTTCCTAAAAGGAAAAATAAACAAGTAGATGTTTGCTTTAACTACCTTTTTCTTCTCTTTCTCATTTGAGATCTTCCTTTTCAGGAAAATGGTTTCTTGGCTCTGTTGGAACAGGCTTTACTCCTCATGTCATTATTATTCAAGCAGGAGAGGTAAGTTGAGAGAGATCAATAAATGTACATTAGTTGTTCTACTTTCTAGAAAGGGTGTGCTTACGCATCATTTTTTATTTTGGCGTTAACTAGACTGTGGTTGCCATGAGTGATGAAAGATTCTATCTAATGCACTAAATTGCCTTTAAATTGTTTCTTGATTTGCCATGTGTTTATATCCAACCAGTTTCATGTGAAAGTAAGCTGAATGTAACAGATGAGGTAGCAGAAAAGGAAAATGCTTCATTAACCAATACACTAGTGCAAGCTCTTGCTTGTTGATCGTGAACAAAGTCTTTATATCACATTTAGTGTCAGTATACATTATTTCAGCCGTTTGGACATAACATTAGATGTTGATCAAATCATGTTGAAACTTCGAGTGTAAAGTAATTGGAAACTCTCAGCCACAGTAGCATCAGTGGTGTGAAAGCTAAATTTTCTAGATAACCTTTTCTTTGAGAAACTGCAGTGTGTCTGTTTCTTTTCTTTGTTCCAGGAAATACTTAATAGTTCTTAAAATTGCTGCATATGCCTTTCTGTTTTGACATTATAACTTATAAGTTCTGTACATGTGCAGGACGTTGCTGCCAGAATAATGTCCTTCGCACAACAAGGCCCAAGAGCTATTTGCATAATTTCAGCAACAGGAGCTGTTTCCACGGCTACCCTTCATCAGGATTCAAATTCTGGTGCTGTGACATATGAGGTACCTTGCTGCAGGTGTTTTGATACCATTGTACTCCCTCCATCCCAATGCATGTGGCGTCTTAGTTTTGCGTGCACGAATTTTGACCATCAATTTGACCATTAGTATATGAGAATTATGTCATACTCCCTCCGTTTTTTAATATAAGATGTTTTAGCTTTTGTCCACATGCACATGCACACAAATGTATGTAGACACATTTTTGTGTGCATGTTCACTCACAACATGTGTAACATCTAAAACATCTTATATTAAAAAACGGAGGGAGTAAAAATCATACCATTAGAAACTTTATTTGGATGCGAATCCAACGGTATAATTTTCAAAGCATATAACACAATTTTGTTGGTCAAACTCGGTGCACGAAAACAAGGACGCCACTTAATTTGGGAAGGAGGGAGTAGTCAAATCTAACTACGACGTGCATGCTTTTGTTATGCTCATGCACTCTTTATTCAGCAAAAAGATGAACCAACTACCCTCCCTTTTCAGTAAAAAGGGTTAAATATATCTCTGTCGCACTTTGCCATGTTAAATGTGCTGTATCTCAATTCCTTAAAATGATTTACTCCTGGTTGTTTCAGTAACCTGTCATGTGGGGGTAAACAGATTGTGACTAACTAGACCATTGCTTTATAGATAAATTGGATTATTCATCTCTAAATCAGAAATGTGCTTTGACTTTTGCTCAAATTAGTTTTCTATGCTAAGATCTTCTATTACTTCATTGTCATTGACCAGCTCACTTGTATGGCTTTACCCTGAGCCTGAGAAGAACTATTTTGTCCACATTTAGTTCGTGCCCTTATGCATTACTGTTGCTTTGGCAGGGTCGATTTGAAATCCTGTGTCTTTCTGGATCATATTTGCTGCTAGAGGAAGGCGGTACCCGCACTCGAAGTGGAGGGCTTTGCATAGCTTTGTGCGGTCCTGACCACAGGGTTATTGGTGGGAGTGTTGGTGGAGTCCTGACAGCAGCTGGAACTGTTCAGGTAATGAAGTCTATGCATGATATCTCATCCGACCGATCTCAGAATTTAGTTTGGTCAAGTTATTCCTTTGGTTCTTACCCATTGCTGTACATTGCCCCAGGTGATAGTGGGAAGCTTCATGTATGGCGGTGGATCAAAGAAAAGCAAAGCTAAAGCAGAGCAAGTCGTTGAGAACGAAGATCAGAATGGTGGTGGCGGCGGTGAAGACACCCCCACAATGGCGCTGCCAGATCACAGCATGCCGCCCCACCCGATGAGCGGATGGCCACCTGGCATGATGAACCAGATGGATTCAGGGTCTCCGATGTATGGGGACCCGAACAAGAACCAAGCCAAAGCCGAGCAAGACATGGAGGACGAAGAGCGTAATGGGGGCGGCAGCGAAGAGCCCCTCGCAATGGCGCCTCCCGGCACAACATGAACATGCCGCCCCACCATCCGATGGGCGGGTGGGCGCCGCCTGGCCTGATGCGGCAGATGGACTCGAGGTCCTCCAACATTGACATCAACTCCATTCGCGAGTAGCTTGTCGCTGGAGAAACTAGACTTGTTAGAGTCGTCGTTGGGGATTCCTGCCTGTTAGAGACCCTGCATATCGATCATACTATTGATCATGTACTTGCGATGTTGTATTAGATTGATGGATCCTGCCTATTATATAGAAGAAAAAGAAGAAACCTGGGTATTAAGTTGGTACTTGAAAACTCTCTTTGGCTCTCAGGCTCCAGCGATCCCTTTGTTTTTATTGTTTTCTTTATGTAGTCAATAATATACCTTATATGCATGCAAGATCGCAATTCTGGCGTTCACAAAAATGATAAATTATGATAATTTTGTAGTTCTAAAAATATACTGTTCACTATACTCATAGCCATATTTTTTTTGTATTTGTGCAGCTTATAATACGAAGTGCTTTAAATTGAGATTTTAGTCATTTGACGCATTTGTAGGATATAATTTTTTCATAGTTATAAACATGTCTTCTGATTGTTTTTAAAGTGGAGAGATCATTGAAGTTCTGGAGCCAGAAATCCCTATACGTTTGTATTGTAGTGCTGTTGTTCATCTTTCTTACTTTTTTTTGAACTGGCTGTTGTTCATCTTAACTAATATATCTCTGTTTTGATAAAATAGTGTTGGAACAATAACTACGCCAATACTCTGCTGCAATATATGCTAGCCCCAATATTCGAATAACCTTTGGACATCAATTTTGATGGCTTAATTCTCTGACTAGAAAAGGTTGTTCAAAGGGCCTGGTTGCGTTTTCATGCAGCCAACAATGCAGCTAGCCTTGTAAATAAAGAAAAAAAATGCAGTGCTACATCTTTAGGGAGAGAAGTGGGCAAGAAACTTACTACAAGACCAACAATGTGGAACTAAGAACTCTTGTGTAAATAAAAGCGCCAAACCTACGTCTTGGAGAAGAACACCATCGTCAAAAGCTGAATCGTATTCTTCCGTTCATAATCGCTTTCAGTTCGTTTACTTGCTTGGAATGAACCGACGACTCGCACGCTCATGTGGTCCGTTAATCACCCGACAAACCGACGACAGAACACCGCGCTTCGTCAAACTCGAATATAACATGACTAAGCATCTCTGTCCAATTAAGTGCCGCCACTGCCCTGATTAGTTTGATAAGACCGACAACTGAGGACGAAGAAGAAGAGAATCAGACTATGAGAGAATGCTGGGCAGATAGAGGAACCAACCATGCAGCTGCTCAGCTCAATGGTGTTCCTGCAAGACTGCTAGCTTGCAGTAGAATGTAGAGTTGTAGACGACAAAAACACGACATATAGGTACTCTTGCACTGTATTTTCTTCGATTAGGACGTGGGAAATCATTCTAATTAGAGGATTAGTAATTTAATAAATATTGTGGGGTCCATAGCTCAGTGGTAGAGCATTTGACTGCAGATCAAGAGGGCCACCTGTTCGACCCGGTGTTGCGCCCTACCTTGTCCTTAAAGTAGAGTTTATTATAACTTTTGAGTTTCTTTTTTACTTTTTGACATGTTCAGACTGAAGAAGTTTGAAATGGTGACTGAAGAAATTTGAAATGATGACCGGAGAAATGATCTCCAAGTTTACATGCGCGCACGACCATCCGTAGGTGCTCGTCGAGTCTTCGTGCATCCTAGGCACGTATCCCGGTCGGTCGGTCACGCGCTCAACTCAGTCAACGACTAATGTAGCTTGAAGCAGGCACTAAGGGATCCTTGATTAATCTCATGCATGCAAACATCATCATCATCATCATCATAGTATATATAAAAGCTGAGCAGTTTCGCGCCCTCTCTGCGTCCGTTTAACTGTAGCAGCGACAGTGGTACTGTAGAAAAACTACAGTGTTGAACAGTAACTCAATCCCGGCCGTTCGACGGCGATCGGACGGCTCTCAGCACACGTCCGTGATGGTTTTGCAAAAAGGCCCCTCCATAAAGGGGAAATCATACCGCAGTCCAGACCTCTGCGCTACGTTGGACCTATTTGCAATTACAAGAAACATCACGGATTTTTTTGTAAAATGCCCCGCAGAAACCCCCTCCCCCTTCTCTTCCGCGTGCGGCAGCGAGGTCGCCGCCGTCGGCCGCCGCCTCGCGCCGTAGTTCCGGTCCTCCCGCACGCATCGGAGCCCACCACGGCCTCCGCCGTCGCCGCCCCCGCCTTCTCGCCGACGGACGCCTGCCGGGCCGCCGCGCCGGCGCCGGAATCGACGCCGCCGTCGTGGCTGCTCTCCGAGGTGTTGGCGAGCCGCCCCGGCCGCTCCGGCGACCTAGGCGGGGCGGCGCCGCCACCTACGGGCGCCTTGCGCTCGCGCGCGTCCGCGACACCCCCGCGCACCTCCCGTAACACGGCAGCGCGCCGCCGCCGTGGTCGTCGCCGCCGCGGGAGGCTGCGGCCAGGCCCGGCCACTGGTGACGTCAGCGTGACGTCACCGTGGCGGCAGGCTGGGCTGCTGGGCCGTTCCGTGGTTTTTTTTTCTTCTATGCAAAAAACTTTGCAAATTTTAAAACACAGCTCCAAATCAATTCGAACAAAAATCGAAAAAACGAAGAAAATAAAAATAAACATTTCAAATACTTTGGGACCTTTTCCACCCTATTTCAGATCTAATTTGCATCAAGGCAAGTGGGCCCCACTGTCTGCCACAAAATTCCAACAAATGTAAAACAAATTACAAATTCAGTACCATTAAATTTACACTCCATCAAAATACGGGAAATGAACAAAAGAAATGAATGATGTTTACGTACGCCATACGATCGAATTTTTAAATTTGAATATTCCTAAAATTTTAACTGTCACACAAAACTTAACGTTCCGTAAAACGTTCCGTAAACGTCAAAAATAATTATAATTTGAATATCTTCTTACAATTCCAACAATTTCCAATCTCGAAGAACTTTCAAACGTAAGAGCTTTCAAATTTAAAAGTATTTTCCCCAATTTCACTAAATCAAAATTTGATGAATGCTCATAAATTGCATTCTCCCTAATTATATCTGGATATATTCGAAATGACAAATTGTTTCTTTTCGTTTACATGTTTTCATTTTTTTCTACTTTCTTATCTTTTTCTATGCCTTCTCCCACTGTCACCAAGCTTACATATTTATTGACAATTCATCTTCTTACATATTTCACATTTCAATTTGAAATCATACTTGATGATTTCAATTACACTAACATATTTAGAGGTAATATAACTTAAAACTCTAGAATTATGTAGCTACATTTTAAAATGCGTGCCTTCATAAATATTTAAACAGAATGCAAATTCATTTTCTCTAATTCTGTAATGAATTTTTAATTGACCTTAATGCATGCTCACACGATGTATTCTCACCAATTGTTGAATTAAATTTACTATTTAAGAAAACCCTCAAACACATTATGTGAAACCAAAAAAGAATAATATTTATAAACAATACTACAAATGAGCTTCTTACAGTTATGCAGCTGAATCTAATAAATGTTCATACTGAACTAACCTTTCTGCAATTTGACGGTTAAATTTACATAGATGAAGAAACATACCACAAGATTCGCAACAAAAAAATAATTGCTAACTACTTATGACGTACGATCCAATTTCAAATATGAATATTAAGAAACTACACAACATTTTTAAATGCACACAGTTCCACATTTAAAATTTACCACGCGAGCACAACGTATGCCGCGTAGAAAAAAAGAGTCAAAACTATCGCAACAATACAAAATTCGAAGTATAAACACCTTTTTAACAGTAAACTTTATTTGCATTCCCAATTTTTCATAATCGGTTAGTTAACATGGTGGTCAACTGTACTATAAATAGCACGAAAAAATCATTGCCTTGCGAAATTCTCTATCGATCCGTGAAAACCAAAGAGCATGACATCAGTTGTTGACCCACAACTCAGATTTCTTTTTTTTCAGCAACAATTCCAGAAATTGATAGAATTCCGACATGTGGGCCTACTTTAGGGTTTAGGGTTTGGATATAGACATTTACAAATTTGAAGTTTTTTCACAAACTATTCACAAAAATAACAAACATATAGGCATTGTCACAAAAAAAAAGACGACTACTTACATCATTTGATCAAGGTTCAAGTTTAAAATTATTTAGATTTCTAATGCCTTCAAAATCTTACTATCTAAAAACCACTAAGAAAAATCACATACGAACAACTTCTAACAATTTAGAAATTCAAACAATTTGTAAATGTAAACTTTTCCTTTCTAATGTCGATACATTTAAATGTAAACAAATTTTGAATGTGCGCATCTTCAAGTTCATATTTCTCCCACCACGGAGTTCAAATTTCTCCCACCACGGTATTCAGAAATACCTCAAATGTATCACCATTAACATGAAAAAATATACGTTAACTATTTATGCCGCATGACCACAAACATGTTTAAATAATTCAAATTGGGCAATATTTATATACCTTCATGTAAAAAGACAACCATACTTGAGCATTCCAACCCAAATTCTAAAATTGTTCAAGCTTGGAAGTGATATAACTTAAATTCCTCTAATTCTATTTACTGCCTGTAATTATGCAAACAAAAAAAAATGCTACGAAAATTCAATATTTTCACATAACCATATTCTATTTCCTCTTATTATGGTGCCACATAATAAACTTATGGCAAGACAGAATCATATTTGACCATTTCAATTTAACTAACATAACTTGGAAGTAATATAACTTAAATTCCTCTAATTCTGTAGTTGCACTTTAAAAAAATGTTTAACAAATGCTCAAACAATGTATTATCTCTGAATTTTGAGTTAAGTTAACTACTTAAGACAACACACAAACATACCATACCAAACCAAATAATTTAACATTCACAAAATATTATAACTAAACTCGCTCCAAAAATACAACTTAATTTCCTAAATACTCAAGTTGAATTTAACTCTCTCTAACTCTCTAACTACGTACATAAATTTAAATAACTCTACATTACATGCACATTTCAATAAAACACAAATTCTTTTCCTCTAAAGATGGATTGAATTTAACAGTTGCTTATACAGTATTTCCATTCTAACTAATGATCTAAATTGCACATTTACATCAAAATACAAACATAATAATTAGACATACCCACCATACGTTTCCTCTAAATATGGTAGCACACAAGAAAATTTTGGCAAAATGGAACTATATTTCACAATTTCAATTTGCCTAACATATTTACAAATACCATAATTTAAAACTATCTAACTACATTAAATAAATATTCTAGCAAAAATGCAAATTCATTCCCTCTAATTACGGATCTACAAAACCCGAGCATTTACTAAACATGCAAACAATTCAAACATAAATGGCTCCCCAACAACTTCTCAACATATACTTTTTTTGAGTTCCAACAATTTTATAAACTAAACAACTTCCAAAAACGGACATTTCCAAATTTTTGAATATTTCAAAATTCCAACTGCCTTTCAAACCTAACCATTTTACTAACGCGAAAAAAAAATCTAAATAACTTCCTAATTGGACTACTTTTCGAAATCTAGACAACTTTCAAACACAAACTCCCTTTGCATACCAACAATTCTCGAATCTACACAATTTATAAATGTCGACATTTTCAAATTACAATTTTACAACACGGGTGCGGCGTGTCGCCGCACTAAATTTACCTAGTCATGCACCATGCAGGGCCATACTGCCATTCGTACAAGTTCATCCGTTTGACAACATGATCGACCCCTGCACTCTGTAATCAATCCAAAAAATAGGCGAAGTATTTTTAAAATCAAAGTATTCGAAAACCACAGCCATTCATATGTCTAGCAAACCAGTACTTCAGTCATATACTCCCTCCGTCCAAAAATAAGTGTCTCAAGTTTGCTCAAATGTGTCCACATTTGAGCAAACTTGAGACACTTATTTTTGGACGGAGGGAGTACTTCAAAAATAGTGCATTTTCATAAATATAAATATTAAAGTATATAAAACTACAGTTAAAACACTACTAGAAAATGCCTCTCCGCCGGGTGGTCAAAACACACGGCGAACGTTGGATTTGACCTCGGCGAACACTTCGCCGAGCATGGCACTCGGCAGAGCCAACTCGGCGACATATGCCTCGGCGACGCCGCTTCGCCGGGTGCTTTTTGTCGGGGATGCACGGCGAACGCTTCGCCGAGACGTTTTACCTGACACCCGGCGAAGAAAAGAAGATCTGGAGCGTCCCTTGTCAGATGGGCGTCAGGCGTGTGTCAGAGCTTCGCCGAGTCCGGCGGTGAAGGCGCGCTCTCGGCGAAGAAGGATCGCACAGATGGCGCCACGTGTCCTCCTACTGGGTGCCGGCGAACATCTTCGCCGTGCTGCGCTTCGACGAGTGCCGATCTTCGCCGTGTGGACCCTTCGCCGTCTCAGCCCTTCGCCGAGTGCCGGCGCCAAGCTTCGCCGTACATATCCTTCGCCGAGTGCCAGGCTTCGCCGAGTTGTGGCCAACTTCGCCGGGTGTCTGTGTCGCCGAGTGCCGGACGTCGCCGGGAACGCACGTTTCGCCGAGTGCCCGTTCATCAGCACGGCTCGGCGAAGGGACCACACGGGGTGACCATTTGGCGCGCCTTCGCCGAGCGTACGTGTCGGCAAAACTTTACATCTCGGCGAAATGTGTTCCCAGGTGACCATTTGGCACCACTTCGCCGAGTGTGCTGCTCGGCAAACCAGTAATTGTCGGCGAAGTGTCTTCCCAGGTGACCAAATGGCACCTGGGGCGCGTCTTCGCCGAGTGCCTGTTTCGGCGAAGGCGTGTTCGCCGAGTGCTTTACTCGGCGAAGATGCAATTTGGTCCAAATTTTCCCTGCTTTTTACGAATCCCTGCATTTGCAAAAAACAGTATGCATATATAGATATCAATTATATCACTGGATCACTCCCAGCACACCCAGAACATTAAAATGAGACACATATAACAAAATATATCACACATTGTCCAAAAGTTCACCAAATAGAGTCCACAAGTTCTAAGCACACAACACAAGTTCAAAATACATCCAGCCAACAAGTTCAAAGTTCACAAATGCATCCAGTAGCACAAGTCCACAAGTCTAGTAGTCACCGAAGGCCTCGTGGATGCAATCCTACAAGTTTGAAAACTCTAAGCATTAGTTTCAAGACATGAGTGTGGAATGTGGGTAGATATGTATTTGGGACTTGAGCTTACCTAGAGTTGCTCGGGGTTGTTGGAGGCCGTTGGCGCCGATGATGGGCTTGCAGCTCCGCCTCCACCATTCCCTCCGTCTTGACCTCCACCATTCCCTCCGTGTTGACCATCCGTGGGAGTGTGGGATCCAGCCGATCGATGCTCCTATGAAGATTCACATTAGACGAGTAAGCAAACAAAACATGAATTATTGCCTAGCTAGTGTATCATATGGTTCATAATCATATGGTTCATAATACATACATACCAATATAATGTTCATACAATGAACTCATAGTTTCCATATCTTCAGTTTCCACTGAACAAATGCATACCAATATAGTGTTTGTACGATGAACTCATATTTTCCATATTTTCAATTTCCACTCAACGGATCTTGTATGTAGTGAGCCTATTATTCTGCGGTTTGTTTGCACAATACTACAACAAAAACAACCGAAGATACAATTTCTTAATGCTCTTGGTCAAGCTGTATGCGCCATTTGTTTCTTCAAAGGATGGTGAGACTCATATTATTCTTGTGTCTGTAAATTATTGTATGTTCTAGCTTGTAGCTTTGAGCACCGACACAATGTCTGCAATATTATTATCTAGTCCCAAGTGCACTTACCAAGAGGAGTAGGGGGCAACTAGTGGAGGAAGAGGAGGTAAAGGAGGAAGCGACGAATCCGCGGGCATCCTCTGCAAACCGAAGAGGAGGGTTAGTTCGCAAAGTTCAAGCACATGCTTTAGTTAAAAGAAAAAGTTAAAGCACTTACCGACATAAGGGCCTGGAGGCATGCTTGTTGGCTTGACATATGTGAATGCATTTGCTTGTTGTTCTCCTCTGCAGCCTGCGCCCTCACCGTAGCCTCCGCCGCGAGATTCCTATTTCTCTCAACTTCAGCCTAGAGGATTGCAACCATGTAAAAGAAGCGGTCATGGCGATGCAAACATGTACAATAGTGGAAAAGATGGTTGAAAAACGACACGTGTACCTCCATTGCAGCAATGGCATCAAGTCCGACCCTTGGGCGGCGCTCGATCTCGGGCGCTGAGCTCGTACGCCTAGCACGAATCTCGGCAAGTGATGGGATGCCCGATGAATCGAATGAAGCACCGCCAATATAAGGCCGGCCATTCAGCTTGTCTTGTCCCGCGAGCATAGCAACCTTGGGGTCGAAAGGAGAGGTCAAAGGAACGGACGCGTCACCGTTGACCTCCTTGAACTTGGAACAGTAGTTCTTGTGTTGATTCTTCGCGGTGGTGGTGATCCACTGCTCTTCCAAGGGTTTAGCCGGATCCGGGTTCTTTGGCCTCCGGGTCTCAACGAACACTTGCATCTTCGTCTTTTTCACTCCCTCCTTTAACTCCTACAATTAATTGACACCAAAAGGAAGCATACAATTGAGGTCAAAGCAAAAATAAAAATATTATGGGACAGAAATAAAAACTTGAATGGAAAGGACAAAAATGATTTCTTACCTTGTGTGCCACGAGGCCGTCGAGTGTGAGGGGGCCTTGACGGAGGACTCCGTGGTCGCCTACCATCTTCCGCTTCTCCCATGCCGACTTGTTTTGCACCTGGAACCCTCCTGACACCCACTTGTCTACAATCTTCTTGTAGCAAGGCTTATGGGCGGCTAGCCTTTGAGGAATCACCTATTTGACACAAGAAAGATCCATATGAGTAGAACTATTCATCAAGTCATGTGGAGAATAGTAGGAAAATATATGTGGTTACATTCAAGTACTGGGCTCTCGACATGTGTATGGGCCTAGCGTCCTCTTTGGTGATTGTCCTGTGCATATACTCTGCATAGAACTGGACAACAACGGCAATACAGGCCTTGTAAAGCTGGTCGGGGATGAGCTTCTTCGCCATTTTAATCAGCACCTTTTCAGCCGCCTCCGCTTTACCTTCACCATCGACGAGTGTGAAAAAGTCCTACAAACATTGAGCATACGACAAAGGGGTTAGCACGATGAAATCCAAACTCTTGGTATTAAGGTAGTAAAGTTATATAAATTACTAACCCAGAACTCGGTGATCAGCCGCATGCCGAGGTGGCCGTGGGTGGAGTTGGGCACCATCGTGAAGTGGTTCCAAGACCAAGCGGGCACCTTTTCACCAGTGGCGACTCCATCCTTCTTCTAGGCGATAATGCCAGGGTAAAGCCTCTTGATAAGAAGGCCAAGGACGCCTGAAGGTAAGCGCTCCCACTTTGGGCCCACCCACTTGAATGACCTGCACATACCGAAAACATAAGTCAGAATGCTTGTGATGAAAAGGTAACTAAAGTAGAAGGTAACAACATTTTCAACCAACACTTACGCATCTGATGAGACATCAAGTAGGCCATGTGACTTGCGTTCTGGAAAGCTCGAAGGCCCTCGCAAGTACACCTTACCCTCGCGCACAACACCGATCAAGTCTAGTGGATGATCTGTCAAGAGATCCTCATCCGCCACGGCATCCTCATCCTCCTCACTCACCTCATCCGTTCTGAAAAGTTTGGTGTGGTTCCGACACCCCGAAGAAACCGCTTCCGTCGAACCCCCCCAGATTTGACCGCAAGTCAACCGTGTCGTCTACCCCTTCCACGGGCGTCGAAAGGGGGTAGCTCCGAGGACTTTTATACTTGGTTGCACTAGGTTAGGTCATATGAATATTTGGAACCCAGTTTGGCCCCATGGTTTCACATGATTCCATCCGTTGCACGCGATATGGGAGTTTCCACCTAGAAGACCAGAACCTTCGAGGGAGATAAGTGCGGTGTGTGAAGTCGGTCATACCTCGGAGTCTCAAGATGTATCTAAGAACCTCCCACCACACTCTAATGCATATTATGTGGCACCACCCAGGTTTTGGTGTGGTTCCGACACCCCGAAGAAACCGCTTCCGTCGAACCCCCCCCCCCCCCCCCCAGATTTGACCGCAAGTCAACCGTGTCGTCTACCCCTTCCACGGGCGTCGAAAGGGGGTAGCTCTGAGGACTTTTATACTTGGTTGTGCTAGGTTAGGTCATATGAACATTTGGAACCCAGTTTGGCCCCATGATTTCACATGATTCCATCCGTTGCACGCGATATGGGAGTTTCCACCTAGAAGACCAGAACCTTCGAGGGAGATAAGTGCGGTGTGTGAAGCCGGTCACACCTCGGAGTCTCAAGATGTCTCTAACAACCTCCCACCACACTCTAATGCATATTATGTGACACCACCCAGGTTTTGGTGTGGTTCCGACACCCTGAAGAAACCGCTTCCGTCGAACCCCCCCAGATTTGACCGCAAGTCAACCATGTCGTCTACCCCTTCCACGGGCGTCGAAAGGGGGTAGCTCCGAGGACTTTTATACTTGGTTGTGCTAGGTTAGGTCATATGAACATTTGGAACCCAGTTTGGCCCCATGGTTTCACATGATTCCATCCGTTGCACGCGATATGGGAGTTTCCACCTAGAAGACCAGAACCTTCGAGGGAGATAAGTGCGGTGTGTGAAGCCGGTCACACCTCGGAGTCTCAAGATGTCTCTAACAACCTCCCACCACACTCTAATGCATATTATGTGACACCACCCAGGTTTTGGTGTGGTTCCGACACCCCGAAGAAACCGCTTCCGTCGAACCCCCCCAGATTTGACCGCAAGTCAACCGTGTCGTCTACCCCTTCCACGGGCGTCGAAAGGGGGTAGCTCCGAGGACTTTTATACTTGGTTGTGCTAGGTTAGGTCATATGAACATTTGGAACCAAGTTTGGCCCCATGGTTTCACATGATTCCATCTGTTGCACGCGATATGAGAGTTTCCACCTAGAAGACCAGAACCTTCGAGGGAGATAAGTGCGGTGTGTGAAGCCGGTCACACCTCGGAGTCTCAAGATGTCTCTAACAACCTCCCACCACACTCTAATGCATATTATGTGACACCACCCAGGTTTTGGTGTGGTTCCGACACCCCGAAGAAACTGGCGCCAAAACAGCACACGTCGGAGAGACGGAAGTGCGGGAATAATGTAAACTTCGCCGAGAAGGTTTCTTGGCGAAGTTTTAGCTGTCGGCGAAGAGTTGGCGCGTACTGAATTTATTTTGCCACCCACCTTGTTTGCCGAGAGGAAGGCTCGGCGAGCAGCCACACCCGGCGAAGAAATGGCGCGGAACGAAATTTTCTTTCCCGCCCATGTCTTCGCCGAGTACCGCCGAACGATGCTCCCGGCGAACATCTGACGGAAATGGTGGCAAATGTCAAAACTTTTGCGCGCACAATTTGCCGAGCGCGGCTCTCGGCGAAGAAAAGAAGGCAACATTTTTTTCCCTGTCGCCTCTTTGCCGGGTGCGAAACTTGGCGAAATTCACGCATTGCCGCAGGAAGGTGGGTCCCAATGGCAGGCGCCACGTTGTCAGCCGTTTCGCTGAGATCGGAGCGTTGCCGAGTGTTTTTGGCGGTCTTTGCCGAGATTGTTTTCTTCGCCGAGATCTTCATCGACGCTGTGCCGGCGAATGTGGTGTTTGTCGAGTGGTCTGATCTGCGCCGAGTATTTTCTGTGCTGTGTCGGCGTAGGATGTGTTCGGCGACACTCCCCGAGATTTGGCACTCGGCGAATCCGAGACCACTCGGCAGATGGTGATTTTCCAGTAGTGAAAGGGGCCTTACTTTATAATTTTAGCATTTTAGTTAGCTTGTCTTTCGTATATAAGTAAGTAATCAATTCACTCTGTTTAATCATCAGTGAGAGACTAATCCGTGTGCTAGCTAGCAATCCTCGATCGAGCTACTAGCCTACTAGTGTTTGACGGATGCGTTGGTGCACGCAGCTGCCAGCGGCGTGAGGAGGAGCTGGATGCCGTCGGAGGGCCGGAGCGAGAGCATGATCCTGGGCGCGTGCCGGTACTCCGGCGCCACGGCCAGCTCGAACCGCCGCAGCACCATGGCCAGCACCACCCGGTACTCCATCCCCGTCAGGTTCCTTCCCACGCAGATCCTCCCGCCGAACCCGAACGGCAGGTACCCCATCCGGTGCCAGCACCCGCCCTGCGCCCCTGCCGCCGCCGCGAACCGCTCCGGCCGGAACTCGTTCGCGTCGGCGCCCCACAGCGCCTCGTCGTGGTGCATCGCCACCACGTCGATCCACATGTTGGTTCCCTTGGGGATGGTCACCGGGGGAGCGCCGTCGTCGTTTGCGGCGATGGCGACGTCGTGCAGGGCCTGGCGCTGCACGTTGGGGGACGGCGGGTAGAGGCGGAGCACCTCATTTAGGACCCACCCCATCTTGGTGAGCTTCGAGAGCGCGGCGGCGTCGAGCGGGCCGTCGCGCGTGACCTCGCGGACCTCGTCACGGAGCGCGCGCTGCCACTCCGGGTGCGCGGCGAGCATTAGCAGCGTCCACGACACGGCCAACGCCGTCGTCTCGTGCCCGCCGAAGAAGAAGGTCTTGCACTCGTCCACCAGCTCCCTCGACGTCATCAGCCTCCTCTTCCCAGCTCCCTCATCCCCGGCCGCCAGCAGCAGCGACAACAGGTCCTTTCTCTTCTCACCTGTGCCATGGCGGCGGCGGCGGGCGTCGATGATGTCCAGCAATAAAGCGTCGATCTCGCGGCCGAGCCGCCACGCCTCGTAGGTCTTGCGGACGTGGAGCAGCCTGGCGAGCGGCACGCCGACGAGGCGGTTGGAGCGGAACAGCATGGACTGCATGGCCTGCAGCTTCTCGAACACCAGGCCGCCGCCCTCCTCGATGCCGAAGCTGGCCCTGGCGATGATTTCCGCCGCGTTCCGCACCACGCCCCTCTCCACGTCCACCACCGCCCCCGCGCTCCGCCCCGCCGCCGCCACCGCCTCGCCCCACTCCCCCAGCATCCTCGCCGTCGCCTCCTCCATCAGCCCGATCATGTCCTGCACCCACGCACACATATACGATGTCAGTGCAACTGCAACTGCTGCATGCATAAACAGAGTACGTCTTCACTAGTGCAAGTGCACGGATATTAAAGCAGAGCAGACGTGGCGGACTACAACGTACGTTGAGGTTGGTGGCGGAGAAGGCGGGCGCGATGACGTGGCGGTGGCGGGCCCACTCGTCGCCCTCGGCCATGACGAGCCCGCGGCCGAACATGGGCTTGCGGTCGCGCCGGAACACGTCGGGCTTGCCCCACAGCCGGCCCATGGCGCCGCCGGTGGCGCGCTTGAGGAACTCCGGGTCGGCCACGTACACGAACGGCTCCGTGCCCAGCCAGTACACGAACACGTTGCCGAACGCGCCCCGCCACCGCGCGAAGTACGGGAACACGCCGCCGTGGATGTCGCTGCTGATCGCACCCCCGGGGGTCGTTGCCAGTGCGAGGGTAGAGGTCGACGGCGCCGCCAGCGTTGCGGCGATCTCGGGCAGGTTGCCGAGCGGGAACGACGGCGCCGGGCCGCTGAACCTGGCTTTCTGTAGCTGGCGTCGCGTCAACGCCGGCGAGAGCCACGCCGCGTAGAGGAAGTACAAGGCGGCGATGGCGAGCGCTGCCAGCGTAGTACTGCCCGCCGCCAAGGCGCCGCGCCACGACGTCGCCGCTAGAGCCTCCGCCGCGAGCTCCATGTCGCTTCTAAATGGTGCTCGATCGTGGAGAAAGGTGGCGATGGAAGGATGTGGGTCGAATTTATTGAAGCGAAAAATGTTGCTTGGTAGGTGGACGACGATGATGAGTTGGGTCGATGGTACTGGTAGCTTGGCAGCGTCGCGCTTATATAGAGGCCGGCGAGGCCGGAGGAAGCCATTGGAGGTAGTTGGTGTCAGGTTTGACCGGGTCTTCCCTGCCCGCGGGAGGGAGGAGTACGTACTCACCTACGCACGATACGCGGCTCGTTCCCCGAGTGGAAGCATCGGGTGTGCTCTCTCCCTTCTAGACTTCGATCGAGCTCGCCGTCGTCGAGCCGATGGTCTTTTTCCCGGTCAAACGCCGGCCGGAATGATCGAGCCGTGCAAGCCATGCGGCGACCGATTTTCAGACATGCGTGTGTCAGTGTGTGCGCAACGACGACTTTGCAGATTCCGGCCGTGGAATGCCAATTAGAGATGGAAGTGGGATCCCACTAAACTCCCACTTATAGTTTATTTTGTGATTTCTAGTTCAAATTTTGGTCCAAATTCTGCACTAAAATTCACAAAATGAATTTTAAGTGGGAGTTTGCTGGGATCCCAGTGGACACTTTACATATCAACTGTGTTTCCAGATTCTCTAATAAATGCAGCCTTACCAACCAAAATGTCGATATGCATGCTGTCAAAAAAAAGAGTCCATATCGATAGCGTTAGTGTTCATGTGTACAGAGTGTTTTCTACTACTCCCCCGTTCACATAAGACATTTTAGCTTTTTTCAAAATACATGTATCCAGACATATTCAGTGTATAGATTCACACATTTTGATACGTGTCTAATCCAAATTAAAATATCTAAACTGCCTTACGTACAAAAGTGAACAGAGGGGTAGAAAATTCTTAAATTTTTGTATCTACGGATAACCAAACAACAATGTATCGATCGAAATTCCACACACGGCCGGATTTGGAGTCCGGCATATTAATTGTTGGATTGACGACTGCCAGCCGGGCGCGCTGGCCACTATTAATGTGTGTACTAGTGTCGTCTACATGCGTCTGGCCACAAATCAAGTTAAGAACGCCGGTGCTGCCAGCATTACGGGTTGCTACTTTTGGGCTGTTTAGGTCTTCGGTGTGCTTGGATTTGCTCACGTCTACGCCAAAAACGGCAACCGCGTCACATCGATCCATCAGTAGAGTATTGTACTACTGTACTAACTAACATGTGTGTGCGATTTGGTTACATTATTAATCGGGCATGCTAAAAGAACCATTGTATATGTACCATACCGCGTAGTGACACCTTGCCTTTTAGCTCAATCCAAGTGCTCTCAACTCGCTTTATTTCATCCTCAAAAAAAAAAAAACTCGCTTTTTTTTTTTTAAATAGAGATCTTTGTAGCTAGGGGCCTCCCAAGTGACTTCCTTTAACAAAAACTCACTTTATTGCTTCACATTTGTCGAAAGTGGTGGCCAGTCACAGGCGTGTATATATTGATGTGATTCTATGTCCACATATCTAGATATTATGTGTATATATTACTCCCTCTGTCCCAAATTACCCTGCGTTCTGGGTTTAGTCCAAGTCAAAGTTTGTAAACTTTTACTAAATATATGCCAAAAAAATATTAATATTTATAATACAAAATAAATATTATTAGAATCGCCATAAAATTTATAACCGTATTATATCCATCCATATTATAGATGTTGATATTTTTCTCTATATGTTTGGTCAAACTTTGAAAAGTTTGACTTTGACCAAACCCAAGCAGTGGGCTCTATCGAAGATGGCCGAACAGTTCCGGAACTACAAGAAAAATTTATACTTGAAATATGTCGCGAAAGGCAAAACTCCAGAATTCAAAGGAGCGCATGAGAAATTGCGAGAACAGTGGCCCGCTTTTGTAAAGTACAAGCAATCTTCTGTAGCCAAGGAAAGGTCGGCAAAAAATAAGATAAATGCTCAAAAAAAGAAATACCACCATAGATTGGGGACAGGTGGCTACAAGAGTGCCGTGCCTAAGTGGGAAGCGGCCGAGGCCGACCTGAGGAAGAGAGGGATCACTCCAGGTACAAATGGATGGCCCGAGAGGGCAAAGCACTGGTGGTACGCGCATGGGGGAACGTTGGACCCAAAAACAGGGCAGACAATTTTTCGAGACCAAATTCTAGTACCCTCCAAAGCAATTGTTCGAGCAATGGCCGATGCTGAAAAGGGATTGTTCCGGCCCGATCGAGAGAGAGACGAGCTGTGGCGTGCCCTCGGGAACGATGAAAAAGGTGGACGAGCACGAGGCAAAGGCAGTGTCCCGTGGGATAGAGCGTTTCCCCAGGACGCTGACAGTTACAGAAGCCGTAAGAGAGCAAAGGACCGGGAGGCAGACCGGATCGGGAAGTTAGAACAGGAACTAGCTGGGGTGAAGAAGTTTGTAGAGGAAGCACTTAGCCAAAGGTCATCTCAGTCGCAGGAAGATCCTCCATTGGAGAATAGCGGGCGGAGAAGCAGCCAGGCTTCCACGGAGGTCCTGGTTGATGATCATACACTGCTGGATGATGCACCGGCGCCTCACTACCCCGTGGATGATGTCAGAGGGATGACAGAATGTGAGCTACATCAGCCAATGGGCAACCTGTCCTTGAAGGTGGCGACCGGCACTGCTTTACCTTGTCTACCTGGATCACTCCACCATTCACGTCCGATTCCACCTGGCTATGCTCGTGTCTCGGTGGATGACCTACTGGAGGTGTATGGGGACCTAGAGATTGACATCGCTACACCTGAAGGCCATAAGAAACTGGGAGATGTCAAGCGCCAGATCATTCTATGGCAAAAGAAGTACATCAAGTTTCCAGGCTCGGCGCCAAGGCCACCGACTCCGAGGAATCCAAGTCTACCCCCCCACCCGATGATCGTCGACCTCCAAGTCCACCCCCCTCCCCCCATGATCGTCGACCTCCAAGTCCGCCTCCGCGCAATACTCCCCCGCGCCCCACTCAGAAGAAACGGACCGACGCCGCTCCCCCGCTCCCCACTCAGAAGAAAGGTCGCACTCAGAAGATAGTCGACATCCCGTCGGTTCCTCCCAAGAGACCTTATGACAGGACTGAAGCGGAAAACGCCGCGGTAGTGGCTGCCTACAATAAGACTTTTTTTGCACCAAAAAAGCCCGAGCAAAAGAAGGTATACGATGAAAAAACCAAAAAGTGGGCTAAGTCCTTCCTTGTGCAGCCATCCCAAATATCGATGAATCTGCAATCTGACTATGGTCGTGAACTTAGTAAGCTAGCACGTGCCCAGTCTGAGCAGAACAAGGAAAGAAGTGCAAAAAGCGGGAAACAAATTGCCCAGCTCGGACAGAAGAAAAATCAATCGGTCCCCCCGCTCATAGTGTGTTCCGATATCGACAAGGACTTCAGAGCCGATATGGATAAGGACCTGAATTATTGGACCCCAGAGCCATAGCTGCTGCTAGAGAACATGGTATCACTGTATCACAGGCCAAGGAAAATGCTACCGCCATGGGTATGACTCTTGGTCAACTTTTAGGCTATGAAGATCAGCCAATGTTAGAGATAGCACGGAAATATGTCAAAGGGGAGTCTATGGTCAGTAATGAGGAGCTCACGCGTCTATCAACACATATGCGAAATCTGCACAACTGGTACATGGTGCACACATCAAAGAAGGACGCGAAAGAGTGGATTGCGGTGGACGTTAGAGTGGAGCATTTCTTCAAACGTTACAGTATACAGGTTCAAATGACTGAACTGTTTCAGTTATTCAATCAGCGCGCCCTCGACAAATCTATCCTCAGTTGCTATTGTCTGTAAGTGATTTATTTTCGTAATTAAGTCTCTAGCTCAGCTCGTTCATTGCCTGTATTATATTATCCTGACTATATATATATCCTTTTGTACGCTATTATGTAGAATGAAGATGATGGAATGCAAAACATCTAGAGTTTATGAGGTTGGGTTCGTTGATCCATATATCGTTAATGAACATACGTTACGCAATCACCCCAGAGACGTGGAGCATGACCTGATCACCTTTTTAATCAAGCAAAACTTCTGTACGGAAATACTATTTCCTTACAACTTCAAGTGAGTGTTTCTGTCTTGTACATATTTTTATTTGGCTTTCTCGATGTTAAGTGTAATTGATGAGCTATGCATGTCTGCTTTATGTAAACGTCCGCAGGTTCCACTGGATTCTGCTAAGCATTCAAGTTGACAAGTCCATAGTTGAAGTCCACGACTCATTAAGTTGGGACCAAGCGACGTGGACCGACATGAAAGAAATGCTCAATAAGTAATTTCAATCATTATCGCATTATATCGGCCTCTTTCGTTCGTTTCCTGATATCAAGTAATTAATAACTCCTTTGTTCATTTTCTTTGCCAAAGCAGGTGTTGGACACTTTTCAAACAGAATGTAGAAGGTCCATTCAAAGATGAGCTAACTTATATATCGGTGAAAAGTCCGCAGCAGCCACCGGGAGTAATTTATGTGGATTCTACGTTTGCGAGTTCATTCGCGAGTTGACCACTGAGCGGAGAACAACTTCTTTGAGCAAAATGCGGGAGAAGCTCGACCCAGAACGGCGCATACGAGCAATTCAAGAGGAATTGGCGGGATTTCTGCTTAGGGAGGTCATCGATGAAAGGGGAGAACATTATGCTTCGGACGATGAACTATATGTGATCTATCTCCATGTAATTAAATAGTTGTATTCTCGCAAGAGATCGAATATTAATTATATATGCATCAACGTGTACTGTGTATATAGTAGAGCGTATAATATGCGTACGGAAACATGTTTGAAATTATATATACGGGAAACCCAAATTGAAAAAGAAACGAAATGGAAAAAGAAATGACCCTAAAACCCTAAAATGGGGGGAAAAAAGGAAAAGGCAACTGTCCCGGGTGGTATTACGGCCCGGGACTAGAGCTCCCCAGCCTCCGCCGCGTCCTGCCGCTGCCACGTGGTGGCCTCTGGTCCCGAGCCGTAGCAGCCGGGACTGGAGGTAGAGACTTTTAGTCCCGATTTCGCAGTCCCGGATGCGAATCCGAGACTAAAAGCCCACTACGGCCCAGGACTAGATGTCCTTTTTCCACTAGTGATAGATGATCTCCATTGCTAGTTAAGCATAAGTATACATTACATTTTTTATAAATAAATATCTTGCCTGCGCTAAATCTGTACACCATGGTAATTTTTTTCTAGCTTCGTCCTGGCAGCACGTAGGAGCTAGTAGTATGAGAAAAAAGAAAATGAACTATGCTTAAGCTACTGTAGCTAGCTAGACGGCCAATGGATGGGCCAGGCGGATAGCTTTGCTCAGTGCTCAACAGCAACAGCAGCAGCAGCTACGTAGTACGTACTCGATCCCCTCCTAGAAGTAGTAGAAGAGCGGAGACGGTCAACGGGCGCCACGTGGCGCCTGGTCGCCGATACCGACTTGGACCGGCCGGGCAGTGTGGTCCGCTTTCGGACCAAGGAAACAGAATCCTAACGGTATCTTAGCACCTGACAAAATCGCGGCGCACGTGGCGGACTCCTGTACGTACGTGGCACTTCATGCCAATGCCACCTTGACCAAGACTTGGCCGGAGCCTCGACGGTCAGCGCGGCGCCGCACCTCGACGGCGGCCGGCTGGAACGCGCGCCGTACATGCCGAGATCGTGGCTATGTAGCTCGAGGGCGAGTCTGTCGTAGTCGCTAGGAAATACGGAGCGGCCAAATAATTATTTTAGCTAATTATTTTTACATTCCCTTGCTATTTTGACATTTTTAACACCAATCACTCGATAAAATTTGTCATAGTCTAGTATTGCACCCCCACGAGTAGGCGTTCGTTTGTCTACCCGGTCAGCTTTCATGTAGTCCTAACAAGTATAGAGATTTTCCCGCAAAAGAAAACTAATAATAATAATAATAATAATAATAATAATAATAATATGGGTTCACCACATTGTCACAACTAAACGATAAATTACTTTTCCGCTATCGCTCTTTCATCCCGGATGGAGGGTCGCTCGAGGTTTTCCAACTCCTCTTCCTCTCGCAACCGGTGGCCTTGCCATTCAGTGTGGAGATGGATTAGAAGGACGACGCCTCGTACAAAGTAGTTGTAGGTTTAGCCGTTTAGGTATAGGACTAGGTCTAGAGTTGGTGCTGCCCCTGTGGCGTCCGACTTTTTGCCATGGGGGAGCTCTTCTTTGGTGCTTGCGAGCAGTGATTAGAGAGCGTCTGGTCTTTCTCCAAGTCTTTTCTAATATAAGCATGAATCTATGTGTCGTACTAATTCATAGTGACTCAGTTGTGTGTGTAAATATGACCAACGTAGCAAAAACAGCCAACAACACCAAGATATTGTATTTTGGGGCAACTTCTCGTGGTGTGAGCTAGACTCTATCACTTTCTCTATTACTACCCCCCGTTGCAGAAAATAAGGTCTATAAATCTATTTAAAAGTCAAATATTGCTAAGTTTGACCAAATATATATTTAAAAATAAAAATATTTAACAAATATATTTTATGATATGGAGTCATTAATATTGACTTTGTGTCGTAGATGTCCGTATCCTTGCCTACGAAAATGGTTACAATTTAACAATGTTGATCTTTTGGAAATATTTATAAACCTTTTTTTTGAAAGGGGAGACATGTAGTTTTTTTTTGAACAGGAGATATGTAGTACATTGAGCCATAACTTTTGACCGCCGTGTGAGACTAGACCGAGCGGATGCATGTAATTCGCATGCATGCAGAGCTAGCGCGCATGCACCGTCCATGATCGTATATATGCATGTGTGCACTAGAAGTTGCCCGCCATGGAAAAGCTTGGTAGCCATATATATCTATCATTCTATCTCGAGTTCACACACACACATAGTCGCAGCTAGCCACGTACCACAAGGTAGGAAGCACTCGAGTGGGATTGGTCGAGTAGCTTTCGAGTGTGGCAGTTGACAAAGACTGTTTGAGGTGAAATTTAATCAACTCCAATCAGGCAAGTTTTTTCTTTAAAAGGAACTAATAAGCCGCAATGGAAGTTGGCCACAGTGTATACACACTGTTGACCGTCTACCTCAGCGCTCAATCATTGCGACTGGTGTCACAACTCGGTTGACTCATATATAATCCCTCCATTCATTATTATAATACCTTTCGGATATTTTAAATTAGACTAGATAGGACTGAAATGAGTAAATCTACACACTAAAACGCGTATAGAACTATAGATACATGCATTTTTTGGAATAAGCTATAGCATACAATAGTGAACGGAGGGAGTGATTATTATCGGTTGACATGAACAGTCGTCTGCTCATTTCTTTTGCATTTGCGGGAATCACGTGTTAAGATGAGGTGGTTCTTTTTCACAAAAAAAAGATGAGGTGGTTCTTGAGAGTAACTTAAAATAGTTTCTGAGTAGTTTTAAGAAATAAGCAAAACCCAAACATTATTGAGTAAACTGTATAATAAGTAACTAAAATATTGTTGGCTTGCTACAAAAACAAAAGATCATTGAAAAAAGCTAAAGATTTTTTTTCAACGGTGCTAGCCCCTCGCGCCTCATGGTCAGTCACATATGATCACTTTTGAGGCGGATTCACGGAGATTTGCTGGTCTCTTACATGGCGTGGCGTTTGGCCTCGATCACCCTGCTGACACAAAAATAGTTATTGTCGAGAGATTAGCATTCTAGGTCAGCGGAGCTGTCACTCCTTGTTGCAGCGTGTCTGCTGACCCATCGGCGTTGTAAACTGTCGCTTGGCACTCCTTCTATAAAATTTGATACACCTAACAGGGTGTGTTCTCGAAAAGAAAAAAAACATTGTATAAAGTTGAGTAACTCACACCCAAATGCCACTCTTACCATTAGATGTGATTGTGGTTTATTACTGGATAACTGACCAAATTACATACATCCTGGTTACAAAAATGTCTAACATTGGAGAAGCGAGTCTTTCTGTTTTACCCCTCCGTGTTATCTTAGAGAATACCATAAAACTTAATACCATAGTAGTTTATTCTGAGTGCGGTGATTTGGCTCCGTGGTTCCTTGGAGTTTGCTACTTTTCAAAATAACATAGAAACCCATATTTTGAAGTTACTATTTTTTTTTGAAACAAATCTCGCGTATATATACATTAAGATGTACTCACATAGTTGTTCAAAGGGAGTATTCACTTGTACGGTTAAAAACAAATGTGTGCTGGTAGAAAAATAGCAAATGGTACACCATTATAAACTGGCGTATTTGTCTTTTTACGTAGTCCACAAATTAACATATTTCTTCATAAAATTTTACAGGCACGCAGTACAAAAATCTATATGTGCGGCCGGCCGTAGCTAGCGCCGCGAGCGTGGAGCCTTGTCAAATAACCTTTCTCGTATTCAAACGGCCGTCCTCGTTCTGCATGCAGAGCTGCTAAATGAACACCATGTAGCTGAAATACTCCCACCGTTCCATATTACTTGACACTAAAATGGATGTATCCAGATTTATTTTAGTTCTAGATACATCCATTTGAAAGTCGGAGTACATGCGTACAAAACCACTCGCCGTCTTTCACGATCCATCAATATGCATACAATTATAGTGCTTACTTGACATATATGGCAAGACGGCATCGTCAGCAACGTTTCTGAATTTGTCAGTTCTACAAGCTTTTCCTGGCGGCGATCGAGCAGAGATAAGGTGGATAGTGATAGCCTGATAGGCGCATATATTTGCATGGGCTTTTTTTCTTCTTCTTTGCGGCGATATGATGTGTGGCCGGTTAGGCGGTTAATAACCAATGATTGATTGATCAATCCTTAGCTAGTTGGCCAGCTGGTTGGATAAGACGAAATACTCCCTCCGGTTATTTTTACTCCGCATATTAGATATCGATATCTTCTTCATATATCACTGAAACGAAATTTGAAAATTTTGACTTAGTACGAGAGGACGTACTTACATAGCTATGTACGAAATAACTACTCTCTCCGTTTCATATTATAAGATGTTTTAGCATTTCCAGAATATTGTAGACTGTAGATTCACTCATTTTTGCACCGAATGTAGTCCGTTGTAGAATGTCTAAAAAGGATTATATTTTTTCTCGAAATAGACTTTCGCTCCGCTTTATAAATAAAGTCACACGGCCGAACCGATACAAAGTGACGAGGGGAAATTCTTACAAAGCTGACCAACGGTAGGAAAATGATTATATTTAGAAACGGAGTGAGTATTTTCTAACGTGATGCTAAGAACCATGTCTGATTCAGATACGAGACACATATAAGTACGAAGAGTCGAAGAACACGCATAAATCTGACGGCTATAAACTTCGATCAAGAAATGTGCGCTTCTTATTTAATATTCGAACTGAGAGCATGCAAGTTAACTGCTTAACTTCATAACAGATTCATACAAAGTTGGAGAATATCATCCATGCTCGTGCATGCATGTGTGACTCACTGTACTACGCAAGAGTGGCCGAGTTCGTTCAAGGAATCCGGCCGATCCACCGTCAATAGCTCACACGAGTTGCACACCTACGTTGGATCGTGTGTGTCATCTTCCAGGACGAACAGTCAATCTTGGACGCACGCACTACGTACATTGTACTCTCCGGCCGCTAGCTTGTTTTTCTCCCTGGTCCCTAGCTAGCTATCTTTTCGGGTACATTTTGAGAGGTCCTTGTTGCTACGTGCTGACTTTCCCAAGCAAAGATCTCACGACGTCTACTCGCTTTGGTCGACCAACACTCCTTCTGCTCAAAGGCAAACCTTGCAAACATTTGACCAACTATATAGAATAATATGTTAACATTTATGATACCAAATGATTACAATATGAAAACATATTTCACAATGACAAGTAACAATGAAATTATAGATATCAATTTTTATTCTAAACACCTGGCAAAAAATTACAGAGTTTGACTTTAACCAAAAATTGCATACAACATACATTATTTTGGCAATGAGGATGTATGATGCACTTCTGCAAGGCGACACAACTTAGTTACCACACATACGAACTGTTGGGAAAACTGGACACATCAATTAACTTTTAATGCAGATTAGCACACTCTTAGCGTTATCTGAACAAACACAGCGGAATAAGATGTAAAATTCATCATCACTTTTGTACTAACTCACGGATCATTGCTGGTGTCGGAAAGAAACATGCATCTAACATATATGGAGCAAACATGACACTGCTAGCTCGCTCTCACGGTAGACAGTCTGTCATCCCCAGAAGAGAAGCTCACACCCAGAGGTAGACAATATCTATCCTAGGGAGAGAGATCTCATAACAGCAGCATCACATCAACACACAGGTGTAAAAGCACTCCACATGAGAGGAAGAACCATGGGCCGAAACCAGCCAAATCTTATTCTATTATTAGCAAGGTGGGATACAACAAATTCTTCTTTAAAGAGAACTAGAGATCTCATACATCAAGATATCACAGATCTTGGATGCAACAACAAGATTTGGGGCACAAGAGTTAGAGATTGAAGCGATCTCACCAAAGACGGTGAAACCACATCTTGAAGGAGACAAGGTAGTGGATTTGTACTTCACAACCTTGTGGGGAACACCCGGCGCTTGATCTCAAACTCGTCCTTCAACTTTGTCTTCTTCCATTCTCTCTTTGTTTTCTTTCTTAATTTCTTCTTCAGTGGAGTATATATATCCTCAGATTTTCGTCATTACACCTTGTGGTGGCTGGCTGGGAGGGTTAACATCCCCCCATCAATCATGTGCAATGTTCAAAATGACCCTCGGTCATAACACTAATGGGTAATTGGCTTCTGCACCTGTTTGGGCTGCCTGGAAGGCTTCAAATGGCCATCTCCTAACAACCCACATGAGGAGGATACCCAACAAATCTCTCCCTTCCGACTCATGAGGGGAGCACCATCATGCCCGCTACCTTGCAACATACAAATAGCTTCTCACTTTGCAATGTCTTGGTCATCATATCCGAACCATTTTCGTCTGTATGGATATTCTCAAAATGTACCATCTTGGAATTGACAACATCTTTAATCCAATGATACCTCACATCAATGTGCTTTGTTCAAGAGTGCAAGCATGAATTCTTGACAAGACAGATAGCACTCTAACTATTACAACAGACCATATTTCACTTGCTTCATGCCCAACTCTTGCAAGAAGTTCTTCATCCATAACACTTCTTGTAAGCATCAACTGTTGCGATGTAATTCATTTAGTCATAAGTGATTACTATTAGTGATAACAATACTAAGTCACATCCTTCACATGTTGTCAACTCAATAATGTACCCACATTATAACTTTCAATACATATTTGGCCAAGGAAATAGGTGTAAACTATCAGTTTATACTCTGAAAGTTTCTATAAATATGATTACATAATCATACACCAAAACCCTTTATTAATATGTTTGTTGGATATGTTTTAGATATCTCTAACATAAATTAGTACACATTATATAATTTTAAAATTATCGGAAATTAGTTGATGAACAAAACTATGCTACAAAATATAATATATATCTATCATAATGCTAATGTATTTTTCAATTATATGAAGTATGACTATATAAAAAAGCTACAACTAAGATTTAACAATTTGTATGGTTATCAAATCCAAATAAGAAATATAAAAATATACTCGTTAAGACTGTAGCATGCTAAAAGTAAGTATGAAAGTTCAATATAAATTTTCATCCGGATTATAAAAATGTAAACTATTGGCCGTTCTTCCAAATCCCCATCCCATAGTCGCCAACAACTCTACTTTGGATGGGTAGCTGCATACAGCAGCCATCTACCAACGCGAGGAGTCCTTCCTTGCGGATGATAGGGTTCGATCTGACGCTCCACACCAAGGACTTTCTCTTTCCCTCCTCACCGGCGCAAGGTGTAGTGTTGAGGAAGCGAAAATGGGCTCCTTTTCGTCCTGGTGCCTCGCTACCGACGGGATACTTGCGCTTCTCATAGGCGCTAGGTGTCACATTGAAGACGCGAGACGAGTCATAATTTCGATGTGAAATTGTTGTTAAGGGGGAGAGGATGTAATACCCCGAGTTTAAAGAGTTGAAACGGGTAGAAATATGATATTTCATTTGCCTAGCATGCATCTGAAAATGCGGGAAATTTTGACGAGTTTAAGAAAGGAGACAAAGGGATCGATGTTTCTCTCGACTCGATGAGTTAGGGTTTAGATCATCATGTAGAGTGCTAATGAATCTCGACATGATCTTTACGATAAATATTTAGAAAGTTGGATCTTTAGTTAGGCAATCAACATTTGGACATGACCTTTACTAAATTCTTGACACTCTGAACATAATACAATAATATGACATATAATTCAAATGATACATACAAAAAGCTTATCATCAAGTTCAAATATATTTGATCATATACATATACAGTACATCTAAATACCATCAAATGATTATATACAATATGATATCATCATCTCAATACATCAAGTTTATTATCTCATCCCACCACTTCATTTTACAAATATCTGAAACATAAACTGGAATTTGATTGTCCCAAGTCATTGAGATACAACAAAGGGAATTATACAAAGCTTTACAAGATGAACTTGAATTGAAGAATAATAAATATTATATCCTTTATCAAATAACTACATATCTTAATTGGAAAATTGCAATGAGTAAAAAAATTCTAAAAGAAAGATCTTGATCTTCTTATCTTTGATATTCCCAATCTTCCAATTTTCATTCCTGCACATTAACCAAACAAAGAAAACAAGAAAGAAAGAAATCCAACAAAGGGATTTTGGAGATGGATTACCCTCAGATGACATAGAAGTGCTATGCCAACTCATCATCGAGAAGTTAAAAGCCAAATGCAAGTATCTGCTCTTATAAGGGACATTTGCCTCAGACTAGGCATCATAGGCTACATGTTCTTATTATCTTATCTATCCAAAAGGAAAAAACATAAGAATGTACTAAGCAACCTAATCCAACTAATCTTCAACTAGAACCAGTCCAGGAGATTAGAAGGGGGTCACTTTGTGCATCCCTACACAGACCCAACTGAATTAACAACAAGTAAAGGATTAGATAATCAAATCCATCAGTATAGCAACAAGATCACCACCCATATTAAGCCACCCGAATTGAAAAAGCTCGGTGGTTGTAAAAGTTGTTGGGTAGAAAGATTAGCTACCTTGTTAACATATTTCTCTTGCATGCATAAAAAGCAATTGAATTACATATAATTCATCTATGTCCAACCAAGCAAATGAGTAGATGATCATGTCCAACAATAAATCCCACTTGATCATCACCTATATGTGTAGGCTTCTGCACTTGTCTGTGCTACTTGAAAGAGTTCAAATGGCCATCTCCTCAGAGCCCACATGAGGAGGATACCCAACACGAACAAACTCCTAGATGCGTTTGATCAGGACGCAAATCCAGAGGCTCGCCGCTATTGGCGACACAACCAGATTTAATGGTTTAGCTCTAGTATGTCTTTGAAATTCCGATACTCGGGCGAAGACAGGGCCCGGGCCATGGCCTGGGGTACACAAAATTTTCCCTTGCTTATTTGACGATGGCCCCAGACGTAACAGAATCCTGACTCCACCCCGTGGCGAGACGCAACTAGTGTCGTCATGTACTTTCAAACTCGGCGTATCACGCCTAGTCTTACTGTGCTTGTGTCTAAGTTTACATTGTTTCTTGAAAAACTTCTTTTAGTTTTTTTCCGGTCCTCTTAAGAGCTGGTTGCAGAGATTTTTATTTTTGAGAAGAAGAGTTTTTTTTAGCGATGGCTGGTGCAGACAAATAAACTCTCCCGTTGTCAATGTAACTCCATGGGCCGATCATATTGGGCCGAAAAGTATAAGTAAAGCCCATCAGCATCTGCCCATGGGCCCAACAGGAAGACCTCCATTCGGCCTCGTCTTCCTCCTCCCAGTTCCATTCCCCTTCTCCCATGGCGCCACCGCTCAACCCCCTCCACGCCTCCTTCCACTGCTCCCACGCCCTCGCGCTCCTCCGCGCCGGCCGCCTCTCCGCGGCCTCCCACATCGCCTCCTCCCTCCCATCCACCTCCCTCCCCGCATCCCTCCTCCGCCGCCTCATCCCGGCGCTCGCCTCCGCGGGCCTCGCCGCCGCCGCCACCCGCTTCCGCCCCGTCCCGGGCGACCCGCTCACCCTCAACTCCATCCTCCTCTCCCACTGCACCCTCCGCTCTCTGCCCTCCGCCCTGCGCCTCCTCCGCTCCTCCCGCTCCGTGGACACCGTCAGCTACAACATCCTCATCTCTGGCATCTCGGGCCGCCTCGCCCCGGCGCTGCTCGCCGAGATGTGCAAGCGCGGGGTCCCGTTCGACGCCGCCACGGTCAACGCCGCGCTCGCGGGGCTCTGCCGGGACGGCCAGCCGGAGGCAGCCGCCGCATTCGCCGAGATGTTGGTTCAAGGCAGGGGAATCGACAGACTAGACGCCGTGGGCTGGAATATTCTCATCGATGGGTACTGCAAGCTTGGAGACATGCCAGCCGCCTTGGCATTGACAGAGAGGATGAGGACAGACTCACAGGGCGCGGGACTCGACGTCGTCGGGTACAACACCTTGGTCGCCGGGCTCTGCCGCGCCGGCGAGGTCGACGCCGCACGGGACATGCTCGACACAATGAAGGGCGACGGGGTGGAGCCGAACGTGGTCACCTACACGACGTTCATTGCGGAGTGTTGCAGGAGGGAGGCGATCGACGACGCCTTCAGGCTGTATGAGGAAATGGTGAGGATGGGCGTGCTGCCCGACGTGGTCACGCTCAGCGCCCTCGTCGATGGGCTTTGCAGGGCCGGGCGGTTCTCGGAGGCGTATGCGCTGTTCAGGGAGATGGAGAAGATTGGGGCTGCGCCGAACCATGTCACGTACTGCACGCTGATTGATTCGTTGGCGAAGGCGCGGAGGGGCGGCGAGGCGCTCGGTCTGTTGGGGGAGGTGGTCTCCAGAGGCGTGGTCATGGACATTGTCATGTATACGGCTTTGATGGACTGGTTGGGCAAGGAAGGGAAGGTTGATGAGGTGAAGGACATGTTTCGGTGTGCTCTGGCAGATAATCGTACCCCAATGGCGTTACTTACACCGTGCTGATCGACGCGCTCTGCAGAGCCGGCGATGTTCATGGGGCAGAGCAGGTGTTGCTGGAGATGGAGGAGAAATCTGTTAGTCCAAATGTTGTTACGTTCTCAGCGATCATCAATGGCCTTGTTAAACAAGGATGGCTTGGCAAGGCAGCTGATTACATGAGAAAGATGAAGGAAAGGGGCATTGATCCAAATGTCGTGACCTATGGAACAGTTATCGATGGCTCTTTCAAGTGTCAGGGGCAAGAAGCAGCTCTTGACATGTACCAGGAAATGCTCTGTGATGGTGTGGAAGCAAATAAATTTGTTGTAGATTCACTGGTCAATGGTCTGAAAAAGAATGGGAAAATAGGGGAAGCTGAAGCATTCTTTAGAGATATGAATGAACGAGGTATGTTGCTAGACCATGTAAACTATACCACTTTAATAGATGGGCTTTTCAAAGCAGGCAACATGCCTGCTGCTTTCAAGGTTGGTCAGGAGCTGACGGAGAGAAACTTGTTACCTGATGCTGTTGTCTATAATGTGTTTGTCAATTGCCTTTGTATGCTCGGGAAATCTAAGGAAGCAGAATCATTCATGAAAGAGATGCAAAATACAGGCTTAAAACCTGACCAAGTGACATATAACACTATGATTGCTGCACAGTGCAGGGAAGGAAAAACTGCCAAAGCTCTAAAACTCCTTAATGAAATGAAGAGGAGTTCTATAAAGCCAAACCTCATAACATACAATACACTTGTTGCGGGTCTTATTGAGACTGGGGCTGTTGAGAAGGCCAAGCATTTCTTAAGCGAGATGTCTTCTTCTGGATTCTCTCCGACTTCTCTGACTCATCGAAGGGTGTTGGAAGCATGCTCCCAAAGTGGGAGACCGGCCATGATCTTGGAAATTCATGAATGGATGATGGGTGCTGGGCTTTGTGCTGATATCACTGTCTATAATACACTTGTGCGTGCATTGTGCTACCATGGAATGACAAGGAAAGCTGCTGTTGTCTTGGAAGAAATGTCGGGAAGAGGAATTGCCCCAAACACCATCACGTTCAATGCTCTAATCCTTGGTCATTTCAAGAGCAGCCATGTAGACAATGCATTTGCTACTTACGATCAGATGCTTTACCATGGGGTCTCACCGAACATAGCTACGTTCAACACGCTCTTGGGTGGGCTTGAGTCTGCTGGAAGAATTGGAGAAGCGGACAAGGTGCTGAGCGAGATGAAGAAAAGGGGCATTGAGCCCAGCAATCTGACTTATGACATACTGGTCAGGATATGCAAAACAAAGCAATAAAGTGGAAGCAATGCGGTTGTATTGTGAGATGGTGGGTAAAGGTTTTCTTCCGAAAGTAAGCACATATAATGCACTCATAAGTGACTTTGCTAATGTGGGAATGATGAGTCAAGCTAAAGAGTTGCTCAATGAAATGGAAAAGAGGGATGTTCTACCCACATCCTGCACTTACGATATTCTTGTGAGTGGATGGTCAAAGCTTAGAAATGGAACTGAGGTGAGAAAATTTCTCAAAGATATGAAGGAAAAAGGATTCAGTCCATCAAAAAGCACTATTAATTCTATATGCAGAGCATTTTCGAAGCCAGGAATGAACTGGGAAGGTCGGCGTTTGCTTAAAAAACTATATCAAGTTTAGGAATCTCAAGTGTTGATTTCTACCAAGCATAGATGGTCTGATGGAGACTGTTCTTGGTTTGACAAGAGAACCGCAGTCAGTGTGCTTATTGTTGCAGTGTCTTTTCCTCCTGCACAGCTCGCAACACCCCGTCAAAAGTTACAGGAAGCTACTTGCTGAGATAATTCCCGAGTCACCTGTAAGTGTCTGGGTTCTCTGTTCAGTTGGCTTTAGTCTAATTTAACTAGTTCAATGGTAATGCTGTTGTGGTGTTTTGGATCTATAAGTAGTTAACAGCTTCCTTGCATGCTCCTATGTGATGGTGCTGCTTCAGTAGTAAGTGTGGTGCTGCTTATCTCACAGAATTTACTTTTGCAGGATGATCCGTCAAATGAGTGAAAATCATGAATTGTGAAAATATCCCCACACGCTCCAAAGGCATGTGATGTTGCCATTTTGCTTCCTTTTATTTATAGTGCTAGTTGCGAAAATATTCCTTGGCCGTATGTGATTAATCATTCCATGTTTTCCTTCACTGCTTGCTTCTCAGATTCCCGAATTTCTGTAACAGAGGATTCACAAGGAGCTGCTCCCTGCTCATGTGAACATTGTCAAAAATATTACCAGTCATTTGTAAGCTGCAGATGTGATTTTGCAAAATTCCTGGCTACCACTCGTGTTTCCTTGTTTCACTTCACTGCGTGCATGTTGTGGTACACGGCATGTTTTGCAGCAGCCTGGTAAACGGCATAATTGAACTTCTGGAAAGCACACAGCAGATATTTTCATTCTTGGATGTCAAACTTCAACGGTGTTCATTTAAAACCAGGTGATTATTATGTAGTTACATACACTCTGTGTTCTGAACATCCATATTCGTAGTTGTGTTGTGTTTCACTCTGTTCTAATCATCAAAGACTACTACTCTTGGAATATACACCTAAGTGATAGGATCATGGAATTGAATGCATCTCTAATGCGAAACTTGCCACCTTTCTGCGTGTATAGGATCTGAACAGTGAGGCTTCTGATGGAGAAAACCAGCGAGGCTGGGGAGTTAGCTTATGAATACGCCATGGGAGGCGTATTTCTGCAGTGACCATGCTGCGTCTAGTGATTGAAGACAAGATATTGGTGATAGTGAGTGTGGTGATAAAGTCCCATCAGAACAAAGAGATCAATTCACAAATCTGTTGTGGAGATTGTATCTATTGGAGATGCATCAAACATGTCAACGATAGGAGAAAGACCCTGCTCTGTGAGATTTAGGTACTCTACTTAGAGTTGATAGATGAAGCTTGCCTACCGGTATTCATTTTACGCTTAAATTGCTTGGCAACTATTTCCGAGTTCTGCAATACAAGATGGAAGCAAGCTTTTTTTTTCCTTTCGTAATTTTCATTACATGAAAAGTGTTACTAGGACTGCCATGTACTTGAGTATTTTCTTTTCTAAATGCACATATGATTCTCTGAATATTCATTATATATGGCATGTGTTACTATGGCTACGATGGAAGTTGAGTATTCAGCTCTGGATATTCATGATACGTGAAAGTAGTTACAATTACTATTTTGTTCCTTGAGTACTGACTGCGTGTAGCTTGAGAATTACACCTTAGAGAAAGAAGCTCTGATTTTTCTTAAATTTGGACGCAGTATTGCTCTAAGCATGTTTGCCTAACAAGCTGCACTTTGTAAAGCTGTGACGTATCTATTGAAATTCTTGTTCAGATCAACCTTCCTTGTGCAGATTGGTGATATAAATGTCATAAAGATGCTTTTGATGGGGAATGACCCTGAAGGAAACCTGGCACCTCACTGGTGCTTTAGTAGTAGCTCAGGCACACAGGAGCGAAGGTGCTCTTCTCCGAAGTTCTGCTCCATTAACATTTGAGTTGTAAGACAGATATTCTTGCTATTTGTAAATGTCCCTTAGTTGCCTTATCTCTTTGTGCAGGATCGTGTAACTCGTGCTGAAGAATGGTGCCATAATTTTCCGGGGGAACAACATAGGTCTCACACCAGTGCAGAGCGCTGTAGCTAAGTTTACAATGCTGTTTCAGGTAGCCTTTTATTACTTTCTTTCCAAGTGCTTAATGACATTATTGTGACTACTTGGTATTAGTTTTCTTCGCTCTATAAGTCAATTCTGTTTCGTGCATAAGCCCACCACCTAACAACACCCACCCAAGCCTCCAACACCTCACAACTCTCAGCATCGAAAAGATAATCTCTCTTAGAATCGCATGATATGCAGATAAAAAGAGAGAGAATATATGCTTGTTAAAGGGCTGGCCCAACAACAAACAGCCTGTAGGCGATACACTGCTGTTATACACAATAATTGGTAAATAGCATCCGCAAGAATAGTCGGGAATAGTCTGATAGGGAGCTGCTGCTATGTATGGGCTTGGCCTTTTATTGCCAACCTAACAATTTTGGGCCCATGTTACTTTTTTCCTCTTGAGAATAGGACCCTTGCTTCTCTTAGTTCCGTCTCTCGTTCTCTAACGTGTGCGGCTAGAATGATTGGACTTCTGATTCTTATCTGGAAAAATAGGGGATCGATGTTGATGAATCCTCTGCCTAGAATTGGACAGATGGACACTGAAAGCACACTAGACGATATTTGACATATCACACAGGGGTATATCAAATCTGCCGCCTAGAACAGAGATGTATTGTTCCCATAGACAACAAATCCTAAAAATTATCTTTTCAGTGTGTTTAATAGACCAACTTGTCTCATCTAATTATCTGCTAGAGAACTTGTGTGGAAAGAAACAGAATTGCTGATGAAGTTGTAAGCCAAAGCTGAGTGGGAGAGAGCAGCCACAGATCGATGATGAGCGCAGCACCACTCACCTCAGCTCAGAACAACATATGGCATCCGCCCAAAGCCAAAGGCATATATGTCTAAAGTTCATGGCGCAGTAAGCAACTGAAACAGCACAATCGTCTACTGCAGACACTAGTAACCAGACCAGACTTATCCGTTCTCGTAGACCCGCAATAGCTGATAGTGAGCGAGGGGCGGGTGGGCGGGCTACGGTCGAGATCAAATTTAGGATGGATGCTCTTTGCCCGTGAGTGTCACAGCTTTTTTCCACTCTTTTTTTCTTTAAAAATGATTATATATACGTACATACGATACATGTGTCAATTAAGTAGAAGAAAGATGCAGATAAAAGGGGTGGTGGTGCTGATCACGGGGCCGGTATGAGATGAGGCCACAAGTGAGGTGAAGGGGTGGCCTTTTGAGTGCACAAGAAGCACACTCACACACACCCTAGGCCAAGCAGAGACGTAGAGAGCAGCTAGCTAGCTGGCCTTTAAAAGTTGCTTGAGAGTGAGCGTAGGGGATTGGTTGCAGCGTCGTGCTCAGGAAACGCTCTGGTGTCACACCTAGCACGGTGCCACTCACTCACTCGCTCACAGGACTCTTCACTCGATCTCAACCTCTCCTGAAAAGTTCCCTAGCTTTCCTTCGATCCACAGGCTGCATGCTGCTAGCTTAGACACACTCCTCACTCTTCACAGCAGCCACTGCTAAGCTACCTGTTGCTGTCCCTTCCTATCTAGTAGTATCTACTACTTTACACTTACTGCTGCTGCCATACCTGCTACTAGTAGGAGTGCCGCTTACTACTACGTACTACTTTGGCACCTATCAGCTCCCTAGTGGCAGTGAGCGAGCCACTTCAGCTCACTGTGTCTGTACAGTGACACTAGTCACCGGTAACTAGCTAGATATGCAGTAGTGGCTGGCTGACCCTGTGTGGTCGATTGACGCCGTGTGTGTATTGTGGCCACCAAATAGTGATGAGAAATACTTGGATATTTATGCTCTGGTCCTGCGACGTCAAGGTCTGGTTATAATTTCAGTATTGTACGACTCGATAGCTTCGAGTGGATAACGCCGGAAGGAGGTCGCAGCTTGGGCAGTTGTTTGGTCTAACACACTAGATTACTTGCAGCTAATGCATATCCTTGAAATGAAAATGGCTTTTTTGTTGAAATATAACCAGAGGAGCGTAATCATGTCAGATTCGGTACTGATATTCTAGCAATCCCTGAAGAGGTCTGTGAGCTCTTAGGTTTTCTCTCTGACTAATTTGCAGTGACCTTATCAAGTAATACTAGCTAGTGTGTTGTACTACACTTGTGTGCAGCTCCAGTGGCAGATTCATAAATACGAGCTGCATCTAATAAGCGTGCGGTAAAGACGACAGGGCAGCTACCGGAATTGCTAAATTTGGAAGCATCGTTTAGGTTGGAGCTGAAAGTAGGCCATGGTCGAGGATGATGTCCTCACTACTTGTTTTCAATCATACGAGCAAGAGGATTAGTTGAATGAGCTCTAGCAAAAAGGAGTTGGTGAACAGCCAACTTGCAGACAAGTACACTATACTTCGGCCAGACACCAAACTATAATTATTGTCTTGCTAGTTAGGCATTTTTATAACCCCTGTGAAATTTCCAATGATTTAATCTCAGTGATCAGTGTAGTTCTGGGGTTAGGCCGGCTGGGCAATCTTGTAGGCAAACATCGACATTTGTCCGAAAAGGTAAATGTATCGCATGGTCGGCTTAACCAAATCCCAGACCAACTTTTCCGAAAAGGGGCCAGGAAAGTGAGAAAGAAAAAGAAAGGCCGAGAATTGTTATCTCCGTCTACTTCTCCCTGGATATTATTTTGGCAATTCCTTTTGAGTCGTAGTCGGGGCCCCGCGTTTGAGGGAGAGAGATCTATCTAGTTTCTTTATGTGGAATCTGTTTTCCTGTGTTGCTGGATAAGACTAGTGGCACTGAGTAGAGAGACTAGGCCGTGAGTGATCGAAACGTATGGGATTTGACTTTAGAACATACAGTTGTTTATACTTACGAATTCCTAAAATATTTACAGACCGGTTAACTCAGATTTTACTAAAGAATATGTAGGTGACGTCTCTTTATTTGTCTTATTATAGGCGCCGCACGACTCGTCCTGTTCTTCTAGATCTCTTGTTGTTCTCCTTGCTCACTAACTAACTCTCTCACATTTTCCTCTATCAAACAGGAAGGAAGATCGTACTTAACGTCTGTCTACGGCTTATTGGCCGGTACGTAGATGACCAGGTACATTTTGAGGATGAAGGCACAAGATTCCTGGCACCGGGGTTATCTTCTCATCACGCCGATAGAGAACCTTTGCTAACAAATATGCCTCCGGAGATGGAAGCATTTCGAAGAAGCGAGTTTGCGGCACCACTGGAGGGGACGACGTTTCTTGAAGCAGTCACAAAGCATTAGAATATATGTATGTGTGTGTCTTGCCGTTGAGGCGGCAGCATCAACATGCACTCAACCATGAATTGGCTCTGGCCTGGCTTGAGGAGGGGAACAAGGGATGATTCATGTACATGCTGGAATAACGAGGTTGCCCACCAATCAGTGTGCTGCGCTGTGGATGTGGAGGAGTGGTTGCCCACGAGCGAAGCCAACAGCACCAGCAGCAGTTCCGCACTCTCAAGCTGAGTGGCAGCAACATCGCTCGGAAGGAGGGAGGGATGCCATTGACTGACGACTCTCCCTTCACTCCACGCCACTAATCTGAGCATAACCCCTGGCCAAGTCTGATCCATGGTTCCTTTTCTATCCCAGGCTGCTGCTTCTTCTTCCTCCAAGTTGTCGAGTCTCCCAGCTACGGTGTTGCCACTTTGTTAATTCTCTTGATCCTGATTAATTACTGAACGAGTACTCTTTATTTATATGTTATCATTTCTGAGATCGTCTTGTCATGAATGCTACTCTTCTCTCGCTTGCCTTTTCTCTCTCTCTGGTGGCGACATGAGTGCGACGTGAGGAGTGGTGGCCCAGCAAGCAGCCACTAACTAATTAATCCCTGGTGGTGGTGGTGATTAGCGATGGAGTGATGACAGTGCCTGCTACTGTCGAGTGTCCCACTACTACTTCACTCGTCATCCGTTTCGATCCTGCACTGCTGGTGTGTGTGCATGGTGGGTGTCCATGAACACCACCACATGTTCCATCTCTCCCTCGCCATATTCCCAACCACTACATATGTATATATTTCCTCTCTCTTCTGGCAGATTTCATGCAGTTTCTGTTCCTTGTCACACACATACATCGGTACTACGTGCGCGCCCACACAGTGATGGATGGTTACAGGAGGCCAACACCCACCGCCTCACCTCACCTCACCTCACCGCCCAACACATGTTTTCACACCGCTTAATGTTCATGACACATAAACTCAAAAAAATATAAAAAAATGTTCATGACACATGTTGATTAATCAACCAATTAGGTAGATATTTCCTCTCCCTAATTTGATTCAAGAGAAATAGTTACACAATTCACAGCCAACTGTTTTGCTAAATTAAGAAGCTATAATGTCACAAACGGAGGACCGGGTGACGAATCTTAGCTGAACTAACCTCACTGAACTGTGTGCGCCGCACCGTCCGAGCTGGGCAATCAAGCTGATCAGCCATCACATCTGAGCTATTAAACCACAGTTTACTAGCATTGACTTTCAGAGAGATGGATGGTGGCTTGGCGTGTATGTATACGGTCTACTAGCACCAGGGAATACTATAAAAATTCAGAAACCATTTCTAAATCATCTCACACTCATCATGGGCTGCTCAGTTGGCCTAGCTACCAAATGCGTGCACTGATTAATGGTAGATCCTTAAAGCTAGGGCTCTCCACATGTGGGACAACTCGGCTAATTGCCCAATCATAGGCAGGATCATGCGCCGCTTAACCAAGCCATGGCAAAGGAGGAGAAGGAAAGAAAGGCACCCATCACTGCTCACTCACTCTGGAAGATTGCAGTGCAAGTGAGCTAGTGACCAGCTAGTGATGCATGTGTGAGATCTAGGAAGTGTGCTAGAGAGAGAAAAGAAGCTAGCCAGCTTCCAACTAACTAACTAACTTAAGCAGCCAACCGATGCCTTGCTTGCCCCCACCCCACACCACACCGCGGCATCGTCCAATCGTTGGATCGGCGCCAGTATTTTTTGTGAGGGAGTTTTCTTGTTGCCCCACACAAGGAACTACAAACGATCCGGGATCACGTCAAGGATCACCGATTAATTAACTAGTCTAACCACTCTATCTCCACCGTTGACTTCTCTCACACAACATCACACATCGGCGGTTGCTTCTTCAACCGTTGGAAGAAGAAGAAGAAAAAGAACCTTATGCAAGCTAATTCAAGTACTTTGTGATAATATTATGCTTACAAGTGTTTGCAAGATAATTTCGTTAAGACGCAACGAAATAGGCTGCTTTTTGTTGTTGACGAGCATGGTTAAGTGTAAGTACATGAACAGTGATTAAGGTGCGGCTCAATTAATTTGGAGAGGAGGACGCCCTATTTATACATATATTGTTTCGATTGAGATAGTGTAACCACGGCAAGCCTTAGTGTCACCAACCCAAATCAAGAAAGGAGAATACATAACTAGTGCGACTCCTAACTAATCACAATGTAGATCGATGTGCCATTTGCATCAATGATAGGAATTTTCTGTCTAGCTTAAAAAGCAAGTGAGTGTTACTATTAAGCACTGCAATTAAAAGGGCAGGTGATCGATGGACAGTTCAGAAACAAACATTTTGGTAGTGGGGATGCAAATACTTTTAGAATAACAATAATAATTGCATGTATTTTTTATTTTTCTGTTGGGGGTGTGTGGCCACTGGACACTAGCTAGGGATGACATATGCATCTACGGCTAGCTGCACCACCACTACCTCACTACCTCTAATTTAAGTTGCCAACTGCCAAGCAACCTAGCTGTTCATGATCACTTGAATTGCTAGCTAAACACAACTGTCTGTGAAATTTTCTTTGAACAGAAAAAACCAATGGGAAATCAACAAGAAACCATCAAACATGCTCAATTAAGAGAGTGGATTTTCAAGGATTTTTTCACCAATTAAACTAGTAGCCACATGCAATGTATATATTGCTCAAAAAGTAGTGGAAGAAAAGTAGAGGATGGAACTTGAGCCGGGTGAGAGGTTGCTACATCCAGGCTTGCAAGTGCAACAGCGTCACACCAGGAATCACACATGCACAAAGGAATATTGAGCTTGCTTCCACCCCTTCTTTTCTTGGCTTGTTGCTGTTGCTGCTACTATACCTAATACCACTCCTCACTCACCACTCCTAGTTGGATCCCTTCCTCTCTCTCTCACCACATATAGTGGCAAACCAAAATATACATGCTCCAAAACCGTCCACCTAGTTATCTATCTAGGTAGCTTTGCTTCATCAAAACATGTGTTAACCTACACTACACACTTAATCAGGGAGAGTGACTAATTAAGCACTTGGTGAGAAAAAAAGGAGGGGCCTAAATTAAGGGTGGCTATTAATTGTGACCAGTACTGGCACTAGCCGAGACATGTTTTGCACATGAAAGAAATTAGGCAGGTAGCCATGCCTGGCCATCAATTGTCTCCACACAAGTGAGTTGAGAAAGAGAGGGGATGGGCATTAAGCCAGCTCTAACACACCCATAACATCCCTATTTCCACTCAGCTCCCTTGGCCACCAATTAGCACTTCTACTATTACTAGTCCTCTCACCTCTCTAACAATAGCACTCAGCAATTAACCACCAAAAACTCTTTCTCTCTCTAAACAAGCTAGGTAGAGGGTTATAAGAGTTGAGAAGAGACATCCAAAAGACAAGAATATAGAGGAAGCCGGCTAGGTTTTTCCAGACAGCTCTTGTGATCTCTCTCTCATATGTAGAGAGAGAAGCTAGAGTTGCTTTAGCCATTGATTATAGGCCAAAATAAACTTCCATTGATTAGAGTAGTGGCTGCAGGATCCATCCATCTCCTTGTTTATATATGCACAGCAAAACGCCTCTCTCTCTCTAGCCAGCGTAGCTCCACTTGTCCGTCTCCTCCCGCCATAAAAACCACAGAGCCGGACTCCCTCCCTACCTGTGCCTGCCTGCCACTCTTCCTCTTCCTCTCTACGCGTCTCCTTGTTGCTTCGGCGACATGCAAACGTCGGCCATGGAGCTCGTGCTCTTCAGGGAGGAGGCCGTGGACGATCGGCAGCAGCAGCAGCAGCAGCAGCAGCAGCAGCAGCAGCAGCAGCAGCACGGCAGCGCCGTGGTGAAGCGGAAGCGCAGCAAGAGGCCGCGCCACCACCCGCCCGCGGCGGCCATGGCGGCGTGCTCGTCGGCGTCCTCCTCCGAGAGCACCACGACCGAGGAGGAGGACATGGCCCACTGCCTCATCCTCCTCGCCCAGAGCGCCGCGCCTCCCGCCGTCGTCGACTCGAGGTCGTCGCCGACAGCCACGGCGCTGGTGCTGCGAGAGGCATCACTTCCTCCGCTGGCCGGACCTGCGCCGGCGCCGGTGGTGGTGGCGACGAAGACGGAGCGGTACACGAGCCGCAAGTACACGGAGGCGGCCACCACGGCGGACGGCGTCCGGGCCGGCTTCTACGTGTACGAGTGCAAGACGTGCAACAAGTGCTTCCCCACCTTCCAGGCCCTCGGCGGCCACCGCGCCAGCCACAAGAAGCCACGCATCGCCGGCGCCACCGACGACGACAGCGCCGTTGCCAACGCCACCACCATCACCAAGCCGTCCAAGCCGCCGACGATGAAGACCGCGTCACCGCCGCCTATGATGACGATGACAGCGTCTCCGCCGCCTCCACCGCCTCAGGTGGACGCCGCGCCGGACGTCACCACCGTGCTTAGCCTCAACAACAACGGCGCCGGCTCCATCATCATCAACAACAACAACAACAACAACAACAACAGGATCCGAGTGCACGAGTGCTCCATATGCGGCGCCGAGTTCGCGTCCGGACAGGCGCTGGGCGGCCACATGCGGCGCCACCGGCCGCTGCATGCGCCGGCTGACCGCGCCACCGCGGTGACCGCGATCACCGCTTCGACAACAACGAAGAAAGACAGCATCAACCTGGAGCTGGACCTCAACCTGCCGGCGCCGTCCGACGAGGAGTCCGTGTCCCACCCGCCACCGCCGCCTTCAACCGCGCCGGTGGTGCTCGGCCTCGGGCCGTTCGACAGCGGCAAGAAACGGCTGATGCTCACCGCCGCGGCCTCCGCCGCGCTGGTGGATTGCCATTATTGATCGATCGATCGACACGACGCGCGCAGCTGGCCGGCCTCGTGAATTCTTTTTCTTAACACTGATTGGTTGGTTGATTGATCACTCTCCTTTCTTCTTCCTCTTCTTCTTCTATACAAAATTACATACTTACGAATTTGTTCCTTGACATGAACATATATACCAAGGAAACTGTAATTAACATACAATTGATTCTTTCGATTCTTTGGTGTAAGATTGACTATAGAAAAGTGATTGACATTTCTATGTATGTACACACGCACGCATGCGTATTAATTGGAATGAAAAAAATTCCACTTTTTGACCTGTGAGTAGCAGAAGAAAAAGTTTGGCTGGCCGGCCAGTTGGAGTGTGCGTGAGACCGAGTGAGTGAGTGAGTGAGCGAGCGAGTGGCGTGGGTTGTCTGAAATGTGATTGAAATTAAGGGAGTGGGTGCAATGTTTGTGGCCTACTACTATCCACCTTTTTCTTTTCTTTTCTTTTCTGTGCATATGTGTCCTCCTAGCCAATTCAGTTCAGTTCTCTACTCAGTGGCAACTGCCCATGCATGTATAAACCACAATTAATTTGTGTACATATCTTGTATATTTATGCATTCTCTTTTGATCTTTTCAGAGGAAATTGGTTGGAATTCTGAATTTATCCTTCTGATTCATCAATCCGTGAGTTAGGTAATTAAGGAGTACTAGACGTTTTCTATATGTGCAACAAAGGGGTCACTTAATTATACCGTCCGTTTCACTGTTAAGTGCCTTTTAGATTCATCAACCGAGCGTCGTTTCAATTCGATCGAGTGGTGCCGCGTACATGCACGTACGTTTCCTTTTGATCAAGTCAGCTAGTAGCTTGCTGCAGTTGGTTAACTGAGAAAGATATGGACAGTGAAGTAGGCAAAGTTGGAAAGGGAATTGGGAGGGTTGCAAAGAAGAAGAAAAAAAGGGCAACTAATTCGTTGGAAGGTAGCAGATGCTCCATATCTAGCAGCTAGTGGTGGTGCATGAGTGAAGTGAGAGTTGGTCTATAATAATATATGTGTATGTATGTGACCATGTGTACATAGAAGGATGAGATGAGTGCTTGTAGTTGCATGTCTTGTCTTGCTAGTACTACCATCTTTGGACATGATGTTGTGTTTGGGGTTATACATGAGTTGTGGCTTGGTTTCTCCACCACCAAGTAAATTAAAGGGCCACCATGTATGTGCATCCACCAGGTTCTTTTCCTTGGGAATCGATGAGCTTGTCTTGTCTGCAAGCTTGCTAGCTAAATAGCCAGCCAGCTTCCGATGAAACAAGTTGAGTAGTTCAGTATTAGCAGAAACAGTTGGACGACAGAGTGAACATAGTTAACCTCTCTGCCTAGATAGCTGTCGGGTTCATGCAGGTTATGCTGTACACGCGCGTATCAGCTTATTTTTGTTCCTGTTAGCCTTGCCGGCATACAGATGGAGCTCCGGAAATAGGACAGAGTAAGTGACGGTGAGGGGCGAAGCCTGAAAAAAAATCATCATTAGTGTCGTTAATCTTCTTGCCATTACATATTGCCCAAAGATTTCTTTGTTTCTAAAGAGAATTAGTTGGAAACCCTTGGTGTCAATTGATACCAATGGTTGTATGCTAGCTCGGTATATATTGTTAGAAAGAGAAGAACATAATAAGATTGAGATGCCATGCGCGGAACCAAGACACGTTGACTCGAGCAATCCACAACTTTCTTTGTTCTTAGTATATTTATTTCTCATTTTAATTTTGATCCACCGACACTATAAAAAAAGCCATTGGTGCCGACGGCTTTTTATAGGGGCCGTCGGCATATAAGCCATATGTCGAGCGCTTTTAAAAAGCGGTCGCATATTCAAGGTGGTCGAACATGGTAACAACACAATGATTCTAGTAAAACAACTAATATTGAGTATTAATAAGAATCTGGATGTGGATGTGAAGCACGCAACTTGTTTGTAAATGCATGGTTGTCGAATCAAGTGTATGTATTTGGAATTATCTCATGTGTAATTTGATTGATTTAATACCGCCGCTGCTGGGCAAGGCTGTTTTCCGTATTTCATATATTCGTTGCCAGTATTTTCTGTAAATTGCTAGCATGAAAACCGCGTGGCGAGTATATGCCGACGGCGGGCCGTCGGCATAAATTTTACTTTTTTCCCGTCGGACAATTAAAACCGTCGACACGGGAGTATATGGCGATGGCCTACCGATGAAATTTTGTATACTTGCCGAGGAAGAACAAGCCGACCGCTAGTTGCCGACGGGAACCGTCAGCATACATATATACCGACGGGATTCGTCCATTTGCCGAGGATTTTCGGCAGTCGGCATATTTTGCGATTCCCTGTAGGCAGGCTTCTCAAGGAAAACATACGATTAACAAATTGCTTGCAACATAATTTCTAGCAGTAGGAAAATCTACCATAAGATGGTCCATACAGCTGTTTGCATGCAAGAGGTAAAGATAACAAAAAGTGAGTGAGTACGTGTACATGCATGCAAGGTATATATGCCTTTTGTGGTGTGACGGTACCGGCCAGGTGCTGCAAGTATCCTTTCCGTGACTTGCACTTTAACCGATCACAGTAGAGACAGAAAGAAAGATACTCCGTAGTAGAGGTACGACACGATGCATGCATCCATCATCCATGCATCACGGACGTCCATCCACGGATCGACGGATGGATGTGTCATTGATCGATCTCATCTCGATTCATCCCTCACGTGTTCGTTTAATATTCTCCTTTTCCTTTCTTCCCAAACTAAATCACCTAAGTATAGTAGTACGAGTAGTAGTAATTAAAATACCAAACTGAACCATCTTAGGCTAGCTACTAACTACCACTTTCAACTACTGCTGCTGCTCTACTAGTAGTGCAGCTGATCGATCTGTGATACGTACGCAATCGCGTACGGGATTATACATTGTCAACTTGCGTGTGCGCGCGTCTTTCGTAGCTAGCTAGCTAGTTCCAGAGTATACAAAGATAATGCACGCACGCAATATACATAACTAATTCGCCACAAATGTTTAACACTTTTTTTTCGGATAAATGTTTAACACTTCGACTAATAGCAAAAGTCCGAACTGATGGAAGCGGGCAATGCAATATATTTATATATCAACACCCTTCCATCTCTCATGTTTAGGCTATTATTAGTCCTTAGCGTGGTTTTGGTTCGTCTATTTTTAATATTGCGTGAGCAGGGCAGGTCTCAAACTTGAGACCTTGTCTCTGATACCATATAAAATTCATTCACCGGCCATCTAAACCAAAAGTACGAACTGATGAAAAATACTAGGCGTTATATTTATATTTCAACATATATATATATTGTGATCGGAAGAGTTTCATAAAAGAAAGATTAAACTACATAGACATGCAAATTTTTAAGAGTGAATTCCACTTTTACCCCATAGTTGTGTGTCCGTGACACATATTCCGTTTAGTAAGCATTGTACAGAAATACCCCATATTTTGAACATAGTTTTACCCCGTTTACTATTTGACATGTTTTGTAAGATAAGACCAGCATGTTAGCTCGATATGGTCCGTCAGAACATGTAAAGATTGGAGGGCATCATCGACAATCATGTCTACTTTTCTCTTCTTGATCTATTCCATTCCCTCGTAGTCGTCTTTGATATTTTGAAGGCCCAATGTCACCTTGCACTTTGTCCAACGAAAAATCAGAAAACAAGGTCCAAAGTTTTGAAAAAGAGTAATCTAGATTAAAAAAATACTCGATGGGGGTAAATGAGGGGCGAAGACAGGCCCCGGGCAACTTGGGCCATGGCCCGAGGCGTTGATTTGCTAATGTTACGATTTGGCCCTGTTTTACTTGGTAATTTTGGTGATTTAAGCCAGTGGATATGAACGAAACAGAATATTAACTCTGCCTCCGCTCCTTGGGGTAAATAGTGTGACAAATACTCCCTCCATATAAAAATATAAGACTTTCAACACATAGCGCCGGCACACAACACACCATGTTGGCTCAATCACGAAGATGCTCCTAAGGACAAAGAACGAACAGCTTCGCCGACTTGGCTCAATCACGAAGATGCTAGGCTAAAAAGCCTAGGTTTTCTCTAAGTATGTGTACGATCTTAATTTCCGCGTATATATATATATACGTACATTGTACATGAGTGCGGACATGAACGACGACTTCACTGGCCGGCCTCGTAGTTAAGATGCAAGTGAAGTGCACGCAATGCATTGCACCACTAGTACGTAGTTTGCATGCGTAGACCGGAATGAAGGTCGATTATTCACTCCAAGCTAACCAGCCTAGCTAGCTAATTGCTTCATTATTTATCCTTCTGTCAACTACTCAGATTTTTATTTTTGAACCGCTGAATTTTCTAAATTCGCTAGCGATAAATGCATCGTGGAACACACACCGGCAACATATTTTTAGAAGACGAGATTAGTTTCATGCAGAAAAGAAAAAGCTCTGTTTCATCGATTAGGTTTAGGTGGGAGGAGATGACTGCAGATGGTTCACGAACGCCCCAAGTCAGTCAGTCAGCCGTCACACAATGAAAATATTGGATAGCAAAACCATGCAAGGCCGTTTGTCAAAATTAATCGAAGCTGATGCGCCAGCGACCTCGACAAATCAAGAAGTACACGTGGATGGGTTAAGCACAAACGTGTAAGAGTTCTGGAATATCATCAGCCACCCTCCTGTTGAGTTGAGCTGGACTGGAATGATTTCTCCATGGGATCACGTGGAAACGGTTGTCTTGCAGGTGAAAGAAAAAGGTTCATTACACTTTAGGCCTTTACACTTGTCAACTGGGAGGTGCTCATGTGTTTCCACATTCCTCAGCGCAATCAATCTCCAGCCTACAAGGAGCGGCGGCGGCGGCGGCCAACCTGGAGCTTGGAGCTTTTTCGTGTCTTCTTTGGCAGGAAAATGCTGGAAGAAACGCATATGCAGTTGCAGCAAAGGTTTCCAGGTAACTTTTGAAGTTTCTATTCTCTACATCTGCGTGCCCGCATGAAACTTCCGTGACAGCACGTGAGAGAAACAAGTAATTCATACAAAAACAATACGGTGTCCACCTTTTCTTGCTTCGTACAAAAACAATACAGTGTTGTCACACGGCTGAACCGAAGTAATTCATCATCAGGAGACAAGAGTTCCGGTGCCAAAGGTAAATAGGCGGCAGGATTCGATTCATCTATGGGACGCCCATCAGTCAAACTTTACCTGACGCCTGTTAACGCACGCAACGGATGCCCGATTGCCTGCATCAGTAAACACGCATTTCTCTTAGCGCCGATGATCCATCGTCAACCGCCATGGTTCAAAAGAGTAGTATGAAACACAGAAATGCAATCGTGTACCTGCGTATGGCTCTCTGCGTGCGCCCCTTGTGCAGTATTCTTGTAGTATCCACATCGAAAGCTTGACAGACATAAACCCAGGAGCAGAAGCAAAAAACGCCACTGACAGGAATCACGCTATGCCGACCGCACTGGCAAGCAACCTGGAATCCAGTGCCTTGAGTGCAGTATACATACTGAAGAATCAGAAACATATGAGAGTTATTTTTTCTTATAAAAAGAGAGCGGAGTGGGGGGGTAACAAAGAAGAGAGTGCAAAATTCCTGTTACCATGTTATACCTGATGGCATATTGCACGTCCTGAATGTTGGGAAGAGCACGCCTGAACCGTCAAAGCTTTAGATTCCGAGTTTATCACGACACATCGGCTTTCTTCTCAGGAACATGTCCGGCTGATACAATCTGCAGAGCTGTGCCTCCAACGAGCCAGGCCGTGAGCTCCGGTTGTTGCTCGAGGTGTTTGAGGGGGGACATGCTTCCGTCTCTCGTCTCGGCGCCGTACACGAATGGGAGCCTCATGGTAAGAAAGCTCTCGGGTGGAAGGACGACTCGGCATCCAACACTGAACAATCCTTGTTGATCACGATCAGACACGTTTGGTGGTAAACATGACCGCTGATGACAAAAAGGAAAAATAAGAAACCCATTAATAGGAAATACATATAACTATAGAAAAGTGATTGACATTTCTATGTATGTACATGTACACACGCACGCATGCGTATTAATTGGAATGAAAAAAATTCCACTTTGTGACCTGTGAGTAGCAGAAGAAAAAGTTTGGCTGGCCGGCCAGTTGGAGTGTGCGTGAGACCGAGTGAGTGAGTGAGTGAGCGAGTGGCGTGGGTTGTCTGAAATGTGATTGAAATTAAGGGAGTGGGTGCAATGTTTGTGGCCTACTACTATCCACCTTTTTCTTTTCTTTTCTTTTCTGTGCAAATGTGTCCTCCTAGCCAATTCAGTTCAGTTCTCTACTCAGTGGCAACTGCCCATGCATGTATAAACCACAATTAATTTGTGTACATATCTTGTATATTTATGCATTCTCTTTTGATCTTTTCAGAGGAAATTGGTTGGAATTCTGAATTTATCCTTCTGATTCATCAATCCGTGAGTTAGGTAATTAAGGAGTACTAGACGTTTTCTATATGTGCAACAAGGCCACTTAATTAGACCGTCCGTTTCACTGTTAAGTGCCTTTTAGATTCATCAACCGAGCGTCGTTTCAATTCGAGTGGTGTCGCGTACATGCACGCACGTTTCCTTTTGATCAAGTCAGCTAGTAGCTTGCTGCAGTTGGTTAACTGAGAAAGATATGGACAGTGAAGTAGGCAAAGTTGGAAAGGGAATTGGGAGGGTTGCAAAGCCAAAAAAAATCGTTTGAAGGTAGCTAGGCGAGCAGATGCTCCATATCTAGCGCTAGTGGTGGTGCATGAGTGAAGTGAGAGTTGGGCAATTTGGCATATCTATCGGTCTATAATAATATATGTGTATGTATCTGACTATGTGTACATAGAAGGATGAGATGAGTGCTTGCAGTTGCATGTCTTGTCTTGCTAGTACTACCATATCTTTGGACATGATGTTGTGTTTGGGGTTGTATACATGAGTTGTGGCTTGGTTTCTCCACCACCAAGTAAAATAAATGGCCACCATGTATGTGCATCCACCAGGTTATTTTCCTTGGGAATCGATGAGCTTGTCTTGTCTGCAAGCTTGCTAGCAAAATAGCCAGCCAGCTTCCGATGAAACAGGTTGAGTAGTTCAGTATTAGCAGAAACAGTTGGACGACAGAGTGAACATAGTTAACCTCTCTGCCTAGATAGCTGTCGGGTTCATGCAGGTTATGTCGATCTTGTTATATTTAGCGTGTGCTATATATGCTGTACACGCGCGTACCAGCTTATTTTTGTTCCCATTAGCCTTGCCGGCATACAGATGGAGCTCCGGAAATAGGACAGAGTAAGTGACGGTGAGGGGCAAAGCCTGAAAAAAATCACCATTAGTGTCGTTAATCTTCTTGCCATTACATATTGCCCAAAGATTTCTTTGTTTCTAAAGAGTTAGTTGGAAACCCTTGGTGTCAATTGATACCATTGGTTATATGCTAGCTCGGTATATATAGTTAGAAAGAGAAGAACATAATAAGATTGCGATGCCATGGGCGGAACCAAGACACGTTGACTCGAGCAATCCACAACTTTCTTTTTCTTAGTAGAAGTATTTATTTCTCATTTTAATTTTGATCCACCGACACTACAAGAAAAGCCATTGTTGCCAATGGCTTTCTATAAGCCGACGGCTTTTTATAGGGGCCGTCGGCATATACAAGGTGGTCGAACATGGTAACAACACAATGATCCTAGTAAAACAACTAATATTGAGTATTAATAAGAATCTGGATGTGGATGTGAAGCACGCAACTTGTTTGTAAATGCATGGTTGTCGAATCGTGTGTATGTATTTGGAATTATCTCATGTGTAATTTGATTGAGTTAATACCGCCACTGGGCAAGGCTGTTTCCTATATTTCATATATTGGTTGCCAGTATTTTCTGTAAACCGTCAGACTTCTAGTTGCCGACGGGAACGTGAGCATACATATCTACCGACGGGATTCGTTCGTTTGCCAAGGATTTTCGGCCGTCGGCATATTTTGTGATTCCTGTAATTAATAAATTATATGCAACATAATTTCTAGTAGTAGGAAAATCTACCATAAGATGGTCCATACATCTGTTTGCATGCAAGAGGTGAAGATAACAAAAAGTGAGTGAGTACGTGTACATGCATGCAAGGTATATATGCCTTTTGTGGTGTGACGGTACCGGCCAGGTGCTGCAAAGTATCCTTTCCGTGACATGCACTTTAACCGATCACAGCAGACAGAAAGAAAGATACTCCGTAGTAGAGGTACGACACGATGCATCACGGACGTCCATCCACGGATGGACGGATGGATGTGTCATCGATCGACCTCTCATCTCGATTCATCCCTCACGTGTTCGTTTAATATTCTCCTTTTCCTTTCTTCCCAAACTAAATCACCTAAGTATAGTAGTACGAGTAGTAATTAAACTACCAAACTGAACCATCTTAGGCTAGCTACTAACTACGACTTTCAACTACTGCTGCTGCTCTACTAGTAGTGCAACTGATCCATCTGTGGTACCTACGCAATCGCGTACGGGATTATACATTGTCAACTTGCGTGTGCGCGCGTCTTTCGTAGCTAGCTAGCTAGTTCCAGAGTATACAAAGATAATGCACGCACGCAATATACATAACTAATTCGCCACAAATGTTTAACACTTTTTTTTCGGGTAAATGTTTAACACTTCAACTAATCGCAAAAGTCCGAACTGATGGAAGGGGGCAATGCAATATATTTATATATCAACACCCTTCCCTCTCTCATGTTTAGGCTATTATTAGTCCTTAGCGTGGTTTTGGTTCGTCTATTTTTAATATTGCGTGAGCATGGCCAGGTCTCAAACTTGAGACCTTGGCTCTGATACCATATAAAATTCATTCACTCCAAGCTAACCAGCCTAGCTAATTATGTGTACGATCTTAATTTCCGCGTATATATACGTACATTGTACATGAGTGCGGACATGAACGACGACTTCACTGGCCGGCCTCGTAGTTAAGATGCAAGTGAAGTGCACGCAATGCCATTGCACCACTAGTACGTAGTTTGCATGCGTAGACCGGAATGAAGGTCGATTATTCACTCCAAGCTAACCAGCCTAGCTAGCTAATTGCTTCATTATTTATCCTTCTGTCAACTACTCAGCTTTTTATTTTTGAACCGCTGAATTTTTTAAATTCGCTAGCGATAAATGCATCGTGGAACACACAACTGCAACGTATTTTTAGAAGACGAGATTAGTTAATTTCATGCAGAAAAGAAAAGGCTCTGTTTCATCGATTAGGTTTAGGTAGGAGGAGATGACTGCCCCAAGTCAGTCAGTCAGTCAGCCGTCACACAATGAAAATATTGGGTAAGTACACGTGGATGGGTTAAGCACAAACGTGTGAGAGTTCTGGAATATCATCAGCCACCCAGCGACGCCCTCCTGCTGAGTTGAGCTGGACTGGAATGATTTCTCCATGGGATCACGTGGAAACGGTTGCGTTGCAGGTGAAAGAAAAAAGGTTCATTACACTTTAGGCCTTTACACTTGTCAACTGGGAGGTGCTCATGTGTTTCTACATTCCTCAGCGCAATCAATCTCCAGCCTAGAAGGAGCGGCGGCGGCGGGCAACCAGGAGCTTGGAGCTTTTTCGTGTCTTCTTTGGCAGGAAAAGGCTGGAAGAAACGCATATGCAGTTGCAGCAAAGGTTTCCAGGTAACTTTTGAAGTTTCTACTAGGTAACTTAGCGCGGCGACACGCCGCGCCCTTTGGATCAACTGATCTGTCGTGGTACCGCTGAAAAAACCGACAAAAATTATGCGGTAGTACCAATGGAAAATACAGTTGGAAATTACACATACAATATAATACAATGGTTATTTATTAAAAATAGCAATTCGTAACATGTTACTCATGCTGGAAGCAGAAATCTCTACAGTCTTTTCTATTACTATTTCAAAACTGGAAACATGCATACAGAATTCAGGTAAGAGGTAATGTCGCCATCAATTAAATGCACTGTTAAATGATACGATGTGAACATGCAAATTTTCTGTTTAGATAGTAAATCAGAATAATGTTGCTATGGTCTTACATCGTTTCAGTCTTGTATAAACATAATAATGTTTAATCATTTAGCAACATCGTAATTCAAAACATAAGGTAAAAGGTCGCTTAGTCTTCTTATGAGAAATTGGAAAAATACCGTTAGAAAGTCTAAACTTATTTGGGAAATAGACGTGTGTAAACGCGCTTGAAAAATTTTAGGTAGGAAAAATATGTCGAAAGCAACTGTGGGTGAACGATTCACATTTTTTGGAAAACTCGAGGACTTTTATGCAAAAAAAACGGCGTGCATGGACCGATTCACAATTTTTGGAAAACACGGGCGCACAATATAGAAGTGCACATCGGGGACTTTTCTGTAAAAAAGCGAGATTTTGAAACTTTGAATCTGTCAGGATTTGTCTTTTTTCACAGCTTGAAATACGACGAATTTGAAGATTGGAGAGAAATATGTATATGTCCGTCAAAATAAAAAGGTTGAAACATGAAAGTTGTTTGGAAGGGTGGTATCCACCTACTCGTGAGAAGAAAATTCAAACGGATGACCGAGTGCGACAAATTTGACAAAATTCGTCAAATGTTTTTGCGAATCTGGATCCAAAATTGAGGAGCTAGAGTCGACCAAACTCGAAACCGATCACAGGAATGAAACCTACTCGTCGACACGCATATAGTTTGTGTATATGTTATGATGAAAAGGAGTCAAAATTAAGATGGTACTGTTCATTATCACGTACTGTTCATCACCTTTACTGTTCATCACGTTATATAGTTAGGCTGAAACGCTGGTCTTTTATATAGGTAGGATTCTCTACATCCGCATGAAACTTCCATGACGGCACGTGAGAGAAACAAGGTACTACTGTACATATATGCATCCAAAAACAGCCATCATCATTCAACAACATTATGGGATAATAAGAGGAGAGGATAGTTTCAAAACAGCGTTATCTGCGCGACACGTCGTCCACCTCTTCTTGCTTCGTACAAGAACAATACGGTGCTGTTACACGGCTGAACCGAAGTAATTCATCAGCAGGAGACAAAGAGTTCCGGTGCCAAGGTAAATAGGCGTCAGGATTCGATTCATGCCCGTCAGTCAGACTTTACCTGACACCTGTTAACGTACGCAACCGATGCCCGATTGCCTACATCAGTAAACACGCATTTCTCTTAGCGCCGATGATCCATCATCAACCGCCATGGTTCAAAAGAGTAGTATGAACACAGAAATGCAACCGTGTACCTGTACCTCTGGCTCTCTGTGTGCGCCCCTTGTGCAGTATTCTTGTAGTAGCCACATCGAAAGCTTGACAGACATAAACCCAGGAGCATAAGCAAAAAACGCCACCGACACGAATCACGCTACGCCGACCGCACTAGCAAGCAACCTGGAATCCAGTGCCTTGAGTGCAGTATACATACTGAAGAATCAGAAACATATGAGAGTTATTTTTTCTTATAAAAAGAGAGCGGAGTGGGGGTAACAAAGAAGAGAGTGCAAAATTCCTGTTACCATGTTATACCTGATGGCATATTGCACGTCCTGAATGTTGGGAAGAGCATGCCTGAACCGTCAAAGCTTTAGATTCCGAGTTTATCACGACACATCGGCTTTCTTCTCAGGAACATGTCCGGCTGATACAATCTGCAGAGCTGTGCCTCCAACGAGCCAGGCCGTGAGCTCCGGTTGTTGCTCAAGGTGTTTGAGGGGGGACATGCTTCCGTCTCTCGTCTCGGCGCCGTACACGAATGGGAGCCTCATGGTAAGAAAGCTCTCGGGTGGAAGGACGACTCGGCATCCAAGACTGAACAATCCTTGTTGATCACGATCAGACACGTTTGGTGGTAAACATGACCGCTGATGACAAAAAGGAAAAATAAGAAACCCATTAATAGGAAATACATATAACCATGCCCGAGTGAAAAAGTTGCTTTCACATGAACCCATACTATGAAAAACTAATTTGTTTGCTCAGTATTAAAATATTGAGAAGATAACATGGTTAGTCTTGATTGTACTCACCTCAAACTGTACAACTGGGCAGCTAGCCAACAGGACAGGGAAATCTGGTGTCACCTGCACCGAAAGGTAACATTAGTGGAATGACAAGATTGCAGAATATACAGATACTACAAAGTTCAGCGGGGAGTGCTTAAACATCAGCATTATGAATAAAATTTAAATCTATGATCCCAACTTAAACCATATGCAGCATTGACATAAAAACTGTAGTTTGAACATTGAACTTACAGTAAAAATCCGTTGAAGTTGTGACACGGCACCAGCAACCTTTACATCTTGACGTCCCTTCCCATCGGAGCTCTTGCAATGTGGGCAGTGCATATATATCGGAAGATTTCTGTTCAAAAGCGAATATGCTTCTCCACCATCATCAGCTGTGATGTATTGAAGAGAGTGATCTCCCTTTGTCACGTTATGTGGATCTGGAAGAATATGAGGAGGCTGCATGGTCCCGCCATCAACGCCAGGCCGAAGCAATTGCTGCCTGCTATTTCTCCCTGATGATTCCATCGGTCTATTGGCCTTCCGCCCATTGTTTCCATTTACTGTTGTTGCTGTTAACATAGATGCATTTGGGAGTAACTTTTGTGAACTGTGCTTGCTTTCCGCATCGTTGTTTTCATAAGATCTTTCATCCCGCAAACAAGATGAATCAATCTCCTTGAGATATTTCTCTGTCAGTAAGAAACGATGACCATATGAACATTCGTACTCGAATCCGGCATATACTACAAACTGCTGTACGGCTTCAGTAGCTTCTTTGGTCTCGTTTCCAACAATCACTGGCACTATGTTGCTCCCGATCTGCAGAAAGGCCTTGCCATCAGCACTTTCACTGATACTTGTGCTCAACTTCTCCGATTCATTTTCAGCTATAGATCCTTGACTCAGAGCTGCATTACCTCGGCCATTAGTCTGTTCCGTTGCACTCATTTGCCGTTCATCTTTCCGGCTACCAGGCTTTGGTGGTCTCTTCAGCTGGAGAGCAGGAAACTCGGAGTCTTTACTTGTGCTGCCAGCAACAACTTCAGCAAATGGTTTCTTCATAGTAAAATTTGGAATACCTTTACCGAAATTAATAGCAGGGTTGTTCGCTGATTGCAGTTCAGGTTGTTTTCTGGAATTTTCAAGCTTCACAGATTTAACCTCTGATGTGACTTGGGTTGGAATGGACTTTACTTCTCTAGAAACAACAGGTGGAGTCTGGGAGTCCATATTCGATGTCATGGAGGATGATTTAATGGTAGCACGGGTGCTATTTTTCCCTTGTCCTTTGCCAAGAGATATTGTCCACCTTAAAAGATACTTGTCCTTCGAGCAAAATCCAGCTTGGAGCAATCCTTTTGTTGACTTGTAATATCTTGCTCCTCCCAGTCGCACCAAGCGCCAAAAGGATACTGGAAATGAACTGGTATCGACACCTCTCGGTAGCACAAGGGTAGGTAATAGATCTTCACAATTGGAGAAACAGTTAAATGATACGTTGGCTGTCTCAAAGTCAAAAGGATCATCTCTAAGGCGACGTGACCGGCCACAGGCACATGCATGGAGGAATACATATCCACTAGAATGTTGATCCACTGCATCTGATGAAGATAATTCACCATGCCGCTGGTGCTTGCAAGGCCTGCCAGTAAGACTGACAGCATCGCATTGCTGCCTTCCAGCTTCCCAGATTGTTTTGCATTCATCTTCTAGCTTCTTGGAGAATACCTTGACAGCTGGTCCTTTAACTGCTGAGTGAAAGGATCGCAATGCTTTATGTAGCTGCACTTCATGCACGCTAGTTGGGTAGAAGGCAGGCAAATCTTTCAAGTACACCTCCTTAGCAACTGGAAGCACCTTTTGGCACCATGATGAGGAAAATTTCATGTTAAGCCCCTTGTTGCTTTCCAAGAAAGATAAAGCGGTTGCAATAGCACTAGATCCTGCTGGAGAAAGCTGCCCGTTCTTCAAACTAGAACTTGTATGAGTAGATGACACCCTCATGCTTTCAGAACTACTGAGCCCATCTTCTCCGCTAATCAGTCCAGATAGAATAGATGTACTAACGGAGAACCATTTATCAAAACTAGGGAGATCAGGAACACTAACTGGCTTCCCAGATGATGCGGACGCTGCTGCTGCAGCTGCTGCCGCAGCCACCATACCAACACCAGCAACAGAGCCAGCAGTTGCATTGCCTGAATACCCGCCTTTCCCTCTCAGCCCATCGGACTGCCGAAATATAAAATCCTTGATTAACTGGACATCTTCGTGGTTTGTAGGTTGGCAGTTATTCTCTAATGTAGAAACATCCAACAATGATTTGGAGCTGAAAGAATCTTCAAAGAGTCCTGCAATGATATCCAGAGGCTCACGTTTTTTATTAACTGACCGGTCCAACAGGGCAACGACTCTAGATGTATCAAGTGAGAACAAAGGGAGATGGCTCACATTAACACCACCCCTTGGACCATTATGCCCGGACTCCAGACCAGTAAGTGTTCGACACTTCTTCAGCAAAAAACGGATCTGACCTTCCAGAGAGGAATGCAGCTTCTTGCTGAAACTACCATCAGATTTGTTCGCCGGCCGGGGAGCATAACCACTGAGCCAGAACCTTTTGAAGTCGGGTTTTGTTTTTGCGAGCCATCAGTGCTAGAAGCCTGATTTGATGACGATGTGTCCTCCATATCATCCAGACTTGTTACAGCGCTTGGACCATCGGTGAAATCATCCTCGAACACAAACAGAACAACAGGGATGCATTGGCCTGGCAACACAGAAGGATGAGAACCGGTTCCTGACATCAACGAGATGCCTGAGGGTTGACGGCCCGAATGACCTCCACGGCGTTCTGGAGAGGAGATGGATGAAGCCCTGCGGGTAGGCCGTGTTGGGGTGCCAGAAGGAGCAGCTTTGGGTGGTGTTGCCGGTGCTACTAGTGACCTCACAAATGGTGCTAAGGCATGCTTTGAAGATTGCAGCAGCCTAAAATTCTTCAAGGTCTGTGTGTTGAACCGGAAGCCTTCTTGGAGAAATATTATTACATGGCAAACCTGGAATCTCCCCAAAAAAATAAAAGTATAAATTAAAATTAATCTTTATCGTCAAACAAGTGAATCTTAAACTTGGATTAGTCACATCTGCGTTCAAAGCTATATATCTTTACATTATAACGCTAGTATTTCTATGACTAGAGCACCAAATCTTGAATAGCATTACAGTAAGCAAGTGAGACTGTTGCAAATGTAGCTCTAACATGCCAGCTCTACATGGACCAAGCAAACCAAAGTAAATTGCTAGCTCTTTACAATTGAAACGATACATATTGTTAAATGTGAGCCTGCCATATCTGCTCCTAGGAATTCCCACAAGCTTACCAAAATGCAAGATGAGATGGTGCCGCGTGGTGGTATAATACAGAAGTAACACCAAACTTCCACCTTAACATGGGTGAACCAAATTTCCAAATTCAGATAAACTGTGCAAATCAAGACTCGCTACATGTTCACATTACATCTTCAAATCAAGCTAGAAAAACGGTGCTTAGTTGCAGCTAACCACTAGAACTGCACTGTCCATACAAAATTGATCCCCATACATTGTCAAGATTTGCTCTTTGCACCAGTAGCTAGCTCAAATTAAAGCAGTAGAGTCATAGATACGAACAGAGCGTATCGTGGTTTCATCGCATCGGACAAGCATAAAATCAGAGTTCAGAGTTAGACTAGCATCTAGTGAGCTTAATCAGTCAGATACAGCAGAAGCCAGCACTCACCGAGAACATGAAGAGCAGCTCCCGGAGGTCCCCGCCGCCGCCTCCGACGGCACTGTCGCCGGCCTCCAGCGGGGGCGGGGGCGCGAGGTGGAGGAACACCATCCTCCTCTCCCCGTCGCGGTGGTACCTGACGCCCCCGGCGAGCGTCCTGGCCGAGCCGCCGGGGGAAAACACGTGGGCGTCTAGGATCCGGTCAGCGAGGGGGGCCGCGCGCCCCAGGAAGCCGACGACGACCACCCCGCCGTCGTGGGCCGGCGAGGCGTCGGAGGAGGTGGGGGGAGGAGGGGTGCGGGAGAGGACCCGCACGGCGGAGGAGGGGCTCGCCTGAGGCGGCGACGGCGGCGGGTCCATCGCCGGCGGCGAGGCAGCAGGACAAGCCGAGTAGTTACTTCAGCGGAGTCCTTTGCTTGTTTGGGTTTGCGGACTTAAGAAGATCTAGCTACTGTAGATCAATGGGCTCGGCCCATAAACAAAGGAGTGTTTTTTTTTTTGCTGAATTTGTGAGAGAAGACTAGAAAACCAATAGATGTGTGGCCTACTCTACTAGTTCATCATAGTTATAGTCACTTTCTAGGATATCTCGTCAACTCGATGCAAAAAAATTATGAGAAGATTTTCCAATCCCATGGGTCCATTTGTTTTGTGTCCAAACAAATATCTACTCGAGCTCGTTGACCTATGAAAAATGCCCCAATCAAGCCCATCACTAGAGGGATCCTTTTAGCACACACGGTGGGGACAAAAATGTCGATGTAGCTGTTACCGCCAGCACGATAGGTATTACCATTGATGATCATCCGAGATGAACACAACTTGTTTCTTGGAGCATATGCAATTGTTTTCGACTACATTGTCGGTCAGCATCTTCGAGGCATTGTAATGCCATGAAGCATTATACCTCACTGTTTAGGATCTTTTTGTTACATTCGAAGATTACCCGAAGCTGATGATGGGTCTCCTTGAAGGAAGCGGGATCATCTAGCGCATGTGCTTGTTGAGCGGTCGCTACCTCGGCGGTAGAACCTCGATATGATGTTGATCATCCATCATAAGAGACCAACAAATGCACATGCCCAAAATATTGCCGAGGGTATTTCACCCTTGGATGTTGTCGTCTTATATGGCTAAAAAATGCTCTTGTACCTTTTTTAAAAAGTGAAAGCTACCCTATTTATGTGGCTATGCTTAGGGCATCTCCAGCCGTTCGCCCCCCCCCCCCCTCCCTAGGGTTTCGCCCGTTGCCTTTTTGGCTTTGCGCCGGCGCAAACTTTGTCCTGGGGGGTTGGAGTTTCCACTCGTTTCGGCCCCCAAGTTTAACACAAACCAACATAATTTAAAAGTTTGTTTCCCACCCCAAAAAAAACCCGAGTTCGGCGATCACAGCCACAGCTGGGCGATCATACAAAAAAGCCACAGTTCGGCGATCGAATCAAGCCATTATCCGGTGATGTAGTGCCACATTCGGCATGCTGATGCGCAGATCAGACGGTCATCGGCGACACCTCGGCGTCGTCGTCCAGCTCGATGGGTGTGGTCGTCGGAGTAGGGGCGGAGCTCGGAGTGGCGGTCGGCGTAGTGCTCGGAGGCAGCGTGGCGGTGTCCATGGCCGAGCTCGTGTCGGCTGCAGTGGCGGGGCTCGAATCGGCCGGAGGAGTGGAGCTCGTAGTGGCCGAAGGGGTGGCGCTCGGCGGACATACTACAAGGCGAAACAAGGGCCGAAATGAGCAAGCCGGCATAGATGAGAGAAACCAAGGCGAAAGGAGCTCACCTCCATCTCGTGGTTGGCGCGCCACGTCCGCCATCCACTTGGCGTTGGTCTAGCCCGGCGGCTTCTTCTTCGGCTCCCTCGGCTTCCTCTTCTTCTTCTTCACAACGACGGCGGAGGAGGCAAGCACGGGGACGGCGTTGCGGGGGGCCTGTGAACTTCTTGGGCGGCATGGCGGCAAGATCTGGGGGGAAATGGTGGGAGCTGCGGGATGGAGAGGGGATTTGTGGGGCAAAATAGTGGGAGAGCTGCACGCGAAAAGGGAAGAAAGGGAGGGAAATCGTCTTCCCTCGCCGACAGGGCTGGCCCACGTCGCCTTTTGCCCCCCCGGCTGAACCCAGCGCGTTGGGTTCGACTTGGGTGCGCCGGCGCTAAAAACGGTGCCAAACGGCGCTAATCGAGATTCTGGGGGGGGCGACTAGAAGAAACTCCTTTGCGCCGGCGCTAAAAAAAGTCGCCTGGGGGCACGCCTGGAGATGCCCTTATCAATATGCAACTAAATGGATGTCCCCACAAATGTAGAATCGTGGGTTGGGCCGGGCCGGGCCGGGCCTCAGACCCACTTGACAGCGGGCCCATTCGTGGGTCCGGACAGAGGTCAGAGGAGCAGCCAAGTCCATGCGAACGCGCTGCGCCCACCTTCCACCTTCTTCCCCAACCGAACCAATCCAGGAGCAGAGCAGCACGCGACCGATTCCTCCATCCGCCCCGATCCCCGCCTCGACGAAGCAATGGTGAGTTCTCCCGCCTGCGATTCCCGATCATCCGTACTCTCGATTCCGCGCGGCTCCCCGCCCGATCCTAATTTTGCTCCGATCTGACTGACCGATGATGTAAAATTTTGATTTTGCAAGGTCTGCGTGGGGTGCCTGATCCCGCTCTTCCTGATCCCCTTCATCAACGCGCTCCCGTATCTCTTCGACCTCCTCCTCGTACGTCCCCTCCCTCCCTTTCTTCCTCTAGGTTTTGTTTGTTCTTGTCCACCTACCTAGCTACCTGCCGGGTGGTGCCGAATTCGGTGTCGATTTAGATTAGCTCGTGGTCTATACCTGCAGCTGTAATTCGTTCAGCACTTTTTGGATTCGTTTTCGTAGCAGCATGGAACAAACTAATGAATCATGCGTTGGCAGGGGGAGAGGCCGTCTTGAATTCCCCGCTTGGTTCTCGCGTGATCTGTTTGGTCGAACGGTTTCTCCCTCATGATTTCGCTGTGATGCCTAGGACAGAGGTAGTGAAGTATAGGAATTGCCGCCCATGCTAGCTAGACCATGGCCCTGAATCATGTAAAGTATGCAGAGAGCACCAAATCACACAAGCTTAAATGGGTGCCCATGGGAATCAAGGGGTGATAGGGGCAAATTCCTGAGATTGCGAGGTTTCGTCGATGGGTACGTTAGATTGCACCATCCTTAAGCCGAGATGAGGCGCCAGATGACGATAAACTGGAAAAGAAAAATTACTCCATTTGGTAGCAATACTGGAGTTTGATCCTTGCGTCAGTCTAGATATATCAACATTGGATCGTTATTGGTGGGTCGTTTTCCTTCTAGCAATGATGTGCATCGTTGCATAGAATTACGGTAGCTCAGTGTTCTGCATCACCAGTCTTTGCTGATCGAAATTGGTTTTTCAGGGGACATGTTGGTATTATTATTAAGTGGGTGTTTCTTGCTTGCAAGTGTTTGAATATTGATCCGTGGTTTGGATACCATTGCAGAGCAAGGTCTACCGCATGCTTGGATGGGAATACAGGAAACCTGAAAGAGTGCCAGCTGCTTGCCTATTCAAGCCTGCAGCAAACAAGACTGAAGTAAGCCTTCCTTCCGATGTGTTACTTTTTCTGTACTTATGCTTTTGTAAAATACAGGTTCCTGTATATCATTTGGTCTATAGATTGTGCAAGACATTACCAAGCTCCCTCATAGTACATTTACAAAGTGTAGCCAGATGCCTAGCTATTTTGCTGGATAGATCATAGCATAGTCAATGTAACAGCCCACTTAGTTGGCAACCACCCTTTACTCATCTTAAGCTACATGATGAACTTGCAAATGTCCCTGAAATATAAAGCATCCAGCAGACCACTTGTGCGTGCTCTGCTTAATGATTTTTATCAGCAATTGGCTTTGTTTGGGATTAGCCTCTGGAGCGCTTATACATTTACACTTCTCTTTGCAGGGCGAAACAGGTGAATCAAAACCTCTAGTGAACCCCCATGCTGCAAGTGAATCAAAACCGCTAGTGGAACCCCAGGTTGCTGCCACAGAAGGGAAGAAGGATGATTAACATGTGTAGTTACTCACTCGATGTGTCCATGGTCCAGTCGAAACAGGATAGCTCTCACTTATTTGTATTTGTGATCGCATCATAACTGAGAAATAATTGATGTAAGAATGTATATTTGTGGCAATGGATTGCTGAATGTTCCCACGGTTCTCTTTCCAGCATGAGTTATGTGTTCATTCTTGAGTTGATTTTGTTCTGTATGCGTGCTCTGACCTGTCGCTATCACTCGCAGATTGCAATGTTGCACTTAGAATGATTCAAAGGGATGTCCTGTTCCAGAACTCAAATGTATGTCCAGCCCGTCATACATTTCAAGTGTTACAGGAGAAAACTTTCACTTGACAAACTCGAGGACGGCATAGAAAGGGTCCAGGTAGAGTGCCCTGAAGCCAGTGAAGCCGGCGGTGAGGCCGAGCTGCCTGAACTCCTCCTCGGACCGCTCCCTCCCTTGGGTCCGGTAGGTGGTCATGACGAAGATGTCGTTCTCCAACAGCGCCCTTGTCCTCGTGCTGGTGTCGGTCGTCTCCGGCACCACCGGCTCGCAGGCGATGAGCTTCCCACCCTCTGGCAGCGCCTTGTGGCAGTTCTTGAGGATCGCCGTGCACTCGTCGTTGGTCCACGTGGTGAGTACCCACTGGATGGAGAAGAAAATCGGGATCATTCGACAATTTGTGGCGGGGTGTTTGGTTCCAGCTGGGAATTGTCAGGGCATAGCATACCTTCATGAAGATGGCGTCGCCGGAAGGGATGGACTTGAACATGTCTCCACCAACATGCCTTGCTCCTGTGAAAATAATTCATTTCCAAGCATCTCCATTGTCAGTAAGAAATACATAGGTTTAGTCTAGTTCCTACGCATTTATACAAATGAAGGCAAATGACTGCGTCCGTCATCTCATTTTAGCAGGTTAGGTAGGGACAAATTGGTCTGAAAATCCTGAGAGCTGGAGTGGCTTTCTCTGACGAGTACCACCATCACTATGAAGTCTGAAGCTGTGAACATGATCATATTTTCTGAACCCAATATAGTAAAAAAAAAAATACTCTGACCACAAAACTGTGAGCTGAAACCTCATTGTCAGTGTCAGACTCATCTACTGTTGATGTTGATGCCGAAAATATGTGCTAATTTCCTTAAATTTTATTTTGTGTGGCGCTGGTAAATCAATGGGTGTGCCCCACCTGCGAGCTCGTGATCTAGGCATTTTGGTTTCATCTCGTGAGTCGTGACCTACATGGGCCATGCATGTCTGCCTTCGTTGGTTTGTGGCGCCACACTGTGTGATCGATCTCGTGTAGCATTGTCATTGTCAGTCCTTGGAATTTGTACGACGTGCCGACATGTTTTTGTTTGTTTGTTTCAACCACCGGATCATCAGGAATATCATGTGAGAAATTCATGGGGAGTATGGGATCGATGGACTCACCGGCGATGGGCGGCGCGGCGGCGACGACGTCGGGCAGGTCGAAGTTGACGCCCTCCCGGATGGTGCCGACCCTGCGCATGATCATCTCGAGGCAGGCGCCGGAGCTGCCCCCGACGTCGACGAGCGTGGCCACGCCCTCGAACCCGCCGACGTAGCCGTCGAGCAGCGCCTCCATGAACGGCTCCGAGACACCCGTCATGGCCCTGAGCATCACCTCGTTCGCCTCGCTGTCCTGGCCGTAGTATGCGTAGGCGGGGACGCCGGCGTGGGCGCGCGCGAAGGGCTCCGGGCCGGCCGGGTCGAGCACGGCGTCGCGGAGGCGCGGCCAGGCGAGAACCAGCGCGTGCTGGTGGTGCTGGAGGACGTAGTCGGCGTAGGACGCGCCCGAGGGGCCCGTCGGGACGAGGGTGCGTCCAACCGCGGTGAGCGCGTACGCCCGCCGGGCGGTGGCGGTAGCGTGCTCGGAAAAGACGCCGCGGGAGGCGAGGAGGCGGAGGAGACGCTCGAGGACGGAGGGGTCCGGGTGTCCGGGCGGGAGGAGGGCGGCGGCTGGGAGGGGCACGTTGGCGCCGTTCGCCCAGATGGCAGCGGGCACGCCGAGGCGGATGACGGCGGTGAGCGCCATGGGCACGGAGATCATGTTGGCCAGCTCCATCATGGCGAGACGTGCCTCCGCCGGCGAGAGGTCGTCGGCCGGCAAGGCGGGCTCGGATGCCGGCGACGGCGACAGCATTTTGGTTGCGGTGTAGTGAGCGAGTGAGACTGTGAGAGAGGGAGACGCCGCGTGCCCGTCTGCTCCGGGAGTTAACCTATCTATCTATCTATCGGCTGAGCATGACATTTAGGGCCACGAGATGCATGGGCAGGGTGTGTGATTGCGATTGTGAATAATAGCTCGCCGTGCACGCGTGGCAACACGCCACCATTCCTTGGGTACCTAGTATAGCCGACGAATCAGATCTGGTTCTTTCTCTCTTCACAAAATCCTCGTTTTATATTCTCGAGCATCTCCAATTGGAATTACCAAATTTGGTCCGTATCTGTCCGCTGTCCGCGGACACGTTGAAACATGTTGGTCGATCCCATGCAAACGCATGCAAAGAAGATGATCCACAACATATGCAAAACATTCGATCATCACATTAGGAAACATATTAGATAATTCCGACACGGACAATAGACATACAAATCAGAGGAGGTTCAGTTAACATTCAGGTTCAGCATACTATATATACAGTAGACAGGATAGCGGAAGACACGGATAGACCCGAGCTAACTACGACACCTTGCCCTTTCTCGCATTTTCGACGGGGCGGTCAAGCATCTCGAAGACGGCGTACAGATCAGAGGAGGCGACGGCTTCGTCGTCGCTGGAGGGGCGTCGAGCTTCTCGTTGACAAGGCGGACTGCCGCTTGATTCTTCGTCGTCTCCCGCAGTGACTCCGGATGGCACCCGCCGGGTTCGGGTGTAGGTTTGGCACCCCCATACCCGCACCCGCCCCTTATCCCCGCCCCCGCCACCCGCCCCCATACCCGCCGCCGGGTACAAATTTCCACCATACCCGCCACCCGCCGGGTACGGGGGACCCGACGGGTACCCGTGAGGCCGCGAAGATGCACATCACGGCGGGATCTGCACGGCGGCGGCGCGATGCGACGAGGACAGAGGACTTGGCGGCGGCACTCCGGTGGCGGTGTCGATGTAGCCCTCGAGGATCCTGTGCAGCTCGAGCGCCATGTGGTGGTAGATGTAGCAGATGCACTCCGGCATGAAACGGAGGTTGGCGGCCTCGCCGCGGACGAGGAGGTCGGCGCCAGGGCGAGTAGGGCAGTGGGCGGAGGCCACCACGGCGCGGAGCGCGGCGGCGGCGGCGCGGACCTCCGGGAAGCGGAGGGAGGGGTGCTCCGCGAGGAGGTCGTGGATGGGAAGGATGTTGTAGGGCTCGGCGGCCGGCGGGGCCGACCCTGCGCGTTCACAGAGGACTTGGCGGCGGCACTCCGGCGCGCGGCGTGGTCATGGAGGCGTAGCGGCGGCGCAGAGGGAGAGGGGCGGCCGCCGGCGACCTCCTTCGCTCGGGCCTGCTATGTGCTCGGTAAAGGAGAGGCAGAGATAAGGTGCGCTCAGAGAGAGAGAGAGAGAGAGAGATTGTGTGGCTGAGAGGAAAGATGCGTGCGGGGCTGAAGTGATAAGGTGCAATGCTTTTTTCACACACTGACAGGTGGGGTTGCCGGGAATGCGGGTTTGCGGGTTTGCGGGTACGGGTTTTGTACCCCCCGTACACGCCTCCGCCAGACCCGCCGGGTTTAGTTTTTTCCTGTTAAGCAGCCCCGCGGGTTTTTTTCTATACCAAACCCTCCCATTTAAGGCGGGTACCCGTCGGGTTTGTGGGTATCGGGTACCCATTGCCATCCATAGCTGTGACACGGCGATAGCGGGCCATCACCGGGGCGTTCTTGCGGCATTCATTGGGTGTCCGTCTTCGTGGAAGTCATGGACTTGTCCGCCACCACAAATGCGGCGTCCGCCGTAGCTCGGTGCACATGCTTTGCGCACTGATATGCCCGCACCTCAGACTCTCGCGCCCGTTTAGGCAGGCTCAGAGGCAGCATCCTCCAGCCGGGTGGAGCTTGTACCGGTAGGACCGGCACGCGGCTCGACGAGGGCGCGTTCCTGTAGTGGGCTGGCGTAGTGGAGCTCGAGGAGAGAGTGTACCTATATGCATATGTGGCGGCGCGAACCTCCATCTCGAGGACGCCGACGACGCAGATCTGTGTGGCGCCGGCGCGGACCAGCGGCTTCATTAGCCCTGGCTAGCCGCCGGCGCCGAGCTAGAACCTCTTGTGTTGCTCAACAAGCGCTAGATACCGATGTGAAGGGCGAGCTCGTCGTCGCTGTTGGGGATGGGGGAGGTCGATCCTTCCGCCGCCGCCGCATCCGAGAACTCCGCCTCAATGGAATCCCAGTTGATTTCGTCACCGGACATTTTGTTAGACTAGAGCGGAGGGGACGAGGAGGGGTGGGGGAGTGGAGTGGAACTCGAGGAATGGAGACCGACCTATGGTTTCATACGGTAGTCGGGACGGGAATATGTTTACGTGCGGACGAACTGGGCCCTCCTTGGCCGGTCCGACATGGCGGACACGTCCGGGCGTGTCCACACAACCCCATATCCACCTCGGGATGTGAATATGTTTATGTGAGAACGAACTGGGCCCTCCTTGGCCGGTCCGACATGGCAGACACGTCCGGGCGTGTCCATACAACCCCATATCCACCCCACATATAGTCTGGGTACAAGGGGTGCCGGACAGCCTCGACATACGGGCTGGATTTCCGCTTAGGTTCATAATTTCTCTCTCGGTCGTGTCCGAACTATTCGACCGTACAATGGGGGATAGGGGGGGGGGGGGGGGGGGGGTTGGAGATGTTCTAAGTGCCCGAATGCGTTACCACAAAATAATAAGAACATTTTAACATATCTCAAACAACTTTTTGTAGTTTTTAGTCTCCCCATTTTTTATATAAGGCCACTCTCACAATTTTCATATACCACAAAAAAAAACTAATAAATAGTAGTATGATTAATTGTGTGGGAGTCTGAAGTGAATGTGATGGATGCCAATAGTACAATGTTTGCTGATCCGGTGGCAGTCATTGAGCTGCCGTAACTTACGGATTCCATGCCTTCTTTGTCAACGAGGTACTCCTAAAATGTTTCTCATCTTCCTCTACTGAATATGTTATGAAACATCAGTGATAAGCTTTGAGCATTGAAAATGGCCGGTTAATTAGTCAAATGTTTGTACAATGAACTGCTGCAGAACGAGGTGCAAAGAGACATGCAGTAAGAGAAATATAAAGGATTGTGGTAATTAAACCAAACAGATGCTCACAAACATTTCAGAGTTCGTGAAAAAAAAGATGCGATGACTGGAAGCTTAACTTGCTGCCTTGCTAACCATGAGGCATGATTATCGCAATCTATGCTCCAAACTTGGCCATGGTTACCCTACCGTACAAGAGCTATAGGCATAATTTACTAATTTAAATTTACCGTACAAGAGCTATAGTAAAGCCGGCCGCGCCGTACGTGTGGCATATGGTCGGCGACTACTTGGTCTGCAAACTGCCGGCGTCGACGTGCGACGTCTTCTCACCGGCCACCTCCGCCACCTGCCGCTTCCCCTCCTCCACGTAAATACGTAATCCCTCGGTGGTGCCGCCGCCTTCCTCGCCGCGCTCGCCAGGCGCGAGAGCAGCGTCAACGCCCCGAGGGCCAGCGAGCCCGACGCCGCCATGCCATTGCCCACGCCTTCCAGAGCCACCACTAGCGCCGCCGGGACGAGCACGGGGCTGAAGAGCAGGATCACCGGCGCGGCCACAGCGAGCCCGGCGATGGAGGCGGTGAGCGCCGTGCAGGAGATGACGAGGAGGCCGCCCGCGAGCGCCAGGAGCGTGGCCACGGTGAGCGCACGTCGTGGCGGCCATGGGTCGTCTTCGTGTTTCTGCTGCCCGCTGCGGTCACGGTGCTCCGCCATGGCCGGCCGGCCCATTCTAGCTAGCCTTGTAGTCCCTCTGGATGGAAGAAGAAACTGCAGACCCTGCAGTACATAGGTCCTTTGGTTTTGGCGGGGTTTTATACGGAAAAAAAATCTTATACGACCCAGCGGTGGAACGACCCAGCGCTGGACCAGCTCCACCATCGTACACGTGGCTTTGCCGTTAATTAAATCTTTGCTCGTCAAGGTTGGATCTGAAACGCACGGTGCTAAATAGGGTCCAGCGCTGAGTCGTTGGCCGTTGGAGCTTGCATGGAGCCACGAAGGATAGCTACAAATTAGCCAGTAAATGTTGGAAAATTAGGCAATAATTTCATGATTAATTCCAAAATATTAAACATGACTATAGCAGCTACTAACATGTGAAATACGAACACACTAGACATACTAAACAACATGAACGGTAGCAACACCATATACGCAACATATCTATAGTAAACATATAGTTCGGAATACGTCGCACGTACCGAACGTTTGTAGAGGAGGCAGCAGTCGATGCAGACAGGTTCACCATGGCGAGATCAGCGGTGATATTGTTGACGATGTCGTTGGTGATGATGGGTCGAAGAAGACGACGCCTGCGGAAACGATCCGCAGCTCCGGCTGGAAGACGATCCACCAGCGAGCAGTCGCGCAAAGCGCTTCCCAAAAACCTAATTCGCACTCTCCCGTACAGGATCACAAAGGCGACTGGTTCCGGAGACCTGCTCTCCCAAATGCCGGTGCACGCCGGCGATCGGGATGGAGTAGACTACGGTGACGACGCAAGACACGAGATAGCAAAACCTAGATTGGTTCGAGGTGTGACGGCGCACGCAGTGCAAGGCAATATATAGTGCGGCTCGGAAAACCCTAACGGGTACAACGTGGGCCAACCACGTCGCATACGTCCGAGTCGGATAGCAGCCCACGATCCGGGAGCGACCCGAACTGGCAAAACTATACGCGTACGCAAAAACTCGTTTTTCCCGAACAGTAAAAATATAAGCATCGGCTCATTCCCGCAATAAGGGGCGTGTCATGACGAGACGGACGAACGGACGGTGGCGGAGGAGGAGTGCGCGGGAGAGAGCCTTCTGTTCTCAACTAGCACACCAAGTGTCACAACACTCCACCTTATAAGGTGGTGTTAGTCTACTCCAACTAGCAATGTGGGACTAAACTTTAGCACCTCCTTGCACCTTGAAAATTCTGCCATACACATGGCCCAATTTGAGATTTCAGGATTTACTTATATGGGCTGCCCACAAATGGACCCAATATTCTAACAGTAAATAATTAACAAAAAAGTATACGTACACATGCACTATAGTTCTAGGACGCTAGCTACAAATTACAAGTTCCCACCCTTAGATGGTTGAGAATACTTGAGAGTTCTCATCCTGGAAATTTGACAAAAGAGACCACTTGCCCGAGTGAATTGCTAAGAAAGACCACCCCAAAAATAAATTGTCAAAAAAGACCACCTTCACCGTGGCGGCAAGCCTGCCAGGCGACCTGCCGCCACGGTGCATGGCGGCACCTTGGTCTGAACAGTTTCCTTGTGGGCCAAGGCTGCATGCATGCATGCATCCAAACCATCCCGCACATGCAAGCGCACGACCTGCATGCATTGTCTTGACCCTGCTGCGTGCATGCTGCGCAGGCCACGTCTGGATGCCGCCATGCACGGTGGCGGCAGCCTGCGGCCTGTGGCTGTGGCGGCATATGCCACGTGTCGCCTGGCAGGCCTGCCGCCACGGTGAAAGTGGTCTTTTTTGACAATTTATTTTCAAGGTGGTCTTTCTTAGCAATTCACTCGGGCAAGTGGTCTCTTTTGTCAAAATTTCCTCATCCTGTCCTTGACCACGTTTGGCCTCATGCTAACAAGCCAGCCCCACATGCAGAAGACGTCAGGATGTAACAGTCACAATTACAAGCAGTTGAAGGTAGCATGTGGCCGGCTGATTTTGAAACAGAGTACAAATCTCTCACGTTGTAAAGACGAAAATGAAATAACCAAGCCCGGAAAAAAAAAGGTACCAGTGGGACAGGGAAAATTATGCTTACAAATTTTGAAAAAAAAATAGAAGAAGAAAATCCTGCATGTTGTTAGTGATGTGTATCCCACCAACGTGTAAAACTTCAGTTTAAAATAATTTATATTTTAATCTACAAAAAAATGACAAGTGTGTGGATGAGAGTGCACACTTCTTTATCTAAAAAGAGAGTGCACACTTTCAAATCTCTAAAATGTTCAAAATTCTGTCATTTTTGTGTACACCATAATATAAAGAATTTAGTACTATGACTTTACATAGGATGCATCTTTGACTACATCCGGGATTTTTTCCAGATTTTTTTGAAACTTGCAATGAACATTTTGATTCTGTAAAATCTGCTTTCTTCAGCGTAGAGTACTCCGATGCATCCATCCGGCCGGGATTCCGGCTCCGGGTGAGCTGCTTGAGACGCATGGTTGGTTCCCCTGCCAGCGGCACGTACATACATGGCGCTCGTCATGCGCGTCGCGTGATCGAGCTTAATCGGCGGCACTGCTCCACCGCATCCTACACGTACGTATACTGACGGTCTCTCGCGATCACGACACTACCCCTGCTCACACGCGCCAGACAGACACACAGACATAGGAAGGATCAGCTAGCAATGCTCCCGTTCAGCCACGCCCCGGACGCAGGCAGCGACGGCCGCCACCTCGCGCTGAACACCGCCTCCTCGCCGGCGTTCCTCGTGTTCGCCGTCCTCCTCGCCGCGCTCTTCCTCGTCTGCCTCCTCTCCGCCGCCGCGCGCCGCCTCTGCGCCCGCCCACCGGCTCCTGCTCCTGCTCGCCGGTGCCGAGGCGCCGGGACGACGGCCGTGATGGACCCGGCGGAGGTGGCGGGCTCGCTCCCGGTGCGCGCCTACGCGGGCGAAGCGGACGTGTGCGCGGTGTGCCTGGGCGAGCTGCGGACGGAGGAGCCGGTGAAGGCCATCCCGGCGTGCGGCCACGTCTTCCACCCGCCCTGCATCGACCGCTGGCTCCTCCTCGCCGGCGCCGCAGGCCGCACGTCCTGCCCGCTCTGCCGCCGGTCAGCCGCCGAGTTCAAGCCAGCTGCACCTGCGGCTTGAGCTGAGTGACACGTACAGGACGCGCGGCAGCGGCCGAGCTACAGCCACCGCTCAGCTCGTTCGACCCACCTGGTGGCTGGTGCACGGCACATGCTGAGCAAGATTGCATGTAGTCTAAAGCGCAGTGCATCCGACCGTGCATATAGCGGTCTTTTTGTAGTATATCTTTTTCCTGCAATTGATATATGTTGCACGTGTCATCTTTGTCTCCTCACACGGCAACCAACTAATCAGGCGATTTATCAACCAAGCACAACACTAAACTGACTCCAGGTTATATATTTGCATAGAGCAAAGCCAGACATATCTACATTAAAGAAAAACAGAGACACAGATACTGTCTGAGCAGAGGAGGATTGTACTCAAGTAGTAGTTGGATCATCATGTTAAGAATCTATATCATTGAGAGTATCTCTTGAGTTCTGTCTGTCTGTCGGGGACACATACATACAGCGAAAGAACTGTTACACTGGGCTGCTGGGGTGTCTCTCTTTTCACCCCCTCCTACTACCCATGGTAAAACCCTTTCAGCAATCAATAATTAACACAACCCACGCACGCCCTTTGCTGCCCAACAGCAAGGCAGCAGGTGTATATATATGTAAGCCTACCGAACGATACACAAGAAGAAGAGTAACAAGGGGAAATTAAAAACATCATCAGTAAGAAGAAGCACAGAGCTATGTTCTTTTCTCTTTCCTTTTCCCCATTTTTCTCAACAACCTTCCTGCAGCAAAACTTCGATTGCCATTCTCTTATTCCACTTGTTGTATAACTTACAGCACCGCGTACGCCCGGACCACCTCCACGATCGGCGCCCGGCACAGCGGGCACTTGCCGCCGCTGCGCACCAGCTCGTTCGCGCACTTTGAGCAGGTGCACATGTGCCCACACCTGGCCAGCATCACCAAAACAACATCAAGGATCAGATAATTGCGGTTCACATATCAGATATGACTAGCTGCTTATGGGAAGACGCCTGAGATGGGAATTGTGTGCTGACCTGTAAAGTAGAGAGTCGATTTGCGTATCGCAGCACACACAGCAGGTTCCTTTCCTCACCTGATCCCATCTCGATCCGTCGTCTACGGGATAGATCGCATGCCCTGAAAAAACAAAGGGAAACTATTAGTCGAGTATCTCAGAGCATGTATATTTATGCAATGGATAATGCAGCAACCAGAAACCTGTGCCGGAAAAGGGGACACGAGCAAAACTGATAACATGCAAATGCCTACCAGTACAACAACTACCTGGGTCTGAAACTAGGTGAACAATCGCATAAAAGATTTTTCTAAGGTGTTTCCCTATCAGCCCTTGTTTGACAAGGGGAATGCAGGTACAACCTTCAGGTCCCGCAGATCGATTCAAGGCGGCTGACACTTCTTGCCTCACTGAACGTTGCAATTCCAGTTGCATGTCCATGCACGCCTCCAGCATCCTCTGCATGCTGGTCATCCCTTGTTGAAGTCTACCCATGTCAGCTTTCAAATTATTTATAGCATCCCATTCCTGCAATAACACATAGCCAAAATGAGTTCCCCAAGATAAAAGTTCTAATCAACATAACGGTCACAACTATTCAAGCAAACCAGGAAAATATTACCACCTTCACACTTTTGAAGTTTTTACTTTACATACTCCTAAGTCATGGCATTAAAAGCAAATATGGTCCAAGCAAAAGGAACAAGAGAAACAAAATGCATGCTATACTTTTAAAGGTCCTACAGGCTATACCCATGAGACATCAGACATGTCATGGCATAAATATACTTTTCACACAGAACACTAGTGGAAATACTACATGCAAAGCTGGAGAAACATATTCATAACACATGGTCAAACCAAAACAACATTTTCATTTATACAAGAGAACATTAGGTGAGAAGGAAACGTACAGGGTAACGTACAGGGGGTACCCTGGGTCTTCTGTCCCAGTTGTTATGCCGCAGTTCTCCTCTGTGCCATAGTGGCCGCCGCGGTGGCAGAGGTGGTGGAGGGATAACAAGGGCAGGTCTGTTAGCTGGAGCTTGGAATTGCCGGTTTGCAGCATTCCTTACTTGCCCCTGGTTTTCATTTGGTGCATTCACAGTGGGCGCAGCTGTATCGAGATTCCAATCGAGGGGGGCATGACCACGCCGTTGAACGTATGACCTTATTAATTGCTCCAAACTGTCACCAAAACCATTACTGAGAAGATTGGATACACTTCGCCTGGAAATTCAAAATTTTGAAATAGGTTAAGAATTAAAAGTAGATCAGGAATCAACAAAGAACGAAACTTCAAAGAAATTCTGGGAATGAAGTAAACATACCTACTAAGTAATTCCCTCAGTTCCATGCTGTAAACATTGTCATCATCAGGTGGAATGAACCTGTTTTCAGTTCTAGGAATGGGGCCTGCGTCAAGTGCAGAATCTTGGAAGTCATCTTGCCAGTTCTCCTCGGTACCATGAGATTCGTCGTCGTGCCACTCATCATGCTCATCTTGGAGATTTTCATTCTCCCTGTCATCATCTTCGAGATTTTCATTCTCCCTGTCATCATCGTCCCAATTTCTGTCAGCATTCTCTGCAGTTTCATCTGGCCACCTATCAAGCCTAACATCCAAAGATGGTTGCCAAAATATCGTGTCACGTTCTGTGCCATCTTGCAGACCATTACCAGCTTGAGATACTTGCATATCAACTACGCCACCCGATGTTATAGTCGGTGACTCCACTTCAGCACCATCTACATTATCCTCCTGTAAACCCACATTTTCGAGCGCAATTTGGGCTACATCCTCACTACCAGTAATGTCACTGAGGTCAGCCCCCTGTTCAGTTTCATCGTTACCAAGTAACGCAACATTTTCCGCGATAGGAGCATCAGACTGGCTAACATCTTGACTACTTACAGCACTCTCTGATCTGAAAGAAGCATGTTGGACCACATATACATGAGCAGTTATTACAGTAGACCAAAAGAAGATAAGGACAAAAGGAAAGTGTTAGGGGATTTCAATTGCATGAGCAGTTCTGATTTATGATGTTGTCACTAATCTAAATAGCAGGAGCATTTCAGCAACATAAGGAGGTCACTAGAACAGCACTGAAGATAAAACTTAATGAGCAGGCAAGCCACCAGAAAATAGTTGGTGTCTCAAGCATAACTACTAGAAGAAGGAAAAATGTAGTGGGTGGATTCAGTTCAGGATCCTATCTTCCAAATTTCCACTGTGTATGATATAGTAAATATCATCAATACACTTCACGGTACCATCTAGGACCAATTTGGTTGGTGGACAGTCTCTAACGTGTAGAGCAAGAATGACTTGTTGTGGCAGGGACCAGCATAATTAGCACTTAGCAGCACTGGCACTTACCTGTAATTTCCCCATGAGGGAAAATGCTAATTGGTTCATCTAGTTTCAGTTCAGTCCTTGAGATTACTGTAATTTTTTATGCTAGATAATAAAAGGAATTTAAGGTCAGCAATACTACGGAAGTATGCACAAATCACGTGATTTAACAAAGCTGTCCTGCTAAAGTTGGTAAAAACTGCCATCCTATAAGCTCCTAGAGAGTCTCCATTTTAATGAAATGGTTTGATCATTTTACAAAAATGATGTTGAGTAAATTAGACCACAACAACAACAACAACAACAACAACAACAACAACAAAGCCTGTTTTCCCAAACAAGTTGGGGTAGGCTAGAGTTGAAACCCATAAGATCTCGAAACTAGGTCATGGTTCTGGCACATGGATAGCTAACTTCCACGCAGCCCTATCCATGGCTAGTTCTTTGGTGATACTCCAATCCTTCAGATCTCTCTTAACAGACTCCTCCCATGTCAAGTTTGGCCTACCACGACCCCTCTTAACATTCTCATCCCGCTTTATCCGTCCGGTATGCAATGGCGCTTCCGGAGGCCTACGTTCTATATGACCAAACCATCTTAGACGGTGTTGGACAACCTTCTCTTCAATTGGTGCTACCCCAATTCTCTCACGTATATCATCATTCCTAACCCGGTCCTTTCTTGTGTGGCCACATATCCATCTCAACATGCGCATCTCCGCTACACCTAACTGTTGGATATGTCGTCTCTTGGTCGGCCAACATTCTGCGCCATACAACATCGCAGGTCGAATCGCCGTCCTATAGAACTTGCCTTTTAGCTTTTGTGGCACTTTCCTATCACAGAGGACGCCAGAAGCTTGGCGCCACTTCATCCAACCAGCTTTGATTCGATGACTCACATCTTCATCGATATCACCATCCTTCTGGAGCATAGACCCCAAATATCGGAAGGTGTCTTTCTCAGGTACCACCTGTCCATCAAGCCTAACCTCTTCCTCCTCGTGCCTAGTAGTACTGAAACTGCACCTCATGTACTCAGTTTTGGTTCTACTAAGCCTAAAACCTTTCGATTCTAGAGTCCGCCTCCACAGCTCTAACTTTCTATTAACCCCCGCCCGACTATCGTCAATTAGCACCACATCATCCGCAAAGAGCATACACCATGGGATATCTCCTTGTATATCCCCTGTGACCTCATCCATCACCAAAGTAAAGAGATAAGGGCTCAAAGCTGACCCTGGTGCAGTCCTATTTTAATTGGAAAGTCATCGGTGTCGCCATCACTTGTTCGAACACTTGTCACAACATTATCATACATATCCTTAATGAGGGTAATGTACTTTGTTGGGACTTTGTGTTTCTCCAAGGCCCACCACATGACAAATTAGACCGCTTTAGAAATATATTTTTGTGCAATTTGTGCCATATTTCAATACATCCACAGCTACTCATAAATCCAAATTGGTTAGCCTAGCTAAAATTTAACATGCGTGCCAATAGTTAGTTTGCCAAGGAAAACTAAGATAGCAAAATGCTTGAGTGTTATTTCACATTTGTTATCCAGTAATACTATTCCTATCACAGGTTGTAGATGTGTAGTTTTTTAAATATGCTACAACATGTGATAGGAAGAACAACAGATCATCTTCTAGACAAAACACATGCACAAAACATTTCTTCACTTTTTGCAGCAGAAAACTTTAAATTAGGGTTGATAAGATATATTTATCAATGGGGGATTCAATAATGGAGACCTTATGCCCATGTGGTCGTATGAATACAGATAGCTGACATCTACATATCACTGCAGCTCAGGACAACAAGTAGTGATGTGTCAAATAAGCAATGTGCCAGTAGCTGAACAATGCATACGATACTACTATAATACTGAGACACACAAGAATACCAAGGGACCAACCACATACATTAGGTTGTGCCTGTGGGGATATGCTACATACTAAAAAAGAGTAACAACCAGTATCCCTTTTTATACACAAGTATTTTCTCAAACACTTTTTGTGAGTTGCGACGCAATGGTGGAAAAGAGTTTCATTTCACATGGGTAATACAGAATATACTTGCATTCATGTACTTAGGAGATACAGATCAAAATGTAGCTGCTATTACTGCAGTGAGTTGCAATGTCTGCTTATACCTCAAGGTAGACACACGATGGCTCTGCCTCAACTGCCCGAGCTCCCTCGCCGCCACAGATGGTTGTCGGTCCTCCTCGTCCGGGAGAACCGCGTTCCTCAAGAACCTTCCCCTAAGCACTCCCTGCAAAGCCACACACACGTTTCTCAGACCGGCGCAGTCGCTGAATCACTATGAAGCAATATGATGAGCTTCTCACTCACCTGAATGCGGCTGCGGTTGCGTTGGGAGAACTGTGACACAATGTGGTAGCCTGACAGCCCCTGCAGCTCCCGCTGACGCTCCCTGGACATCCGAGTGATGACGTCCGTCCGCGCCTGCCGGCCACGGAGCCTCGGAGGCCTCTCCGGAGCAGCAGCAGCGGCGGGGGCCGTGTCCTCCCTGCGCGAGGCCGCCGCACGGGCGTCGCGCGGCTGGCTGGCCATCTGCACCCACTCCCTGACGAGCCTGACCCTCTGGCGCTCCGTCTCGCCGAGCCACTCCCCGGTGGCCGTCGCCGCCGCAGCCGTGGGGCTATCGGTGGACGTGGTGAGGCGTCTGGCGATCTGGCGCACGCGCTCGCGGTGCCTGTCAGGGGTGTCCGGGGAGGGCTCGCGGTGGCCGGCGTCGGCGCGGCGGTGCTCGAGCTCGCGCCACATCTGGAGGAGCGAGGAGGGCGCGGCGGGCGAGGGCGCCTGCGGCCGCGGCGGGGGCGTGGTGGGCGAGGAGAGGAGGAAGGCGGAGGGGTCGAGGGTGGAGACCGGGTGGAGGCGCGTGAGCGCGAGTAGCTCAGCCTCGCGGTTCCGCCGCTCCACCTCCCGCTCCATGGAGGAGAGCACCTCCTCGGCCTGGCGCGCGACCCAGCGGCTGAGCAGGCGCGACGACTCCGCCTCGTCGTCGTCCGCCCCGTGCCCGTGCCCGGCTCCTCCCCCGCCGCCGCCTTCGACGACGGAGCAGGAGGAGGAGGAGGACGGCGGCGGGGAGTAGCACCCGCCGAGGTGGTCGCAGACGAGGTCCTCCAGGTCCCGCCGGAAGTCCGCCGCCGCGGCGCCCATCCGGTGGTGGTAGTCCTCCATGCCGGACGCTAACCCTAACCCTACAGCAAGCGGAACTAGCTCCGATTGATCGATTGATTGATTCCAACAACAAAAATTGGCGCTAATGCGGCGGCGGATTGGGGATTGGGACGTGACTGCGCGCGCGATCGCGACGCATTCGCGCGAGGTGGATTTTGGTGGGGAGGGGAATGGATTGGATGGTGAGGAAGCCGCGGGGAGAAAGGAGAGAAGAACAGGGAGGAAGGAAGAGGAGGAAGAAGAAGCGGCGATTTATTTTTGGTTTTTTTTCCTCTCCTTGCCTCTATCTTTCACTTTTGTTTTTGGGTGGAGAAGACGAGGACGAAGGGTGGCTATTTTTGATACGGCCACACACGCTGCTACCCATCCAACCACTATTTGCAACACTTTGTATGTGGCCTTGGCTATGGAATTCTGAGGGGGGAGGGGTTGTGCTACCTACGGTTTTGTATTTATACCGGGCGGGGTTTCTCCCTATGTACGGGTCATGACGGATGCGGGTGTATATTCTGCAATGACGTAACGATTTGCTACTGAATTGATTAGACCAATGCGACATAGGTTGTGCCAGCTCATTTTCGTATATTCGGGAATTAACTCTCATGCAAATTCCACGTGGATAATTCTTCACCCTCGTAATTTCGATTAATTTCGAGATCTCGAATCCACGTAGTACCAGCTACGACATAGATCTTGACAGCTACGTCTCGTTCATCCAGGTAGTATGAGCTGCAATATAGATTGTGCCAGGTCATATTGTATATTCGGTAATTAACCCACACGGATTTCACATGGGGTATTCTCCATCTTAATTTCGATTAATTTTGAAATATCGATGCCACGTAGTACCAGCTACGATGCAGATCACGACAGCTAGGTCGTATTTCCTCTGCATAGTACCAGTTGCTATGTAGATCATGCCAGCTCATCTTGTGTATTGAGAAATTAACCCGCACATGAATTTCACGTGTGTATTCTCCTTATTAAATCCAATTAATTTGAAAATATCGACTCCACGCACTATCAGCTTTTATGCAGGTCATGACAACTTGATTTCGTATAACCTCACTATAAGTAGGTGCAGACCATGACAGCTCGACTTCTTTTTTTCTTCATGTAGTGCTTGCTACGATAGAGACCGTGACACAAGTTATCTCACAAAATTGGTATGTTGCGATGCAGTGCTTCTAAGAAAACACCCGGTGTCGTTGCTTCCGCAAAACCGTGAAATGTCGTGGTACCGTAGCATCTCCCTTTGTATCTTGGTTATGCACATAGTTTCCACATTAGGTCCACTCCATTTCTGGCATGCTTACCATGACTAGGTATGAAAATGTTTCGCTTGGTACCGTAGGCGGGTGACCCTGACGATTGCACCAAGACTGGTATCAGAGTCCCTCGGTAATCTCAATCATAGCCCAAAGTTGCTAATGTATCTGCAAAACCTTGAAGGGCTATAGGAAGTCCCCACGACAGTGTTCGGCGACGGCAAGCTTGACTTCCTGCTGCTCGACGGTGGGGAAAGGGAAGGACTTGTTTGGAACTTAGCATCTTTCAGTAGAGTCCTTTCTGCTCTCGGCAGGGACCTATGTGTTATTTCTCTTTATAATGGGGTCCTCTGTATTATCTTTGTACACCCACTGTATGGAATATAATGAGCCTTCTAGCCCCTTCCGAGGCGCTCCTTGTGCAAAAAATAAAGACTAAGCCCTGAGTTGTTTGTATCGAAAATCTTGGTACAATAGTTTTGGTAGTCGTAGTATAGTACTGTGGTAGGATCATACCAAGAGAACCACCGGGTGATTTATCATTTCATTGGCATATATAATCTGAATTTTAAGTTCAGTGAGGGACGATATAGCTTATACAGATTTCGAAAATCGTGAGACACTGCTGATATGTATGCTACGTGCTGCCAACCAATGGGTGGCGAAGGAACTGAGGAAACCAAAAATTTGCACGAGTTGGAAGAGAGTCGGGCCCACATTTCAGTGGCTGTACATAGGCAGTAGGCTAATGCCCAACAGTATTTGCTGCCTTTCGGATGGACCTAAACCGGATAGCGGTGTGGTGCATGCAACGGCCACGCCCACCTAACGGAACGGTGTGGGCTCTGTGGGGGACGCCAAGCTTTTTACGTGACGTCACATCAGGTGAGGTCGACCGTGTGGGCCCACGGTGACACGTGGGATTTGTCTCTTGCTGCTGGCCCAGATATCTCCGTACTACCGCAGATTCATCGCAAAGATCTACTAGCACCCGGAAAAAAAAACTAATACTCCGTACGTAGTATTAGAGCTATGGAGCATATGCTGATTCATGCGTGCTGTGTATATATCCTCTCGCTGTAGAAGAAAAAGAATTAAATTAAAGCTGATTTAGAAGAAATAAAAAAATGAGGAAAGCTGTTTCCTCACTCTAACGAAAAATTCGCTGCTTTTTATTTGTTTGGAGTGACTTGAAACGGCCATTTTCAGCTGAGATGCGAACTATACCAATAGCTTCTTCAACGGCATAGGCAATTTTTGGCTAACCAAACCGGCTTTCGTTATATGTGAGAGAGAAGGTCGGATACCAAAAAATTGTTTGCTTTTCCAGCATACCGAAATTCACACCGAGAAAAAAATATGTAGGTTGGACCCATGTGTAAGTGGGTCACCTTTTATTAATCTTTGTTCTTCCTTCTTTTCCAACCAATCCAATTCTCCCGATGCCTTCCCAGTGGTGGGGAGGGGCTGATGTCTTCCCACCCACCCGATTTCAAGTTCTCATGCTTACAATTTCGGTGATGTTGCACCTCTCTTTTATCAAAAATACCGCAGGCCTCCTCCCTGTAGGAAATTATTATTTTTATTTCATGGTTCGCGTCGGGCGGAGGAACCGGCCATGGTTCGCGTGCGGACGGCGGTAGCTCGGAAGACTAGTTGAGGCACAAATGCCAAGATTAAGGGTGCAGTGAAAGACATTTCTGGCGAAACAATTTGTACGGATACAGTACTTGATAATGTTTGCACAAATGCCAATTTCAGAAATATTTTATCATTTTTTCTAATTTCTAAAACAAATACATATCAGGTGCGCTGGTGTGTACATACGAGTATAAAGCATGTCTCCTAGGTAACGTGCCAATTCTCTGTGTGTCAGTCCACGCGCCAACGTAGAGTGGACCGACGGCGACGGGCGTAGTCGACATAAACGGCCGGCGACGAGCCCTGCAAACCACGGCAGTGCGGACTTGCTAGCTGTACAGATGATCAGTTACGTACGTACTCATGCAAACGTCGACGGACGGACGCAATCATCACGTTACACCAGACGTCCAACCGTATCTTTTTTTTTTTGAACATAAAAGGGTGCATTAGATAAAGATCAATATCGTACAGCCCAACAGGGGACACAACGAAAAGGAAATAACAATCCAGTCCCTGGATTTTACATGGAGGACCCTACAGGGAAAACTGAAAACGCGATCAGGTACTTTGTGCAACTCCAGCACGGATTCGACGCCGCCACCGCCGGGGACTTCGCCACTTGGGGTCGCGACACCGCCACACCTCCTCCTCCAGAGCCTTGAGGACGAAGACGATGTGGACGTCGAGATGAAGCTGCAGCACTGCCTCCCTTGATGCCATCTTCGGGCTGGGAGGAATTGATTGATTGGCCGCCCTTCGACCATAAGATCCTGCAGCATGGAAGCCTGCAAGAGAGCGCCGTCATCCATCTGTGGACTGCGCCGCGGCTTCAGCAAATTAGCTGCAGTGGATGTAGCTCGACCCAATCGAAAAGATTGGGACCTCTGTCCTTCTCCCCTTCCACCCCCATCACCTTGACAGCAGCAGGAAGAAGAGAGCTCTAGAGGCCAGACCTCCACCATCAGATCCAGACCGGCATCACCGGATCCCGCCGTTTCCCAGCCTCGCCCGTCTCCACGACGGCCAGATCTGAAGAAATCGCCAGTTCCCGACGACCACGGCTCGAGCTTATTTAGGGGGAACGAAAGGGGCGCCAGAACCCTGACATCTCTCACCTGAGGCTCCGCCCTCTGGAGCGCGACGGCGAGAAGAAGCAGCGCCAGCAGCCACGAGATGCAGCTCGGATGCATCCGCGATCCAGAACCCCTCAGCATGACGCTAGACACCACAAGGGACCAAGACGAGCAAGCAAACCCTAGACTACTATGCACAGAGGGAGACCGGGCACCCCTCCCACTCCATCTCCGGCCGGTGAGGCCGCCGGAGAAGAGGGAGAGAGGTCCCAGGAAGCACAAGGTGACTCTCAAAGCGGGATAGGAGAGAGAAAGGAGAGGAGAGAATAAGAGCCCGTTTGACGAGAAAGTCGATTTGGTGCCCGGGCTCACATGCACCCGTTTTTGGGGAGTTTTTTTTGAAAATTCAAAACATGTCGAAAAATTCCGAAAAACATCATGCACGTACTCGAGCAAGTCACGCACCATCATGTCAAATTTGGCGACGAATCGACATCGTATGCGCCCTGTGCAAAAATGACAAATCTCAGATTTGAAAATTCAAAATTTTGGATCTATTTTCTGTCAGAATTTTGTCATTTTTGCACAGGGCGCATACGATGTCGTTTCGTCGCCAAATTTGACACGATGGTGCGTGACATGCTCGGGTATGTGCATGATTTTTTTCGGAATTTTTCGACATGTTTTGAATTTTCAAAAAAAACTCCCCAAAAACGGATGCATGTGAGCTCGGGCACCGTTTTGAGTTTGTGCCCGTTTGACCAACTAGCATACCACCCGTCCAACCGTATCGGCCGGCGCAACTCATCATGCATGTACTGTGTCCACAAAATTGTCCCATCCGAAATCACCGTTTTTTTGCATTTTTATGGCAAAGAAAATATATTAATATTAATGAGACACCAATTACATTCAGTTTCTGCACTCATACATAATAAAAAAAACTAGTCGCTACGTTAAGGGTGCACACAGACAAAAAGAAAAATAAAAAAAAAGGAAAAGAAAGACCTCCCCACAGTGATCAATCACTCGCAGCAGCCGGACCCGAACCACCAAAACAACACTCCGAACTACAAGAGGTTCGCCAAAAGCGACGCCTACAAAAAGAGAACAGTGCATAATCGCCATCGTCACCCAATCAAATATTTTAAATTTTCACCCAGAACAAAGTATGCACTTTCCAAACAATGCCTTCGACAAGGAACCGCCTCTCCCAGGCACAATAAAGGGTCTGATCTTAGATTTTCACCCTGAATATGAAGAGTCGGTGCTCTATACCGAGTGTTGCCGTCCCGTCGAGACCACATCTGCAAAGCATGAATCACCAGGCTGACATGCATATATGCGGTACGGACAGGAATTTCGTCATGTAGCCATGCTTGCACACCGTATGTAATGTCTCCGTCACATCCAATACTCTACTTCCGGCAATATTGGTCTTTCAATCATAACTCTTGACATTCCCCACTTTTGCGAACACCATGGAAATCGCAGTCGTCGACGTGCCCCATGGTGTCGAGGGAAACCGGAGCTTCGCCCCCTTGAAACCCCACGGGCTGAAATCATGTGGACTCGCACGACGGGATCCCATCCAACAGGGGTCCATGAGCACGTACGCCAATCCGTGAAAACCGGTATGGTAGCAGAGTCATCCGGAACTCATCGACTGCCAAATCGAGGATGACCGGCAGCAGGCAAATCGACAACTTGGGCCGCTGAACCAACACGCCTTCACGCGCCGGAGAGGATCCACGCCATGGCGTCTGGAAACAGCACCATGCCCAAATCCGTAGTCGTTGACCCACGTGAACCCTGCGCTCGAGGGGACGAGAAGACCTCGCCGCTACCGACCACCTAGCTTCACCCGGCCGCACCCTCTGACGGTGGCGAGCAAGGAGAAACCGACCGGCGGCTCGGATTGCACCCTTAATCGAACAGTGCTCTCCTCCACGATAATATAACAACAACAAATAAATCAAATAACCATGGCTTCCACGTTGAAGCCGATCCATTCTGTCGTCCATTGCAACAGAAAAGAAAGACAAAAATGTGTTGCGGTTGCGCCGTACGGCTGTTGCAAGTCTTCCCGTCATCATAATTCCCAAACAACTAAAACCCCATTTCCTCGCCCCAACCGAAAATACACGCGCGCGCGCGGGTCAGCGTCCTCCAGATCCTCGCACTGCAGATACAGCGCCATTTTAAAGCTTATTAATATCTCCATTAGTATCAAAAATCTTTTGTATGGAGCAGAACGCACCGACAGATCGATGCAGAACGGACATACGGTGCATATAATATCCACCCTAAGATAAGTATCTTTAGCACTTGAGTATATAATAATGCTGTAATCGGCAACAAAGAAAATCTGGTAGCAGCGGCAAGCAGGCTAGGGATCAATTCTGCTTCTAAATTATGCCTACAAAGAATTTGCACAAGTCCTCCTCCTCTCATGGAAGATCTAATTAAAGAGTGCCACCAAAAGACACTCGCTTAGCTCTCCTTGCTCCCCAAACAATCATGGGCACCAATGAAAAGTGGCTTAATTAGCCATGGAGAGAAAATGGACGAGTACGTGTTCTTGGACCATAATGCCCTGCCGCTGTTCAAAGATAGTCTCCTGTCGTCACGATCCCCCACATAAACTTTTTTTTTTTTGACAGGGAGCTCGTGTACAAGATCAACAAGAGATCGACCACACACGCACGAACACAAGGAAGAACGAACTCACACACAGCAGGCGCGGATCCACCGAACAGCACACCAACTTCAATCGCCAGCAGCAGGCCACCGGAGACGAAGAAGGCGAGCTCGCCACGCACCAGGCCAGCCAGCTCGACCAACCACGTTGAAATGCCGCAGGAACCATCTGGCGCAAGCACCAGAATCTTGACGTTGGAGGAACATCGGCTTCGAGCTGCCGCCAGACCGCCATCGCCGTCTCCCGCCGGAGACAGAGACGACAGCGCCTCCCTTCTTCCATCGCACCCACCGCGACCACCGAGGGAGAACGAACCACCTGCAAACTCCCAGACAAGTTAAGCAAAAGCGCCACCATCCACCGCAGTGGATGCCGGACCCCAAGATCCAGAACTGGCGCCGCCACCACGGCCACCAGCTCGAGGAAGAGCACGCCGCAGCTCCGAGGAGCAGCGCCCGCGCCAGCAACAGCAGATCCGCCCAAGGCCTCCACCGGAGCACCGAGGACAGAGGAGAGGTCCGCCGCCGCCAAAAGCCTCTCCGGCCGCGCCGCCGCCTCCACAGCGCCGCCAGCAGGCACCCACGCACACCTAACTATGTACACGCCGGGATCCGTCGATTCCCCGACCTCCCGCCGCCGGAGCGGCCGCGGAGGGCGAGAAATCGAACGGATCGCCGGCGGCGAGCCGGTCACACGGGAAACGCCCAAAAATCGCCTCCAAGCACTGTAGAGGTGGGGAAAGGAGGAGGGGGTCGGGGGTTCTGCTTTTCCACATAAACATATTTCTTCGTTCCTAACTGAAAGTATGTATACACACGAGTCAGCGTCGTCTGGATCCTAACCCTGCAGATACATCGCTATGTTTAAGTTTAACTCGCACTTGATTAGCAGTATCAAATTCATTTTAGTTCAGTTTATATGGAGCACAACCCACCGACAGATGCAGAACGTATACATAATAATGTTGTTGGAATATTACAGTCACTGTTTATTCGATCGGCTCTGTTTTTTTCGTATCAGGTTTATATGTGTTTCTTTTTTGGAGAACACACATGGAACATGTGCACATATATCCACACTCTAAGATCAGTATCTTTAGCTACTTGATTATGACATAATATTAGTAGTAAACGGCAACAAAGATAGGTCTGCTAGCAAATAATTCCCTCAACAACAACAACAAAAAGATAGGTCTGGTAGCATAGCAAGCCGTACGAGAGAATATTTCTCTAAATTATGCCTACAAAGACCAGCATCTTCAGCTCAGCTCCTTGATTAACATAGTAATAGAGCAATTGGCAACCAAGAAACTCTGGTAGCAGCAAAGCAAGCGAACTAGGGAACATTGCTCTAAATTAATCATGCCTACAAAGAGTGCATAAGAAAGCTCCTCCTCCTCCTCCCATGAAAGATCTGATTAAAGGGTGCCACCAAAAGACACTTGCTCGATTCTCCTTCTACCCAGACATCATGGTCACGGATAGTCATGGAGTATCTCTTTTGTCTTGTGAGAAAAAAATGTGAATATATAAAAGGGACGTGTACGTGTTGTTGGACCATAATGTCCCCCGGCATTTTTTCAACAAAGTGGAATGATGCACTGGACTTTATTGTGTTGTCTATCTTCGAAAAGCACTGCTGGATACGGATGCAGCATGCTAATTGGCAAGTGTCAGGATCATGACAAGAGTATCATTAGTTGCAGGTAAAGTATGTTTTTTTTTGCGAAACACAGTACAACGCAGACGCTCATATACACGCGCACACACTCACCCCTATGAACGCACGCACGCACACCCTACCCCTATAAGCACCTCCGAGAGAACGAGTCGGCGGGTCGAGTCTTAAGATTGACGAAGTCACCACAGACGCCTCGCTGTCGACGGGAACGTAATATTCCGCCTTAAATGAGAAACACCAGCGTCAAACCTGGAGTTTGAACTCTGGTGGGCTGGGGGTACAACCACTCTCCTAACCATCTTGACACAGGCAAGTTCTCGCAGGTAAAGTATGTTGAGTATACTTTCTTAGTGTACTTCCATGTATGTAGTACACAATACTATACATCACGAGTACCCGAAATAAAATAGAGAAACAGATTAATTAATTGGTGGCCAGAAGAAAGGTTCGTGACTGAATTAAATTAAATTAACTAAAAAACAAACTAAAGTACAAAGTCAATGGAGTGCGAAGGAATAAAGTCGCGTTTCCCTTAACAGTGAAGTGATAGCGCCCGTGAACCACGCATTGCAGCGCGTTTATTTTTGCGAGCGCTGATGAATAGTGACGCTGCATCCGATCAAGGTTAATCACACCTACTACAAGTAAGCACAACTTTAATGTGATTAGCTTAATTATGTAGATTTTCGTTTGCTTCCGTTTCTAGAGGAATGACATGACAGGCATAATGGTTGATTTGATTTGATTTGATGCGGGAAATTGATTAAAAGATGAAATGATGGGAGGTATACATGCATATGCAGTGATCATACTAGCTTAACTTTCTTGTGGATTAGAATGATGCGGGGAGGACAGAGCATGTGCCCAAGTGCAATCACAAGAGACAATTTGCAGGCTAAAGGATGGACACTACAAGACATCGAGATATTAATTGCCCAGGGAGAAAATGTCTTCTTCTTATCGAGACTCTTTGTTCAGTTAGAGAGAATTGAGACTTCCGTTAGATAGTCATTCTAGCATTGTGGTACGAATTGAGAAATGAGGCTACATTACAAAGTCGATTAAAACAAACTTTGAGATGTATTTTTGAATTTTGAATTTACAAGGACCACAAACTACGACTTTTACTTTCCCATGGAATTCTTCTTCTTCATCATCACCCAAAGACCCCATATTGGTAAATAAATACTACTTCTACATTCCCAAATAGGCTATATTATAAAATCAATATCAATAGATTCACCATAAGATGTATTTTTACAATGTATTTAAGAAATATTGTAATTGTCGATATTTCATTCTATGTAATTAGTCAAATTTAGAAAGTTTTGACTCATCTACTCGATCTAAAAGCCACCTATTTGTGGGCCGGGTGTGCTAACCATTTTTTAGAATCCGGATGTGCTAAACACTGGGCTAAATATATATGAGATAGACTAGGCCTCGGTAGATTCCAGTGGAAGCCCGCCAAGACAACACTATGAACTATTTCCTTTTTTTATTTTCACCCTAAAAAAACTATTTCCTTATTTTCCTCTTTACTTTTTTTAGAAACCTCTTTACTTTCTTTTGTGTTGCCCAAAACACGGCATTTTTTTGTTACCGTCTAAAAAGCAAGATTTTTCTTTTCTTTGGGGCTTGTTTGGTTAATCCCTAGCCCAAGAGGATCGATGTGGATTGTAAGGGATTTGCAGGGATTTTGACTTATAAGGGATTCGGTCCACATCAATCCCTACCAACCCCCTTCGTAAACCAGCAAACCGAACAAGCCCTTACGTATTTTTCATTTTGAGTTGTATTTCGTGTTGAGGACTAGATGCCCCGTCAAAAAGACGAAACAAGAATTCACTGCTCTAACTAATTAAACAATGAACCTACCTTTTTTTAGTGTAGACGTAAAGACTTCATGGAAATTTATCTACATGCGGATAAAAGGCAAGAACATGCAAATGTGTCGGTATTTTTCTTCACATAATGAACATAATTTTTTTCACTGAGAGCATGTGCTCCTGAAGACTTGATCTACTATCTTTAGTTGCAACTTTCAAATGTACAAAATTTATTGGAAACGTCTTTATCGGAAGTCATTTTGGCTGCCGAGATCCACAGATCTCTTTGTTTTAAATGATTCAAAAAGTAATTATAGGTTTTGAAAAATCTGATAATATATCTGGATATAGTCAATGTTGTGTCCTATACGCATGCAAAATCACAACTGGAAGTTCATTGTATTATGGTTATACAAAATGACAAATTTTAGAGAGTAAAAAATGTACATTGTTCACTATACTCGGATATATACATTTATCATTTTTTTTTGTAGATTAAAATACAAAATATTTCAAATTAATATTTTGCATGTTTGTGGAATACATCGTTGCGAACATTCAAGATTTTTCTAAAAAAAAGTTAAAACTTGTAAAAAATATTTTTTATTTTTAAAAAATAAAGCGATAACTGTAAACCCGGGAGGCAGAGATCTCTACTCCATCTTTATCTACAGCTCTCTCTCTCTCTCTCTCTCTATGTAGGATCAGTACAACATACATGAGCATCTGAAGTAAGTAGAGATATATGTACAGATTATTTGGTGGCTGAAAAAGCCTAACCAGTTAGATTAATTAAAGAGAATAAAGTACGTATATACATAAAGTCAATGGAGTATAGAGGAATAAAGTCACGTTTCCCTTGACAGCGAAGTGATAAACCATGCGTGCGTGCGTGTTGAGCTGCGAACAGTGGCGTTGCACCCGATCAAGGTTACACCTACAACTACAAGTAAGCAACCTTTTAATGCGACCTGAGATGCTGCTGATCATGCCGCGCCCTTGATGTCAAATTTTGATGATGGTTTGGATTTTTTTTTAAAAAAAGAAATGTTCAGATTTAAATTGTTTGAAATGAAGACAAAATGTGTGAGTCTTTTGTAAGGCATTTTTTTTTGAATTCTCGAATTTGATTTTCGGCAATGTGGCACGTAATGTTAGCATTTTTTGTGTGTTGTTATGTTGGTATGTCTTCATATTTTTTTCGATGGGTATGTTTGAATAGAATTTTTTTGATGAATTAATATATTTACATTTTTGATATATGTAAATAACGGTTTTCTATAGCATTTTTTGTTATATTTTATGGAATATCGGAATATTCGCGTAAATGTTGGCTAAAATAGAATATTCAAACATGTTTTTACTTTTATGTGAGTATGTAGCAATTTTGATGATCATTTTTTTATATGTTTTGTACAATATTCAAATGTTTAGTAGTTTGAAAAGTCCAAATATGTTTGTATTTCGACGTGAACATTTAATCGAGATTAGGAGAAGTGCACATGAACTATCTCCAAATGCTGGCAATTTTTTTAAAATTGGAATCAGGAAAAAAGCATGTGGATCATCTCTAAATGTTGACAAAATTTGTATTTTTTTTTTTTGGGAAAGCACATGTGAATCATCCGCAAAAATTGACAAAATTTGACTATTCAATTTTTTTGCATAATTAGTTTGTACGTATATTTACGATTGCTTTGATATATTACTCCTATTTTTCAGATGGATATGGTAGGAGATTTTTTTCCCGATGCTTTCCTTTTTTGGATTTTTTTACATGGAGTGAGCTCACCTGTTAGGGATTTTTTGACACCGGAAATGATTCTCAGAAGGGGGGAAGAACAGGCAGGCCGGGTCCACCGCTGACGTCCTGTACGGGCTAGTATTTAAATCATGTATGCTAATATTTTGTTTATGTTGTATTTGTGGGCTTTTCACATCTGAGATTTCATTTCACGGATCATATTCTTGTTTTGATAGAAAAAAGTGTGAGTTCAAGTTTATGCGAAGTAGGCGAATTAGGCTGAACGTTTACTCATTTGTTTGAGAGCATTCTCCATTTTGCATACCAAGCTTGCTTATGTAACAACGCAGAAATGACAAAATCTGGTTTAATTTTGCGATAATTTTCTCATTTAATATCATATATTCAAAGGAAGTACATTATGGCTATATAAAAATGTTAATCAAGTCGAGCACAAATCTAAAGTTGATTTGAAAATGGAAGTGTTCGAGAATATTGCCAGGGGTCAAAACTGTTGGAACTGGAAGAAGGTTACTTTGAGAAGGCTTGAAATTGCGAAATTTGTTTGAATTCGAATGTTTTGCAGATGCACTTTTCTGCAAATATGTATCTAATTTAAAATTGTGGTGTTTCTAAATACGTTTGCCAAATCGAAATGGTCAAATCTGGTTTAATTCTACTATATTTTCCTTAAAAGTAAATAACTTGTAGCATCAAGTAGCTACCAAAAACTGTTCAAATACTGTACAGCAATTTGTACAAATCGTTGCAAATTGTTTGAAACATGTTGTAATTAAAATTTGTACAAAGTGTTAGGAACTCTGTAAAACAATACCGTAAAACAATATGTACAAATTGTTAGGAACTCTGTAATGCATGTTCAATCTTAGAATCTGATTTGGAGTTTGAACATACTGATTTTGAATTTTTCTGAACACCTATCTTCCAATATTTTAGGGTTTGATTTGCAAATCGAACATGCTGGTTTCGATTATATTTTAAACAGTTATTTGCTAGTATTTACATTTGTGATACTGTTATGTCGATATTTTTGAGCCCATGATATAAATGCGTATATGTTTCTTTGATTTCTTTGTGTGATCGTTTTGATGGATTCTTCAATTTGCATTTCTTTTCCTGATCGTTGCAATGAATGTGTTCATTTTTTTTCCTGGTAGATGTAGCTGAGGTTACTGATAGGGCGTCATTTAGTAGTTTTAGAAATGTTTTAAATATCGTGAAGCAATATATAAAGTGTTTTAGATGATTTAAAACATGTTCTATGTCAGTTTTGGTTGTAGGTAAAGTTACTCACATGGCGCCATTTAGTAGTTATAGAAATGTTTTAAACTATTGTGAAGCAATATCTAAAGTGTTTTAGATGATTTAAAACATGTTCTGTGTCAGTATTTTGTTTGAAAATACGGTAGTTTAGCAAACAACCTTAAAGTAACTATTCTTCGTTATTTGGAGTTGAAGCATTTCTATTCTGATAGACGTAAGCGCATAATACATGTAAAGCGTTTTAATTATGTAAAGCATGTTCTATTTTAAAATTAAAACTACGTAATTCATATTTCGAAAAATGGCATAAAGGTGTCAAATGGACGTATATTATGGTTAGCAATAAATATTGAACAATTTAGGCGTTAACTTAACCTTCAGAATGAATCGGTTCGAGAATATTTACAAAGGTGGAAATTGTTGCAATTCAAAAAAACGCGTGCTTCAAAAGAGTTCAGCTTTCAAATTTTGCTGAACCTGGAAAGTTTTGCAATTTCGAGTTTTCTGCTTCCGTGAAAATCCGTCGGAGTTTGTTGTCTTTTAAATTTTATCGAAATTTTCACTAAATTGGAGTGTTGAAGCATTTTTTTTTTTTGTCTGCATGACGCACGCATTATATTCGAGTGCATGACGCAAACATTGTATCGCCGGAGGAGGAGGCAAATCCGAATAAACCGCCGAAAATAGACGGACTTCGAAAGATTTTTGAAACGTGGTTTATTCAAATTTGAAATTAATGTTTTTTTATGAGCCTACCGTGATATACTTGTTGAATTTTCCCAAAACGAATGTTTGAATATATTGATTGTCCAACAAATTGTTTTTCAAAAAAAAATGACATGTGGGACCCACCATGACGTCATGCTGACGTCAGGACGGCCAGATCTGGCCGCGGCGGCGCGCCGCCGCGTTCTGGCACGCGCGGCTGGCTGCGCCCAACGCGGCTCAGCGCGGCCGACCCATAGGTGGCGGCGCCGCCCCATTTGGGTCGCCGGAGCGGCGCCGGCGACGCGTGGGAGCGGCGGCGGGCAGCGGCGACGAAGATTGCGGCGCGGCTGCAGGTTTCCGCCGGCCGATACACGGCGAGGAGGAGCGGTGGCGGCGGCGGAGCTCCCCGTGGGCCTCGATCCGGCGGGGGAGCGTCGAAGGGACGGCGATTCGCGGCGGCGGCGCCGCCGACGTCGGGCCGTCGCGGGAGAAGGAAGGAGGAGAGGGAACTGTGGCGTTTTTACAAAAAAAAAGTACCCGGATTCTTGACTAATTACAAAAAGGTCCCTGAAACGGAATTTTCTGAGAAGGACATGGAACGAGCTACAGTGTCGCGGGGCGCGGAGAGGCCGCGATTTTGGCCTCCTATTATACAAGCGATGAAGTAGGTTGAAGCTTATGTTCAGATTTTTCTTTCGTCTAAATATGGTTCACAAGATCTTCTTAACTAAATTGAGAGTTCAATTGGATAGTCAAATCCAACATCTCTTTGGTACTAGTACAAACTGAGAAAACCCGTTTGTTCAGTGGAATCATCTTTCATCTTTTTAAAAAGAAGTAACCCATCTTTTGCTCGAGGTAGGGAGGATTTGCTTGGTCAAAACAGGTGGCCCTGGTTCGGGTCACTTATATGTGGGCTGATTATGCAACGGGCCTTCCTTGGACTCCGACCATATTAGATGGTGGAGAGATTTTCCAAACGGAATCCCGCCAGGGTCAGTAGTGTAGCAACAATTGTCTCCTTGTTTTCATCATTGCTTTTTTTCCTGGATAATATATTCTTCTGTTATTGAAAAAATCTACAATTCCTTTCCTTTCTTTTTCGAAGTATTTCATTCATCTAAAATGGAAAAAAAATCACTTTTGTAGTAGTGCTACACACATTTGGTCCTCTGAAAGCACAAGAACTCATGCGTCTGTAACACGGATGTTTTCCATGTAAAAATACACATTAAATAAAATACACTAACATATAAATATCTAAGCAAATACATGTCTGTTTTTTATCTGAAACATTTTTTTCCATCCGTCGAGAGCACATGATCCTGAATAGCGTGATTGGTCGTTCCAGAAACTGACGCTCTTGACTCCCTGCCTTTGAGCACGCTACAGCTGAATTGCGCCGCCAGCTCCGCCTCCGCGCCATCAGGACTTGTTTCCTGGCGGTACAGCTCAGGTGCTCTTGCCGGGCCTTCTTCCTCCTTCATTATCATCATTTGACCTCTCGAAACTAGATTTTCTGTGATTGTGAATATGGTCGTCAAAATAGTCTTACTCTTCACGCAGGAATGAAGAAATGAATTTACGTGTACCAGTTTTTCTACGTTTACCCCCAAATATAAAAGGGCACAGGCTAAGGTCAGATCACAACATACCATCTGGACCCCGGATATGAATCACCGCAGCAGAAGGTTAACAAGTTGGCTGAGTTTCTGAAATCAAAAGACCTGAAGCAACATCCAGACTAGCATTCTCTGCATACATACATGAAGAAAAACAAATAAGCATGCATTCATACATAGACAAGTCAAGGAAAAAGAGAGCATTTAAGAGTGTCGGCTCCATATTCAGAATCAAAAGATGGACTTTGCATTCAAAATCAGAAGGTGGACTTGGCAATCACACAATCAAAAGGAATGTACCTTGGTTTCTTTACTGGAGCGGATAGAGAATAACCCAGCAAGGCAAAGCCATCTCTTACTCGGATAGATGACCCTGCTACAGAGTCAGCAAGATCCTGCAGTGGTATTGCCAGAGTATGGGTACAGTTATGCAAGAAAGAATGATCCATAATCAAGCATTAGATAGACAAAAGCATGAATACGTTAAAGCAAGAAACAATGAGTCAATGATCTATAATCCAGCATAACATAGACAGAAGCGTGAAGAAGCTATGCAAGAAACAATGAACCATAAGTAAGCATTACATAGACAGTGTGAAGAAGTTATGCAAGATACAATGATCCATAAATGAGGATTGGATAGACAAATAATGAAGAAGTTGCGCAAGAAAGAATAAGGTTGATAATAAAGAATTATGCATAGACAGAAGCGTCAAGAGACTCAGGTATGACAAGAAAATAACTGAAGCATGCCAACAGCCAAAGGAAACATCCAAAAAGGAGAAGAAAGTAATGGAGCTCTATGAAAGGAAGAAAATTAATGATGGATAAAAACATTAATGAACATGATAAAAAAGACAAAAGCTCAGCAATAACCAGCTGGTAACTGCAACAACACAGAAGAGAAAGAAACAAAAGCCCTTTTGATGAAAAGCATTGATTTTCTTTTGGCACCATCTGCCACTTAGCAGTCATAAATGGTGCCCAGTATGAACAGCTGAGGATATACAGGAGGCTGCAGCCCGCAGATGTTAAACCATCTCCGCCAAACTGCGACGATTTTAACATAACCACTAAGTTAGATGCTTGTTAGGAACAAAATAGGAAGCTATAGACCTATAGTCTATACAGCACAGAGAGAAAGATGGGCTCTACTCTGGTGTAGGTTATCTCTAAACAAACAACAACATCAATCCGCTAAGCTGACCTAAACTACTGTCTGGTAATACATACGAGTCGCATATGAGACTATGCAGAATGCTCGAATCCCAGATCTTCATATGCCACTTCAGTACAAGGCATAGAATTCAACTTGGCATATAAGCTCACTGCATGTGCGCCATGTTTCTCGAGTGCGCAGAGATTTAACATTCGCCGGTCTCAAAAGGCCCATTGCTACCATCATGATGGCGGTGATATCAAATTCAATACAAGGATGAATGTGCCAATCTGGTTCATGGTCTTTTCCAGAAAGTCACCCTGATAATCTGAGTTACAGGCAAAATGGTGATTTTGCCCCCAAGGCTTATGAAACAATGGCTGGTTCTTTTAGGTCACACGGAGCCAATGCCGACTGAGCGACAGCACGGTCTGTAAAGAGATTTTTGCTTCCCCACATGTAACAGCTTCCCGGATATGTACATGTTATGATTTTGGAGCTGGAGCCAGATGCCAATGCCTCTCGACCAACTTGTCAACAAAGGATTGAATCTGCATTATTTGCAATATACTGGGTTAAAACTTGCAGAGAAACCAGAACAAGATTTCGGCAGTTAAAATAAACAAATACTGTACAGAAAATACTACTGTACAATGAAAAACAGAATCCTAATCTGTCACTCAATTAGATAGAAAGCCTTGGAAATCAGAGTCTGAAAAACCTAAGCTATGAAGTAATCTTGTACCTTAGTTTTCCTTCTAAAATCAAGAAATTCATGCGAAGTCATCAGCTTCTCTCCTTCGGTGCATGCATCCATGATCTGTTAAGAACAGAACAAGCATATACGAGTCAGTACTATCACTCACATTACAAGACCTAATAGCAAAAGGCTAATGGAAATAAGACTAACAAAAGAGAGCAATACAGATGGTATTACAAGGAAAAAAACTCTTTAATATATATATCAACAGTTCAACACCCGGAACATCACAACCAGAATATGATGAGGCAATCATTCAAGTTAATATTTCAAATACTAATTCAAAATGGGTGTGCATGATACCTTCGTGACAGCTTTCCGCATCATTGTCTTGTAAGCCTCCCTGTCGATCTTTTTACTTTTGTACAGTGGCATCAGCAGTGTGCCTATGAAATTATAAGCCCCTGTTTTATATGTTCTACGCCTCGCAATTGTCCTTCGGATGCAGGTTTGCTTTCAGCAACCTGCGAGGCAGAACTTTTACATGTCTGCTTTTGGCTACTTGAATCTTCTTCTTCAGGTATGTGGATCCGACTGTAGAATTCTTTATCTGCTTCCATTGCTTGTGCTTGCCACCTCTCAATGGCTAAAGGATCTTTGACACCATCAATGAAGATTGTATCTATATCAACCCATGCCCTAGTAAACCGACTGTCTACAGCTCCACTATCTACAGAATTATCCCCTATGTTGATTAGGCAGGTTTTCTCGTTCGAATAGCTCCTCTGTGTGCAGTTATCAACAGTCATTTTTGAGCTGTCAACATCAGGACAATTGGCCAACTCAGCGGATGAGTTCTTAGTTTTTCCATTCCTAGAATCAATCTCTGATATGCATTCAAGTCTCCCAAGGTTGTCACTTATCACTTTCTTTCTTGTATCAGATTCATCCAAATGATGATCACGCCTCGCAAAAGTACGAAATGATGGTATCTTAGGGAGTTCCCTAGGCACACTTATCACTGCGTCGACAGATGCATATGCCTGCACAAAATGAACAGTATAAACAATATGTACACCAACAACCAATAAAATATCAGACGGTGTTCCATTTATATTGGTATTCATGTGGTTTTTAACATATTCGACAGAAGAGTTTGCTTGGTCAGGATCCACGATAAAAAAAGTAGGAAGTTTCATATATGGCACCCTGAATTTTTTTTTCATATTTTTATAGATCAACCTACATATCTTTGTCAATTGAGCTTGGCAGATTTTATTTAGAAGTTAAAACTTAGAAACCGAATAAAGAAACTGTTAGAAACAAACCTGTGCAGCTGCTATGGCAGCAGCTCGAGCAGCCTCAGCAGCAGCTTCTTCCTCGGACATAACCATGCCATGATCCGCCTTGGGTTCTAGATCATGATTTTGCTTCTGAGAACGAATTGAACTGCCATCTATGCTTCCTAATTTCAAAGCCTTGTTATCTGGTTTCTTGCTAGTTATGTGTGGTGACTGGCTTCCAGCAGATCTTACAAGCTGTGCACCTGCTTCATTTGACCCATGCAAAGTAGGCATTCCTGATTGTAGACCCTTAATTCTATTCTTGTTCGATTCAACTGATGGCATTCGGCGCAGCAATTTGAGTGCACCGTTGCTAGCCTTTTCTTTACGGAAAACATCTATCCACATACTGACCAGCTGGCGAGCTATAGCACGTATATCTCGACTTGTATGCACACAAACCTTTTCTTTTACAGTCCTCCCAATTCCTGTACAAAATTCAGATTGAAGAGAATCAGGTAAGCTGCAATCATCCTTGCATTACCCTAATCTAACAGTACATAAATAAGCCCTATTCTCTTGGTGCGAACATTTGCTCCCTATATTATTTTTAAGAATTAACTAAGGTGGTACGTAAACAGACACTATTGAGTAACGAATCCCCCTATCAAAACAAGCGCAGCTTGAGCTTCTCATCCTTGCAAAGGAGCAACGAGAAAGAGAACACACAAACAAACACACATGAATTTTCTAACAAATGGTAAAGGGGTATGGGATACATACCAGACAAGCGAACAGCTAGCAGATCGTTGAAACAAGCAGAAGCAAGCGCACACAATGCCGCAATAGTTGAGTTGCATTTTTTCCCAGCGAATCCTGCGCAGAAGTTGAATGCAGAAGCCAAAGGCTTGAATGTAAGAGAGGCTACCTTATCCTATTATGGATACAAACTTTACTAGAGAACACAAACTTACAAGTATCCAAGAGTTTAGTTTAGTTAGTCCTTCTTTAGACCCAGCAAATGATTTAAGAGCATTTGGAGGAAGCTTCAGTAGCTCCTTAGCCAAATGTAGGCGCCCTGATGTAGTTTGCGCACTGAAGAACATTTCTTGCAGTAAAGATTCCTTGCTAACTACGGCATATGATGCATCAGAAGAATTTTTGCATAGAGCAGTTGAAAGTTCATGTGCTTCAAGTCTATTCGACATATCTCTCATTTCATTTCTTTCAGTATCTGACTGCACTTGGTATGTTTGTAGAGCTTCCACCTCAGCAATATAATCCTTACCACTGTGTACCAAATCAATAATCCGAATTGCTTCTCGGAGACCACTTAAAATTGCACCACCAACAGTATCTGGGTGCTCTTTGCATGTTGCTTCACCAGCGAAAAATAAACAGTTTGCAACTGGCCGTCCCAGAATGTCATAATCTTGTCCTGATGCTCCTACTGCAACATAAGAGTAAGCACCTCTACTATAAGGATCAAGACCCCAGTTTGTGACAACTGATGCGACTGGATCTGGTATAGCAGCATCCGTAAAGAGCTTACGGAGAACCACCATGGCATTACTAACATGAGCATCAGAACTGACACTTTGTCCATCTATAGCAGCCTTCCCAACAAGTAGAGCTATTAGAACTGGTGCCCAAGTGTCTTTTTTAGATTCCAAAACATAAAGCACTGTCCCCTTAAATCGGTTTCTTCTGCAGTTGCACCAAAATAATCCATATCATCATCCCAAAAGACCTCAGGAAACTCCAATACTATTTTATTTAGAAGACCAAACCCAAGCCTGTCAATCGAAGCCATTTTCCAGTCTGGCAAGGAAGGAGAAAATTTGATTGCATTTGCTTTCAAACAACCAAGAGGAACAGTGATCAACACAGCATCTCCCACAAATTCACCTCCATTTGAAGTGGAAACTTTAACAGTTTTCCCATCAATGCCCCTAGCATCTGACTCCTCAGAGCTGTAATTACTTCAGTTACCACATGGTTTAACTGAACATCAAGTCCTTCTGCAAGGCTCTCAAGGACAGTGCCATAACCACCTTTAATCATACAATGAGGTCCTCCAAACCCTCCATACACATCATCCTGGTTCCAATATGGAAGAGAGACAGAGTTGAGCATTGCAGCACAACCATACTCTAAATGTGCAAAGTGCCAGTTCAAACTCTTCTTTCGATAGGGCTGAGAAAATCTATCTTCTCATCCTTCCCACAACAAGCTATCTCCTTTTCTGTTGAAGAACTTCCAGAAATGTCTAAGCCTCCTGCTTTGGATATACTTAACTGATTATCCTGTCCCACAGAAGAAATAGCATGAGCTCCACGTTTCTTCCTAAGAGCATATTCCAGCCCATCCTCAAGGGATAAACCCATTGCACTTTCACCATTTTGTGCAAAAAGTTGTTCCATTTCATCAACCAGACCATTGTATTCAGATTGCATATCATTGTCCAAATCATCAGGAACCTTGTTGCCAGTTACAACATCATAGAGAGGGCAAGCACTATTCAGTACAGTCAGTTCAAGACCAAGCTGAGAACAAATCAAAGAGGATGGGTCGGCCCTTCTTTCAGTTGCTATATCAGCCTCCACACCCGTAATAATGCTAGCACCCAAATCGACAGGAACTGAAAGCGATGTACGATCTGTATAAACACGACCACCAATCCTATCACGCGCTTCAAGAACAGTAACAGCAAAACCTTGACGCCGCAAATGACGTGCCGCAGTTAAACCTGCTGGGCCAGCTCCCACAATGATTATCCTTTTGCAATACCCGCCAGATTCAACTTATGATTTTTTCACAGTTGTTTTCATCTATGATAGCTGCTTCTGGTTTGGGCCTTCAGTGTTTCCAACTGAACTAATTTGGATGGATGGTAGTGATGCATCTCTACCTTCAGTTGATACATCTAGATTCTTCTCTTCAAATGCATGTTCTTTGGACTTGAGTGAGGTTTCAACTCTTGGGCATCACAGTGAGTGTCAGGGACATTATTTTCATTTGATTCTTCTGTCAAAGGTCCAAAAGCACCATAATCATGATCTTTATTCTGAAGAGACACAGCTGCAATGTCATCTTGAACGCTGACTGGCTTCATTTCACGTAATTCATTTAGCTTGGCTACTTCCACAACTTCAGAACCAAAAGTTTCATGACCCTTTGTCACCTTGGCTGATGCAATTCCAGTATTTATGTAACCCTATGAATTAATGAAATATCGAGTGTTAGCATTTAGCCAATTTTGGCATCTATCATAGTACATAACAGCTAAAAACACAAATCTGTAACAAAGAAAAATGGTTAGTAATAAATTGAGATCTACAAGCTGCATGAAGGTAAACGAAAAGAATAAAATGTTGACAAATTTCAACAACTTATCCAGCAAGTCTTCAAGGCGGTACCACAACTGCAGCTAATGCCAGCAAAGTGAATCAAAATTACGCATCACTTGGTAAGTAACAAAGTGGGAGCCACAATAGGCAATGCAACTTACATTCTGATCTAAGAAAAAATACACATCGCGCATAAGTGTTTGACGCGGCGAATCATTTTCCAAGTGAACATTAGAAAGACCACAATCTGCAAGATCCAATAGATGTCTGACATCCTTGTTCCAGCAATTTAAGATCATGTTCCTGGAGCGAATACAGAAATAGTCAACGAAAAAATGAAACTCATGATACAGGGTAAATCACACGAAACATGGTGCATATAAGCCACTGTCACAGAAAGAAACTAGGGCATGCAGCAAACATTAGAGGGAAAAAATTAGGCATTAAACAAACCTGCACTCCAGGTAGTCCCGAAGGCCACCCTTGCGCTTCAGCACGTCCTTGAACTTTAGTTTTTCAATTGGAGAAACCGCCTCCGCCATCAGGCCAGCACATACTGCAGCAACACCTCCATTCTCGAAAACTTCAGACGCTTTAATTTTATCTTTCGATTTGACAGATTATCTGCAAATCCAGCTGAGGGGTTGAGAACAACCCCTGCTCTTGCATTAGAGTTTCCCAATCAAAATCTCCTTCATACGCCATGTCACCATGTTTACGTTTTCTAGCACTGCGTGCTACACGTTTCACCTTTGATGCATTCTGCATGCCCTCAACATCAGATGGTGCTGCCACATCAACAAGATCTATTTCTTTTGCATATGCTGCCTTGTTACGAGAGGGGAGTGGATTCTTGTCGCATGGGGCCCATGAACCCCAAAGCAGCTGGCTGATCTAGGTTTTCTTCTGTTGGCACAGCTGCATTTGCTTTGATGTTGCCATATTTAAGGTCGCTGTATGACCTGCCTCATTGGCCAGAGTGGAATTAGACTGCACAGTGATAGAACTTGCCAAAAGAATTTTATTTTGTGGCGCTGCTTCGAAGACACATCACTTTCTACTATCTCAACTGGTTCATCAATAGTACCAGCCGAAGGCAACTCCTTTCGTCTAACAGGTTTTTTGGGCCCTTCTTTTGGTTTTGGACCAGTTTTCCTTTTGATGGTTGGTACCGGTGGCTTATCTTGAGAACAATCTGCGTCAGCATTTATCCTCTGCCAATGTTTCGGAACATGTCTGTGCATCAGAAATACCATCAGCGGATGCATTTGCCACACTGTGAGATGCTATTCGGCATGTGCTCCTGCTGAACAAGGATTTAGGCCCAGGAAATTACTAGCCCTAGCTGAAACTTCAACGCGGTGACTTGCCCCATCAGAAGAGTTCCTAGATCCATCCTCCACTACTCTACTGTTTCCACATCTTGTAGAAGCGTTTCTCCCAACGATACACAACATAAACCATCATCCGCAGCGTCTTCTTCTTTCTCAACAGACTCCTTTCCAAATCAGGGGATAATAACTCGGAAGCCAACTCTCCAAGCTTGATCAGCGTCAACCCTAGAGCGTCTATTAGCCTGAGCAGCCTTTGGCTTTGCCTTTGACCTCCTGAGCAATCGATCACTGACCACTGCGCTTGCACAATTTTCCGCGGCAATCCTCATCTCTCCTTGGTGCGGCGCCTTCGCCTTTTCTTGCCACGGCAGCCACTTCCGAAGCCAAACCAGATCTGCTGTCAAGAACTTCCTCAGCATGTGAATCAGCAACTTCAACACCTTCCTTCTTATATGAATTGGCAACTTCAACACCTTCTTCTTCTTCCTTCTTATGTGAATCAGCAACTTCAGCACCTTCTTCTTCCTTACTAGAGACTGCTGCCGGGACTTCCGACCAGGTTTCCTAAAGAGCACGGACAGGGAGTCCTCTAACCCTAAATCGCCCGAACCCTTCAATCCATCCTCCCCAGGAACCACATTCGCGCCACCCTCCAGATTGCCGTTCTCGTCGGCCACGCCCTCGCCCATATCATCGTCTCCGCCGTGCAGATCTTCCTGCTGGGCGCGGCCAGCACCTCGCCGCCCTCAGCCGCCACCGCCACACGCCGCCATCGCCCTTCTTCTGCCTCTTCAGCTTCTTCCTTATATTAGCCAGGGTATCTTCCATCTGACCTGACGCCCGCCGGCCGCCGCCCCGCCGCGCCAGCTAGGGTTTGGGCCTCCGGACAGGGCGGGGCAGGGGAGGGAGGGTGTCGACGGGCTGGAGCTCACCTGCGCCGGCGACCGGGGAAGAGGGAGGGAGGCGGGGCGGGCGGATCTCGGCAAGCTCGCCGCGCCGGGATGGCCGCCGGCGGAACGAGGCGGTGGCGCCGGCGAAACGAGGTTTTATGGCACGACGGTGTGTAGGAGTAGAATTGTTTATCTGAAAAGAAATTGTTGCCTTCGAAGCCTTTTGCTGAAATAGGCTAGCGACCACCCACGGCTAGGATCTATTTGGACCCACTTCCTCTTTTGCAAGGATCGATCCCGGCCGTCCAAACCGCCCGATGATGGCTAGGATGAGTCGACCTTCTTCGTCTTCCTCCCGGCATATAGGGGAAGCCATGGATTCCTCGCTGGTGAAGATGGAGTGAAGAGGAAGGATGGATTGTGCTTGTTTCACGGTGGACGAGATGCTTTCGGTTCCACTTGTCCTGTGTCGGAGTCGGGTTTATTCTGTTGTTGCGGGCCTCCTCGCTTGTCTCGCTCTCCCTGTAGAAAGGCGGGAAAGACGGTTTACAAGTATAACCGCCAAACTTCTGAGTCCCCATATCCCCTATCGCCAACTTACGAACGTGTTGATTTGTAGTATTCTAATTGTACCACCGATAAAATCAGTAACTAGAAGCTATATATAACTAGATAATAATGGAAAGGTGTCGGACCTTTAAGCTGAGGTCCTCAACAAAAACGGTGATCCGACATACTATAGAACACGCATGTCCCATATGTGGTCCCAACTCAACACGTTTTTTGTTGATTCACGCGGTATGCTATGCTACCACAAAGAAAAAATCATTCCCAACATAGGGGGCGCCATGGATTCCTCACTCGAAGAGATGAAGAGGGAGAAGGAAGGCTAGATGGTGGCAAACGATAAGAGCCATATGCTTGAGGTCTACCTATTTCGGTCGTGCTAGGGGAGGTCGCGGGTTCAAATATTTGGTTGCTTGCTTCCACACACCACCAGAGTTGGATCAACGTGCTCCGAAGCATTATTGGTTCGTGCTCTCGATCAATCCAATCCACAAATCATAAAATTGTGTTCTCGTGACTGCACACCACAAAGAGACGCATAGGCCGGTGTCCATAGGCCACTTCGTTCGTGTGGCACACCACATAGAGACGCGGCCCTATACCATACGGCGCCATTCCAATCCAGGTCATCAATATCCTTGGGTACGTTACGGTTATACTTCACAATTAAAACAACCATGTACATGTGTAAGATCAGAGAATCTCCAAATGTCTGAAATCTAGATACCCTAAATGTGAAAACACGGAGCTTGATCGAAAATAAGAAATATGTATGATGAAAATCGAAATTAATCACCGCAAATGTACGCATACCTGCATCTCGCAGTCGAGCTCTTGACCTATCACGCACAGTCTAGCTCTCTTTGTATGCCCACTGCCGCCCGGTAAATCTTCCGTGTAGAGCGAGGGTGAAAAAAGTGGGCAGAGGTGGAGAGTAGGGACCTCGATTCCAACATTAAGAAAACCGCGAGGACAAGCATGACATTTGTGGGGCTCACGGGTCAGCGAGACACACTTAACTGGTCTCCCACGTGAGACCCACTGTAAAGGTTGCGGAAAATCTACGACCCAGTACTATATGTTTGCGCCCACCGACCAAGGCATTGAATAATGCCACCCTTGCATTCGACCTACCACAACACACTTTTTGTAATCTATAATAAGTAGCATGGCGTCATAAGTTTTATCCATATATAGTTGATCACATTCTCACGGATCTACCTTAGCAAAGTTGAGTGATTGGTTACTTACATCCATTGTACAGGTGGAGGACAAAAAAGACTTGTTAAGTAGAGCAGGTAGTAGACTAGCCACCGCCATCGATCGAGGATGAGTGCGCCGCTTATCGGTCACCGACCGAAGATGAGAGCTCGATTAGGAGAATGATAGTCTAGGGTTGAGAGGTGACAGTGGAGGGTGTAAATAAAGGCGGGCGGGGTGGAGAGGTGATCAAAATTTTCCAACCCCCTTTTCGTAGCAGCGCACGAGCTCTCGCCGTCTGGATGACCGCGGGAGCTCGTGTGGTAGCTCATACATGTATCAAATAACATGTTACAACTCCAGGGCCTGGCTGGGCTGTACGGGCTACTGAAAGTGCATGTGTTGCCCCATGCATAGTTTTGGTAATTAACGACAATCCTTATGGACAAATATTTGCATTGAGATATTCTTGTAGATCTTGTACATAGGAAAAGATTGGAGTTCTTGTGTTGGACTCTAGAAAATTACATGATGATCAATGCTCTATTCAAGGGTTTATATGAAGAATGGTCATATGTAGAGTTGAGCATATTGCAAGTATGTCTTGAAGGATTCAAGACATCATCTTCATGAAGACGGAGCTTAGCGAGGTTCTCTCATAATGGAGTATGGGGGAGTATTTGGAGAAGTCTTCATCAAGCATGTGCTAGCAAGCACAATCAAGAAAGGTGTTCCAACTTGAGGGAGTCAAGATCATCATCATCTAGCTCAAGTAGAATGCGCAAGGCAAATGTATGATCTTGATAGGGTTTCTATTTTACCGGTCTCATGGTGTTAGTGGGAGACCGGGTTATAGGATAGACGGCGTACTATCAAGAGGGGATCTCAAGTGAGTAACTTGATCGCATCTTTGTGGAGAGCTCAAACCTTTGCATACTTGGCATATCATCTTTCTTGGTTCTTATTTTGGCTGTTATCCATGTGAGGATTTAGAGCTTGTGTTCATCTCCATACCAAACTCTAGTTCATCAAAAACGGATTTCATTTGAATATCTTGTGGTGTTTTTTATGTTGGAGGTTTTACCGGTTCGTCTCTTGTAGAGAGGTCAAACTCTCCTCTTGTGTTATGCTCCTCACATGATGGACTATGATGTGTATATGCATGATCTTGTAGTGCTTGTGATTATCTTCGGAGTAAGCCCAAGATCATACAAAACGGAGTCCGGATGAAAAACTTGTTGCGTTTTCATGTTGGAAATATTATCGGTTTATCCTTGAGGAAAGTTCCACACCTTCCCATGTGTGGCAACTTAACTCTATTTTTACTTAACTCTTTTTGTAGGAAAGCTCTTGTCGTTTCCTTTCCAACAAAATCGGTTTCACCTGATTTGGAGTTCGAACGAGAAATTTATTGCATTTCAGGTTTTATCTGTTTTGTCTGTCTGGCCAGCTAGGCCGGCTCCCAGGCCGGGCGAGTCGGGCCCCCAGCCGGCCCAGGCCGGGCTCCAGGCCGGCTGACTCGGATGGGTGGCCGGCTCCCATGCCGGCCTCCCTGCACTGCCCAACGGGCATATTTTTGAGGGGACCTATTTAAGGGGATTTCTTCCCATTGGTTCCCCAACCCCTTGAGCTCGTTTTCCCCCTCTCTCTCCTCCATTATTGACCTTTGAAAAAGCTTGCCTACCTCTCAATCCCTTCCATGATTCTTGCATATCTTTGAGGAAAAGTAAGAGGAGATCTAGATCTATATTTCCACCAATCCATTCCTCCTCTAATTGAGGAGAACCTAGTAGATCTTGATCTTGAAGTTCTTGGTGTTTCTCCTTCGTTGTTCTTCCTCTCTTCTCCCCCCACAAGCATTAGTTGCTTTTGGTGGGATTTGAGAGTGAAGGACTTGAGCACTTCTTGTGTTCTTGCCATTGCTTTGTGCATCGGTTTGTGCTCTCCATGAGGATTCGTGGAAGTGAAAGTCTGTGAGCTTGTTACTCTTGGGTCTTTGGACCCTAGACGCCTTTGTGGTGGTTGAGACCTTTGTGGTCACTTGTAGCCATTCGGGAGCCCCCAATCCATTTGTGGGTTGTGCCTCGGATTGTTGTTGTAAAGGCTCCGGATTCCGCCTTGAAGGATTCTGATAGTGGAAGGTGAACCAATCCTTTGTGGTGCGGTTCATCGGAGAATAGGGTGAGCCTTTGTGGCGTTGAGATCGACCTTTGTGGTGCCTCGCACCTCTCCAACGAGACGTACTCCCCTAAAAAGGAGGAACTCGGGAATACATCCTCGTCTCCGTGTGTCTCGGTTATTTCTATACCCGAACTCTTTACTTATGCACTTTACATTGTGATAGCCTTTGTGCTTTAAGTATTCTATATTGCTATTACTTTGTTACTTGTCTTGCTTAGCATAAGTTGTTGGTGCACATATGTGAGCCTAGTATATTTAGCTTGTTGGCTTGTTAATTTAAACAACTAATTTTATTCCGCAATTATCAAGGCTAAACCGGAAAAGTTTTAATCGCCTATTCAACCCCCTCTAGGCGACATCCTTGTCCTTTCAGCTACCAGTCACGCCCTATATGTGTGTTGGATATCATATTTTGTTGACGGCGTCCGCTTGAAGTTTAGTAACCTTTCCATTATTTGTATATGTATAGTTATATATAACTTAATTAGCTTACTCGTGATACCATTGGAATACAACAAATCAGTGTGCTCTTAATTTGGCAGCAAGGGATATGTCAAATGTCTTTACCGCCTTTAAAGCGAATGAGACCCCATCAACAGCAAAAGACGTCTGACTGTCCCTTCGGGGACATCCGATAAAAAAAAAGACGTCTGACTCAACATGGGAGAGGTGAAACCAAAAGGAGATCCAACATAATCCGTACTAGGAAGAAGAAAGATCCAAGTGAGATTAAGCAAGAGTGATTGCACTAAAAAGATGTTGTTGGTTAAGATTGGATTAATTGCATAGCTTAATTAATCTAGTATGGACGAGATTGTTTTAATGCTCGGGTACTTTTTATTTATTTATATAAAAAAGGAAGTGTATCAAAAAGAGGAAAAAACAAGAGATGAAAGTGCACCGAGCGAGATGCACCCAGACGCGACACATGTCGGCGGCCTGCGCCTGCTCGCTCACGAGCTAGATATTCTAGAACTCCTATTCAGCGCTTGTCGTGTCTATTACGAACACAAGGCCTGAAGCGTGAGGCCAGAGGCCTCCTTGGTCGGCCCCGTAACTCGCACGCACACGATCACTCTGGTCAGTATGTCTATTTTTATCCCTTTCACCGATGCTAGTCCAGGAAAAACATTGCTAATTTTAAAAAAACTAAAAAGAAAGTTCCAAAATTTAGATAGAATGTTAGAAATTTGATTTGATTTTTATGAGTTTTAAACTGTTCATGATTTTTTAAAGATCATGGATTTGAAATGTTCACAATTTTAAAAAATGTTCATAAATTTGAAAAAATATTCATAGGCTTGAAAAAAATGTTCATGAATTTAGGACCGTTCACGAATTTGAAAGTTTTCATGGAAAATAAAAATGCTCATGAAAAATGAGAAGACAAATGAAAAAATAGAAAAACCAAAAGAAACAAGAAATGACATGGGCGGAACCTTCTGGAAACTTCCCAAAACAGGGATGTCAAAGCGTATGTGGGCTGGCCCAATTAACTAGGCTAGTCCAGTGGCTCGTCCAAAGGGACCTCCAAAGCGATGTGGACATCGTCCATCCCGTCGTCTACATGCGCGTGTCCCCCAAAGCCCGGTACGTCTCATGCACATTTGGGGGACGAGACGAGGAGGACGCCGGCGTCACTCCCCGACTCGCCCTCCTGAGATAGGGCTTGCCCTTTTTTTTCGATTTAGAGAGAGGAATTAGATGGGGGCACCGTCGGATTCGATCCAGGCAGCTTACTCACAATACCTGCTGCGTGCGTACAAGATCGATTTTCCCCGTGCAAGTCTGCTAGTCTATTGCTACTCGATTTTGCTTGTACTAGTCTGCGATGGAGAAGATCGATTTTGCTCTTGTACTAGAGCTGCTGCTACTATATTTTATAGAGACCAGAGAGAAGAATTTCTGTAGAGAAATAGTAATTTTGACATGTACTAGACCGATTTGCTTCTGCTAAAATTGCTGGCTGCATGTTTGCTTGTAGTGCCTCGCAAAATACTACTGATTGTACTGACATGTGGTGGTATTGAATTGCTTGTACTGAATTTGGTCATGCCTTTTTATTTCTTGTATAGATGGACAATTCAGAGATGGGTCGAATTGCCCAAACATCTGTCAAGGTCCTTCACATAGTCTCCTTAGAGACATGGGCACTGTGGCAGACGATCTGCTGCCTTTTAACGTGCTGGGAACACGGCGCCCGCGGTACGGAGCCTTTCCTATAATGGTAGGAAAGATTCCTATTTTAAATAAGGTTTTGTCTAGGTGAGCTTGTGCTAAGCCAAAACGAGCTCCCACACGATGTAGTAGTATGTAGATATATAGATAGATAAAATCCTGTTAAAAAAAGATAGGTAAATAGTATAAAAAACAACAGAGAAAAGGAACGCAGAGCAGTACTATATTGAAATCAAATACTCCGTACATTATACTTTTTCGACAATGAGTTGTACACTCAAATCAAATACTACATAACTAGTATTGCAACTTCGTGCTTCACTTTTTCGGCGGTGGGAGTAGTTCCCCATCCAACCCCATGCGTCTTGGCCTCATCATTATGTCGAGGAGCTCTCCCATCCTGTATGGATCTCCTTTCAGTCCCAAATCCTCCAACATGTTGTTGATTCTACGGCTGAAACACCCGTTCTCCCAGCAGTAATAGGCAACAAAAATGAAAGGCCAGCGGCGCATTCGCTGGACATGACTTGCTTCAATAAAGGACTCTTTGTCAAGGTCCTGATTGATTACCTCCCTGATGTCGTTGAATCTCAGAGAATCAGGGCCCATTATGGTGATGCTCAAAACCGCCCTTTTGATGACATCCTCCGGGGTCGCCAAATGATCGTACTCCGACATGACGTGGGCAGCCCATGTAGCGGCCTTCCTTCCTAGAGGCAGGGTGGGGATCTGACCGAGATCTTCGGAGAGCGCCTTGTAACTCTCACCAAACTTGAGCTCGATACCCCCTAAACCCCTAAAGAGAGGCTCATAGCCCTTCATGAAATACAACTGCCCGATTCTCGTTATGAACGCTACGAGAAACATGTTCTCGTTCCTCAAAAGAAGTTTAACTTTGTCTACCCCGTCCCCTACCAAGGTGACATTGATCCAACCGCTAGGGGGGATACGCGTCTGGTCTATGCCTGGTTTGGGTGCCAACACCACATGACCCTTGAACAACTCCCCGACCTTGCCGATTCTGTGAATCTCTTGGTAGAAAGGCTCCCACGATGTGGCCAGCGTGTTCCACACAACCCCGTCTTGGTCACCATGGTTGATCTTAGCCTAGCTCCGCCCCTGCTAGAGCCAGCTGCTGTCGTCTAAAGCATCCACACGAAAGAATCATGTCAAAATAGTACACACATTCAGAGCTGGCTTGAGTGACAGGTAGGATCATGCAGTCATGGTCATGGACACTGTCCACCAACAGATGAAAATCTTGCTGATTCAGCGGAATCTCCTCAAACAAATTGACAAAAAAGGATTTGATATATTCACTTGGCAATAATCAAGAGCTCTTTCAACAGTGTTTTCCTAACGTATACAGCATCATAAACAACACCGTAAAACTCATCTCCGATCGCAGGCAGAACAATTACAAGATTTTTCAGAATACATGTCTTTCGTCAGATGAGACCAGGTCATTGTTGAACCTGCACCCGCCAGCCGCAGGGCTCACTTGGCATACACGGTTAGCCTCACCTTCGCGGTGACATCCGGGTGGAGCTTGATCTCTGCGACGTACTCGCCGACCTCGTGGATCTCCGGAACCTCAACCAGGCGCTTGTCGACATCCCTGCGATGGTTTGCCGGTAAGCAAGCAAAGCGATGATAACAAAACTGCTGTTAGGTTGTACCAGCTTGAGAGGATTTACTACCTGTTAAGCTGTGAGTTTATGATCTCGACGAGATCTTGGGACGTGACGCTGCGGAGAGCACATGGAATTTTTGTCAGAGGATGTGAACAGGGTACATGAAGATATATCGAGAATTGTTCGACTAGGACGACTTGCCTCCCGAAGATTTGCTTTCCTTTTCCACCTTTTCGTGGCACCTTGAATGCCCCGATTGTCTCGAAAACTCGCGCGAGTTGTTGTGCCTCTTCTTTCACCTACTCAAGTACAAACATTCGAGAGCTTTTAAGTCTTAAACCAACAATGAGTACAGAATTCAGAGAAATGCAGCCTGCTCAAGACTTATCATTATAACAGACTGAGGTTAAACTCCGATTCTGCGACTATGTTTACTCTCCAGAAAAAAGGACGCTAAGGCTAACATGCATTGTGCTTGCTTTTTCAGACACTGCAACTTTACTTCTTTGGACTTTATTTCTGTTTTCGACATGGAAAGGGAAACTTTATGCCTTATTGATCCTAACAAAAGGTATTATCTTACCCGCTTCTTTTCAGCGTCGATTCTCTCCTGCTCCAGTTGCATTTCCCTACAAGGTGGAACAGAGGAAAGAAACTTAAAATCAGCTCTCTATAATACCAAACTGAACATTGTCTATGTTGAACACTCTACTTAGACACATACTCAATAAAAGTTATAAGACATGCAGATTCATCTCTCGGTTCAAGCCACAAACAGAAAACATACCACAAGAAAAACTACACCACATCTCATGTGTAAATGGTTATTTGCCCTCAAAGAAGCAAAGTTCACCAAGAGCGTACACGGCAAACATTGGATTGGACACGGCAAACAATGCTAGATAGCAGGTGCGATAAGCAAAAAATTAGAAGAAGGCAGGGAGTTACTTGAGGACGTCGGGGTGAGCAGAGTAGCCTTGCCCTTGGGGAGGAGGAAGTTGCGGTAGAACCCGGCCCGCACCTTCATCGTGTCCCCCTTTTTCCCACCCACCTCTTCGATGTCATCCATCAGTATGACCTACACAGAACCAAGAAACTGAAGGAAAATAGCATACAGAACCACACTACTGAAAAAAATATCATAGCAGTCAGCCAGGCCAAGATGATGGCACAGTCTTTGCGCACTGTCAGGTACTCGGCAAACGGCATTCGCCTCTAAGCCGCACCCCACAATGACCAGAGGCAGGCCTAAAACGAGCCCGCGCACGCACGATGTAGTAGTATGTGGGTAGATAGATAGATACAATCCGGTTATTGAGAAAAAGATAGATAAAATATACTATGACCCTAAAAAACAACAGAGAAAAGGAACGTAAACTGATACTCAAAAGCACATTATATTTTTTCTACAATGGGTCGTACACCCAAATATAGTACTGTGTCCCTAAAATACAACGGAGAAAAGAAACGCAAAGCTGTGCTATATTGAAATCAGATACCCAGTACATTAAACTTTTTCGACAGTGGGTCATACGCTCAAATCAAATCCTTTCCCATTCGTCTTGGCCTCATCATTATGTCGAGGAGCTCTCCCATCTTATCTGGATCTCCTTTCAGTCCCAAATCCTCCAACATGTTGCTGATTCTACGGTTGAAACACCCGTTCTCCCAGCAGTAATAGGCAAAAGAAATGAAAGGCCAGCGGCGCATTTGCTGGACGTGACTTGATTCAATAAAAGACTCTTTCTCAAGGTCCTGATTGATCACTTCCCTGATGTCGTTGAATCTCAGAGAATCAGGGCCCATTATGGTGACGCTCAGAACCGCCCTTTTGATGACATCCTCCGGGGTCGTCAAATGATCGTACTCCGACATGACGTGGGCAGCCCATGTAGCGGCCTTCCTTCCTAGAGGCAGGGTGGGGATCTGATCAACACCACCAAGATCTTCAGAGAGCGCCTTGTAACTCTCAGTAAAGTTGAGCTCGATACCCCCTAAACCACTAAAGAGAGGCTCATAGCCCTTCATGAAATACAACTGCCCGATTCTCGTTATGAACGCTGCGAGAAACATGTTCTCGTTCCTCAAAAGAAGTTTAGCTTTGTCTACCCCGTCCCCTACCAAGGTGACATTGATCCAACCGCTAGGGGGGATACGCGTCTGGTCTATGCCTGGTTTGGGTGCTAACACCACATGACCCTTGAACAACTCCCCGACCTTGCCGATTCTGTGAATCTCTTGGTAGAAAGGCTCCCACGATGTGGCCAGCGTGTTCCACACAACCCCGTCTTGGTCAGCCCGCGTTGGCGTGGAGAAGAGGGCGGAGGTGGTAAGCAGGATCAAGCAGACCGCCATTGCCGTCGAGGACTTTCCGACGAGACTTGCCATGGCTGCCGAGGACTGTTCGACTTCGATCCGGCGAGACGCACGCGTTGGCAGCTTAATTGATTGCTAGAGGCCTGGATACATTGAAGAGCTAGCACCTGGCCGCGTATATATACACGCCTAGGAAACTAAACTATGGAAAGCCTGGATTGGAACCGGTCCGAGTACGAGTAGTCTAGGAAACTAAATATAGAAAGCCTGGATCCAAACTAGTATTCACGTAGGTATATGGAGGGAGTGTCTAATGGTCAGTCGACTGATTTTGATTTCGTCGTCAGTCGAATTTTCTGTCCACTCACACGCTGACACGTACGAACTTCAAACACCTCAGGAAACGACTGACGACAAAAACAGTTTCAGTCGAATGAGATAGACCACAACTAAAACCAGGTCCCCGCCCCCCGACCCACGTACTAGCCCACCTAACGGGTCGAGTTACTCCAGCCCGACCCGAAAACAGCAGGCCGAAGAAAGGCCAGTTGGTACAAAGCCCAGGAAAAATAATATAAAGCCGGATCAGGGAAAGGACCTTCTCTCAGATCAGCTGCAGCTTTGCCCCCAGTCACTACCCCCGACGCATCCATCTCACAAAACAAAAAAACAGAGGAGTAGAGAGAGACCACAATGAAAGGAGAACAGCCACGCTACGATCCAGATGGAAGAGATACTCAAGCCTCCAGACATAGAAGTCGTAGAGCGTCATGGACGCCGGCGCCTCGTTGAGCTTCTCCAGCTCCTCCCTGGCGTCCAGCTTCCTCGGCGCGTTTATCTCCATCTGCCGCGGCGCCGCCTCGCTCGCCGTCAGGTTCGTCGCAGCCGCGTCCGCGCCCAGCACGTCCTCGATCCTCGACATCACGCTGTACGACAGGCTCTCCAGCACGCGCGAGTAGCTCTCCAGGAGCGCGTACCCAACATCCTGAATATACATCCATGATGTTTCCGTCATCATCAACGACGTGCAGCATGCACAGATCGATCAAGCAGTATATAATAACATAGTAGATAAGAAACGAACCCTGTTGTACTGAATCTTGGAGATGTCGAGCTGCGACTGTGGCGTGCCGGGGAACTGGAGCTTGAGGAGGTGGAGGATGGTCTCGGCGCGCTCCTCGAACTGCTCCCGCTTCTCGAAGCTGATGATGGAGCCCCAGGAGGACTTGGTGTCCTTGGTCTGCATCAAGAACAAGGGAGCACCAGTCCATTGTGTGCAACATCAGTGACTGTTATGGTGTGGACAAAGACATGTCCCAATCCCAGACCTCGCATGAGAACAGAATGATGTTGAACAAAATTTCAAAGGCAAATAATTAAACAAAAGCAACATAGCAGATAATGAAAACTGGTCCAACAATTATACACCATTGGGTCCCTAGTTTTACTAAGAAAAAAAATATCAGTCTAGTCAGAAAGTATCATCAAGCAAACATATATAGACATAAATAACACCTACAGTGCATAGATACTTGGCAAAAACTTGGTGGACCAACAAGCACGACCAACAAGCACGCAACTAATCGAAAAAATAACACTATATCAAGATGAGTACATCATGTCGTTTCATGCTAGTAGTCACAGATAATGCGTTTGATCAATACAAGCTAAGAAAATGAATAACTACATAGATAATACAATGTAGTATAAACAGAGATCATCAAGCATCTATTCAAAAAATCCACAACACCATCATCATTCAACATGCTACAAATGAATACAGAGACAACCCTTAGAGAGATAACTACAATGACAGTACAGAACAGTTAACTGAATATAGAGATTCAGCCAGAGAGAGAGATTCAGAGAACATAGTGTTAGGACAGAGAAAATAGACTAACTAATTAAACTGAAACTGAGACATACCGAAACAAACTATGTATAGAGACAACCTAGCAGAAAATAGAGACTAAACTGACCTCGAAACTGAGACACTGAATCTAAACTGAAACACTAAGAGAGAAAGAGATAATAAATCGTGACTGAGACACTAAAGCAATGAAACGACAATGAGACAATAAATTGAAACTGAAAGAGGGAAGCAGGAACTGTGAGAGAGAGAGAGAGAGAGAGAGAGAGAGAGGGAAGCAGAAACTGAGAGAGAGACTCTGAGACACTGAATCACTGAAACTAAACTGAGACAATAAATCATGACTGAGAACAGTTAACTGAATATAGAGATTCAGCCAGAGAGAGAGATTCAGAGAACATAGTGTCAGGACAGAGAAAATAGACTAACTAATTAAACTGAAACTGAGACATACCGAAACAAACTATGTATAGAGACAACCTAGCAGAAAATAGAGACTAAACTGACCTCGAAACTGAGACACTGAATCTAAACTGAAACACTAAGAGAGAAAGAGATAATAAATCGTGACTGAGACACTAAAGCAATGAAACGACAATGAGACAATAAATCGAAACTGAGAGAGGGAAGCAGCAACTGTGAGAGAGAGAGAGAGAGAGAGAGAGAGAGAGAGAGAGAGAGAGAGAGAGAGAGAGAGAGAGAGAGAGAGAGAGGGAAGCAGAAACTGAGAGAGAGACTCTGAGACACTGAATCACTGAAACTAAACTGAGACAATAAATCATGACTGAGACACTGAATCACTGAAACTAGACTAAGACACTAAATCAAGACTGAATCACTGAGACACTGAAGGAATGAGAAAATTAATAACTGAGCAAAAAATCTAGACTGAGACAACGAAACACTGAAACAAGACTGAGACACTAAATCAGGACTGAAACACTGAGACACTGAATAAATGAGACAATTAACTATGCTACAACAGTGATAAATTTCAGGATATGTGCAACCTTTCTTTTAGAGATCATAAACAGAGCTATGCTACAGCAATCAGAAGATATGCTAGCATTTAGTAATCTTGGTAGAAGAAATTTCTCACAGTAACAGTCATGCATTTCCACAAAAACCCATACTAAAATATTTATACAACTTATACTTTAGCATGCACTACTGCTGACGGCCGACGAGTGAGCCAACCAACTACTCGCAGCTGACGGCCTGCCTGGCAGCGTACTCACAGGTGTCAACATGACGCTAGTGCTCTGACTTCTAATTCGTTTTCTGAACCTCACAAGTTACTGAAGTTCCAAGTTCAGCTGTCTACTAGGCAAATGGGCACATACAACATAAGATGGATTTTAGAACTAATATGGTTCAGTTTAGCTAAACTTGTACAACAGGAAAAGTGGTTTTCAGTACAGAGAAGCATGCAAACAAGGCATATGTGATATGTCCAAAACAAAGATCACAACGACTGCCATAGTGCTTTTCACCGCATTTTTTTAGAGAGGGGAAGTGAGTTGTTCAATCATGATAGCTATGCTTGTTCAACTTACACTGAGAAAAGACTGACTCAGAATAGAAAAAATGAGATAAAGAGAGACAGATAAGGAGATAAAGAGAGATTCAGGTCAGGTCACAGTGGAGCTACTTGTCCATACCATCTGTTCTAACTTCTTGACCTACAATAATTAAGTACAGATTAACAACAATAGAATCCAGATTAACAAAAAGAAGAAAACAAATGCAACAACGAAAAACATATAAGGAATTCATCTAAAAAGTATGAAAGAGGGCTGCAAACCTCATTGGTTCCAATCGTATCCTTGCAAAAGTCAGAGAAATTCCTCTTCATACTATTCACAGCCTGCATTTATTTTTAGAAAAACATATAAGAAGACGGCTAAAAAGATGCAGTTCAAAAACTGTTTTCTGAAAAGAGAAAATAAAAAAGATAAAACCAACCTGCTTCATGAAGAAACCAAAGAAAGCTTCATCTAGGGCAGGGTCTCTTCTTCCCTGGTCTATAGCCTGAAACAGATCATAATTACGCAAAATTAGAACATAGCCACGTGAAAAAATCTATTGCGTGAATACAAAACTAACCAAAGTAAAACAAACACACAACATTATCGCTGGATTGACTGAGCACTTCATCAAAGCTCTCAGTGGGTGAACGTTGGGATATGCACATAAAGATAATTCAGACAGTCAATATACCATATACAAAATTCACACTGAGATAAACCCAGATAGGCTTCAGAACTACAAAAACAACAACAAAAACTGCATGAAAACACCTACTTCAAAAGAAGGTGGCACATAGGGTCTACATATAATTTGTACAGATAACAATGAGGGACAGTTTGCACATGCTCAAAAAATCTACCTATAGATCCTCTAAAATCAGCGCCAGGGCAAACACCAACCACAAAGATTCAACGCGCACACACCACCGCATACAAGCAACAGAAAAAATTACTGAACCTAGCACCAGTAAACAGACACAAAAATCCGCCCGAGGAGGAGCTCGGCGAGGTCAGAACCTATCCGCCGGCACCGACGCATCAAACCACCGCGAATCTCACTTCTCTGTTACACCTCCACCTTCCTCCCTCTCTCTCCTCACACCGGCAGACAAAAATCCTAGCGAAAATACAGACAAGCAAGCACAGATCCTCCCCCTGCCACCCTCATGCTGACAGAGACGAAGGCAATTCCCCGCGCGACGAGGGGCTCCGCGAAGTATGAAAACCAGCGGACAACGGCTGCTGAATCTAACTCCGACCTCTAACACATCGCCGCATGCATCCGCCTACCACCCCGCGTGAAGAAATGAGCACATAATCAAGCAAAACAGCTGAAGAACAGAGTACCTGGACCTCCGCCGGTGGCGACGTCTCCAACGAGACCGGATCTACGCCATGGCGAGGCAGCAGCTGCGGCGGAAGGGGATCGCCACCTCTGGTTTCCGCCGCTTACACTCTCTCTCCCTCAGACAGAACACAAGCTGAAAAGGACACGCGGCCAGAATGGAGTGACGGGCCGCCGAGACGCCGAACGGGTATGGGCTGGAAAACCCGCAAGCACGCACGATTTAAACCCGATAGCGAGGTGCAGAACCAGAGACGGGCGCGACGACGTGGAAGATTAAGCACGAATCTTGACACAGAACGGACGGCCAGAAAAACGACTGACGGGGAAAAGAGAAACAGTCGACTGGAACAGAGCAAATCCCATCAAATAACCAACGGGAAACCGGACAAGTTTGCCATCCTGCACGTGGAGACGGAGAATAAGGGAACTCCAACGCGCCTACCAATTTCATCCGTTTCTACCCGTTTGGTCGAGGCCAAAACACGGCCCAACACGGGGACGTATTAAGTGCGTTTTTTTGTCCGTTGTGTGTCCGCACTGACCTATTTTCGGAGCAAATTTGGGCTGCTTTGCGTCGAGGCGGACAGGAGACGGACTGACCGTGGGTGTCCTCCCCTGGCCCGCCTGGCAGCGACCCAACTGCCCCGTCGTCTCCCCTCCCCCAGTACCACCGGGCACCGTGGTGGTTGGGGGGACCGTCGAAGCGCCGCAGTCGCTACTTCCCCGTCAAAGAGTGTTGGTGGCACTAGGAGCACACGATGCAGGTGCGCTGGCCAGACATCCACCTGTTGGACTACTGGCACCGGAATCCATTTCAGCGAGCGGTTGTGCGGTGGCCCTGGAGATAGAGCGTCGCCTCGCTCCCGGAGGAGTACCTCGACGACCCGGCCTTTGCGCCCCACTCTCGCTACTGGGACAAGTGGTTCTAGGAGGAGCACGATGAGCGCCGACATAGCTTGCTCGGGTCGGCCCCTGCGCCGCCGCCCGTCACGGAGCGGTACCCCTAGGGGCTATGAGCACCGACAGAGCTTGTTCGCACCGGCCCCTGCGCCGCCGTCCGGCTGCCAGGACATAAAAACACTGAATTTATAAAAGTCATAGTAATAACTCTCAGTTTGTTACGACGATTACCTGCAACCGAGAGACATGAAAATTAACACCGTATCTGACTGTCAAAGCAACTGTGGTAGTACCGATTTAATGAACCGAGTAAACTAAATGATACATGCATGTGTATTTATCGACCGGGAGGCGATCAAATTGTAGTATTTGTACTATGCACGTTCTTTGCATCTTCATTGGCGCTCCCAATAGAGCATCCGACAAGGGTGTCAGACAAGTGCTATTGGGATGCTCTGGCACACGTTGTCGCGCTACTGGGAGCGCCTCCTCCACCGGTCGCTCCCAAGGCTTCTAAAAAAAATTAACTTAAATATCGACGGACCGGAATTTTTCATTGAAATTTGAAGGACATTTAACAAACGAAATTTAGCAAACATTTAACAAAGTTAAAACAAAATGTTGAATAACGATAACATGTATCGGCCACATTGGCCGGCACATACGTGCTCTCGTGCAGGCGGCGCTGGCGTTTCGTGCCGCCTATGGGCGATACGTAGGCTTTGCGGTTATTAAAGTGGACGAAAGCACAGCCTTCTTTTGACTAAAACCAACCCGCAGTAGGTGATCACTGATCAGCCTCTCCTCCTACTGAAGCCCACCAAGGCACAACGCTACTGTTACCAAATAGTCTTCCTTAATATTTTTTCTCTCCGTAAAGTGCTCTTGTTTTTAACTTTGCTTCGTCATGGTCCATCTTTGATCCATCCATCTTAAAAGGAAAAAAATCCTTCACTGCTTTCGTAATACATTTTCCCTCCAAGTTGCATTTTTGTTTGTTTGAAGAATAAAGAGCTAATAAAGGCTGGAGGTGGCCATGTGCAACAGCAGCGATATGTACTTTTATTATTACTTATTAGCCTATATATCGTACCCGGGGAGTGGCGCCAAATTAGGAAAAATCACAGGTGGATATATACAGTAGGTAGTGTGCACTAGCACGCTCTAGACAGCTTAATCAGCTCCAGTGGATGGAGTGGAGCAGGCGCATTCGGCTTGTCCGATCGACAGCGACCACCCACCAACTATCACTGCTTATCAACAGTCATCAAATGTGCATTCTCCAAGACCTACGGTTCCATCTACACAAAAGTATCCACCAAGCTTACTATACGTTGCCCTGAAAAACTCCCATTTTTTGCAAACTACCCAGGGTTTAGCCAATGCAGTTTCAGGGACCCAAGAGTTTTTCCTTCTGAATTTCATATGCACTGAATATTGTCAAAGGGCAATAGGTTTTACATTGTGCTGCCCGATGATTGGGATATACATTACTCGCTTCAGATTCTTGTGTTGGAAACAACACTATGACATAACCTATTGTTTGACAAGTTTTTTCTTCTTCTCTCTAAACGACATGCAATTCATATCAACCACTTATATACATGCCCTTGCAATCTGCACAAGAACACATATAACCGAAATGTAAGAACATAAACCATGCATGTGTGTAATGTTGGTGGAGACGTGACCCGGGACCAAGCTTGTGTTTTTCTTGTTTTTAAAACTAGGATATTGCAAGAGACACAAATCATTTTCCACACAAATCATGTACCACCAAGGAACGGAATTTTAATGGAAATTCTAAAATTTCAGTAATTCTGATGGGTTCAAAAAATACATTGTGCTCAATTTTTTTTGGATTAGATTCGGACCAAATTAAAAATGAATTCAAATCTTATCGAATTTTGTTTAAACCTGATGATGCTTTGACGAATAAATTTTAAAAAACATGAAAATTCAGAAACCTATGAATCACAGCCCGGGCAATACCCTATCAGTAGGTTTTCATATCCATACGGGTTTTTCAAAAAATTATTATGCAGCCCCGATGCTATGGCGTAAACAACAAAGTTTAGCACAAGAACACATATGACCTAATGCAGTGTTTTTTTTTACCCAAACCAGCGGGAGCTCTGCCTTTGCATTATAGAAGAGGGAAAGGAACAAGTGTTCCTGAGTTATAGAGATTTAGGGTTACAAAGTTGAAAGGGAAAGGAACTCATGACAACGCAACAACAGCCAAGATAATAGGCAGTGTTAATCCCGGAAATCCATATCGGCTCATAGGTCTAGATGCACGCATTGCTCAAAAAACATTTTTCAAAATATCAAAAAATTCCAAATAAAATTTTCGGATATACTAGATGACATTCTATGTTAGCAAAAAATCGCAAATAAAAGACTTTTTGTAGGATGTGCAAAAAAAGACAAATTCAGGGTTAACAAAATGACTTTGTACGCGATTGTTTTTTGTCTTTTTTTCCGGAAATCCATATCGGCTCATAGGTCTAGATGCACCCACTGCTAAAACACATTTTTCAAACTTTCAAAAAATTCAAAATATTTTTTTTGGATATACTAGATGACATTCTATATTAGCACAAAAAGTTTCGGAAAGAAAAAACATTTTTGTGGGTTGTGCAAAAAAGACAAATTCAGGATTTTGAAAATGACTTTGTACGAGATTGTTTTTTGTGTTTTTTGCACATGTCACAAAAAATATTTTGTCTTCACGAAACTTTTCATGCTAACATAAAATGTCATGATGTATATCCCAAATTTTATTTGATTTTCTTTTGACATTTTAAAACAATGTTTAAAATGTTTTACATCACGGTTGTATTTGTGAAACGTCGTGTCCGTGTTAATCCTATATATAAATAAACTGAACTTAACTCTCATGTCCGTTCCCAAAAAATAATAATCATCAGCTGCGTTGGAAAATCTAGAAGTCGACCATAGCGATAGCATCGACCACATGGCTTGCTGCTACGTCCCTATAAACGGCTAAACAAACCATAATTGACGCCGCGTATATATTCCCCTTGTCCCATATCTGCTCCCACCGAACCCCTATCACTGTTCGTTATCAGCCGCCAAACTAACCCTAGCCCTATCTTAGCTTTAGAATATGCTGGATATACACATGCATACAGCCATGACTGACACCTTTGCATCGCGTTGCATTCCGCGTCGTTAGGTACACGTACGCACAACTAAAGTCTAGTCTAGGCACGGACTAATATATATAGACATTGCTCTAGAATATATTTTCTTATGCTTAATCTGAATGCGTCTACATTACGTAGGCACTGGCTATGATATATAACTGATATGCAGTTGAATATGTGGCCGGATAACATATTTATCGAGCATCTCTGTTATCTAGTGACTGATTTCAAGGTAGTATATTTTACTGTATGTTATCCGGAAGCTAGTTAGCCACAGTCTTGCTTAATTAATTTGATCAGCTCACTAAGGGGCTCTTTGATTTAAAGGAAAGGAAACTTAAGAGAATAGGAAGGGGATAGGAATAGCAAAGGGTGGCAGGTGCAAACCTTTTTTGTTCCTTGTGCACATGATTCCAAAAATGAGCTCTGACTGAATTTTTCATTTCCTATACATTCTGCCTTGAGAGTGACCTACGAAGGAATTTTCCCTCTACTTTTCCCTTGCACCATTCCTACAAATCAAACGAATGAACAGTAGCAACTGTGGAAATTTTCCTAACCCTATGCAATTCCTTCATGTTTCCTCCAAATCAAATGAGCCCTAATCATTAATCACGATGGACGTACACGTCGCAGTAGCTAGCTTTGACAAAACTGAAATGTAGGATGCATAATTGCATCGAACTGCTCTTGAAAGAGACCAATGCACGCCTAACTTAGCCAAGGATGTATAAAAATAACAAGATCGGAGGGAGACTCCATCCCGCCTTTGTCATCAAGGTAAAAGTGAAGACTCGGATCCGCAGGATGTATAAGAGTGACACGTCTCAAGAACGATCCATGATCATGCATGTTTAGCTTATTATTCTCCACAAGAAGATCGTTAACTCGATCGATCGTTCCTCTTAATTTACATTTACATGCATGCTTAACTTCGATCGCTACAATACAAAGGGAAAGGAAACACAAGTACCGAAACTCGCAGGTTTTGCAGTGAAGAAGTGCAGCACTCGCTGACGGACACGCACACACACGCTCATGAACAGGACGGTACGGTAGATTTGCTTATATTATTACAGCGCGAGAAATGATCCACGTACGCACGAGCATCTTGAATAATGGGTAAAACTCTGTTTGATGAACAGCAAGATTCCCATGGCCGACTGATTTCTTGACTAGTCGCGGCTCTTGAAGGGGATGGCCCTGATCACCACCACGTGGTAGATGGCCGCCAGCGCCGCGCCGATGAACGGGCCCACCCAGAAGATCCACTGCACGACAAATTCCGGCGAGATTAGTCATGATCATCAAGCTTAAACCTCTCTAAGCGACAAATGATTAAGGTTCTAAATTTCTAGTGATCCAAGGAGTACACATCTAGCAAGCCAGTGATGGTTATCGATTCTTACGTGGTCGTCCCATGACTGCTTCTTGTTGTAGATGATGGCAGCGCCAAGGGACCTCGCCGGGTTGATTCCAGTGCCGGTGATGGGGATCGTCGCCAGGTGCACCAGGAACACCGCGAACCCGATCGGAAGAGGCGCCAAGATCTGCACATATCAGTCCATCCGTCAGTCAACCCATCCATCCATGGACGAACAAACAAAAAGAGTCTACAACTCCACGGTGGCCGGCCGGCGCCGCCGATGGACTAGCTAGAGGAGGACACTTACGGGGACGTGGGAGTCTCTGGCACTGCGCTTGGCGTCAGTGGCCGAGAACACGGTGTACACGAGCACGAACGTGCCCACGATCTCTGCCCCGAGCCCGTCTCCCTTCGTGTACCCCGGCGCGACGGAGTTGGCGCCGCCGCCGTTCCCCATGTACAACGTGGTCCCGAACCCTTTCACCACGCCGGCGCCGCAGATGGCGCCCAGACACTGCATCACCATGTAGAACACGGCCCTGGTGAGCGACAGTTTTCTGGCCAGGAACAGCCCGAAGGTGACGGCCGGGTTGATGTGGCCGCCGGAGATGCCGGCGGTGCAGTAGACGAGCACGAAGATCATGCCCCCGAAGCTCCACGCAATGCCCTGGATGCCCACCGTGCCACACTTGGAGCCGGACGGGTCGCCCACGACGCCCATCACGGTGAGGACAGAGATGTAGAGGAAGAGGAAGGTGGCGAGGAACTCGGCGATGCCGGCGCGGTAGAAGGACCAGGAAGTGAGCTCGTGGGCCTCGAAGAACGGCGCCGGCGGCGGTTCCTTGTAGTCCTTCCCTTCGTTGCCGCCCTGGGCGGCGGTGCCGATGGGCTGGTGTTCCGAGTAGCGGTTCGCGCCTAGGCGCACGTCCTCCTCCTTGCCCTCCATTGCCGAGGTGGTGCTTGAGCTTGAGCTTGAGCTTAGCTCAGAGGAGGAGATGGGTGAGTGTGTGGGAGCGATGACGAAAGGGAGTGGCTTTGGAGTGCTTCTTATAGAGGAGGTCAATCATGGCAGCTCTCTGCTCTGCTCTTCAGTGTGCTGACTGCTGATAACCTTTTTTTTCTTGGTTTATTTTTTGCTGCCACTTCTTGATTAGTGGACGTTGATGATAGGGGTTTGGTTTTTGATTAGTGGCCTAGCTTTTTTTTTGATTAGTGGCCTAGCTAGTGATAGAACAGTTAGCTAGCTCTCTTGATTAAAATGTTTTGTTTGCAAAAAATGGTTGTTGTTAGTTTACTCTTGGTGTGTCACCTCAGCTGTCATGGGGTGGCAGAACCTTGTGGTATTGAATTGCTTAGTCGGCTCTTTTTAATTAGCAGGACGATATGATAGGGTTAATTAGGGCTGAACTTAGTTTATTTGCAGAGAATGGTTTGTTGAGATAGGATCAATAATGAAGTTTTTTTTGGATGAATTAGCAGGGTTTTGTACTCGCTCCATTCGGAAAATGATGTATTGGATTTGTCCAAATTCGGATATATATAAACATGTTTTAGTGTACACATACATCCGAATTTGAATAGATGAAAGTCATCTATTTCCGAACGGAGGAAATAGTATATAAGGTGATCGATTTTGTATTGTGAGGTCGGAAAGTGGTGCCCTTTTTTTCAAGTTGGTAGAGGCGGACCGAGCGGTCAGTTCCGGAGCTCGTGTAGGTATCTATCTGTCTCGAGCATCTACATCTTCTATCCCTTTGATGATACATGCCAATCATTCATCGGTACAAACCAGCCACATCTCCGAGACAAAATGAAGAAAGAAAGATTGTATTCCTTTTGGAAATAAATAACTTAACACGGCCATGAACAGAACCCTGTCTGTTGAAGATCGATTAGTTGGTTTCCAAGTGTCAGCTCTAGCTTCTAATACAATCTACGTCGAGTTCGTCGACACAATCGGGATGTTTGGACTACAGAATCTGGTAAAAGCTAAAAGCTAAAGCAACAGAGAGAATTTAGGATGGATATGCATGTTCCAGATTTCCTTTAGCAAAGTGAAGAAGGCGACGCACGCTGCACGCAGTGCCGGGGTAAGTAAGTTAGCAAGTAACAACGCGTGCAGGTGCACTAGCTAGCTGAGAAGGACGACCAAACGCACACACACTTCATCAGAGCTCCTACGAAGAGAAGAAAGGAAAACGAGAGGCGGGAAAGCGATAGCGAGGGTGGGGGACGGCAGCCGCAGTTCCATCGCTGGCCACACAACCCACCGCCACAGCGCCACCCCCTCCCCTCCAACTCCGACCTCAGTGCCTCACCCGGCCTCACCTGCACACACAAGAAATTAAAATTAAAATCTCTTTCACAAAGTTGCACCACTCCAAGAATGCATGGCTTTCCATTAAAAAACGGAATGCATGGCGTCTTTAAAATCAGGTTGATGGAGCAAAACCTTTTTCTTTTCTTTCACCATCTCCATCTTATTGCCGTTCATGGTATAGCATGTCAACTTCACCCATGGCAAAGATTGAATGCTCGGGCAAACAGTTTTGGCGCGCTAGGTGACAATGCTTTATTTTCCCCGCACGCGTAGGAAACGGTGCTGACCACATGCCCATCACGGCATCACCCCTGCGTGACCTGCACCGGCGACCTCTTGCCACCTGGTCAGATCATATGCTTATATATTGTTTTCCCCACCAAGTTGATACCAAAGTCCTCCGCAGCAAGGATGAGATCGAAATGCCTTGCTTTCTTCATCCTGCTTATCACCTCCTCCCTCTTCTCCACGCTAACGAGGGCTGACGTAGACGGGGCGATGTGGAACGCGTTGGCTACATCGTGGGGCCCTTTCTACCAAGAGATTCACGAAACTGGAGAGTTGTACAAGGGCCATGTGGTGTTCGCACCGAAACTTGACCAGGAAGAAGGTATAGATGAGAAGCTTACCCCCCAGGGTCGGCCTAGAGGGCGGCGCAGAGGGGCGACCGCCCTGGGCCCCTAATTTGTAGTGCACCAACCAATATAATATATGTATATATATAGCTAGTACTCTTTGATACATCGAATTAAAAATAAAATAAAACAAAGCAAGCTAGGGCAAAACCCACAACTAGAGCAAGTTCATCGCTCAGAAAACTGAGTACCATTGCTATGCCCTTCGGGTGGTACACCATGAAGAGAAGGAGCATGTCAGACAATGATGACTAGGCAAAGGACGATGTACAAAAAAGTAACGAAGCACACCACATGTGGTTGTGAGCCTGGTGTTCTGGTGACAGAATGAAGAGAAGGAGCATGTCAGACAATGATGACTAGGCAAAGGACGATGTACAAAAAAGTAACGAAGCACACCACATGTGGTTGTGAGCCTGGTGTTCTGGTGACAGAATAATTGGCACCCATAGCTTGCACTCATTCCCATCAAGGCAGACAATTATGACTAGGCAAAGGACAAAGAGAACGATCTAGTATTCCCGTAAAAAAGTGGTACCGGGGTAAAATGAAAGATATGATAACTAAGGGCCTCTTTGATTCGTAGGATAGGAAAGACGTAGGATTAGGAAAAGTATAGAATTGCCATGTCATGCACACTCCAATTTTATTGGATTTTCTATGTGTTTGATTCCATCAAAGAAATTGTAAAAAGAGGTTGAAGTGGATGTTAGAATTCCTATGGAAAGTAGTACAAATGATTCCTTAGGAAAAATTTCTTTGTATCAAATCTTACAAATCAAACAAGCACGATAGGAAAATTTCCTATGATTGAATCTTCTAAAAATCTTATGTAATTCCTTTAAATCAAAGGAGCCCTAAGTATTCAGTTTTAATATGACGCGTATAATTTCTATTTGAGAAACTCACATGAGAAGTTTTGTACACTATATAACAAAAAACACATTTCGATGGGCATAACAGATCAAACCTGCCGGACGAATACAAAAGTTGTAGAATTCACAATACTTTTTATGATCGTTTGTGATTGGTTTAAGGCTTATATTTCAATATCAATTACATAGAATCACGCGTCGTGCGATTATTTTTTAACACAATGTTACTTGTAAGACACACTTAAACAAAAAGGTGGAGAAGATAGTGATTCCATTGATGCTTAGAAGTTTTTATAATTTTTCTGATGTAATGATCGATACACTCGTAACTTCTATTAAGATATCTGTTAGAATATATTTCCTATTTTCTAAGCGACAAAGTTGGTGTTATTTGTGAAGTATGTACATTAATTCTGGTGTGAAATGGCACCAACCCAATTTTCGCACAACTTATACCATATTTCATGGATAATCTCCAAATATTATTAATTGTGTCATTTTTTAGCTACTTTCGCCCATTTAAAAGACTTTATTCCGAATTCTCGAAAGTAATTCAAATTGGAACTGAAGGTGTATAGTTTTCATATATATAGTGCAAAAAATACTTTAAGGTGCACACGTAATGATTATATCAGAGAACCATTGAGCTTTTTGAAAGATCCGACCCGTTTTCTATGAATAGGCATGTCGGCCATTTTGACCCCGTTTTGAAAAAAACTCAAAGAAAATGAAGAAAACTTCAAAAAAAAAAAGTAATCCTTCGGCGTGGAATCATTTTATGTTTGCTAGCCTTTAAGAAAAATTGTTTGACATGAAAAGTAAGTAAAACACGGGCGTGCCAGTGTATCTAAATACAGAAAGAAAAGATGGAGGGACATATGCATTTTTATTAATCTCATGATGAGAAACTAATTACAATATCCCAAAGAATGCGCTCGATGGCCTGCTGTCATGGCCAATATGACTTCCGCGATGTGGTGTTCTGGTTCACGGGCCTCGGAAAGCTCCCGCTTAATTACGTCTGTGGGTCAAGCCCACAAACCACCTCCGAAAGCTGCTCCAATGGTCGTCGTCTTCGAGTCTTGTCTTCTTCGGGTAGATGGTGATGAAGTGATGAAATGGCATGGTGGAGCGGTACATCCGTCGCTCCGGCGATGCTTAGCCGTATCCCTCCGGCTGGTCGATGTCCGATGATGAAGATATGAGCGGCCTTCGCCTCGTCGGTGCCTGGCCTAGTGGTGTCCGCCTCGTCGGTATCGGACATGTGACTTGCCTTTGCCTCGTCGGTGCAACAAGCGGTAGTTTGCTTCATCGGATTAAGACATATCTACGCCTCATCGGCGCATGGATGATGTTGATGATGATGTCGGTGTAGATGTCGGAGTAGACTCGTTGCCACCATTATAGCGGCAACATATAGCTTGCAGATGATGACCCTCAAGAGGTTGGGCGTTGCGATAGATTTGCAGCTTCGCCGGACGTGCAAGGGGTAGGCCCAGCGGAAGTAGACGTGATTTTAATTGGAGATAATATGGACATGCATCGCTTTGTGCTGGAGGAATTTTAGTTCGAGTAGATTCAGATATCTTTGATGTGATCTTTTGGGAGATCAGAGACTTGTCTGTCTCTTGTGTTTTAAAATACAAGTATAAGGACGTTCAATTTAGAGTAATTTTAGTCTATGGCTCGCCTTATGATGAAGGAAAAGATGTCTTTATCTCTGAGCTACACTCCCTTTTTATAGACAATACATTGCCTACTTTAATCGGATGAGATTTTAATCTAGTGAGATTTCAGAAAGATAAAAGTAATGGCAACATTAATCACAAATGGAGTGATAAGTTCAATGCTTGGATAGAGATCTGGAGCCTGATAGAAATTAGGCTTTCCGGGCGCAAGTATACTAAGATGATTTTAAGCCATTAGTTGCAAAAATTATGTCAACCATAGATAGATTTTTCTGTAATACAGAGCTTGATGGCAATTTTCCTTTAGCTTCTTGTCAAGCACTACCTAGCCTGGGCAGTGACCACACTCCCATTTTATGGGACTCTGGAATCAATGCAATCACTAGACCGCCTAGTTATAAATTTGAGAAGTGGTGGCTTCTTAGAGATGATTTTAAGCCATTAGTTGAAAAAATCTGGACAGAGCCTGTTCAAGGTCTAACTGCTCTCGACAGATGGCAAAATAAGCTTAGAAAATTCAGGAAAAACACCAAAGGGTGGAGCAAAAACATAGAAGCAGAATCGAGAAAGCTCAAATCCGGTCTGATGGAGGAGTACGACAAACTAGACATTAAATCCAAAACTGAAGAGCTGTCAGACTCGGAACGAACTAAGATGAAAGAAATTCAACTAGAGATTCAAAAAAATTGGCTAAAAGAGGAGACTAAAGCCAAACAAAGGTCTAGGGACAGAAACATTAAGGAGGGAGATAGAAACACGGCTTATTTCCATGCAGTAGCAAATCAACGTAGGCGAAAAACTATGATACATTCCCTAGAGGGCCTGGATGGCATTTGCACAGAACTCCTCGATATGTTAGACATAGCTACCTCTTATTACAAAGATCTGTTCGGTAAATAAGACAGGAAAGGTTTTAGTCTACAACCCGACTTCTTTACTGAAGAAGAGAAAGTTACAAGTGCAGAGAATGACACGCTTCAAGCACCTTTCTCTGAAGAGGAAATTAGGAAAGCTGCCTTCGAGTCTTACTCTGATGGGGCCCCAGGGCCAGATGGTATCCCTTTTATCTTTTACCAACAATTCTGGGACCTAGTCAAAAAGATCTCTTTGCCCTGTTCGACGATTTCCATAAAGGAAAACTAGACATTTACAGACTTAACTTTGCTATTGTTACTTTGATCCCGAAGGAACCTGATGCTACTTCTATGAAGAAGTTCAGGCCCATTAGTTTGTTAAACTGTAGCTTTAAGATCTTTACTAAGGTGTTGACAAACAGATTAGCTCAAATTTGTGTCTTCTGTAATGAGCTGGAATCTGTCCATCATTTAATGTTTGATTGTGTTGTAGCTGTAAACACTTGGAATTTAATGTCAGATTTCTTTGGTAGAAAATTAGGACACAACTATGAATCTGTTGCCAGATTCTGGTGTCAAATAACAAGAATTCTGCTTTAAATTCACTTTATTCAGCTACTTTATGTTGTCTCTGGAAAAGTAGGAACAATATTGTGTTTAATAACGCAATCTGGTTGGATATTAAGCAGGTTTGGTCTATGTTGCTGAGAACGCTGAGAAACTGGAGTATCCTTTTCAGTGGGGAGGCGCTGGACAGAATGAAAGATTTCTGTCAGTTCCTTTCACAGAAAATGAGAACCCCACTCACAATCGGTGGCTGAGTGAGCACCTGGAAGGTGGGCAACCCAAGGATTCCATGGGCGGATGGGCGGCGAGCTTCCTGCTCGGCTCACTGAAACTCTGACTCCGCCGACTTCCCTGCATCACCAGAAAGAAGCTCGGACCCCAGCGGCAAGCAGCTGTTGCTACTGAGTCCAGCTTCTCCGCTTGATCAAGACTGCTGGTCTCCGACACTGGGGAACACCCCGCTCAAGAAGATGAAATCATCAGGGACTGCTGCCAAGGTTGGGCTCGAAGAGGTGTTCTGACTCCCTCTGGCCTGAGGACCCAGCTCGTGTTTCTCTGTTGGGAGTTTGAATTATGTCGCTGCGTTCGCACTGATCCTAAAAGTGCTGTAATAAGGGCTAGAACTTAGTAGCTGCTAGACTTCTAGTTGTCGTTTTACTAGTTTTTCGCCTTAGTTTCTTTCTTTCGCTGTATGAGATTTTAAAACCTGGATCTGGTGTGGTGGTTTCATTTAATGGGACCGGGGATAATCCTCCCTTTAATTCAAAAAAAAAAAACATGCATCACTTTGAGGGTGCAAATCCGGAAGGTGTCGCCGAATGCGCCGCGGATGGTGGCAGCGCGGTCTCGCACGTGTAAAAGATCGTCAGACCCATGAGGCCCGGAGAGCTGAACTCACGAGCGCCACAACAGCAAGCCGCTGCCTCATATGCGTCGATCTTCATGCTCATGCAATTGCAAACTAGCATGAGAGGTAGACGCATGTATCAGCTAGCTCGCGAAACTAGCCAATGCATGCCCATGCACGTACAAGACTTTGAAGAGCACCTATGCAGGCCATGGTCATGGCACACATGCACGAACGCGCTCGTAGTACAAGCGCCGTATGTACGCGTCCATGGCCTGGAAGTGCGTCCCCGCCGCGGCCGGTGCTTACCGCCTGGAAAACCCAGCAGGCAGGGAGTCCGGTGATGCCGGTTGTGGCAGACGGCGCGGCCGGTTGATGAAGACCGCGTGCAAGTAGGCGTACGAGATCCGTTCACAGCCATGCGCCCAAGCGTGGCTGCTCGATCATGCGATGTGCACGGCTGTACACGGCCACGACGGCGCCTCGGCATCAAAGCCGAAGGCGGAGCGACGATATCAGGCTGGTGGTAAGCCATGGCCATGCAGATGACGACGGGCTGCCTGCCGGCAGCCCCGGCACCATCGTGCCGAGCCGTCCGCTAGCAGCCCGACAACGTTGCCGTAGAGATGGAGAAGACACCGGGCCGCACGCCGGGGCCGGCGACGCCGTCGCATGGGTGAAGATGGAGACGGTGAGCCAGCCATGATGGAGAGGGATACGCACGACATGAACGGCCGGCGGCATGGCCGTGGAGGCGACGACGCGATGTCGTGGCCGCGATGGTCGCCACCTCCGATTGTGAGCGTGACGACGCGACGGCGTGAGATGAGGAAGAACTGAGCAGGTGAGGGGTCGTGCTTCGACACCCCTCACGCACGGACAACGTCGGCCACACCTTGGCCGACATGACCAGACGGCGGCATGGCCGTGGTGATCGCCGCCTCCGATGGCGAGCGTGACGACGCGGCGACGTGGCCTCGATGATGAGCGTGACGACGCGGAGGCACGGCCGCAATGGTAGCCGCATCCGCCGGCCAGCGTGACGAGCCGGCGGCACGGTTGCCCCCAGAGCCAGAGTGCCGCTATATTTGGCCTAGAGCTTCGCGTTGGCGAGCTCCAAGCCACACGAACGGCGCCTCCATCACAGCCATATTTTGGCCAGCCCGCCATCCGACGACGGCGGCGCCTTGAGACGATGACGAGTGAGGCGGGCGAGGGGTCATACGTGGGCACCCTTGGCACACCGACGCCGTCGGCCACACCTTGGCAGACACGGCAACACCATGCAAATCGCCTCTCCTCTCGGCCGCCTGCGCGAGAGGAAGGTGATCATGTCGTCTCGCCCGAGATTGGATCTCAAACTGGGTTGTGCTGCTTCGTGTGTATGTGTGCACGGCCGGCAACGCCACGCCCAGCTGGCACGCTGGAGCCATGCGCGGCCGCTGATTCCATCTCCTGGCGCGGCGCTCCGCCTGAGCCTGCCGGCATGCCAGCGAGCCATGCGGCCCACCGCAAGACTCCGGGCCTTCTCCTGTGCCTCCTCTCCCCCCACGTTGGTGCCTGGGCTTTGCTTTATATAGGCAGGTAGTTAGGGTTTCACCGCCAGATCGATCGATCAAAGATGTGTGCCCTGCCGTACGTGGACTGCATGTATGTGTCTTCTTTGTACAGCTGAAGTCCATCGGGCTCATGTTGAGCTCCATCGATCCACTTTAAACCCATGCCATCTCAGGTATAAAGCCCATACAAGCTCAATACGTACAGCTGGGCTTGGTTAATTAAGCATCCGGCCATTAGCACACAAAATATATTAGTTTATACACGTGCACATTCCTTGTAAATAAATGCGCACCCGCGTTTTGAACGAAATTTTATGCGCACTTTATGCTCCATGGATGTATATGTATATGATATATTTTTGTACAAATTATCATCGAACAAAAATATCAAATCTGGAATATGATAACGGTAAAATATGCAATATCCTTCCGCATGGAGTACTTTTACGAGTACTAGTTGGCAGGGAAAATGCCAACCTTGGAATACAAAAACTTTTTAGAAAAATCTTCTCAGAAAAGACCATCATGTATGGAAAATTTGTGAGTTAAAGCCAAATGATCAAGTTGATAGCTATATATGTGGCATAGTTTATTAAAATTTACCAAAATTTGGCACAATGGTGCAACTTTCCATTCCAAACAACATTGTCAACTAGATTTTAAACCTTTTATTCTAAAATACTTATTTTCTACTTTCTAAGTGTGAAAATCGGTGTTATTTGTGAAGCGTGTACATTAAATATGGTGTGAAATGGCAGCAGCCCAATATTCGCATACATATTTTATGGATAATCCCCAAATATATGAATTTTCTCGCTTTCTAGCTACTTTCGCCCATTTAAATGACTTTATTTTGATTTCTCAAAAGTAATTCAAATTTGAACAAAACGTGTGTGATCCTTTGCTCATATAAATTGCAAAAAATACTTTTAAGGTGAATATATAAGTAGTGATTATATGAGAGAACAATCGATATTTTTGAAAGATACGACCCCTTTCTATGAATAGGCATGTCGACCATTTTGACCCTGTTTTTAAAAACTCAAAGAAAATGAAGAAAACTTCCAAAAATGCAATCCTTCCACAGGGAGTCCTTTTATGTATACTAGGTCATAAGAAAAATACCAAATTTGGAATATGAAAACTTTTGAGCAAAAGTATACACAAAAAAGACCATCATATAGGAACATTCGTGAGTTTCAAGCCAATTGATCAAGTTGATAGCTATATCGTTGGCATATTTTATTGAAATTTGCCCAAGTTTGGCATAAAGGTACACCAATTTCGAAATGATCATGGTTATAGCTATATCCATTTTCTAAGCGCCACAATCGACGTATTTTGTGAAGCAGGTACATTAAATATGGTGTGAAATGGCACCAATACAATGGTCAAACAAAGTAGACCATTTTTTTGGATAATACCGAAATACTATGATTTTTCAGCTTTCGAGCTAGTTTCGCCAATTTAAATGACTTTATGTCCATTTCTCAAAGGTAATTCACACTTGACCTATAAGTGTGTGATACTTTCTCATATAAATTGCCAAAAATACTTTTAAAGTGCACAAGTGATGATTAGATAACTATCGAGCTTTTTCAAAGATTCGACCCCTTTCTATGAATAGGCTGTCGACCATTTTTGACCCTGTTTTTAACAAACTCAAAGAAAATGAAGAAAATTTCAAACAATGTAATCCTTCTGAGTACCAAACTTTGAATATGACAACTTTTTAGAAAATCGTCTTCACAAAAACACCATCATGTATGAAAATTCGTGAGTTTCAAGCCAATTGATCAAGTTGATAGCTACATCCATGGCATAGTGTATTAAAATTTTCCGAAATTTGGCACAAAGGTGCACCTTTGCATTCCAAACAACATCATCAACTAGATTTTCAACCTTCTATTATAAACAAATTATTTTCTATTTTCTAAATGGCAGAGTTGGTGTTATTTGTGAAGCATGTGCACTAAATCTGGTGTGAAATGGCACCAACCCAATTTTCGCTAAACATATACCATATTTGATGTATTATCCTGAATTTTCCAATTTTCACACAAAAATCATTTTCCATTTTTCCATATTTGCACACAAAGTAGACCATGGAACCAGTAGTTCCATTTGCCCGATTCCTTCCAAGGTATTTGCTACAATTTATTACTCCCTCCGTATCAAAATATAATATGTTTTAACATGTTTGGGGCCCAAATATATCTAGACATGTTTTAGTGCAAGATTCATGTCTAGGTACATTTGAGCCTCAAACATGTTAAAACATCTTATATTTTGATACGGAGGGAGTATTTGGTTTGTAAAACTATCCATGTAACCATTTGTTTTATTTGATTGTAATATACTATTTGTGTTATTTGTTTAAATTTATGTGAGATGGAATGGAATGGCCGAGGCAATTGCCCAAAATGACAAGAAAATGACTGGACGAACCAAATGGGTCGCCCCGTTAGGTTCAGTAGCCTCGGAAGAACGGATATGGGCCGGACGTCTGTCCGTTTGACGACCCAAACGGATAAAACGTGAACAAAATGGGTGTCCGTTTTACATCGCACGTTGAAGTTACCATAACGTGATGTTGCCATGGTCCGATTCTCATGCATAATTTTCACATCACCATGCAAACCAATGTGGTCCGATTCTCGTGCATAATTTTCACATCACCATGCAAACCAATGTCCAGTGCTTCTCCTCATGCTTCGATTGAATAGTGTCAACAGCAGTATAACTATGATTGAGAACTTGTTTGTGGCAAGATGGTTAGGTGGGTGGTTGTACCCCCAGCCCACCAGAGTTCAAACCCCAGGTTTGACGCTGGTGTTTCTCATTTAAGGCGGAATATTCTTCAGTGGGAGGGGACGTTCCCGTCGACAGCGAGGCGCCCGTGGTGACTTCGTCAATCTCAAGACTCGACCCGCCGACTCAGTTTATCGGAGGTGCTCATAGGGGTAGGGTGTGCGTGCGTGCGTTCATAGGGGTGAGTGTGTGCGCGTGTATATGAGCGCCTGCGTTGTACTGTGTTTCTCAAAAAAAAAAAAACTATGATTGTACGAACCGCCGTATCACACGCTCAGCGAAAGAAGGCCCAGAGTCGATCTTGCGCAGCACAAAAACAACCAATCATCCAAATTGTTCCTCGGAGTAGGTACGTCACGCATCCTTGTAGGAGAATAGATTGATTGCCGCACACCACAACTGGGGCGGATGCACTTGTATTTTTACATACGCCAAGGAGATTACAACGTACATGGTTTTAACGTTACAAATATGGAATAAATCTTAAGCTACCATATACAACCATAATACAATCATAACGGGAGATCTACAAACTCATCAGCTTGGCTTGCATCGGTAAGATGGGTCTTATCTTATAGAATCACTAGCAAACGTGCCCGTGCGTTGCAACGGAAGATAAATAATGTGAAATATTAATTTCCCAAGTGACAGTTGCTATCACGCAATATAAGTTATATCAATTTTTGCAATATTTTGTTCTTTTTATGTCATAGAACTAATAACATAAATTTTTGTCAACGGTGCCAAACAAAACACATTTTATGAGAGAAATCCAGAAAAATATCGACGTTGGCACTACACGTACTGTACTACTTTAGCATGAATGCGAGGTATCTATAAAATGTTTTCTTAACTACGTTGTATTGCAGATCTGTCAGCCACGTCTAATCATTCATCAAAATAAAATCTTGGTGAAATTGCCTCAATCTACCAAATCAACAGAAGTATGAACGAAATCACCAATATTTTAAAACATAGCTCAAGCCTCAAAGTATAAACATGATCATGATGTAGTTACAAAAATATTCTCCCCTTCGGTAATGCTTTCCATCCTTCCGGGAACAATAGGGTACACGATCTGAAAGACTATTTCCTTGGATCGAGTATGCAATTCTGATTGAGCTCTGGAAACTCAGGGGCATTAGTAACTATAAGCATCTACCATCAAAAGTACAAGGAGCTTGACTTGTTAATTTGAAAACCCCGTGTTTGCCTGACATAGATGGCTTTCATGAGACCATGTCTGAAATTCGAATTCGCCCATGCATCCAGGACAAGAGCAAATGCTCTGATGATATCATTCACGGCTTCTCTTCTCTCCTACTGTTCTCTACAAGAGAGGATGCAAGCGGACACTTGCTATGCCACCGGCGCGTGCAGACATCCCTGCGGCCTACCCCACCCCCGCCGTTGCCGTCTGATTTTATCTGAGCTTACTGCCGCCGCCCTTGCCCTCCAGTGCGCTTTGCAAACGCTGAAGCTCCTGCATAGAGCCATGGAACTTACCAGCATAGAGCCATGGAACTTCGCCCAAAATTAACCTGCAGATAGGAGCTGGTGCTCATGTATTTATTGGAAGGGTCTATGCAGCTAGAGGTTGCCACGGACAACGATCGCAGAGGAGCTAGTTCACCGGCGGCCACAGAGGGTCGGCCAAGGAGACTATGAAGCCCTCCTGGCCTGTAACGAAGCGACCTGCAGGAGCACTCTCGGTTCTCCGCCGCTGCTCGTCGGAGGAGAAGAGGAGATCGACGGAGGAGCGCATGTCCAGCAACCCGGGTCGCCGCCATCGTTGGCTTGGCGGATCACGCCGAGATAATCGATCTGTTAGGTTGTTTCACGGATTGATTGGTTACCAGTGGCGGACCCAGGATTTAGGAAAGACCGGGGCTAATTCCTAACTCTCAGAAAACTATGATTTTTTTAACCTAGTGATACCCTGCCAACAGCATAATATATTAGGCAAAGCACACACAAAAAATGTATCAATGGAGTTCGACAGAAGCATAAGTTCCATATTTAGCCAAATGACGGTAAGAAAAGTAAAAAACAGAATGGTGGCATAATAGCATAATGAGATACATGTTTGGCCTACCATTTTCTCATCGATTAGAGGAGAAGAACCAAAATCTACAAAAGTAATAAACAATAATCAGAAAATAGTATCGATAAATACATGATACGTAGGTTGTATTGATAAGAAACAAATTACCACTAGCCACACATGGTACTTGTTTCTTGCGTGGCTTCATACTTTTAAAACAGTCCAAAATCTTATCATCCTTGATGCTTTCAAATATGCAGATTAAATAAAGTTAAATTGCTATTAGCAAAACCTAATTGTACCAAAGTTGTAGCAATTCAATGACTAGAAATCCGAAATTGACTGTTCCCTACATTAAAATTCAGACTTTGCGCTGGAAACCAACTAGTTACCTACTGGCAAGCGTCCGGCACAACAAGACGATGAGATGAGACGACGAGAAGTTGAAGATTGGCAAGCGCCCGTCGCAGACTCGCGGTTCTTCAGGCTCAAACTGCGTCGACGATGGCGGCAGCACGATGTGGTCGGTGGGACTAGCTGCTGGGAGCGATTTCGTGGAAGGCTGGAGCCTAGAGGCGGCGATCGAAACGAAATAGCAGGGGATAGGAACAGAACATGCAGTCCACGCGAACGTGCGCTAATCGATCGCTCCTGCCTTTTTTTTTAGAACTGATCGCTCCTGCCTCCTGGGTTGCTGCCTTGATGGGCTCGTGACCTAGCCCTGGTCGTTTTGGTCCAGAGACACGGGCTGGACTACCTTTTTTTTTTGCGGGTTTCTGGCTGGACTACCTGGATGTACAAATTTTGGTAAAAAATGGTAGGGGTATACGTGTACACAGGAGCCACGACCGGGGCTAAAAGGGAAAACGTCGTGTTTACGTGGGGTATACGGATTCTACAACTTGCATGACTTGAACCAGTTTGGCTGAGCCAAAGGCGGATCAGGATTGCTTTCCTCTCTGGACACGGAGAGACGAGCACCGATCATAAAGGCCGGCCGGCGTGTACGTTGTTGGCCCCTCCAGATCGAAACCATGGCGTCCAATAGGGCAACCGATGACGAGGCCGTCGTTTTCGGAGACAAGTTCCTGGCCAACGAGATCCTCGCGCGTCTGCCGGCCCGCTGCGCCGCACGCTGCACCGTGCTCTCCAAGCACTTCCGGCAGCTCGTCACGACATCACACTTCTGGCTTCGCCAATGCCGCCATGGCGCGCCGCCTGAGCACCCTCACGCCGCTCGCCTCTACCGCCAGAAAGGCCGCGAGGCCTTCGATTTCCATGCGGTTGGCCCCGCCGCGTTCGCCATGAAGCACACCGTCGAAGTCGAGCGCAACAGCTCGTACTCCAGCACGTGCAACGGGCTAGTACTAGTGTCTCGCGACCATGACATAGGGGACGCCATCAATCCGGCCACCAAGGAGGAGGCACGACTGTCCTTGCCATTGCTGTACCCACGAAACAAGCACGTGGCGTGCCGCATCATGGCTTTTGGGTACGGGCCATTGAGCAAGGTCTACAAAGCTCTTATTCGAGAGGATGGCGGCGATACCACATGGTTGATGGTGGTAACGTTGGGCGGCAACAACGGCCAAGAACCGAGGAAGGTGCTCTCTTGCCCCGAAGGTTTTGTCTGTGATCACACCCTACACACGGGCGACGGCAAAGTGTACTTCCTTAGGTATGACCTCTACTTTACAGGCGAGGAGGGACGAGATCACGAGAAGTGGATAAATGGGAGGCGATGTCGGTACTCGCTTTCGACATCGACAACGAGGTCGTCACCAGCATTGCCTTCCCGGAAGGGAACAAGGGCATCTCATTCATGATGCTACAGATACATGGCCGCCCGTGCATCTATCAACAAAAGGGCCGGGACACCATGATCTGGTTACTCACTCCAGATCACCGATGGGAGCAGCTGCACATTCTTGTCAAAGAAAGCTCTCCGTGGAGCGACTATTTTCTTGGCGCCTGGGACTGCGGACGTGGCCGTCTGTCCGCCCTGTTTAGAACTACCAGTGCCTACGTGTACAACCTCCACGAGGCTTCGGTGAAAAGAGAAGAAGGCAAAGGAAATATGCTGCTAGTTGTGAGCTCACAGGCAATCGAATACGAATGGCCAGAGCCACTAAAAGATACTATGTGGTATGATAATCCGATGGATCTGTTAGATTACCAGCCAACACTCATATCACCGGCGAGTATCTTTAGCGATGCTGCCTTGTTTGGCGGTCATCGTGAGAGTGTTTCATCGACAAATAAGTTGGACGGGATGTTCCTGGAAACGACACCGAAATTGATCATAGATCCGGCAGTGGAGATGCAAACGAATTTGTAGGAAGCTGGGCTTCCAGATTTGAAAAGAATATCCTATGGTGTTCATGTAGTCTCGGCCTGGTTGTATCGATTTTCGTCTGGGTTTCCACTAAATTTTTCTTCTTCTTTATTAATGGTATGTGCAAATATATGCTTAGTTTCAAAAATAGGTGTTGGATCTCTCCCAGACTAGTAAGGAGAGAAATTGCATCATTCCCCAGCCTGTTGACTCTGAGATCAAGAACAAGAATTGATTGATCATCTTGTTATCATTTTTGGCATATAATTTTTCCAGACGTGGCCAGTTTAATGTAGATATACTTCAATACTAGGTTGATGGAGCAGCTTCACACTTTTCCCTTCTTTGGTGTGTTTGGAAGAATGAAAATGACGTTGTTTTCTAAATACTCAGTAAGACCCCCGCATTCCCGATGCATTCTACGGAACTAGCAGAGTAACCGACCTGCGGCTCAATTTGATACACGCCTTTTGTTGTTTTTCATATTCAGTATACTAGTCACATACACGAGTAGCTCATTGCCATATAATTTATGACGAACTGGAAATTATCCTCCCCCAACCCCATGGTCGCCTTGAGGGCCGGCCCGCGCCTCCCCCTCTCCTCCTCCTCCCTACGCCGCCGCCGGAGGATACAGCCAGGCAAAGCCCGACTGGTGGCCAGCTACCGACGGCGGCAGGGTGCGTCTCTCCCCTCGCGACGGCTCGTTCTCAGGTGGCAGGCCTCTTCATTCTCGGCCTTCTCTCCCCCGTCATGGTGGCGACCTTCGCGATGCGGTGTCACGCGCCTTGCCTTCCTGGCATGCCTGCGAGGCGCCTATCCAGGCACGGCAACGTAGCCATTACGCGGCGGGGCTGCTAGGCCCCGTAGACAAAATTGACAAAATGTATGAAAATCCATATTGGGTCATAGGTGCAGATGCACCCACCGTTCAAAAATGATTTTTCTAAATGTCAAACAATTTCAAATAAAAATTTCGGATATACTTGTAGACATTTTATGTTAGCACAAAAAGTTTCGCGAAGAAAAGACATTTTTTGCGGGCTGTGCAAAAAAGACAAGTCCGGGTGCATCAAAATGACTTTGTACACGATATTTTTTTTGTCTTTTTTGCGCAGGACACAAAAAATATTTTTTCTTCCCAAAACTTTTTGTGCTAACATAGAATGTCCAGATGTATACCAGAAATTTTATTTGGAATTTTCTGACATTTTAAAAAATAAATAAATTTTTTTACATAATGGATGCATTTAGACCACTCGAAACACCGTGTCCATGTATCTATTCTTCAAGAGTCAGCCCAAAAGAAACTGGTTCTGAAATCAATTCACAAAATGACCCTGTTCGCATATGTCTCCCTATCAGACGGCGCATGGCTCCACCACGTCATGCTCTGAAACCAAGGCGAAGGGAGATAAGACAGCTCTATCCGCTTTTGTTTTGTTTTTATATATCCATTTAACATTTACTATGTTTCAAGCTTTTGAAAGGGTTTATAAAGTTCCGAGCTTGATTTTCATAGTGGATTTTATCTTAATCTCATAGCGTCTTGTCTGATTCGCGATTCAGCCGCTAACTCAACCGAAATCTCTATCTCACATATCACATATTGGGGCTTTCGTTTTTTTTTTTTTTGAAACTTTTAACACCTCATATATTAGGTCAGCAAGCCGCCTCATTAAAAACCCTACCAGTCCCCTAAGGTACCCTGATAGGGAAAAGAGTGCGTCTGAAACTTGCCGCCTTTAAACATTCAGAACAGTTACATCGTTGATTACAAAGGATAAAAGAAAATCAGGTGGATCCCCCTCCCAACAAAAGTTCTCCTTCGACTGGTACACATGTGTTGCTAAATTGTGAGCTACTTGGTTTGCCTCCCGGAGACAATGATGAAAGGCAACAGAGTCCATCATACTGATTGTCATAAAACTCTCTGCCAGAATAGCTGAATGCGGGTCCAAATCTCAATTTTCCTGTTACATGCATTAATTAAATCCAGGGAGTCCGATTCAATTATTACTGACGAACAGCCCAACCTCTCCAGGAATTGGACGCCCCTAAGTAGAGCCATTGCCTCCGCGGCAGCAGCATCCAGCACATGGTTGATCAAGCTTGCCATTCCAGCCAATACCTCTCCCCTATCATTTCGGAGAACAGCCCCAACTGAACCTGTGCCATTGTTGTGGAACGATCCATCAATATTTAGTTTTAGCTTACCTCGCGGTGGTTTTGACCAGCAGCCCACCTTAGGAGTTGCATTAGATTTTTGCGCTGAAACAAAGTTTGCTGTTAACGCTTGTATCGCAAAAGCAGTTCTGCTAGGTGTGGACACACTTTCACCTTTTAAAGCTTCCCTTCTCTGCCACCAAACATACCAACATGACACCGCAATAGTCTCCTGCAGACTCAAAGCAGATAGAACCGGTGACCTTTGTTCCTTTGAGCGCAGGATACACTCAAGAACAACCGAGCCTGATTGGTCCAAATTAACATACTTCTCAATATAGTTACGCAGACCCAGCTCCTTCCATACTTCCCTAGCTCTATCGCATGTAAACAGTAGGTGTTTTATGTCCTCCACTCCCCTCAAACAAATAGGACATTGAGGGTGTACCTTGATATGCCGTGACGCCAGGATTGCCATACCAGGCACCGTACCATGCAGAGCTTTCCAAAGAAAAATTTTAATTTTGCTTGGAACCTTTAATTTCCATAGACTATCCCACACAGGATTAATATTAGATGATCCTTGGCCGTCTCTTCTTCTAGTCTTTGCCCCGAATTGGTGCTCCCATTCTGCATAGTAAGCCGACCTAACTGAGAACGTACAAGTCTTTGTTAATTGCCAAGCCACAAAATCTTCCTTAAATGTTCACTTAATGGAATTCTGAGAATATTTGCCACATCAACTGGTACAAAATTCTCCCGCAGTAAATTTTCATCCCAAGAGTTCGAAGCTGGGTCAATAAGATCATTCACTGTAGTCAGCAAAACTTGCCCTCGCTGCGTGAACACCTTCCTTGTTGGGCTATTCGAAATCCAATGGTCATTCCAGATATTCACCTGCGTTCCTGACCCAATTCTCCAGATATGCCCACGTTTGAAAGTTTGTAGACCCGCTACAATACTCTGCCAAGTGAACGAAGAGTTCTTCTTCGGCCCCGCCTTCAGTAGATCACCATCAGGATAATATTTCGCCCTAAGAACCCGGGCGCACAGGCTCTCGGGATTTGATAACAGCCGCCAAGATTGCTTTGCAAGCATAGCAAGATTAAAGGAATGTAAATCACGAAAACCCATACCTCCTATGTTTTTCGGTATGCACATTCTCCACCAAGCAAACCAGTGCATCTTATTTTTCTCCTCACTGTCTCCCCACCAAAAGCTTGCCATCGCATCATTAATTTCTTTACAAAGCTGTTTCGGAATCTTGAAAACCCCATAGCAAAAACTGGGATAGATTGAATAATAGCCTTTAGTAAAATTTCTTTTCCTCCCATAGATAAGAATCGTTCTTTCCAACCTTTCAGTCGCTCAATCACCCTTTCAAGAAGATAAATGAAATTCTCTGTACGATCCAAGCCAACCATCGCCGGTAACCCGAGGTATTTATCAGAAATTGCCTCGGTCATAATATTCAACACTTGACAGATATCAGCTTTCTCCTCCACCTTCACACATGGGCTAAAGAAAATACTGCATTTAGCTTCACTCACCATCTGGCCAGAGCTTGCACAGTAGTTTTGTAGAACTCTTCTCAATGAGGTTGCATTAGTAATATTAGCTTTCATAAGTATAAGGGAATCATCAGCAAAAAGTAAATGAGAGACTGATGGTGCATTTCTGCACACCCGTACACCGTCAATGCCACGAACCTCCTCTTCATGAGCTAGAGCACTAGACAAACCTTCTGCACAAATAAGAAATAAATAAGGTGAGATAGGATCCCCTTGGCGAAGACCCCTAGTTGGTGTGAACTCCTCTGTCTCCTGATCATTGAATCGGATCTTGTATTTTACTGAACGGACACAGGTCATTAGAAGTTCCACAAACTCAGTCCGAAATCCAATTCTCCTAAGCATCCTCTCAAGGAAAATCCATTCAACACGATCGTATGCTTTATGCATATCAAGTTTAACAGCACAATACCCTTCCTTCCCTGTCTTCTTATTCTTAATCGTATGCATGCTCTCATAAGCAAGTAAGATATTATCCGTGATCAACCTACCAGGGACAAAAGCACTTTGGACTTGTGATATTATCTCATCCAGGATACCCTTCAGCCTACTAGCGATCATTTTGGAGATGACTTTGTAAAGAACATTACACAAACTAATCGGTCTGTACTGTGAAATTTTCTCCGGGCCTCTACTTTTGGGATCAACACTATAACCGTATCATTCCACCCAGATGGTATTTCTCTCGTATGGACCGCCGCTAGGACTTCCTGTGTTAAAGCATCACCAAGAATATCCCAACATTTTTTGAAAAATAGAGCATGTAAACCATCCAATCCTGGAGCTTTCATATCCCCTATTGAGAACAGAGCAGATTTTACCTCTTCGGCTGTGAAAGGTTTCATCAATGCATCGTTCATAGCAGTAGTCACCCGTGGTGTAACTTTGCTAATTAGCTCCGGTCCGGTTCTTCTACCTCAGTAGTGAACAAGCCTGCAAAATACCCAGAGACAAAAGGATTAAGTACATCATCACCTTCCTTCCAATTACCTTCGTCATCCTTCAGTCGTTTAATACGATTCCTTTGTCTACGGGCTGTAGCAGATTTATGAAAGTATCCTGTATTTCGGTCCCCAAATTTAAGCCAATTAACACGGCTTCTTTGTGCCCAGATTATTTCCTCTTGTTCAAGTAAATCTTCTATTTCAGCAGTTAATTCCTTCTCTCGAGCTATATTTTCAGGTGTCAGATCCTTCTTCATAAGCTCCTCAAACTCCTTTTTAGCATTTTTAATTCTGCGCGTAGGACCCTTAAGAACCGAACGATCCCACCTATGCAAGCTTTCATGCACAGTTGCCAGTCTTCCCGCCAAGTCATGATTTCGAACCTGGTACTTTGATGCTTCCCAGGCCCCTTCTACAATACCTCTGAATTCAGCCTCTTTTAGCCAACGGGCTTCAAAGCGTAAAATAGTGGGCTTCCTTCTCTCATCCTGTGCTGGCTCGGCACCCAGCGACAGCAAAATCGGCCTGTGGTCCGATCTGCCGTATTCCAGGTTTTGAATAATAGCATCCTGAAATTTATTTTGCCAAGCATCGTTCACAATACCACGATCCAGTCGTTCTCGAACACCACCTCTGTGCCATGTGAATTTATCCCCGGTGAACCCAAGATCGGACAGTCCACACTCCGATAGAACATCCCGGAAAGCTTCCATATACCGGGTCGGTCTTGGGTTACCACCCTCTTTCTCGAAAGGGTACAAGATTTCGTTCATGTCTCCCATGATGAGCCAAGGCATTGTATTCACTTGTTTCAGTTCTCGAATTCTGTCCCAGGATAGGTGTTTGTCAGACCATCTCGGTTCCCCATAGAACCCTGTAAATCTCCAGATATTCTCTTGCCCACTTCCGATAAAAACATCTATATAATTAGCTGTCTTGAACCTAAGAGACAGAACCACACCTTGTTTCCAAAGTAGCAGCAAACCACCTTTCCTACCATCACTCCGCACCACTTCTTTGTGTCCCATCTTCAACCTTCTACGTAAGCATTCTGCAGGCCAATCATCAAGATGTGTCTCCATTAAGAAGATCACATCAGGGTCATAACGCTTTAGTATAACTTCCAGCGCCGTGACCGCCGTAGCCTTTTGCAGGCCACGGCCATTGTAACTTAAGAGCTTCATTGCGCCCGGACAGACCCCACCTGGGAGTCCGCCAATCCTGTTGAAGGGGAGACAGCTCCAGCCTTCGGAAAAAAGTTACCCTCATCTACCTTTCCATCACCATGTGCACCTGTCACTGTAGCTTCCATATCATCTGAAGAACTATCCTCCTCCTCGGCATCATTGGTGTCTAGAGCTTTCCCACAATTAGATTTCAGTTTTTTCTTGTTCAGGTTCTTCTGCGGAGTCGACAAAGGATCCCTCCCTGAGTTGGGTTCTTGCACAAAGGGATCAGCATCCTGGACCACCCCTGTCTGCTCCTTTGATAAGACAGCCAGGTTTTCATTAGCCGATGGTGCACCATCTAGTGCCAATCTTTTCTTCGCCGACGGAACAGTATCAGTCATCTGAAGATTACTAACACCATCTCCATCCTTTGGCAACTGCAGATTTGTATTGTTGGCATTCAGAGAAACCTCTGTATTATAAGCACTGTTCCATCTCCAATTCATATGGTTATGCTGCAGATTCTCTTGGTCAATATCGCCCTCACCAACATTACTTCTTCCTCCACGCTCACCTCTACCAAAACCCCTTCTACCACCCCTTTCACCTGGTGGTACGTACTGAGAATTATAACGACCACGACCAGCATCTCGTCCTTGATTTGTGCCACGACCAGACCCTCTTCCTCTTCTTGGTGCCAAGATAAAAGCACCCCACTCGAGTTTATCCTCCTCAAATTCTCCTGTGCCACACTCTTGATACCAGTGCCCCATCTTCCCACAAGCACGACAAAAAGTAGGCAATTTTTCATATTTCACTTGGTAGAACTCCGTCTTGCCTGCTCTGGTGAAACTGACAAAACGAGTTAACTTTTGATTAACATCAAGCTTTACCCTGACCCGTATGAATTGACCAATAAAACCACTTGGTAAAGTAATCTGTAGCTCTTGGACCTCTCCAATCCTTTTAGCCATATTTCTCACAAAGCCCTCATTCTTTAGAACCACATCAGGCAATTTATGAATCTGACTCCATGTTTCAAGTTTGTCGAGTTTGATAGTTTCAGGATTGGAAAAACCATCATACTCACCCATAATTAGGGCCCCGAAACCTCTAAACTCCCATGGCCCTTGGTGCATGGCCATGTTCCAATCCGCTAGGCAATGGAATTGGATCGAAAATAAGTTAGGGTTTATCCTTCTCCAAATTACCTTTTGTGCTGGGTTCCACGCCGCCCTCATATCGGCGATCAGAGCGCTTTGCCCGAAAGATTTCACAGTTAGGACTCGCGCAAGGGCGAGCCACTTTGCGCCTTCCAATGGCGCATCAGCTTCTTCTTCCCAAATCAGATCATCAAGTTCGTTTTCTTCCAGATGTAATCTCTCCAGCAAAGAACTCGGTTCTTCCATCTGAGTTGAACGGGAACTCGACTCCCCCGTCCCCTCCATAGATCTCTTCCGCCCTAGACCCTCACCCTAAAGCCCTAACCTGAACGTCCCCGAAGGGAAGCCCAGGGATAAAGGTCGGGAGGGGAACTTCAGACGCGAGCCGCGCTTCGAAGGAGCGCACAACGGGTACTCACGGCGATGATCACCGGAGGACACGAAAACCCTAGGTCTAAACCCTAGGGGACTTTTTTTCTATTGGGGCTTTCGTTTAGTCACAGTGGAGGACGACGAAGATTTTCATCAATCTCGTACTATCCTCGATGATATTACAGATTTGAACAGGACTGATAGACACGCACACGCTCACGAACAGGACGACATATAGTATATGGTAGACTATAATTACAGCGCCAGAAAATGATCCACGTACGCACGATCATCTTGAATAATGGGTACTCTCCTCGATGAACAGCAAGATTCCCAATGGTGGTCGACTAGCTAGCCGCGGCTCTTGAAGGGGATTGCCCTGATCACCACCACGTGGTAGATGGCCGCCAGCGCCGCGCCGATGAACGGGCCTACCCAGAAGATCCACTGCACGCCAAAGAAGATCAACAAGATTAGTCCTAGTAATTATCAAGCTTAATTCTTCCCAAACACCAAAGTGAACAGCTTGCAACGATCGGTGGAATAAGTGATGGTTGATTCTTACGTGGTCGTCCCACGACTGCTTCTTGTTGTAGATGATGGCGGCGCCGAGGGACCTCGCCGGGTTGATCCCCGTGCCGGTGATGGGGATCGTCGCCAGGTGCACCAGGAACACCGCGAACCCGATCGGAAGCGGCGCCAAGATCTGCACCCACACATCAGTTCATCAGTCAACAAATCCATCCATATCGATCAACTACGCGGTGGCCGGCGCCGGTGTACTTACGGGGACGTGGGAGTCTCTAGCGCTGCGCTTGGCGTCAGTGGCCGAGAACACGGTGTAGACCAGCACGAACGTGCCCACGATCTCCGCCCCGAGGCCATCCCCCTTGGTGTACCCCGGTGCGACGGAGTTGGCGCCGCCGCCGTTGCCCATGTAAAGCGTGGTCTGGAACCCTTTCACCACGCCGGCGCCGCAGATGGCGCCCAGACACTGCATCACCATGTAGAACACGGCCCTGGTGAGCGACAGCTTCCTGGCGAGGAACAGCCCGAAGGTGACGGCCGGGTTGATGTGACCGCCGGAGATGCCGGCGGTGCAGTAGACGAGCACGAAGATCATGCCCCCGAAGCTCCAGGCGATGCCCTGGATGCCCACCGTGCCGCACTTGGACCCGGAGGGGTTGCCGACCACGCCCATCACCGTCAGGACGCTGATGTAGAGGAAGAGGAAGGTGGCCAGGAACTCGGCGATGCCGGCGCGGTAGAAGGACCAGGAGGTGAGCTCCGACGCCTCGAAGAGCGGCGCCGGGGGAGGCTCCTTGTAGTCCTTGTCGTCGGCTCCCTGCGCCGCCGTGCCGATGGGCTGGCGCTCCGAGTAGCGGTTCGCGCCCAGGCGCACGTCCTCCTCCTTACCCTCCATTGCTAGCTGATGGTGTGTGAGTGAGAGATGAGGAAGGGGAGTGGCTTTGGAGTGGTTCTTATAGAGGTGGGCAATCATGGCTGCTCTCTGCTCTGTGATGACTGGTGATAATCTTTTTTTGTTTTTTGGTTTGTTTTTGCTGCCAATTTTTGATTAGTGGATGGTGATGATAGGGGGTTTGGTTTGTTGATTAGTGGCCTGGTGATAGCAATGTTAGCTAGCTCTCTTGATTATGAAAAATGTTTGTTGTTTGTTTACTCTGGGTGTGTCACATCACCTGTCATGGGGTGGCAGCACTTGTGGTATTGAATGGCTTAGTCGGCTATTGTTAATCAACAAATAGTAGCACTAGTTTAGAACGATTATTGGATAGGGTTATTTAGGGTTGAGATTAGTTTATTTGTATAGAATGGTGATGTTGAGATAGGATTAATTAGCAGGGCTTTGTAGTGTATATAGCATGATGTTTTTTGTATTGTGAGAGGTCGGAAAGTTGCGCCCTTTTTGTTCTAGTTGGTACTCCCTCTGTTCAAAAAATAATGACTTCTATTTATCTACATGCGGACGTATCTAGACATGTTACATATACAAATATGTTCACATACATACAAATGGAAGTCATTCTTTTCAGAACGGTGGGAGTAGACCCGGACAGAGCGGTCAGTTCCGGAGCTCGTGTAGGTACCTCTGTCTCGAGCATCTTTATCTTCATCCATCGACCAATCAATCATTGGCACAAAGTGGCCACTCTCCAGCACAAAATCGAAAGAATTTCTGAAGATATATTTCCGATGGAAAAAAGCTCCGACTCCGTGTTTCTGAAGATATGTTTTTTGTATTGAACTGGACTACCGAAGCCATGTTTGCAAAAGCTCGAGTTCGAAGAGCTCCGACTCCAGCTACGTACACAAGCGAGTTTCTGACGATGTTTGGCGCCGGCCCACAGAATTTGGTAAAGGTTCAACCTTTTTATTTTCTGCATCATGCAAAGCTACATAAAGAGAGGATTTATGATGGATCTGTCTCGGATTTCCTTTAGCAAAGTAAAGAGGGCGACATATATACTGCTACTAGGGTAGTACTCCCTCCGTCCCAAATTAGATGACTTTCATTTGTTTACATGCGGATGTATCTAGATGTGTAACAAGTCTAGATACACCCATATCTAGACAAATGGAAGTCATCTATTTTAGAACGGAGGGAGTAGTAAGTTACAAGTGACAAGCACAGGTGCACACATGATGCGATTGGATCGATGATGATGGAATCCAGGCGCACTAGGTGACCAAACACGCACACCCTTCATGAGACTCGGAGAGAGAGCTCAGCTACGAGTCACGATCAACCACTCACGACGATGCTCGAACAGCAAGAAAGAAACACGAGATAGAGCGGGAAGAAAAGGGAGAGGCTGGAGAGCGACGGCGAGAGCGGCTTAACGGGGACGGTAGCCGCACCTCCATCGCTGGCCACACAGCCGCACCGCCACCCCGCCTCCTGGTCCGACCTCACCTCCATTAAAAAAAACGAAAACTCTGGCCTCACCTGCACAAATGAATAATTTTCTCATTCACGAAGTTGCACCACTAGCTCCAAGCATGCTTCACTACGCACTGTATGTCCAGTTCCAAAAAGTCTTTCAAAACCGGCTTGATAGAACAGAACCTTTTCTTCATCACCTCCTTCTTATTTGCCGTTGATGGTATATAATCTGTCAACGATGACGATGCACCCATATGCAAGCCTGAATGCTCGGGCAAACAGTTGCGCCATGACCATATGCCTATCACCATTGCGTCACCTGCACCGGCCAAACCAGTGGCATCGTGCCACATGTCCACTACCTGGTCAGATCATATGCCTGTATACTTTTTTTGTCTGATCATATATTTACGAACAGAGATACTAGCATGTATACGAGCAAGATGTTACCAGATCAGGGTAGGATTGTGGGTGCAGCCAAAAAATCAGGGTTGACAACTTTGAGGGCACTTACAATTATGAACCGGATTCATATATTCATTTTCTCAGAGCTGGCATCTACGTCTAGTCTAGAGTTAGTTTAATCTTCTATTACCTCTGTTTCAAAATATATACCTTTTGGTAAGCTAAAATAGCCTACTAAAACATTTTATATTTTGAAACGGAAGTACTTAGTAAGTAGGAGTAGGTGTTGGCAAAGGAAACCTACCTCTCGAGCCACATGTGAGCTGACTCGGGAGGCGATCCCATCTTCGCCGCTAGCCACTCCCCACTCCCCTTATCACCGCCAGATAGTCCGCTCGACAATGGGCGTCGGGAGCATATGGCGGTTATTGTCCTCGTGTCGGGCGTCTCCTCCAATCCGCTTCTCTCTATATATATGATGTATGTTTTTTTTCCTTTCTCCACCTTGCCTTGATCTATCTCTTATGAGTTATGATGCATCCGTTCTGACGGTGACCTTGTGTCTCTGCTGCTTGTAGTCGGAGGGTTTCTAGCTCGAGATGCAAGGGTGTGCCTTGCCGATGGCGTCCCCTGGCGGTCGTTGTTTGGCATGCGTATTGTGATATGGATTCCTCGCTGATGGCGTCCCCTGGCGTCCCCCTGCAAGGGTGTGCCTTGCCGATGGCGTCCCCTGGCGGTCGTTGTTTGGCATGCGTATTGTGATATGGATTCCTCGCTGCCGGACTGCTTGTGAAGCATGTCCAAGCACTTCCTCGCTGCGTGTTTGGACATGCTTCAGAAGCACTCGATCCATGGGGATCTAGATTTGCACGAGCGGTGCACCTCTTTGCCTGGTTGAACTACCACACGTTCATGCCATAGACGAAACTGCCCGTGCGGCTTTGAGGTGGCACGACACAAAGACCTACTTTTGTCGGCACCATCAGGCCGTCGACCACGACATCACCAGCCGCTATTACATGGTGTTGTCAGAGGTGGGGAATATCAAGTTGGTTGTGCCTGAAAGAACAGATGACTCAGTCGAGTTCAACATATACTAAGTGATGGCGGAGGCGAGGAATTGGATGGGTGAAGACGATGCTTCACAACTAGTTGTAAGAAAGTGATTGCATTGCGGTGTCCATGTCAAAACCGTTCGTGTGAGGAATGAGAGCCAGGTGATCGGTGTATTGCAACATTTTTCTTCAGAAGGGGCGACAACACATGAAGACATTGTTTTTAGTGGTGCTCTTCAAGTAACGAGGCTCGAGTTCCGGGCGAAAACCCTAGGCCATAGGTCTAACATTTATTGGTTGTACCTAGCCGTGGAGGTTCTTCTAGTCGTTGTTACCTTCTTGAATGCGCCACGAGAAGAGGGGCATATGGAGTAGGTGGGTGGGGCGGGACAACATTGTCTTGGCCTCTTGGGTGGTGAGGGCATCTACAATGATGACGCTCCAACACATTGCCCCCTCAACTTGTCCATCACATCCCTCAACTTTCTCTCCAGACACACCAACAAGCTCTCAAGCACCTTAGCCCACAAGTTTGTGCAACATCTGGGCAGATCTTAAAAACATAAAGATCTAGAAATTAAGAATTATGTGAGCGCCAATAAGTTTGGAACGGTTTAAAAATGGTGATTATGCATTGTATTCATGTGCATATGGTCCAGAAATACAAAACTCGTATATATATATACTAGTAAAATGCCCGTGCGTTGCTACGGGAGCGTGTATATTGAGCGTATATACATCAGTTTCATACACATATGTTGTTAAATTTTTCACAAGCTGAAGGACGCAAGCACGTGCGTTGTTACGAGATATAAAGTTGTAACAGACATTTAGTCGTGTAGATATGAAATCACGAAACCAAAAAGAAATTGATCAATTTTTTTAAAAAAGCACATACAATTTAATATCATTGATAAAATTTGTCGGGGCGGTGGCCCCGGAAGGGGGTCCAGATGGTTTGTGCAAGGCGTGATGGAGAGTTGGATGTCAGGGCGGCGGCTCTGAGTTTTCTGCATCATCGATGGCGTTTCGCCTTGTGTTGTGTGGGCGACAAGGTTGCTCTTGGTGATGTTCGTCGTCGAGACTCCCGAGAGGGTTGGTTTTTTTCATCTACGTCGGAGTGTCCCGTATCTGCTCCTCCCATAGCAGCTACAGGTTGTTCTCTCCGACAAAGGTGGAGTGTTGGCCGACCGACTGCGAGTGGTGGATTGTGCTTGGCTCTAGGTTTTTTGTGGGCTTTGCCCGTGTTGTTCGTTGTATGCTTTTCGCCCGATTTCTTCCATTGATAAACGAGACAACTTTTGCTTAATTAACAGTTAAGATTTTCAGAAAAATAAACTTTATCTCATTAAATAATAATGAGAAAATGAGAAATGAAATAGAAGTTAAGAAGGTGAGTACCAATTCTGAAATAAATCATTTGGTGAGGTTTTTATCATGTTCGGGACCAGTTATTAAATGAATTTTGCTTGGAGCTAAATATCTCTGCATTCTTTTATTTTTTTTTGGATTGTCGATATATTTTATCTTTCGTCCGCTTCTGATCCACACAATCGAAATATATCATACACAAAAAAGAGCACAATAAATCATTATAATTTAAAAATCAGCATTGCTGAAATAAATGTAAAAAAGTTCACACTGTGCACATTTTCTATTTGTTCTGAATAGAGTAGTATTTAGTTCCCGTTTGGTTTATGAAAAAAAATAAATGTGAACAGAACTGGATTATTGTTAGGGTAAAGAAATTGGGTTTAACTCAACAAGAGAAACTTCTTCTTAGCAGAAAAAGAGTACAGCGCGGGACACTTAGCACTTGAGCTTAGAAAAAAAAAACGCAGTCATTCTTGCCGCTAGGCGCCGGTGCGAGCAACAAGCTGAGCTATTATTCTGTCGCTACTAATTGCTCGGCTATCCGACGTGTGACGCTACGAGGTTAAGAAAAAATTCTCGCCGACAGGCACCACCGCTCACTCCCCAACTCCTAAAGCTCCCTGTCGAGCTCACTCCCCCCCCCCCTTGTCGTGCTCCCTGCCCGACCGCCTCCTCTTCCTCCCCATTGCTTGCGCCAATTGTTGCCGCAGGCAGCGCGCCGTCTGTTACTGGTGTTTGATTGGCGATTCGTGCTGCTTCTTATCGCGATTTGTCGCCGATTTCAGTCGAGCTCACGCCGCCATGGATTTTCGCTCCTCCGCGCCGGCGTGTACGGCCACACGGGGCAGGGTCGCTCCCGTTGCTCGGGTCCTTGTAGGTTCCCTGAGAGCCATCTCGAAGGCTCTTCCGCGACCCTCTGCGAGGAGCACCTCCGCGGCTCCGCGGCAACCCCTCATCGAAGCCTGATTGGCCGCAATCTCCGAGGAGCCTAGGAGAGCCGTGCGAGAGGCGCCTCAGTACAAAGTCCAGCTCGTAGAAGATGCAGAGAATGGTGAGATTTATACTCCATACTTTCGTCGGTTAACATCTTGTTATACAATTCTAACACGCTCCGTGTGTGTGATACTAAGAGACAATTATTTTTTCCTTTTGATTGACAGTTCTTAATTCCAGCTCTCCTACATGATGGTTGGGCATTGTATGTCTTCCATAGCAAGTCCCAGTAGCTGGAGGATTTGGATTTCTTCAGCGGCGACGGTTCTAGGGACGACGGCAGCTCGCAGTCAGGCTGAGGCTCATAGCGATCGAGGAGACCTTGGCAGCGAGATGTTCCTCAGCATGTCAGTCACCCCACCCCCCCAAATCCATAGTTGATGAGGCTTCGTGACTCTTTACGCGATCTTCAGGCAGTAAGTAACACATGAAATTCCTCGGAACAACCATGGTGTCTGTACTATTGATAAAACATAATTGTATACTAACATAAGAAAACCATGTAGTTTGTATTGTGCACAGTACACACTTGATGCAGGTCATGTGACCAGAATACAAAATTTATTTCGTGAGATAGCAAACTTGGAGTAGTTCAGACTAACAGAACTGAATCCTAAGTCATGTTCAAGTATGGATGATTCCCTAATCTTAATCATGTAGTGTACTTTACAAATTTCTTCCAATTTCGTTGTTAGGAGATTAACTGCTGCCAGAACAAGGTATTGGTTCGGAAGTGGTTATCTGTGGTCTATTAATTGATCTACTGAATGATGTGCTTATGGAACTATATCAGATGTCTATGCTTGACTACTGCCTAAATGAATTAAGATTTATAGGAGAGTTGCCAGTAGTAAATTTAGTTTTAACTTACTATGTTGCAAACTAAACTTCTGTGGCATCTCTGCTTAGTTACCGAAAGTCGGAGTCATGCGAAGGTACAAAAGACGCCAACGCAGTCCAACCAAGCTATGAACATGATATGCAGCCCTCTGGATCATCACATCATGAGAATCAGAGATAGTATTCGCTTTTACAAAATGTGCTAATTCTCACTATCTGATTTAAGGTAATTCAAATTTTAACATTTTCCTACATGTTTGTTTGTTCCATCACAAATAAGAACCAATTGGTGCAGAATAAACAGTTAATAGTCGATGCATTTTGTATGCATGTAAGTAGTACATACAAAATACTCTTGTGATCATGTCATTTCTCAGACTTGATGATCATCTGGTTACTGCTGGCTGCACGCTCTACCTAACAATATTTTTTTAGCATAAAACCTGAGCACCGCACAATTTTTCTCCTCCATATCTGACTTATATATCTGCTAGAAGACATATAAGACAATAATCTCACGCCACCATCATGTTCATCTCTCACGGATAAGCCTACTCGGCGTACTTGTGTGAGTGTTCTGTGTAACTTGTCATAATATTTACTGGCAGGACATCAACCGTTTCAGCTATTGTTAGTACTTCTAAGTGTGCATAAAATCTATCAGGACATTTCTAGATTGTTATTAGGAACAGCGGTGCTGCACGTGACTGAATATTCGATAAACCTCTGAAGGCATCCAATCATTTCGGCTTGTGGTTGAACTGAACTGAACCCTAAGTCTTGGTCTTGGTCGACATGAGTACATGAACTTCGGCTTGTGGGATATACTGCAGTTGTGCTTGTTTATTTTCTTTCCAGTTGACACACTAATGCTTTTTTTTCCATTAACAGATTTGCTAAAAGTAAGAGGCACATCAAAGCACAAGTATAATATGCTTACGAGGAAGCTTCATTCTCAAAGTGGATAGCTCATTTGTCATCCCAACAGTCATATAATAATGAAGACATCTATGCTCTTAAGGTATGTGTGACATGTGTGAATTTTAGTTACTATTGATCTCTTTTGAAAATGCATTTTATTGAAGTGGCGTGATATCATTGTTTGAGAACATGCACTATGTATTCTGTAGATCCATCTTTCATGAATATGCCCTTCTCGGCCAACTGATCCATACACAGAAATAACATCATGCTTGCACCAACGTTTCTTCACATAAGTACGATAAGCAGTACCAAAAAGTAATATTGGCAACTAATGGGATATACTCCAGTAAAAGTGGATCTGCGCAAACAAACAAGTTATAATCAGAATGTAAGTATGCATAATTAAAAAAGATAAAAGTATGATTGCTGTTTAAGTGACAAATATCTTCTTAGGTTATACATAATTACTGTCAGAATGACGAGGATGTTTTAGTCTTGTTGTTGTTCACTGCCATGGCACATTTTCCGGATAGCAGCCCATCACTTATCCTTTTGTTATATTTATCGAAAGTAGCTAAAACAAAAGATAATGTGTGACTTGTGCCCAGTACAACCAGAGCAAAAAGACTTAGAACAATTTTTTACGAAGGTTACCGTCCTACACATGCACTTCATATAAGCATCTAAATATCATTCAGTGATCACATTTAAAGCTAACATGAATATTGGCATATTGCGGACTGACTGTAGCATCTGGAAATATAAGACATAACCGCCATTCATGTAAGATCAAAATATAAAAGATCAACTTTGACTTGTGCCCATCATCCAGTTGAGATAACACATTTCGTACACATATATAATGCACGCAAATTGTACAAGTCGTAAACGAAGATGAACTTCATGGGCAAAATATAGCGGTAGGAACTTAATCAAATGTTTGACATCGTTCAAACATGAAAGAAATTTGTCACTAATCTCTACTACTTGAGGCTATCCAGATACTGTCGTACAATGAGCGGGATGTTCTCTTTTGCTTCATTCTTTTCGTACTTGAGCAGATGCAGCAAAAAATTCTTTCTCAGCATGTAACCATCCTACAAAAAGAGTACATAGAATTAGCACGGATTTATCTCCTGCAAATGATCAAATGTGAAATTTAGAACACTTACCGTGCATATTGGATGAACGAATGCTTCACCATTCCACGAGATCACCATGTAAAAAACAATATAACCGGATAAATTCCTGTTCATAAACGGCAAATTGTTATTTTGAAAAAAGGTAAATGGACGTTATAAACATGCCTTTATGTTTTATAGATATTCACCTGTTTGCACTTTTTGGAATACCAGTTGGTGTTTTACGTGGCCATGAAAAAATATCACCATCCCAGTCAGGCTGTGCTAGATTGAGTGCCATGTTTAGGTAAATTGAAGTTCTTAGTAATTTCAGTTTCAAACAGCATTCGCTTCTCAGTTGTGTCTCTAAATCCATCGATTCAGGTAGAGGATCCAAAACATATAAACGGGATGTTTGCTTGTTTATGGAAAACAAGACGAAATGGTCGCCGGATACATAAGGCAGAAAAAGCTGTTAATAGGGACAACAATTATTAGAAAGACATAAAACCATAAAAGTTGACAACCACAAACGATTCTTAAAATATATTTACCAGTTTGCGGGAAGAAATCTTGTAGTCTGTACCAGGCCAGCTATGGAACAATGTTGCCAGCTCCGGTACTTTTGGCTTTATGCGCCACTTTGGACCTCGTGTGGAATTGGCCATCGCCGTCTTAGAACAAAAAATATATTTAGAAACAGGTATGGATACTGTAGATAAAAAAAGATCATATGAACTTACACAAAACCGCAAGTCCATGTAGTGGATATCAGTTTCAACGAGCTGGATGATCTCGTCACATGCCAATGAGCGAATGGCCAGGTTGAAACAATCGTTGTCCATAGGCTTGTCCATCCTAATTATGTCCTGAATTTTTTTAAGACTCAACCCTATTGGATATGGGTTTGAGCTTCGCACCCATTCCTTCCTGTAACAAAAATGTTAAGAATTAGAAATCATCATAGTCATGCATAATAAATCTGTACTTATTTGAACATGTTGCTTACTCCAAAGACTTGGCGTCTTGAATTGACATTATCTGTTTGCAAAGCCTATCAAATAACTCTTGTGGGTCTGTGGGAATGATATGGACTGGATTACGACATACGACTCCATCTGTCAAGTCTAATTGCTTGGGATCATCCACGATCATACAATCAGAATTAGAAGCATCAGAAATAGACACATTTGCTTGAAAATATTCAGGTGTTCCTTTAATTTCGTTCAAAGCAGATTCGTGTAGAACGATAGCTACATGCTCTCTAAATGGTTTGATACCCTCCTGCAAAGTATTAATTACCGATGAGTTTATTGCAACATTGTATTTCATGTACATCCCCTTTGGTTATTTTATGGAAAATACCTGTGTTACAGCATGTGCTAGAGCTTCACCCGTAAAGTATTCCATGTATTGCAACATGAAGAAGCCGCATGATGAGCTGTCATATTTGATCAAGATAAACTAAGTACAACAACTTATCATAGATATTCTTATTTCATCAAGTAGTAAGGTTTTAACATACCCATCTGATTGTACACGATGGTGGATCTGCTCGATTACTGGCCATTGACATATTTGAAGGTCCACCCATTTATCACCCATGGCGAACTCACTCATCTGAGATGCAATCATAAAATGATTCTGGAGACCCTTAAGCTGTTAATAGAAAAGGAGTATGAAAATCTTTACTATTAATGTTATTTAGCATGGAATGGCGAGTAATATTGCAGTAAATTCTCACAGTCATATGTAGGTCGGACCGGTTCACACCAGACCCAAATGAATCGAACACAAGTATCTGGCATTTCTTGACATCGATATAACATGCATACCAATGGCACTTGGTAATATTAATTGGAAGGAAGAGCTGTCAAGATAAGTTAGGTTATAGCCAGAAATAATAATGGTAAATTATATATGAACTGTAAGAGATATGTAGATAGTCTCACCATGTCATGTTGCAGATAATTAAGAGTGCGTCGTAGAATGCTCTCATGATCCGCTGGACTTATGGGAACCTCGCCATCTCGTTTTAACATCCCAGTAATATGTGTATTCTCCATAAAAGCATGTCCACCCGCTCTCTTGGTTAGATGTTCCTTGGTCCGCATGTAGTAAATATATCCAGTTACAACCTGTAGGCACAAGCAAATGTAATAACAATCAAGTAACAGCCTTTTCACGCACCAAGTGTTATTGTGGGGGAAAAGATAGATTACCTCGCCATCTAACCATATTTCTTCTTCTAGCAAACATTCCAAATCTGCACGTGTCAACCATTGGTCCTGGATTCGGACTAATTTGGTTTTAGGATGGAAGGACATGATGTACTTCCTAAGTTCAGTAAACCCATCTCAGTATCAACCTTATTATCCCCGGCAGCATAGATTGATCCCATCTGTAGCAGAAATAAATAATGATCAACTAATCATTCATGACATAATTTTCCAGTAGCATAGTTTCCCAGCTATTTTTCAACTAATCATTCATGACATAATGATTGATATAGGGGCAAATTTATTCAGCAGTTTTCTAGCTATTTTTATTCAACTAAACTGCAGCTAATAATCTTCTACCTCACCATGGCCTTAGATGTTGGATCATGCATGGAGCAAGAGTTCACACAAAAATTAATCGAGCTGATTTCAAGACATAGTGGTGTACTTGGAAGCAAGACATTGATTATTAAAGAGAGGTTTGTGACTAACTTTTCTACTTTCCTCATATACACTAAATACAGATGATGCAACCAATTCAGCTAGTAGGGGGGCGCATAGAATATTGTACCTCATCGGTGTTCATGTCCTTCAATTTGCTTTTATCATCAGCAGTATTATCATCGGAAGAAGGTGCTATCTCATCCATGACCTACAATAATTTGGTGCAATCATGGACAGAAAAAACAATGAACTGTCTTGAACAGATGTGCGATAGACTGTTTAATATTGGTATGCATAGAAGTAAATTCCTAGTACACACCTCTTCTGATTCTGTGTGAGTATTTGTGTTTGTAGTTTGTTCCAGCAGCACCTCAACTTGGTTCATGCCGTCTGCTTTTTGGTCAGCGTCGGCGTCAGGGTGCACATCCTTGAAATTGTTTGTGTCAGGAACAATATCTACTTCTGTATCATCCATGATCTAAAAAAGAGAATAAATACATCGACATAAGAATAAAAAATATAAACATTGACATAAGAATAAAAATATGGCCCTATAGAATCTCGTCAGATAGCACCTCGTCAACATGTGGAGAACTTGGTAATCCTTCATTCCCTTCAACGATCATCGTGTCGGGGCCTGTTTTTTCCATACTGCATGCGCATAAAAAAGTGGCTAAGTAAGATTCAAATTCGCAATCATACTACAATGAACTCCGTACAAAAAGGATAGCGACTGCAACATACCTCGGAGACAACTTGGCCGTGAGGAAGACGATGTCAGGAAGCCCCAACTCCGTGGTTGGGGTTCTGGGGAGGGGTTATGATGGGTGGCGCCTCCGGTTAATATATAGGCACATAAATCACTCGGACATAAATCACTCGGATGGCAAGTATTATAGTTTGGAATGTGATTAAATGGTTACGCAAGGAAATTACGCAAGGAAATAAATCCCATCACATGGAAGGTTAATAAATGTGCAAAGGAAATAAATCCCTCCGTGATTGTTTCTAAATCACTCGGACGCCGTCGTGTGGTTGTGCGGCCGAGCGGATGCGAAGGCGCAGTTATTAGAAAAGAAAACTGGGAGGCCGAAATAGATTTTTTTTAAAAGAAAAATGTGGGGAGAAAACTGGAAATAAATCCCATCACATGGAAGGTTAATAAATGTGCAAAGGAAATAAATCCCTCCGTGATTGTTTCTAAATCACTCGGAGGCCGTCTTGTGGTTGTGCGGCCGAGCGGATGCGAAGGCGCAGTTATTAGAAAAGAAAACTGGGAGGCCGAAATAGATTTTTAAAAAAAGAAAAATGTGGGGAGAAAACTGGAGGCTGGACGAAGGGAAACTCTTCGCTTTTTAGATAGGAGAGGAGAAGATTTGTGTCAGGAACAATATCTACTTCTGTATCATCCATGATCAAAAAAAGAGAATAAATACATCGACATAAGAATAAAAAATATAAACATTGACATAAGAATAAAAATATGGCCCTATAGAATCTCGTCAGACAGCACCTTGTCAACATGTGGAGAACTTGGTAATCCTTCATTCCCTTCAACGATTATCGTGTCGGGGCCTGTTTTTTCCATACTGCATGCGCATAAAAAAGTGGCTAAGTAAGATTCAAATTCGCAATCATACTACAATGAACTCCGTACAAAAAGGATAGCGACTACAACATACCTCGGAGACAACTTGGCCGTAAGGAAGACGATGTCAGGAAGCCCCAACTCCGTGGTTGGGGTTCTGGGGAGGGGTTATGATGGGTGGCGCCTCCGGTTAATATATAGGCACATAAATCACTCGGATGGCAAGTATTATAGTTTGGAATGTGATTAAATGGTTACGCAAGGAAATTACGCAAGGAAATAAATCCCATCACATGGAAGGTTAATAAATGTGCAAAGGAAATAAATCCCTCCGTGATTGTTTCTAAATCACTCGGACGCCGTCGTGTGGTTGTGCGGCCGAGCAGATGCGAAGGCGCAGTTATTAGAAAAGAAAACTGGGAGGCCGAAATAGATTTTTTTAAAAAGAAAAATGTGGGGAGAAAACTGGAAATAAATCCCATCACATGGAAGGTTAATAAATGTGCAAAGGAAATAAATCCCTCCGTGATTGTTTCTAAATCACTCGGAGGCCGTCGTGTGGTTGTGCGGCCGAGCGGATGCAAAGGCGCAGTTATTAGAAAAGAAAACTGGGAGGCCGAAATAGAATTTTAAAAAAAGAAAAATGTGGGGAGAAAACTGGAGGCTGGACGAAGGGAAACTCTTCGCTTTTTAGATAGGAGAGAAGAGATATGCAGTGTTAGGGATCTATATACAACTGATTGACGGGTACTACTAACAACAAATATCCATATTAGACTATTACAAACAGGGTTAGAATAACATAACGTATCAGTGAGGTCCCACTTCTGCCTATATAAACGAAATATTTTGTTACAATACCACGACCAAAGACGACTTTTACATTAGAAGAACTCTCCGAGCCAGTTTTTACAGAGTTAGCCAGCTTCTTATGATGACAAGATTACATAAGAAGATGGATCCCTCGGGAGATGTTCCTTGTGTGTGCAGACTCTGGGAGGTTGTCCTTTTGTCCACAGGTTTCTGAGCTCACCCCGTTTCTTGCCGAGTGATATGAAGGTGCCTGTAGTAAAAGTGGTGGTTTGTTTAAGACGCACACATAGAATTCGGAACTTATTGGCATCCACAGAAGTGTGTTCCTTACCGAGTGTGAAAGGCACGATGTAGAGAAGAGCTGGTTGCCCATGACCATCCATAAGATTCAAGGCGACATACGTGATCAGAAGACCTACAGAGGGTAAAGACACATAAAGTCAAAACTTCAGATGAAGAAAAAACAGTGTATTGCCAGCACAGGTTTACAGAACTGTTTGTATCAACATATAAAATAATCAATCACTACCAAAACAAGTCACAAGTATGAAGTACCCATGACTTGTGAAACTTTTTCTTCAGGATTGTTTGAATCAGACTATTCCATATAAAATAGGACATGGCAATTAAGGATGAATATGTTGGCAAATAATTATAAAAATTCTAGAAGCGGCAATGTCTTACCAGAACCATAGGCAACCATTGACCACAAGAAGTAACCAGATTGTAAGGTCTTCTTGGCAGCCCAATCATACCTGAGAGAGAAGGCAAATGCTAAGTGGAGAGCTCAGGTAAAGTATCAATCAAGCATACTTCAAGTTCAATGCAATTGGTACACAGGTATCCAGCATATGCTATGGGAAAACATGCACACTGATAGTTGCTCTCCAGCCTCTAATTATGAAAATCCAATTGCTTTTAAAATTCACATAACCTTAGCGCAAAAGCAACCAACAGTCCAGGAAGAAGGATATCACCAAAGCCTATGATGCTGAATCCGCCCCATGGGTCAAACATCCGTGGGATCTTCAACAGCATTGGAACACCATCTTCATCAGTCTTATCACCACGTGCAACCTGCAGGCAGAGCACAGGCATCATTAGCATGTCTATCGAGCAGAAAAAACAGAATGTCACGATGGTAATGCATACATACCACAATCATCACACTCTCATGAAACAACATCTTGGATATAAAAACCCAGAAGATGTCATACAAGAAGGAACAACCGAGAAGAACAGACCCAACCTGACAATTACCAGAAAAAAAAGAATTGGCATCAAAGTACTTCACTGCGTGGAAAGCACGAAGGAGCAGAAAGAATTACCTTAAGATTAGGTATCCTCACAATTTGGATTACAGTAACAATCAGTGCAATACCCTGAAGGCACAAAGCATGGTTTTAATCAATTGAGAATAATCCCAATGAAGGGTGCAAAAGAAAAAACAATTCTGCACTTACAAGAACATCTTGCCCAATCCATGCATACGGCATCGGCGATAAACAGCCCATAAAACAGCAAACACAATGCAAAATGGACAAACTGCCAATGTAAGGTATGAAACAGCTCCAAAAAATGGCACTTTGACAAATGATCCCGCGGCGGGTTTAAACCATCTGAAAGGTACCACGATTTCAGGTCAGTACTGACTTTTTTCTTTTTTTATCTTTAAGCCATGGCTGTAAGATCACTTTTTTTAGAATTGTAAAATCATATATTAAAGGAACAACTAAGACATATCTACATTGTGCATTTTAACCCAGAAAATGTAAACGTGTGTTGTAGAGCCGCAAATGTACCTTGACAATAAAGCCACCAAGCATGTTTGCAAACCCTGAATAAACAAGGAAAGCATAATATGTCATCAGCTTACGAAATGGGCAAACAAATATACCCAAATAGGTAGTACTATGAGTCTATGAATATACCCAACAGTATCAAGATTGATTCACTCTGCAGTTGTACTAGATGCAGTGTGCTACTTGGTCATTATAAACAGCAACCATAAGCTATTTGTTCATTTTGGATGATTTCTGATAGTCCCTCCGTTCCAAAATATAAGATGTTTTAGGTGTTTCACATGTTAACTAGATGCAGACCCAAATGAGTGAACATACACACTAAACGTGTCTAGATACACATGAATTTGGCAAAAGGCTAAAACATCTTACATTTAGAAACGGAGGGAGTATGTATGAGATCAAAAAGGTAAGATGGAAAAGGAAGTGCTTCAATGCTCTCCAGGGTAAAACAAATTCAAATAAATTTGTTTTAAGCAGATTTAAGGGCCTGATTAAACCATTCTCCAAATTGTGTTGCTTCACGATTTGTGCAATTTAGTTTTGTGCTGGAGCAGCTAAACACTATTCTATTTTACTTACGAAGCACAAGAGCATCGAAATATCAAAATTTAAGGCAGATACACAGATAAGAGAAAGTATAATTATAAAAAAGGATAGCATTGTACGCACCTCTACACCACCAATGCAAAATATAACCACCAGGAGCTCCACAAACCAGTGAGACATCAGCTTGTAAAGCATTACCAGAAAGAGTGATGCAACCACAATAAACAGCATTGCTGACGTCATGGTAATATCTACCATACCACTAGAACCTCCAGCCTCAGTGTTTACTGAACTTTCGTGGCCATCCTACACATATAATGTGCATGTTAGTTTTCTTTTCGAAATCCAAAATAATAAATCATGTAAGCTTGAGCTCAAAACCTTTAGAAGCTTCTCTTGTTCAATAACAGCTTCGCGAGCACTCCACGCTGACCAGTATGATGCGCCAAGAATGGTACCAACAGCCATCAGCCATAGAAAAACCTCTGCCGTATCAACCAGAGGTCGATCTGGAGAGTATAACTGTACTGAAACTGAGGAAAATGAAAGAGAGAAACATACATATCAGCAATATTATTGTTAAACGAGATCCCGAATACATAGATCACCAAAAATAATATAGAGGTTGGACAGCCCTTATTTATTTTTAACTGAAAGACAACCCTTTATTCACAGGACACTGCACGAAAATTGAGAGACTAGATGACCTAAAGAGATTTACCTTTACCAAGCGAGAGAAGACCCTGTAAAATGGTGCCTGCATCTTTTGGCAGAAGAACTGCAGGTATATTTATATCTAGTTCCGTTTCATTTTGATCGCAAACCATCTTGTATAGCTCTGCAAGCAGACATATGCTATTTGTAACGCCAAATACATAGGTAAGATGCCATGAGCTAAAAGTGTGCTCTTGAGCTCTTCTATATACACAAACATGTACACAGCTGAACGTGTCGTGCAACTATAAAAAACATATGTATGATAAATAATAAGATTCAGTAAGTATAATGATAGACAAATATTCTGGTGTTAAAAAATGGTATATTTTTGTGATCGTTTTTGCAAGCTGTTTTAGCTTGCCAAAACATCCTATAATATAGGACAGAGGGAGTAGTTCTTAAGAAAGATCATAAATAGAAAACATGGAGTTTTATGAGAAAAGTAATATATAGGGCATACCATGGAGATTATTCATGATTATAATAGCTGAAGCACCAGTCGCTTCGGCATTCTTAGCTTTTGTGGTGAACTTACAGTCTCCTCTTTGCACTAACAAAACTTCTCCAGCAACCTAGATACATAAATAATCACTACATAAGGATGTAGGATACAATCACAAACAGCTAGATCAAGGTTCCAGAATTTTAACCTTTTCTTTGAGAGGGTTACAACAATCAAAAGGGTCTGCCAACAATAGACCTGTCCGGTTTGCATGCTTTTCCTTTGACTCTATTATGGGGCCAAACCGAGCACCAACGCCAACAAACTCATCTGCCTCCGGTTGTTGACCCAGGTTTGCACTTTTACCTGATGAAAAGGTGAGGAAACAAATGTGACTATAAATAATTAAGTAAAAGATGGCAGGGTAACTGTAAGAAACAAAATAGCATTTCTAGGCATTAAGTATCAAATAATAGTACTATGCCACAGAACCTAAGCCAATAAAGTGATGATACAAATAAGAATTTGATTGTAATGTCCTTGACTTATGGTCTTACATCATTCTAATTGCTTACTTAACACTAACAGACTAATAGCCACCTCCATCAAGGTAAGTGTAATCCAACAGGCAATGGGAGCCATATTTATTAGCAATAAACAATAGGGCTCAGAGTTGGTAATAAAAGACCAGAGCTCATGATAAACAGTTTATGACTGCTGATTAGGTGACAATAATAAAATAATAAAAACGAGAGCAGCAGGCGGAGGAGCCTCTGCAGCTCCGTTGTGACAACGTGCGTCGAAACCCCACGAAATAAACCAAGGTGGTTAATTCCTTCCACGGGGAATCGAAAACGCTCTGAGTGGACAGCGCCACCACGCTCCAACCACCGGACCGGTTGCCCATCCACGACAAGAAAAGAATGAGTGGACAGTAGACAAACAATCTGTTCGAGTGGATTACGTGCACAACAGTGTAGCAGCAACTAATGGGGGAAGTGACCAAACTGCCTATGGACCAAAACCATGAGGTCTTACCATTCTCTCCTGAATACCTTGCAATGACACTACAAGTCAGATCATCTTCATACCCTCAGTGAGCATAACTAGAAAATATCCTCAGTAGGAAAACTCTGGCAGCTTATAGACTAGTACATCAGCTCGAGATAGAGCTAGATTCTAACCATTGAGCAAGTAGCATGAATCAACTAACATATGGTGCAACGTGAGAGTCACGATTCCATGCATTAAAAGACTCCAAGCTTCTAATTACTAAACCCCACCGTTTCTCAAACTTAAATCCACGATTAATCCTCTGAAGAAAACCTACCATCGCAACTTCGCAAGGCATAAGTATTCGACGATAGACCCTAATCAGATGGTACCAACAACACGCTAGAGCCAATAGGGGTCATGCATCCCTATTGAGTTGTGGTCTTACATCCCTCTAACTGCTTACTTAACACCAACAGGGCAATAGCCACCTCCATCAAGGTGAGTGGTGACCCAACAGGACTCATGTGTAAACAGCTAAGTATGACTGCTAATTAGATAACAAGAAAAGCTAAGCAGACAGTGCGCAATTGATCTGTTCGAGTGGATTACGTGTGCAGCAAAGTATCAGCAACTAGCAGGGAAGAGGTCAGAAATAACCAATTAAATATGGACCAAATCTTGAGGTTGTAGCATTCTCTGTGTGGTTCCAGGACCTAATGCCTAGCTATGCTACAACAGGTTGGATCGTCTTCGTATCACCAGCCAGCATGTCCAGAAAATAGCAGCTTATGGACTAGTTGTATCAGCTCGAGATAAAGCTAGATCCTACTCATCGAGCAAGCAACAGATATGTGAGAGCCACATTCCCCTGCATTAAAACACTCCAAGCATTCAATCTTTGAAACCTACCATTTCATTTCATGAACCTACGTCGACAGTTAAGCCTCGCACAACCCGTATAGTACTCTTCTAATCTCAAGGCATAATAGTAACTGATCATAGCCCCCAAATCCAATAACACTATGGTCCAGGCAGATTGGCAACCTGACCCCCTCGGCTCAGAGTATCGGGACGAAAGCCTCCACTGCGAACGAGCAGCTCACACTTCTGCAGCCTGCTGGAGCAGGCTCATGAGCTCCAAGCAGAGCTGGCCGGTGTTCTCCTGGCGACAAGCAATACCCCGGTTCCAGGGCCAGGTAGCACGCTTCGTCCCCAATCCACGGATCGAGGAACCGCGCTTGGGCCCCCAGCTCGGGAACCGCCAGCCCGAACCCCTAGCTAGCTTACTAAGAGCGAACCGGAGCTCTGGTGCACCAGTTCGGAACCGGGAATTCGGGCACCCAATCAACCCTCTCTCGCTCGCTAGCGCGCGATCATCAGCAGGGAAGGGAACGAAGCAGGGGGAGGAGGCGCGCACCAGCATGAAGTCGTTGGAGCATCCGGGGATCTTGGGGGCGTCGTCGTCCTGGTGGACGATGTCGCCGGCCAAGGCCACCCCCGCGAGCGCCGCCAGCATCAGCAGCACCGCCGCCCACGACGTCCCCGGCGACCCGGCGCCCATCACCGCCGGCGCGGAGAGGAAGCGTACACACAGGGGACAGCGCCACGCGTGATCGATGGATGGATGAAGAAGCTGTCGCGGTCGCGGTAGGGGTTGGGAAGAAATGGATGAAGAGTTGGGGAAGAAGATAGATCTATGTGTGACGTCACGCCGGCGGAGGCTTCAACGGCAACGGAGCAGACAAGTTAGGCGGTGGGCCCCGCCTGTCAGTGCTGAGTCCTCGTTAGCCTTACGTGTAACGTGTTTTTAGCTCGTGGGGTTAGGTACGTGGACCAATCTTATCATGTCCCGTTCCATTCCAAGCGCCCTACATCGATCGTAAAGAAGAGACGAATTATTTGAGTTGAGGCATGTTCGACAAGGGTCACATCTCCCAAGACAGTGCACCAACTAAAAAAACAAGACCGAGGGGGGAGACGTCACCCCGGCTTGTCACTAAGGTAGAAGTGTGGCTCAAACCCGCGACCTAGCGTTTGGCAGCCATCTGGTTGTGGAAGAGTTCACGACAGTGCACCAACAACACACCTCGGCAAGGAGTAAATCTATATTCCAAGTGTTCGGCATTTGGTCTACATTGTGATCAACCATTTGCCTTTTGATCATGTAGGGGAGAGGAAGAATGTGAGAGGACAGACAACCGACGCCGATGATGATCAGCAATGAAAGAGCGAGTCCAGCGATGAAATGGTGTGAATTCACGACCAAGAGTATAACATAAGGAGATGCACATAGCCCTTACAACCCAAGAGACTAGTAGTAAATGCCATAAGTTGACACATAATGAACCGGCCCGTCATACCGAGGGTCAACCTTTTCTTTTGAAGTAGACCGAGGGTCAACTTAAGGTCAAATGTCACCAAATGGTTGAGATGAATGTTCGACAACATTGGACACGTGAGAATGAAGAGGAGGGAAAGATTCCGCCACGATGAACGGATAAAAGATTCTTTCAACCATCAAGAACATGTAAGATATTGCGGAGTTTGAATGATTGAACAGGGTTACAAATTATTGAATTACCAATATGACAAATATCCATACCTTGTCGGCCGGCGGTGTTCACTCTATCACGGCCATTGTATGTGTCACAAACTAAAAGAATGTTCAGCCCGCTGGTGATATGATGTGTAGCTCCAGTATCTGAGTACTTTGTGTCGACACCATAAGCACGCGCATCTTCAAAATTTTCATCATCATCATCCTGAAAGCGGTGCCAGCAGTCTTTGACGGGTGTCCTTCCCTGTTACATATCTGACATGTGACATGAACCCATGGCGACGGCGGCCACCTCAACGTCCACGACCACCACAGCGATTTCTACCACATGTTGCCGAATTTGCAGAAGTCTCGAATCCTCCATCTATGGATGAGGAGTGCATGTTTTTGCGCTCATCATATGACTGAACTTGCGAGAACAATTCAGCAACAATGAGTGGAGTCTTGACCACTCCGAGGGCAGCAAACGAGTGCATCATAATGGTCACCAGGTCCAGCGAGAAGGAAGGGCACGAGCTCATCATCGGGCAGCGGTTTTCCAGCAGATGACATCTCGTCGGCAAAGCCTTACATCTTTGCGAAAAAAGCCGAAACTGAGAGGCTGTGTTTTTTTTGTGTTGGCCAGCGAGATCATAAGGTTCGGACTCTGCAAAGCAAACATCTACTCCCTCCGTTTATAAATATAAGATGTTTTAGGCTTTATCCACATTCACATGTATAGAATTGTATCTAGACACCTTTTAATTTGTATGTTCACTCATTTTAGTAACTATCTAGACAACATGTTGAATACCTAAAACACAACATGTTGAATACCTAAATCAACTATTTAGAAACTGAGGGAGTATTAGCTAGGCACACGAAGCCACCAACGTTTGGGGGTTTTGGGCTAAGGTCACAATTATTTCCACCAACGTACAGTAATAATTTCTACTACGCCTTGTACTGTTTGCTCCAGCAGTGGTCTTGTTGTTGTATGGGTCGGTTGCTATATTAATATAGCGGGGCGTAAGCCTATTTCGTCAAATAATTTCTACTACTGTACTTCACGCGTACGCGGCAAAAAAGAAAAGAAAGGAAAAGCGTCGCGCGCGCGTAGTTTCTCCAAACATCGATGACGCGCCAAAGAAAAAAAAGAAAAGAAGAAACGAAACGTCTGCTTTGTTTTTTTTTGAGAAAAACGAAACGTCTGCTCCGTTGACCACTCGACGACTCCCTCATGGGCTGGCCGGCCCGTTGGGCTTTGCCGATCGAGGTATTAACCCTAACACTCAAATCACTCGACGCCGCCGCATATTCCCCATATTCCTCGCCGGCCACTCCATCCTCGCCGCTCGCCGGCTGCTTCTCCCCACCTTCCTCCTCTCCTCACCTCGCCTCGTACCCGCAACTCTCCTGCTCCGAGCACCGAGGAACTGCGGCGCTGGCTTCTCCGGCGGCGGCGCGAGAAACTGCATCTTCAATTCATTTCACTGCTGTGCTGCGCGGCACTCGTCACTGGTAAATAGAAATGGCGAGATCGGCATTCTACGTCGTCGTGCTGGTCGTGGCCGCCATCGCGCTGGCCACGACGCAGGCGAGCTTCATCTACACCGAGGAGGACCTTGCGTCGGATGACTCCATGTGGGCGCTGTACGAGCGCTGGGCCGCGCACCACGAGGTGGTGCGCCAACACGGTGACAAGGCCAGGCGCTTCCCCATCTTCAAGAACAACGCGCGCCGGATCCGCGACAAGTATGGCAACAAGGGCAAGTCCGCCATCAACATCTTCGGTGATATGACCTACGAGGAGGTCATCACTCTTGAGACGGGGTTAAGGGAGAGTGACCAAGATGCGCAATGCAGTAGCACATTGCATTCCTTGCCCAATGGAGTATGTAATACACTTAACATGATTTCAATAGTTCATTTATGTCATGATTTCTAACATATTTTCCATACTTTATATTATGCAGGTGACAATTTCTCAAGTGTCACAATGCACTAGCTAAAGGCCCGTACAGCTAAAACATCTATTTCCTCATCATCACCGGCCAAATAAATGTAAGCAAGGTTCAGTTTGCGAGGCATTTGAAAGCTGTGACATTATGTACCTGAGTTTCAAAACCTGTGCTGTTACAAGTCAATTATAATAATTGATCGAGTCAATCTTCCCGGCAACAATTTCACTTCGTTTCAACCCAGTCTTACTTTCGAGTGGCAAGAGTAAAGGCTATAAGCTATATAAGAAACTGATTTTACATGAAGTCACATCTGGCTGTGGTATAAAATCATTCATTGAACGGGTTTTCAATGCCTGAGGAGTGGCTACATTTTCAGCTGCAACAGAGCCATATAAGCAAAAAGCTCATGTGATGAATAGTTCAAAACTTGGTCTCAGTTTCTCAGATTCAGCTCCCACAACCCACTGTCAGCAAGAAACCAAAATTAAATGAAAAAAAAATACTTAGAAGCATGCCCACCAAGCAATTACCAAAATGTCAAAGCTGAACTCTATGTGCAGTTTGATTCCATCTTTTTCTTGAGCAAGTCGACATAAGTATAAATAAACAGATAATTCAAGATTCGATTTAGGTTAGTTAAGTAAAGAAGATCAACAATTTCGACAACTTGATAGCATAGAAAAGCATCTATTTGACATCACTGATTAGAGAAATTAAGATGAGTGCTGTAATATTCACAAATATTTTGTTTGAAGCAGGAAGAAAATCTCACCTTGTAACTAAAATGAAGATAATCCTAGTGAACAAGCTTTTTGAGTCGGTGTATAGTCGCTGTATAGTCGCCGTATAGTCGCCGAGTCGTCGCGGCGTCGCTGACTCGCGCAGGCGACTTGACTCACGGAGCGAGTCGCTCGACTTGCTGGCTCGACGACGACTTTCTGCGAGTAGTCGCTGCGATTAGTCGCCGGATACTAGGTCGCCAGTCGCCTGAGAGGGAGAGGGAAGGGGCGGGAGGAGAGGAAGCCATGGAGGGGAGGAAGCCGGCGAGGGGAGGAGCGGCGGCGGCGGCGTTGATTCGAACTGGCGGAGGGGAGATTGGGGCGCGCGTGGGGGCGAGGCAGCGCCGGGGTGACGCCGGGGAGGGGAGGAGCAGCAGCGGGAGAGGGAGAGAGGAGTGGCGGCGCGGGGAGAGGGAGAGAGGTCGGGAGAGAGGTCGGGGACTCGGGGAGAGAGAGATTGAAAGTGGCGGCTGCGGCTGGGAGAGAAAGGAGACTGTGACCTAATCTGCATAGACTCTGATGGGCCGTTCGGATGGGCTTCGGCCCAAAAACACTAGTTGGGCAGGTATGGCCTCTTTGGGTCCTTTAATTGTATAATATAGCCCGCTATGCTTACATGCTGCTGTGCAATATAATCTAAAAAAGCTACTGTTTGCCCTGGCGACTCGGGGCGACTAATCAGGGCAAGTCACTGAGTCAAGTCAGTAAGTCAATAGCCGCAGCCATGGCGACTTGACTTGACATCAGCAGGGTTAGATGTGAATATTACAGCACCTTCGTCCGCACCGTCACCAAGGGCAACCACAGGAGGCAGGAGGTGTTGCCAAACTACCGAGAGACAAGGAAGACACCGCCGGTGAGTAGTACTCTCACTCTGACGTCCTGCGCTATTTTATTTGCATTCAGAACAGCACATGCTTGGAGGGTTCGTGTATGTCTACATTTTTACAGTGACAGCAGGCTTCTGCTAGTGATGAATGGCAATTTATCTATTTATATTGTGTTCCTGTCCAGCCATTGGGGCATGATATAGCATCCTAAGGTGGATATTAATTTATAGGACATAGAGATTATTATGGCTGTTACTACATGCTTATTAGCCTCTGTTTAGGGCTCAATGCAACATTTGCCTTCACCTTCCGTGCTAGCTTAGCTGTCTGCGTACATACATACACAATTAAGTTTTGCAATTCATGATCACTCTATATTTGATGTTCTTTAACGCTGACCCTAGACCCACGAGCTCCACATGCCGAGAAGCACCGACGTCGTCTGCGTCCACCCCGATGAGTTTTGTAGTGGCACACTGCTCATGTCGACAGTGAGGATGACGTTGCTCGGCCATGGACCACCAGAACTTCCTCGGTGTCCAAAGATGGACAAGCTCGCTGACATCATCATCAAGTACCGCGTCGGGGTAATCTCACTCTCCAACTCTGGTGGTTCAGTATGGTTGTTGCAGATGCTTATCTGGTGTGTGAATTGTCTGTATTCTTGGGAAATGCGAGGAATGTGTTAGGGACATTCCGTAAAAAAAATCTGCTAGGAAAATTTTGTGTCTTGACTCAAGTGTGGATGTATGTACTCTGCACAACATAAGATAGCACTACTTGTCTGTGCGACAAGATCCACACATGTTTTCTCTAGCTAGCGGCTGCCTAGAGCGCAATTGCTGGTATATGACCTTTGTGTTGTGAGTTGTTACCTTCATTTTTTATTTGTCATGTAAACTGAATTTTTACATCCAGCGTTGTGGTTTTCGTGGCAGTTTAACGACAGCTACAAGTGAAACTTTTCTGTTGCAGATTTAGAAATACTAGTCAAGTTATCAAGTAGCTAGATTACTTACATTGGAGTTACTCTAGCTATCTTACATTTTCTGTAAGGAAGATAACAACATTGTTCGAGAACCCTGTATTATCTCCTCTATTAACTTCTTAAAATTAATTGGAGGTTGGTTAAGGATTTTTTTAAACTGGTTGTTGGTTTCTCGATCTTTTTTCATCCAATTATAATCTCCATATCATTGTTCAAGAAAACTTATACAGTATTTGTTTGTGCAATTGATACTAGCTGGCGATGCATATCAGCTCTATAACCATAGCTCGTCTACTCACCCGGATTGTTTGCAAGATAAAAACTGTTCCATCTACTTACTGCTCATATTACCCTCCTTTTTGCATATTTAGCACCTGGCATAATTAGCACCTGATCTACTTGTGCAGGAAGGAGTGCCATTGCTGTGCTGGTCTGGCCCTTGGCTTCAACTACTTCCTCCTTCATCTCGGCCCTCGCTGTCGTGCGAGAGCGGCGACTTCACCACGCCGCAACCGCGGTTGTGGTGATGTTCGACCTTCGCTACACCCCCTCTCCCTAATTTCTCTTCGACGTGCTCTGTGGTATACATAGCTTAATTCAAGGTTTGGTTCTGTCTTAGTTTACGTTTTTATTGGATGGACTGTGCGGTGGATCCTTGCGTGATTTAGATCATCGTATAGTTGCTATTAGTATTTTTAGTTAGTCATGATGGTTTGATTAGGAGTAGGTGACATTGTTATGTAGTGGTTGCATATTTGTCAGATTCCTTACTTGGTTTAGGCTTAAGAATAAGTGGATAAGAAAAAAATATTGCTATTCATGTGCTACAAGTAAAATGATATCATTGTTACAGTATATGTGGATTGCGCTAGCCCTTTCCATCAGATCGGTCTTTTGGAATAGTGGTTAGCGCATGAAGCTTGACAATCATTAGGCAATTTCTGGTTTTCTTTTGCTCAATTTTGTGGCTTCACAGCTCAATGTAGATTATCGCTATATTTTCTAGATCATTTTCTTGCTGTACAACTTGAATTTGGTTATTTAAACGCTGTTGATGCCAACCATCGTGTTTTGTATAAGTATCCATGTTTTGTAGCTTTGAGTAAGTTGATGTCCATGGTTTACTCATAGTTAGGTGCCAATATGTGATATTTTCAAGTTAAACTGCTATGAATTTTCTTAAGTGTGATTCTGACTATATAATAAGATCTTTTCCATTATTACATTGTTTGTGCTTCTCACATTCTATTTATTTGTAATGTGATTTTGGCTGTTAATCATTGCCATTTCTCTTGGCTGGTTTTCTCGTGATGTCCCAAGATTGAGTTTTATGCCACCGTGTGTTGTGTTGTGCAGAGAAGGAATACAACAAGGGTGACTAGGATACTTTGCCAGGGACAACGACATCGTCACTGTCCAAGTGATGACGGTTCTGTTGGAAGGCTCTGCGTAGACTGTGCACCAACTAGAATGTTTGATGTTTAGTCTAACACGTGATCAACCATTTTGCCTTTCGATCGCGTAGGGAGGTGATCTAGGAGGAGGGGAAATTTGAGAGGATGGACAACTAATGCCGGTGATGATCGGCGAGGAAAGAGCGAGTCTAGCTATGCAATTGTAGAGAATTCGCAACCGGGTGTATATGTATATACAATGTGATGCACATAATACTTACAACTGAAAAAGACTAATAGTAAATGGCATAGCTTGACACATAAAAAACTGGACCCGTCAGACCGAGGCCAACTTCTTTTTTGAAGCAGACCGAGGGTCAAGTAAGACTCCGCCACAATGAGCAAATAAGCGATTGACCCAAAAGAAGGATGAATGTGCAAAGGTCTGGGGATGATGGTAAATGTGTGTGAGGTTTTTTTAAGTGAAAGTGAGGCACATCTTCGAATGAACATCTTAATGCATAATATTGGTTTGATTCGTGCAAAAGCCTAAAACGTGTGTTAAATCTTTTTTTAGAGAGAAAGAGTCCAGACCTCTTTATATCGATTGATGTAGCAACAACATGTTAAGGTTATGATGCTCCATTTTTTCAGTGTACCGTGCACTGAAAATATCAAAGCGGCAGATCAGATAAATGGCTAGTCTCTCATCGATCATATCCAACTTTTTTCGAATTCGAAAAAAGAACAAATTAAATCAGCCCTTCAACGGTCGTTTTTTTCCTTCCCTGTCCACTGCTCTCTACAAAATGTCACCATGGACACGTTCGAGCGTGGAAATTTTGCCTACTGCTCCTAAACGTGCGGTATGATGAATTTCACGTCTCACCGGAGCCGATCCAACGAGGAGCTTGGCGGCCTGGTGTGGCGCCACTCTCGGATGGCGGCGCGAAGCGCGTGGTTGGGCACGAGCTCGTCGGTGGGGAGCTTCAGGTTGGTCATCGGCGACGTGTCGTGCCCGCTCCCCAGCCACTCCCTCATCGCCTCCGCCTCGTACGTGAACCCGTCGCCGGCGATCTGCGGGTCCCTCATCACCTCCTACAACCAAACGCACACCTTGTCAGCTCGCATGATTTGATAAATGATCGATCGAGGATGTAGCGTGCTGACCTTGAGGATCGGGCAGAGGAAGTAGGACGGTGCGCCGCCACTTCCGTCGGAAGCCGCTGACGAGGAAGACGACAACGACGACCACGTCCTTCCCGGCGCGGCGCTCGTCGCGGCTTCCAGCACGCCCCGCGCATCCTCCAGCATCTCCCCCGGGCCACGACGCGGTGCTCCGTCGTCGCAGCATCTCAGCCCGAGGAGCGCCACCTCCGTGGCGCGCGCCATCGGCCACCCTCCGCCGCCCGCGTCCACCACGTCGTGCCATGCCCGGCTCCCCCCGGCTGCCTCGCGCGCCGCCTTCCTGGCCGCGAACGCCGGCATGCCCGTGACCAGCCGGAGCAGCACCACGCCCAGCGCGTGCACGTCGCACTGCGGCGTCGGCTCCTCCCCCGTCGCAAGCCACCGCGGGTCCACGTACGCCAGTGCCATGTCTGCTGTGCGCTTCGGCGCCGCGATGAGCCTGCTCGTGCCGAGGCCGGCGAGCTTGCTGGAGGAGCACTGCTCGTCCTCGAGCAGGATGTTCTCCGGCCGGACGTCCCCGTGCACCGTGGCCGTCGAGTGGAGGTAGGCCAGAGCGGAGCAGGTCCGGTACGCCACGCCGCACTGCGCGTGCCACGGCAGCGGTGGCGCGTCGCCGGAGAGGCGGTCCTCCAGGCTCCCGCTCGGCACGAGTTCGTGCACCACGGCGCGCGCCTCCGGGCACGCGCCGACGAGCGTGACGAGGCCAGGGTGCTTCGCCCTGCTGATGGCTTCCACCTCGCGAGCGAACTGTGCCTCGGCCACCGCGACGTCCGTGGAGATGATCTTGACAGCAACGCTCATGCCGCGCAGGGTCCCTCTGTACACGCCACCGCGGCCACCGCCGATCCTGGCAGCCTCGTCGAAGTGTCCTGTCGCGTCCTCCAGCTCCGGCAAACCGAGCCGCAAGAAGCCCAAACCTTGAACATCATCCATCACTTGGACGGCTGACATGGATAATGCTGGTTCTTCTCGCCGCCGCTCCAGCCGGAGCGCGTCGAGCACGGAGCACGACTCGGACATCCTGACGCCGAGTTCGCCCATGGCGCGCCCCGAACCGGCAATCTGGAGCTCGAGCTCGGCGCTGCGGCCGTCCACCTCCCGTATCTTCTCGAGTATGGCGTCAAGCTCCCGCCGTTCCTGCTCCACGGCCGCGCGCTCCCGCGCCAGCCGCTCCTCGGCTTCCCTCCGGCGCCTCGCCTCGGCCTGCCACGCGCTCTCGGCGTCCCTCGCCTGCACGTGTCCATTAGAATCGATTGAACATTTGACGCAGATCAATGTGATCTCTTGCATTCAGAAACTAGGTAGTACCATCCTGGACGCCTCGGCCAGGTCGCGGTCAGCCTTCTGTCGCCGGCGGGTCTCGTCGTAGGCCTCGCGCCGGAGGATGCCGGCCTCCACGATGGCGTCCCTGAGCTGCTCGTGCAACGAGTTGTCCATCTCGCCCGCATCATCCTGGCAATGATAGATCGAACGCACGGTTGAGCACCCAGACTGAATGTGTCACACTGGCTGGTGAGTGCACACGAAAATGTCTGAAATGCCAGCGCTGCATCGCACGTACCGAACCATGGCGCGAAGGCGTGGGCGGGTCTTCTTGGTCGACATCTCGTAGTGGCTGCATGACAGCTGACGGCCCCTCGTCGTCGGCGCTGTGATCCGTGGCGTCGTCGCTGCTCGGAATCCGGCGCAGGGACGCCGTGGTCGTGTCGCGCATACTACCGAACGGCTCGCTGTCCCCGTCGCCGTCGCCGTGCAGCGAGGACTTGGATCTCGAGTAATCGGAAGCGCTGGACCTGGGGCTCGTGCTAGGCGTGGACGTCTCCGCCCTGCTCTGCCCCTCGCTGGCCTCCCTGTGCAAACAGTTTCTTCGTCAGATAAAACGGACCTAAAGACATGTAAAATGTGTCAGACAAGTAAAATGTGCCGCCTAATTCAGATATGCGTGGTTTCTATGATTTTTTGCTACTGTCTGTTTGCCGGGCTTATACAGATATGTGTGGAAGTTCTGGTGCAGATGAATAACACTCACTGAAATATGTGAAAATTCAGACGGAGAGCTGACATACACACACACCTGGTGCAGATGAGGTTCCCTTTGCAGACGAACCAGATCCTGCAGCTTGGGTCGGCCTTCCGCTGCACCGTCACCGCCTTCTTAGACCTCGGCGCTCGCATCTTCCTGTGACAACAGACACACGCCATGATCTTGCATCGATCGGTCTAGCTAGGAACTAATACTATCAACTCTGAATTCACACGACACACACCGACAGGCGACAGTCGGACACTGCATTCAGCTTGGTGTATGTACTCCATGACCAAGAAAAGAGTCAGTAAGTACCTGTTGTAGGCCCGATCGGCGGCGGCGCCCATGACGAGCTCGGCGACGCCATGGTCCTCGACGAGCTGGACTAGGCCCCTCGCCGCGTCGTCCCCGGCGACGACCTCCTTGCGCGCGTGGACCTGATCGATCGAATTGATGGGGCCGAGCTCGACTGATTTAGCTAGCTAATCGTTGATGGCATCAAAACAAAGACAGTTCACAGTCGTGCGTGCGTGGATGTCATGGACGAACCAGTTGACTTTTGCAGCTGTGGTGCGTGCGTGGATGATGAAAACGAAGGGATGAACGAACGAACCCGTTGACATTTGCAGATGTCGACGAGGTCGTCGAGGGCCCTGCTGGCCCTGTCCTCCTCCAGCTTCCGGTGCGCGGCCACCTCGTGCTCCTCCAGTTGGCTCACCGGGACCCACGCCCCCACTGCAGCAAAGCAACGGGAGAGTCGTCGTCATCTCACCCGTACGTGCACACACACTCACATGAGATTCCTCGTCGAAACACAAAAGTGTGAAAAGATATAATAAACTCATTTTAGACGAAAACAATACTTGGTAGAAACAGGTGACAATGGCGGAAGAAAAGTGCAAATGGAGCCCGAACTTCATGAAGCCTGTTTTTCCAAAATTCAAAATCGGCATTTCTTAAGTTTCAAAAAAATCGAAACAAAATTCCTAGGGGTGAATAATGTAGACCCATTCTCCTGTGCAAAATTCGTACTATTATACTAGACTACATAAAAATACAAATCTGATAAAACACAACAGGTTTTGGAATGCATTTTATTTTGAAACAAAGGCCAAAGTTTTGCTTTTTATATTGGATTTGATTTTGGCACACATGTAGATCATATTATTATCTACATTGATTTTTTTACCGAATTTTTAAAACTTTGAAATGCATATCGACTATCTGGTGGCCGAGGTCGAAAACGAGCTTCCTGGTGATCGAGGTCCAAAACGACACACTCGTGACAATGGCCAATACCAATATTTCTCTTTCACACAACTATCTGAAAACAATGGATATGTTTGCACCCATACGACTCGCCGAGGGGGCGGTGAGCAAATCATGCTTTAATAGGAAAGTTCCCAGGATCAGATTTTTTGTTTTCGAAAGGAACGATTCTGGAGGCGGTAGCAAATTATGCTTTAATAGGAAAGTTCCCAGGATCAGTTTTTTGTTTTCGAAAGGAACTGTTCTGGAGGCGGTGTTTTACCTTGTAGCTAGGACAAAATACTCCCATTATGAAAAATAAATTTAAAAACATTTTAAATGTAAAAAACCGCCAAAAAATTCGGACATGCATCTAGACATTTATGTTCATGCAAAATATTCGCGAGAAAAAAACATTTTTTATGTCTTGTGTAAAAAAGACAAATTTTGTTGCTACGAACGACTTATCACCCGACATTTTTTTTGTCTTTTTGACACAGCCCACAAGAAAATATCTTTGTTCATGAAACTTTGTGTGTGAGCTAGCATAGAATGGTTGTATGTTCACCCAGATGTTTTTTTAAAAAAAATTGACATTTTGTAACACGATTTTGAACAGTGGGAGCAAATGCTTTTACGAGTCAAAATGGATTTCCGAACAGTTGTATTCTTCTCTTGAAATATAGAGCTGATCGAGAATGAGGACGACCGCACAGTGCAGGAGCATGTACATACATACATAGCTTGCAGAAAAGAAAACGATAAAAGAAGAAGCTGAATTGAGAGAAGGGATTGCAGTTCAGCTAGCTAGCATGGCCTATTGCTAATTAACTGGGATCAACGAGGATAAGCTAGTTATTCGTGGGGTAGATAGATAGAGGTGGACTAGTTAAACAAAGGAGCGTACTCATGTTGATGAGGCGCGGCGGACGGTGGACGTGGGCGAGCACGAGCACCGGCCGGCCCTGCTGGCTCCGGGGGAAGTTGGCCAGCACCCACCGCAGGTTCGCCCTCCATTCCTTGCCCGCATCCTTCCCCACCGCGCAGTACACCTCCGCCGCCGAGACTGATCTCCCTTGCTCTCCTCCACCGCACTCGTCCTCCTCATCCTCCTGTCGCCGCCGCGGCCAACGCCGCCTTCTCCTCCTCCGTCCTCCATGTTCCTGCTTGATTGATCACTGGCTTCTTGATCTCTTCGCTCTGCTTAGCTCCGATGACCAATCCTTGATCTGCCGCTAGCTAATCAAGATGGATTGTACAGAGCAGGTTCCTTGCGACGGATCTCTTGCTTAATTATCAATCTCCGGCGGGATGGGATGGGATGGGATGTGAGAATGGCCGAGTGATTGGGAGGGAGAAGCTAGCTTGGTGGCGGACGAGAGAGACCAGGGGAGGCTTTTCTTTGCTTCCTCGAGTGCGACTGGTACGAGTCTGTCCTGTACTACTACCTGCAGCTCACGTACATCGACAGGATGGGCGATAGGGAACTGGGAGTCGTGCGGGCCCACCGGCAGGGATATTCCTGGTACCTTTTTGCTCCGAGCCAGCTGGATCATATGGTTCTGTTGAGTGTTGACCTGCTCCGTCCACGTCAGCATCCCCGTCAGTTTTGACCTGAATCCATCTGCGTTCAGAAACTGTGCACCAAAGTACCAAACGCCGACAGCGATCGGCCTAATTTACCCGAGTTTGTTTGAAGCCTACGAAAGTTCACTTGTGTTTGTTATACTACTACGTTTAATTTTCTCACATGAAGATTGAAACTATTCTCACACACGTTCACGAGCAAGATGCAAATAGCTGCTAGTTTACACGCCTAACCACCTGTTGCAACGAGGAGCCTATGAGAATGAAGCAAGTGCATGCTAAATTGCTAATGGTGAGCTTACATGCCACTTTCATGAAGATGCAATCGCCCCGTTGACTATTTCGATGCGTCATGCCGTACAAGGAATATCCCACGGACCTGCGTGAATATGCTTGGACTCAATGGATACAATACTCTAGCAATTAAAGCTTGCTGCCAGTAGGACGTTTCTTAATCACATGTAGTTTCCTCGCATGATCATGGATCGAGTTTCAAATGATCTAGTGTGAAGTTGGATGATCGCAACATTAATTTGACTAACTAAGTGCATCTCCCTTTACGAATACATATGTCGTCCTAAAAGCTTTGGGTGAAGTAGTATATATATTCATCTTATTATTTATATGGAAATCATTTTCGAATTGAGCCAAGATGACAGCTGTCCAGCGGGCAACAAAGCTAGCTTGGGTTGTCACTTGTCATTTGTCAAGCCGCGTACAGTTACACGGAGAATCTAATACTCCCTCCGTTTCTGAATGTAGGGTGTATAGTTTTCTGCACGAATATTAAGATACTTGTATTTTGCATAGAGTGGACTCATTTTATTTATGGAAAAAATCGCGAGAGATGAGTTCTTAATAGGCACAAAATGAATACGTTAAATCACTCTTTTGAGACTAGGTCTCATTTTTTAATGGGTCAAATTGTCCATAAATAGCAAATACACCTTATATTATGGATTTTTCTTAAAAAAACTATACACCTTACATCAAGAAACGGAAGAGTATCTATTAAGAAACTTGGGGGCCAATAGCCACACTCCAACGTCAGCAATGATGTGTCGTCTCTTAACACGGCAAAGATCAATTGAGTTATTTCATCTATTAACTATCGTGAGCCAAGTCACCGACCGACCTGCATCTGCATGCATTTCGATGGGCCAAAGTTTCACCAACACTCACATCACTTTGCATCGATTTTCGCGTAACAGAGTGATCTACTTAATCTGGATTGTTGTAGGTACATAACGCAGCCATGCTATGATGTGTGTTACTCGTATTTGATCCACAAAGATAAATCAACGTTTGGATCACTCGCTTTCCGCTGGGAAAAGGAGACCTGACCTTGACAGTTTCTATGGTTTATTCTTTTCTTTTTTTAGCAAACGAGCCCCCTTATCGATTTCCATTAAAAAACAGTCTTACAAACTTACGTAAGTTCAAAAAAAAAGATAGAGCATGACAATTAGGGACAAAGTAGCACTCATAACTACTACCCTAACATTTCAAGCAACACTACAAACTCAAGCTCACATACATCTTTCACACAAAGCAACAACGAAAAGCAGAGCAAGAGTACTAACAACTCGAGCAAGATATCAGTTGCGACCCTTGCCACAGTCAGGGCCCATCCATGCACAACTGAGAAAACTTTTCGGATGATCTTCTTGATCTGCTCCACTCCCTCTTCAAACTTTTCTTGGTTTTGGTTATTATGCAACAGTGCCCAATCGATCATTAGTCATACTAACAATATGTAAGCAACAGTACAGACCGGTCCATAGACCGGGCAAACAGACCAATCGCCCCAGTCCCCGAGAGGAGGAGGGTCTCAAATACTAAATTACTTTTGTAACTCTTATACTATTATTTGTCGCATGATAAAGTATTGACAATTTATAAACAATATACAATTGACCTTAGTTCGCATAAATCATTACATGTGACGGGCAAATATAAAGGACAAAGTAAGAGCAAACAATTAGGCGGCCATAAGTTTATTTTTTCTGCTAGTATGTCATTTGGATGCCATAACATGTCTTATCAAATGTTTTCCTGTATACATTTCCAATGTTTAATATCATGCATTTCCTATTCGAAACTAGCGTCAGTATTTGTGGTGAGCATGTGCAACGATTGAATTTTATGTCTTCAAAATTAATTCATATTACTTTATGTTTGTCGTTCATATATGCAATTCTACCTCAATAACAAGTGTACATCTTCAACATATTTCATCTATTGCCGACTCCATTGCAACCCGTAAGACACACATTTGATTATGGAAAATTGTAGTGCCAACTATTCAATTTAGACTCTAAAATTTCAGCATCGTTGCTTACATAACCATTCACTACACCCCTCGATTAAGATATTTGTCATGCTACATACTTTGAAGTCTCTACCAATATATTAATAATATTACATATATGTTATATATTTCATCGATTGTAAAAAAAAGCAAAAAGGCGTGTTTTTTTTCCTTTTTTTGGTTTCCACATGTAAGTTGTTTTTGATTCTTGACAAGCATAATATCTCACAAAGAAAAAACTTGTATGCAACTCAGATAAAGTTTCGACGATATATATTGAAACATTATAACGGAAAGCAATTTAGAAAATTATTGTATGGTTAACAATGATAACTAAATAATATACATCATATATTTGTTAGAACTACAATATGATTTAAAAAATAAGAAAATATAAAAGTTTAGTACAATTATATTTACTTTAACTCGCCCAGGGTCTAAAATTTAGTTGGAACGACCCTCAACGTCTAACACATTTCTATTTTAAAAGGTATTGTTTGTTGTTTTCCATAATGTCCAACAAACAGCCCTCTCGCCCGAGGGTGACGAAGACACCATCACAACAAGCTTTGGACTGATACTCACTACGCAATATGTGACTAACCGCGTAGAGAGCTCAGGAGCATGGCAGTTGACACCATCCCTGTCCGCAGCCACCTCATGGCAACCACTCATGAGGAGAAGGATGACAAAGAGGAGCAAGCTCGGTACGATCCTCGACACCGACATTGTGCAACGGTGCCTACGTACAACACGGGTGCTGGCTCAAAAACCTGCAGTAGGATATGTTATGATCATGTCATTGGGCATAAAGACTAAAGAACAATGCATAAAAGATTGCACGCTCATAAAACTGTAAAACACTAAGATCCCATCCAACGAATAAAATGCGTGGAAAGATTATATGAGACCTATGAAACATGAAGTTCCATAAAAAGATAACCCTAAGATAACTCGGTTAGTTCATAAGTACAAAGCGACAGCTGAATCAATGATACAATGCTACAAAATACATCACCAGGATGATGGACTATGGAACTTCAGAAAAAACAGACATGGGTATAGCATGTACTTACCAAGTCAGCTCTCCTTTCATCTAGTGTTTTGTGTGTCTCCATGGTATCTTCCAGGACACTGCTTTTGACATGACTGCCAAGGATCTCCTGGCTTGCACTCTCATCCTTCGGAAAGCGAGTCGATGTGTCATTAGCCAACGCAATGTCTTCTATGGCCCGAGCAGTTTGAGATGCCTCCTTCCTAGAGTGCACATAGATAAGCACCGGATGCTTACCAGCAGTGGCAATTACTTTCTCAGAGCAAATCTCTTTCATCAACTGAAACCTCTGCAGTGGCTTCCTTATTTTTGGTTGCTTACTTCGTGTTTTGGGAAGTTTAGAGGGTTTCCCTTATCTTCCTTTTGCAATCTTTAGATCCAATATAGTTTGTTTCCTCCAAATATTTATTCTTAGATATGTGCATCTGATTCCACTCGCATTATGAGAAATGCACATCTTATGGAGGAAGTCAGAATAGAAGATAGCAGTGGGTGAAGCATCGTGGTTCCGAGAAACTCACGACAATTATGATAGTCGGGTATTCTACTCGCATCATTTGGATAAACAAACATCGCAAGGATTCAACTATATAATTGGATGCCAGCAGGACAAGACACGGGGAGTATGTGCTCAAGACATGGTACTTTTTTCAATTGAGAAGATGCGTTAAGATTAAGAATTAAGACCATTCATTTAGCCTGGATGAATGGTTGGACACTTGGACCCATCAGTTCGGAGAACCGAGACGTTGTGTATGTACAGTAGTAGCTAGGCAGACGTGCCACGTCCGGTCCACCTTCTCAACGTGTTCGCGTACTACCCACGAATACGTTTTCACGCATCGTTAACGTATGTTGTGCACGGGAGCATCTTTACGCGAAGGTAACCAACCAGCAACGACGAGTCCATCACTGCACTAGCTAATCACTTTCCGGTTTAAAACCGCGAAGCCTCTCTGCCTCGCCGATCAGATCCGGCAATTCTCCGTCAGCCAATTCGCCGTCAGAGGCCGAGGAATCTCCACCGACGCGTCCCCACCCGCCGAGCCAGCGAAAAAGCCTCCTCCCGCCGCCGCGATCTCGATTCGTCCGGCGCGGCCGCGGATCAGAGGCGTGGGAATGGGGCAGCAGCAGGAGGAGGACGGCGGCGAGGAGCGGGCCGGCCTCGCGGCGGCGCCGTACGACCGCTGGGTCCTGCTCCGCCCCGCCGTCGGCTCCGCCCGCCCGTCCGCCCGCTACAAGGTGCGCGCCCGATCCTCCTCTGCTTTGCTCCACTCATCGGGTTGGCCGTATTCGCTCGCGGTCCTCGTGTGTCTGAACTCTCACCTGTCCTGTCGTCCTGACGTGGCTGGCTAGCCGCGGTTGTGTAGTGGAAAACCGCAACACTGTTCTCATCGGATCCACCAGGCAGGTCGAGCGGTAGCTCTTAGTGTGTAGCAGTGTATAGATGGTTGAATCGAATGCGATGCGAAATGTGACTAGACAGAAACAGAGGAATGTGCGCAGCTGTGGAGGAATCTGCGGGGTAGAGGTAGTTACGGGATTTCTACCACGGAGATGTGGCCGCTGTCTGAATCTTCCATCCTGCCTCACGGTTAGCTGCACGGAACTGCAGGGTTTATGCTGGGTATGAAGTGACATTACTGAAGTGTTGTTGTTGCTGCATTCTGATCTAGTAATTTAACGCGCTGAAACATGGTTAGCGAATGTTGGGAAGAGAGAGCCGCTAATGCTAAGGATCATATCGTATGAGTGGTGTAATCATCGATCGTGTGCGGTTGCCTTGCACTGTGTTTTGTTTATTCTATGATGGCTACTGAGGTGCTAATACATGGCAGCATGCCGCGGAGGTGGTTCAAGACAAACTGTATGTGGTCGGGGGAAGTCGAAATGGACGTTCTCTGTCAGACATTCAGGTTCAGCACTCATTCGTGTCAAACTGATCATGTCTATCTTGCCCTTGATATATCTTCATCTGTGTCCTAACATGTGCAATTTTGGCAGGTTTTTGATTTTAGGACATCCAAGTGGTCAGTGTTAAGTCCTAGTCGAGATTCAAACCAGTTGAATCTTGAAAGTAATGCCGGAAACCAGACATTTCCACCATTAGTAGGCCACAGTTTGGTAACGCCACCATCTTAGCCTCGTTAAACTTTTCAAGCTGAAGAGTGCCATTTTCTATGCTGACTAGTGTTTTCACTCAGGTCAAGTGGAAGAATAATCTTGTGGTTGTTGCTGGAAACTCCAGAGCATCATCATCGAATAAGGTTTCAGGTGCTTCTTTGATTTCCCTTTTCTTCAGTTCCTACTAAAACATCCAGCAGCAAAATGTTGGGTCATGGCTTTGCTTAAACATACATAGTTGGTTTTTGCTTCGGCATGTTCCATACAAAAACATGACCACCTGTTTGTAAATACCTTTTTCCCCTATTAATGGAAATGCTGGACTCCAGCTGGTTGCTCGATATAAGGAAAACCAATAATTCAATTATCACCTTATGGTTTTGCGCCATCACCAAAAACCATGACATATTTTTTTTATGCCTCTGACTATAAGTTGCATTATCATAGAGTCATAGTAGATGAACTGATTTATGCACACATCTCGCTTTTAAGATGTACTATTTCTTATTCTACATGGGTCTATATATTTCTGCCAAACTTTCAGATTAAAAGATGAGCAGTACCAGGATGGTTGTTAGTTACTGTTTGTGCATTTAGCGACTGTTCAAATTGACCTTGGTAGTTGGTATCATGATCGATGCATTTTTTTCATCTCATTATGCTTTCTATACACAGATTCATCATGTGGGGAACTTGTAGTGAATCAGTATGCTTCATTGTAACTTTCACTAGTTACATTTTTCCTGTTCTCAAAATGTTGCCTCTTTCTAGCATATGTATAATTTGACATTGTGATATGTGCTTGAACATTTTTTTTAGTGATTTCCCAAACTTTACAAGTACTAGAACTGATGGTTGTGCTGAATTTTTGTGTGCAGTTTGGCTTATCGATGTCGAAATTACACATAGCTGGTCTGCTGTTGATACACATGGAAAAGTTCCGGTAAGAATATTTTTTCTCCTGTGATTATACATTAATTTACCGGAGAGCATGCTGAATTCTCCCTCTTATCAGATAGCTCGAGCTGGGCAGTCTGTATCTCTAGTCGGATCTAGATTAATAATGTTTGGTGGAGAGGATAACAAGAGGAGGCTTCTGAACGATCTTCATGTACTTGACTTGGAGACAATGATGTGGGAAGAGGTTACAACAGAGTAAGAGTTTACTTATTAGTTATGCTAAATATTGCTTTATGCATTTCTATTGGATGTCGAATTTAGCCCTCTCTTTGTTATTGTGAAACAGGAAAGGTGGCCCAGCTCCTAGGTATGATCATTCGTCTGCTGTTTATGCAGACAATTATCTTCTAATCTTTGGCGGTTCCTCTCACTCCACATGCTTCAGTGATCTGTACTTACTTGACTTGCAAAGTGTAAGCACTGAATGTTCTTATATATTATGCTATACAAGTACATTTATGCATTAAGTGAAAATGTCACATTCCATAAATCTGCTAAGCCAAATGTTACTTGATAAATTCATCTATATTTAGTCGTTCTTTGAAAGCCAATTAAAGATCGTCAAAATCTTCACATGCGTTCGTAGTTATCAAGTTAATAGTACTACAGGGTTGAATTTGTTCATATCAAAACAAATACTAGGATGTAATTCCATTCCACTATCGCTAGCAGTAACTGGTACACATCATAAGCGCATACAGACACGTTTATCAAATCATGTTGTACTCTGCACAGAAGGGATACTTTTGAGGGATTATTCTCTGGAGCCAAGTTTAACACTTGACTTTAGGACTCAAATGAAGCTTGTGTAAATAATGTTTTATCTTTAACAGCTGGAGTGGTCTCAACCTGACACTCAAGGTGTACATATAACTCCTAGGAGTGGTCATGCTGGTACGATGATTGATGAAAATTGGTACATAGTTGGTGGTGGAGATAATGCAAGTGGTAATTCCTGAACGCATGTTGCTGTGTTTAACTTTTTTATTAAATTCTTTTTGCACCGCTCTTTCAAATCCAGCATCTAAGGAAAATGCACCTGTTTGTAGGTTCCACTGATACAATTGTACTGAATGCTTCCAAGTTTGTCTGGTCCGTGGTCACCAGTGTGCCAGTTCGAGATCCACTTGCTTGTGAGGTGAGCAGTATTTGGACAGTTGTGCTGACTTGTTCAATCATAAAGAATTCTCAAACAAATTCATGTTCTGGAACCTCTTAATGATATCACATACAATCTTCGCATAGTTTTGAGAAAAATCATGTTCCAGAAGTACATAACTATGATAATGGAATTGGTTCATACTACACTTTTTTTGCCTGCCGAACCATTCTTTATTTGTAAAATTAGATGATTATTCACGAAGTTTTTCTACATATACCAGTTGACTTCATTTTCTTACATTGGTTTCCGATAAATGCCAGGGTACTTAAATTCTAGTTGAAAAGAAATTCCATGTGAACTTAGAGAGAACCAAACATACTGCAACTTGTGTTAGTTTCAGCTGCAATACTTTAACTGTGACTTAAAATCCCACCTTTCAATGCCTTCTATAGGGTAACACAGAAAGATGTTATCAATCAATATGCTCAATCAGTTTTCCTGTCAAACAAGATGCCTAGAGCTCGAGCTTTTCATAATGCGGTGAATTACTGACATTCTGTACAACTTTATTTTTCTCTTTTCCAGGGTCTCACTCTTTGCTCAACCACAGTTGATGGCGAAAAGGTTCTAATTGCATTTGGTGGTTACAATGGGAAATACAACAATGAGGTAATCACTTTGAGCGAATAAATACCGTGCATAGTATTTTGTTCAAATCGATCCCTCTGTAGAATTTTCTCTATAGATGTCAGGCGTCATGCTTATCTGAACTTTTCTTTAATATGTGGTGCCTCTAGTGCTTGACTTATTGAGTATAGCTGTCATTACATTGACGGAATGAAGTTGCATATCCTCTATTGTCCCTTTTTAGTGCTCTTTGTTTCCGTTAGCGAATTTTTGGTGCTCTTTGTTTCTGTTAGCAATATTCGTCAGCGTCTGAGGAAACTGATGGCTCTATGCAGGTATTTGTGATGAAACCCAAGCCAAGAAATTTCGTGCAACCTCGTCTTCTCCAATCTCCAGCTGCCGCCGCAGCCGCTGCTTCTGTGACAGCTGCCTATGCTGTAATAACTGCTACAGATGAGAAAACTAAAGACATTGTTGCCACTGATGATTTAGAAGTGAAGAGAGCTGAACCTGGAAGTTCTTCCAAACAAACTGCTTCTGAAATTGATGCACTTAATGGGGAGAAAGGAGAACTAGAGTCTCGACTTGCAGACGTTCGTGCTGAAAACTCGAAGCTAAAGGACAGACTAGATTTGGTGAAGTTGTCCTATGGTGAATTAACAAAGGTAAAACCGTCTTTCCATTTGTTTCTTGTAGAGATCAAACTTTCTCTGATTCTGCATAATAAATTCCCACTGTTTTCTCCTTTTCATTTCAAGGAACTTAAATCAGTTGAAAACCAGCTAGCTTCCGAGGGTTCAAGATGCCAGAAACTGGAGGTTCTGAACTTGCACGCTGCAATTACTAAAGAGCATCAACACACATATTTTCAACTCTCCTTTTTATGTTTCTGATTGCTTACGTCTTTCTTTTCTCTGATCAAATCAGTCCCAAATTGCTGCCGCACATAAAAGGTTGGAGTCTGCTGGTTCTTTGGAAAATGAACTGGAAGTATTGCAGCAACAAATGTCTCAGGCGGAACAAACCATGACAGCTTCTCAGAGACGGAAATCTGGGGGCGTGTGGAAGTGGGTGGCAGGAAGTGCAGAGGTCTCTGACAATGAATAGTAAGTCTTATGCGCAACTTTTTTTTGGATGGAACAATGTCTGATGTACTTGCGTTGGGTTGTTATCGAAGCTTTGTGGTATCTGTGAAACGAACATTAAAGTGTGGATATCTTTAAAAACTTTGCATCTATGTTTCTATATGAAAAGATAATCTGAAAAGTGTCATTTCTCGACAAAATTGTACCGCATATATATAAAACCCATATAGGATGAAAATCTTGTGGCCTAGTTTAGGTTTTGATGTTAATCTCTACTGTGCATATTTTTTCCGAAACAATTTCCTGTATTCTTACCGAACCAATAACAGCAAAAGCCGTCACTCGAAGTTCTAGGTGTATAGAAATGTAACTGTACGATAAAGTTGCATTCCTTTTCATGAATTGAAGTCGTATTATGCTGTTTTGTCACTGTAGATGCCACCTCTGCTGAACTTGCTCAAATTTTCATAGTTGAACTTACAAGGGTGTGCTTAACTCATACAATGCCAGGTCCACCAAGTCAAGCTTGATTTCCTTAAACTATAACCCATACAAGCTCTCAGTTCTCTTTTTTGGATACCCTTTCAATCTGCCATAGAGTACCCGTAACTCTTGAAGCACTCTATGCCAGGTCCATCAAGACAAGCAGCCACCCAACAGCGAATGACGACGTAAGCGAAGCTGCTACAGTTTTGAGACGGCTTGTTTTTCGCAGGCTACTGGGTGCCTCCTCAAGATCTTGCCCGCGATTGATTTCGTCAAAACGTCTCCGAAGACAGCCTTTTGGATCTTCTGTAGTGGCGCCACCTGGTAGAACTTTTCCGTAGGCCAGTTTAGACAATTGCACAGAAAAAGCATGGCACCATACATACAAGTATACCGAAGATTGTACCGCATTGGAAATATAATTGGTTGGGGGTTATTAGCTTTCTTTTTCATCATACAGCAATACAAATATGTTCATTGGTTTGTGGTACAAACATGTTCATTGGTTGCGGCGACTGGAGGAAATACATTTTTGTTTATAGCGTAAATTTATACTATCAACTGATTTTGATTCAGGTGTTAACGTCGTTTTATATGCAATGAATGTAGTCTTACCAGATATGTGGCTTCTTTCGCTGCCGACATTTGATCTGTCATTTTGCCCTTGTGCCTGAAAAGATTTTATACAGTATTACAGTATACTTCATGTGATTGTCCAATCCAATTATGTGGTAATGTACTTGAAAAGATTTGAACATGTGAAATGGAGTCTTACTGTATGGCTAGAGGGCTTGCTTCAGGCTGCCCGAACAGCAGAGCTCCCAGCTCTGCCGGAGCCACCTGCACCTGCTGCTCCGGAGCCGTCTCTGTTTCTACCTGCGGCGCGTCCGACATCTCGGTCAGCTCGACCCACGGCAGCCTCCGCCGGAGCGCCTGCCTGGCGTCCTCTGCCAGCGGCGCGTGCGCCACCACCGTCACCCTCCTCAGCGTGGCGAGCTTCCCCTGCGGCGCCATGGGAGCGGCGAGCGTTGCTGCTGCCTCGGTCGTCATGACAAGGTCGGTGGCGCCGTGGGCGGCCACGGTGTCTCGCAGGTCGGAGGACCGCGGCAGGAGCACCGTGGTCACCCCGGCGGCGGGGAGCCCGAGTGCGAGCAGCGCCAGGCCACCGTGGACGCCGGCGCCCCAGGCCGGGAGACAGGCCAGGCAAACTCGGCCCTCGTCCGGCGAGCTTGCACCGGCGTCGGCCACGGCAAGACGAGGTCGGCGTGCGTCGTGGTCACGGCCTGCCTGCCCACCGACGAGTAGACCACGATCGCCGCGTCCCACGGGCCAGGGCTGTCCTCGGCAAAGGCTTCCAAGGCTGTCGGGTCGCCGCCGTCCATGAGCTCCTCTGCCGAGAGCGCCCGCGGGTCCGGCGACCGGGAGGTCAGAAGAAGCGGCGCCGCGACGACGCCAGCCACCTTCTTCGCCATCTCCGGCCCGGCGACCACGATCGCCGCGCCGGACGCGTGCGCCGCAGCGGCGATCTCGGCGGGCGTGGCATCCGGGTGGGCGGTGACCACCACACAGCCGGCCGCAAGGACGCCGAGGATTATCGGCGGGAGGAGGAGCGGGTCGTCGTCAGGTGAGAGGAGCAGGATGACGGCGTCGCCGCGGCGGAGGCCCAGCCCGAGGCGCAGCGCGGAGGCGAGCGAGAGCGCGGAGCGGCGGAGGGCGGCGAAGGAGAGCGCGCGGCCCGTGGTGGCGTCGACGAAGGCGGCGTTGTCCGCGGCTGCCGCGTCCGGGTGCGGTAGGCGGGACAACACGAACGCCGCCGCGTCGGCGCCGGCGCACTCGAAGGTCTCGGCCTCCATGTCGCGCGATGGCTCTTCCTCTCTGGGGCGTAACGCGCTAAGGATTTCTGGAGTTTAAAAGGGCATGTCAGTTGGTTCGGTTTTGGCGCGCGCGAGACGGCGGGAGGACGGACTGACTCGGCCTCGTGGAGTCCGGCGGGAGGTTTGTCTGGTGGCGTCGACGACGAGGTGAACGCCATGGACGGCAGCAGCTATGCAAATGTGCTGTCGTGGCATCGCCCAGGGCATATGCTTCTTGATCTACCGCTCTTTTGTCTACTGCATCAGTCTTCTACCTACAAAATCCGGTTGGCAATGGCATCGCATTTCATTTTCATTCGAGTGTGTACGAGAGAAACTTGATGTTGACTTGGCAAACAATAAGCTGTACATCAATTTCCTCACCTTGTTTGAAAGGAGAGTCGTAGTACAAGTGTACAACTGTCTCTGCTAAGCACTGTTGGTGTCCAAGTTTTTTCAGTACAGTGGTATTAAGGTAATCCCTTCGTTCGGAAAAGGATGTCTTAGATATATCTAGATTTGGATGTATGTGTACATACACATAAGGCCGAAACGAAGAGAGGAATAGTGAGTGGCCCATAAGAATACCCAAGTCTGTAGTAAGTTAGAGCCCATATAAAGGCCATTTCTCAGGCCCAAACCGTACCAAATCCGTTCTGGAGAGTGGATAAGAGAGTGCGCGTGCTAGATAGACACAAAGAGCAGAGAAAGCACTCCGCCTCGCGCAATGGCGTCGCCGTCGTGTGCATCCACGCTACCCTGGACCGCCGCCTTCTCCTCCTCACCCTCCTCCGCCTCCGCCTCCTCGCCGAGCCGCCTCCAGACGCGCCGCGCCCCGTCGCTGGTCATCGTCGCCCAGGGCAGGGTAAAGAAGTATCGCCAGGTCAGTCAGTCAGGCAGGACCCCATTTTTGTTTCCTGCAGACATTCGCCTCAATAGATAGGAAGAAGTGTCGATTGATTGGGCAATGAACAGCAGTCACACACGCTCGGATTAGTTGTTCCTTCCAAGGGATGTTATCTTCGTCAGGAAAAAAAATGTCCCGGTGATATTTGACACTACGAAAAAACAGTAGCAATGCAGCGTACTATCATCGGGAAACGGTTCAGATGTACCTGTACAACAAAATGGGAATTAAATTTGCATTTAGGCCTGCCTCGGTCATTGTGGGTTGCGGCTTAGAGGCGAATGCCGTTTTCCGACAGTGAATTCTTGATGTTCTGAGGTAAGAAATTACTGGCTTATGGAAACAACGATTTTAGGAAAGAATGCCTTCACATGTGGATATTACAGCCGAGTACCTGACAGTGCGCAAAGACTGTGCCATCATCTTGGCCTGACTGACTGTTATGGTATTTTTCTTTCAGTAGTGTGGTTCTGTATGCTATTTTCCTTCAGCTTCTTGGTTCTATGTAGGTCATACTGATGGATGACATCGAGGAAGTGGGTGGGAAAAAGGGGGACACGATGAAGGTGCGGGCGGGCTTCTACCGCAACTTCCTCCTCCCCAAGGGCAAGGCTACGCTGCTCACCCCAGACGTCCTCAAGTAACTTCCTGCCTTGCAATTGTTTGTCTGCTGTATCTACTGTGGAGCATTGTTCATGACCTTTATAGGTTATGCTAGTTCCAAATAATGAGTAAACGCAAGAAAATTTGATGAATGTTCGTTAATGTTTGTAAGTTTGTTCATGCCTGGTTCCAAAAAAATGTTCCCTTGCCTGCAAACTCAATCTGCATTAATTATGTGGTGGCCCATTCGAAAGCTTGATGCGTACGATCTTGGTGAACTTTGCTTCTGTTAAGAGCATATAACCATTTACACATGAGATGTGGTCTAATTTTTTAGTGAGTATGTGTAGTAGAGTGTTTCAACATAGGCAATGTTCAGTTTTTTTTTTGACAGAGAATGTGGTGTAATTTTTCTTGTGGTATGTTTTCTGTCTGTGGCTTGGACCGAGACATGAATCTGCATGTCTTTATTTTTTATTGAGTATGTCTCTAAGTAGAGTGTTCAACATAGACAATGTTCAGTATGGTATTATCGCGAGCTGATTTTTAAGTTTCTTTCCTTTGTTCCACTTTGTAGGGAAATGCAACTGGAGCAGGAGAGAATCGACGCTGAAAAGAAGCGGGTAAGAGAATACCTTTTGTAATGATCAATAAGGCATAAAGTTTCAAAACAGAAATAAAAAAGAAGTGAAGTTGCAGTGTCTGAAAAGCAAGCACATTGCATGTTAGCCTTAGCATCCTTATTTTTCTAGAGAGAAAGCATAGTCGCAGACTTGAGTTTAACCTCTGTATGGTATAATGATAAGTTTTGATCACGTCTCATTCCTCTGAATCCTGTACTGGTTGTTTGTTTAAGATTTTGAGCTCTCGAATGTTTGTACTTGAGTAGGTGAAAGAAGAGGCACAACAACTCGCGCGAGTTTTCGAGACAATCGGTGCATTCAAGGTGCCACGAAAAGGTGGAAAAGGAAAGCAAATCTTCGGGAGGCAAGTTATCCTAGTCGAACAATTCTCCATATATCTTCCTGTTCTCTGTTCACGTCCTCTGACAAATTTTCCCTGTACTCTCTGCAGCGTCACGTCGCAAGATCTTGTCGAGATCATAAAGTCACAGCTTAACAGGTAGGAAATCCTCTCAAGCTGGTACAACCTAACAGCAGTTTTGTTATCATCGCTATGCTTGCTTACCGGCAAACCATCGCAGGGATGTCGACAAGCGCCTGGTGGAGGTTCCGGAGATCCGCGAGGTCGGGGAGTACGTCGCGGAGATCAAGCTCCACCCGGATGTCACCGCGAAGGTGAGGCTGACAGTGTATGCCAAGTGAGCCCCGCGGCTGCTGGTGCAGATTCCGCAGTGGACTGTGAAGTCTGGCCTCGTCAGACACCACATATATTCTGAAAACTTTGTAATCGTTCTGCCTGGGACCCAGGATGAGTTTTACGATGTTGTTTATGGTGATGTATACGTTAGGAAAACACTGTGAAAAGCGGCTCTTGATTCTTGCCAAGTGAATATGTCAAATCCTTTTTTTCCATTATTTTGAGGAGATTTCGCTGAATCAGCCAGATTTTCATCTGTTGGTGGACAGTGTCCATGACCATGACTGCATGATCCTCCTACCTGTCACTCAAGCCAGCTCTGAATGTGTGTACTATCTTTAACAAGATTCTTTCGTGCGGATGCCGTAGACGACAGCAACTGGCTCTAGAGCGTTTTATTAATTGATTTGTGTGGTGGTTATATCATCTGTGGTTAACTTGTGATCGGCCGTCGCAGGAGCAGAGTGTGGGTGGCCGTCGTTTTCTTTCCCCGGTGGTTGCTGGCTGGCTATTTTGTTTTCGGCAAGCGGCGGTGCCGTCCGACGGGCCAGCGCTTATTGATTCACATGTTAGATCCTCTCTCGGTGTCTGTAGTAGTGTGAAAAAAAATCCTGCCCTGATTTGAAACATGTTGATATTACTCCATAACTGATCGAGACTGCCGGCCAGCTCACAAAAGGGGTTGCAGTGACCAGGCCCGGGCGACTGTTTACCAAAACATAGGTCTCCACAAAGTCGTAAGACCATGTATGGGGGCTGACGCCTCCCCAGTGCCGGAAGGTTAAGGAAGTTGGTGAACTGATGACAGGGAAGCCGGCGACCGAAGCCCTTGGTTCCGGAGGAGCAAGTCCGAAAGGTTGAGAAATAGAACCATCTTATTTGATTAGTTCCCAATAGCCATGAGATGATCATCTTAGGGTCATCCTTTTGTCAACGGATGCTCCTATTACACTCGTAGTCTCTGAAGGATGAGAACCCACTATGTAGCATCTATATCGATAATTCAAGCATTGTATACGTCATTAGTCCGATTCTTTGCGGGAACTACCCGTAATAACGAAGCCTATATACATTTGTTTCTTCTGCTAGACGAAAACATACCACATGCACCACAGCCAGCATGAGTGAGCGGGCGACGGGAGCCTCGCGCCGGCGGCGGCTGACGCTGCCGCCAAACGGCCTCTCGCCGGAGCGGACAACTTGTACGCCGGCGGTAGACTCGGGTGGCTCGGTAGGGTCGAGGTACTCTGTCCTCGTTGAGGAGAACCCGTCCGACGATGAAGATTGCCTCTCGGAGGTTCCATTCGAGGCCGCCATGGAGGTCCTGGACGAGGAGGTGCCGGAAGCTAGCTGGACTACGGTCAAGAGGAAAGGCCGGTGGACCGACGAGGAGATCGCAACGGAGTTCTGGAACGAGATTGGGTTCCCAACGCCGGCGTCTAGGGTTTGGGAGAGGAGGTCTGCGTCGCCGCCCAAGGCCAACCCCGACGAGATGCCGTCCTCGCCTGCGCTGGGGATGCCATCGAGCCCAACGGGGCTGCAGGGAAGAACGCCGGCCAGCTCTGGGCGTGGCCGGTCTACCTCGCCGGCGTCGGTGTCGGGAGCGGTGCTGTCGAAGCCGGTTAGGCTCGGATGGCGCGGTCCTCTTCCTCGCGCTCGGATTACGCCACCGACCGTCCTAGGCATGTTCCTACCGGCGGCGTCAATGCTACCGACGACGGAGATGGCGGCGTACCGGAGAAGGTCCCTGTAGCACCCTTGCTTAAAAAGCATAGGTACATTGCGAAATATGCCAGTCTCTGGATCAATAAGACTTGCACTCACCAACAGATTGTAATATCATGCATCAATGTCAGAAATTATTACAACGCAAGTACGAATGATCCATAAAATACTTTATTACAACTGCGCATAGCCAAAGGCTAGCTTGAAACAATAAATTGTTCAACACTTATTCAGAGTTCACACGCAAAATAAATATAACACGGAGCTCCATCATCTCCATGCGCCACTGGCGAACATGTTGGTTGTAAGCTCGAAACTGACGACGTCACTCCTGATCGGACGAACCTGCAACATGTAAGTTGCAGCCCAGAATGTTTGGGTCAGATGCCGTTCGACTGGCTGGCAAGTGAATACTGGTGGAATATAAGATGGCAAGACTAATTCTACATGCTTATATGGCTGGTGGAGTTCAAGGCTATTGCATAAAGCCAATTTTGTCCTACTTTTCATAAACATTTTTATTTCTTAACAACAACATGAGACACAACCCTGGACTCATCCAGTGTCTCATTTAACCCGAGTTCACCCATCAAATTTTATTATGAAATTGGAATGATGAGATTTTTCCATACACTACAATGTTCGAAGACACGCATTGTCCATAACCGGGGACACGGCTAAGATCTTAGTTTGACACACTCTGCAGAGCTGGTGCACTTTCACCACTAGACCTGATCAACCCAAACTATCCTTTACACTCATTTAGTGATAAGGAAAAGAAGAAGATCGAGACGAGACTTTTCAGAAGTATTTTCCCATGGTACTACTAGCGAGATCACTGCCCACCTATCCCGCTACATCTTCAGATCTCACTGACCCAGGTCCACACAACATACTCCGTCAAGACAGAGCCCATATGACTAGTGGTTGCACGCTTCGGCAACAAACATGAAGTGACTTAAAATCTCGATACCCTGGGTGGCATTCCACAAGTGAGCGTAAACAAGACAGCCATAGACATGACCCATGAATGGCCACTCCACTCACATCATCCTCTATCAAACCAATCCACCCAGGCAGTAAATTAATTTAGTGGAGTTTTGAAATATCACATCTACAATAAAACAATCATTTTTGCAGCATGTACTTCCACTAAATTATAATAGGTCACTACCAAGGTGGTCATATGGCTACCCTACAAGGTTTGCATAGCATAATATAACATAGTAGTACCTATCATGCATACTACTAAAATATCTACAAATGCAATAAAACGAAAATAGTAGGTCATTTATGCTTGTGCAAGTTATTCACTTGCCTTCGTAGTAGTTCGTGTTGCTGCAGCACTCACAACTCGCTCTGCACTCTTCACAATCTAACCAAACAATAAATACAAGTTCAATGCAAATCACAAATAGCATTACAAAAATAATGTATGCATGGAAAAATGCAGAGGTGACACAATTTCAAGTCAAGCAACAAATATTATTTTAGTTCTCTGGTATAAACTATATGCATGATGCTCATGTCAATTTTTAATATGTTTAATAAAATAAAACAATTTTGATTAGCTAAATACTAGTTTTTAAACATCTGTAATGAACGCTATTAAACATGATGCAAACATGCAAACTTTTGTGCCCACGGTCTTCTACACAAAAATCTGAGCATTTTGGTATAAAGAACGTAATTTTTGGACAAGTAAAACTAAAGATATGGATTTTACAAGTTTGCCCTATTTTCTGGAATTTTAACAAAATCGTGGTCAACATGTTGACCGGGTTGACTGGGCTGGCGACGTGGCGCTGACGCGGCGCTGACCGTGCGGTTGACTCAGCTGCCACACGGCGGCGTCTGATTCGCCCATACCCTTTCATCAAGCTGTTCTAATCTGAACCATTGATCGTCGATCCGACGGACGAAAACGAATCCATCCATGGCTGCTGGAGGTACTCACCGGAGAAGATGACGGTAACGAACTGCGGCTTGGTTGCGATGGTAAACGGCGTTCTGCTGCTCCCCCAAGCTTGGCGACGGCAGAAATCGGCAGAGACGATCACGACGAACCCGACGGCGTACTCGGTGACGTTTCCGGCTGATCCGATCGAAGGCGGCGACTGCTTCCCGAGCTGCTGTACCGGCGGCGCTCCGGCGACGAGAACGGGCGTCCTAGTCGACCGTTTCAAGAAAAGAAAATTTTAGGAGGTGCGAAAAAGCGACGGTGAAAGTATTGACAAGGCTAGAGAGGTTAGAATTGTGCGAGGCGGCGGCGAAAAGCTTCGAACCTCGTCAATGGCGGCGGCGGCGGTAGATCGATCTCGACCAAAAATTTGGGAAGCCTGGCGGCCGGTTTTTGGGGAAAGTTGGGGGAAACTATGGATAGGGTTTAGGGGTTTATATAGCACGAAGTTTCGTGGCAAACGGATAAGTAAATCGGGAGAAATCGAGGATTTCGCGGACAGCTCGAACTGAAACGAACTCGTGTTCGTTCCTGGAAGTTCTGCACGTACGTGAAGCTGTGTTGGGCTGATCACCTTAATGGGCCGAAGCTAGCTGGCTGGCTGGTCCGTTTCCTTTTTTTTTAAACCTTTTCCTATTTGTTTTTCCTAATAGAAGTAGCTATACAACTCCAAAATGAGTACAATAAAATACAGGAAAATTCTTGTGAATTGTAGTTCATAAAATAAGGTGATTTAGCACAGTTTGCTTGTGAAAAATAATAGAAGATAGTTTTGTACTTATATTGTACATAAACATTGTTTGTTCGGTTTAAACTAATGCACTTTTAAAAGAAATGCACAACCAAATGCAGATGATGCATGCCATGCATGATTTTATTTTTCCAATCAAAATATATATAGTTTTCAAAAGTTTTTTTTATTTTCCAAAATTTTGAAAAAACTTGGGATGTTACAGACTACCACCCTTAAAAAGAATCTCGTCCTCGAGATTCGAAGAGGCTAGAAAGAAAGATAGGTTTGGACAACTGGGTTTAGATTATCTCGGTGGCTACCACCCTTAAAAAAGACTTTTCTAAATAGTCTAGAACTCTTATCTTCATCTCTTTATCATCCTTACTTTTATGGTATATCATGTACCAGCTCCTTGTTGGTATTTGGGGTCTTGAATCCTTAAGTAGAACTTTCCTTCACGGTATACCAACAAATGACTTGGCACTGAAGGATCACTATGTTGTTAACTCAACATACCAAGGTGAGAGGATTCAACAAAATCCCGATTAACACATATCACTTGTGCTCTCTGCGGCTTCATCTTCTCAGCTTCCAGCTTCCATGCGGCTAACGTAACTCTCATGGTAGGCAAAAAACTTCCATTGCAGGATACCTCCAAAACTTGGTTTGTGTTTATCCTCACCGTATATCATACGTTTCGGCAACACTTGCCTCACATAGGGTTATATATATCTTACCATTCTAGGGTTTAGGATTAATATCGTCGCCTCTCGACTAGGGTTCAAGGTACACATGATTCATCTATCCAACATAATGAGTGTGAATAATAGGAGTAGTAGGAGTGGTGATCAATCCATCCCGCACCCATATCATTTTCCCCACATGCAAATAGGTAACTCACGCAATCTAACACTCGGTCAAACCTCACTTATATCACAGAATGTTTCCAACCTGTAAGACAAACCTGAACTAAACTATCAGTCCTCAAGCTAGTTGGTTGCGTAAACACTTATACAGCACTGGCTTGATAGTCATAGATTCTTCATCGATCATTCTTCTGGTGCGATAAGCTCTCCATGATGTCTTAGCTTATTTAACTGAGACTCCACATTTATATCTTTATTTGCCGATTCACTAGTTGCTCCTTAGGATAGGATGCACTGAGTAGAAATGTGATTGGTCATGACATTCCTTGGATGAATATCCCATTTCTTCGTAAACTTGGCAGGCTTGAAGTTTTGTGACAACAACTTCTTTGAACTTCTCGTTATCATGGTATGTCCATGGTTGGTTGTTGTTTTGGGTGGCCAGGTTCTAGATCATCAGTTGAATCAACAGAGCTTGGGTTTAGCATGGATGAGTAGAGACAGAAAGATTTAGAAAAATGTTTGTACCCACACAATCAATCAAATAACAACACATCACAAGGCAAGCAAGCAAACACAAAACAACCCATATTTTATAAATTTCGAAATTTAAAGTTTTGAAAACACCACTAATACGATATAGGTTCTAAAGCAAGCGTACTAGTACTGCCATACCACATTTTGATAGGTCAATACTCAAACGAATGAATGCTAATAAGAATGTAAATGGTGGTCAATCTAATCACTTCTTGAAAAGTCCCTTGCGGGTCCTAGCACCCAAGCGTGTACGGGAGCGAGTGTGCCGTGAGGGTCCGTCATACGGGACATTCACTAAAGGCTCATCTGCCGTGCTCTTCACTCCTTGTTCCTTCTGGGCTGCTAGTGCCTCCTCCAGCTTCTTCAGCTCCACATTCTCCTTGAATAGGAGTTCTCTGCGCTCTATCATTAACTTCATGGTTTTGACCAAGATACCATTGAACACTTTGTTCTCGAGAAGTTCCTCCTCCAGCTTCTGGGGTTCCTGCAACCTCTCAATTTTCCCTTCCAGCTCTTTGTTGGTTTCTGCAAGTCCCTTGTTGGCCTCCTGAAGTTCCTTCCTCTTATTGTCCACGTACACATTTGCTTTCTCGCACATCTCGATCTTGGCATTAGCTTCCTCGAATGCATTAATAGAAGATAGTTTTGTACTTATATTGTACATAAACATTGTTTGTTCGGTTTAAACTAATGCACTTTTAAAAGAAATGCACAACCAAATGCAGATGATGCATGCCATGCATGATTTTATTTTTCCAATCAAAATATATATAGTTTTCAAAAGTTTTTTTTTTATTTTCCAAAATTTTGAAAAAACTTGGGATGTTACAGTCCCCGATCCCATGATTGCGGATCACAGCGTTGACCCGGAAGTCGAAGTTCAAAATTTGTGGATAGGTGGGACCGTGGTGCAGGAAGATCCGGACCGCACATCGCCCTGGGCTTACCTCGGCCGTCGATTTGCGGGTCTCTGGAGAAGTGTGGACTGCTCGGTACGTAGGGTTCCAGGCAACGCCGCATCGGGCTCCTCCACGACTCGAAGCTTCGCTGCGAACGCAACACGCTCTGCCCCACGCCGCGGCCGGCTCCCACAGCTGTGACCTCCTCGCATTCCCCTCCGAGATCCTACGCCAAGGTCGTCGCGGCGCCGGTAGCCATGTCGGCTTCAGGCGGCCCCGGTGGGCTGGCGGGGAGCGGGCAGCGAGGGGCTCAATAGATGCCGGACCAGCTCCCCGAGACAAGGGCGCCCATGATCTTCGGCCGGAACGCCGGTCCCCGTACCGGCCAAGCTGCGAGGCCGACGAGTGGGAAAGTGCAGGCCGCGGGGCCTTCTGCCACGGCTGCCCGTTTCGCTGTCGCGCCGGCGGTCGTGACGCCGGTTGTGTTGAACCCGTCGACGGTGACGACGGTCCCATTCGTGGTCGGTACAGCCGTAACCAAGAAAAAGCAAAAGAAAAAGAAGCCCGCGGCGACGGGAACTGCTGGTGTTAGCACCGCCCCGGGTACTGCTGTCACTACTGCTGTTGACGGCTCTTCTGCGGTGACTGCCGCGGTTGGCCAAGGGGAACCTGCGGCAAAGAGGAAGAGATGCTCTAACTGCAAGGTTGATTCCCATGAAACAAAGGAGTGTTCGGTGGACCGGTACTGCTACTTCTGCGATAAGGTTGTGCACCCGACTCTTCGCTGTCCCATATTGAGGCTGCCAAAGCCGTGCGAGGACACCATGTTCAGCCACCTCCCTGACGGTATCTTCAAGCCAGAGTTGGCTCCGAGCTCTTGTCCTGTGGCCATTGTAACGGTAACCGGTGAGCCAGTGTCAGCGGAGATGATTCAAACCTTGCTAGCTCGTTTTTGCCCATTGCAGACTGCTTGGTGTTGGGAGGCTATTCCACACTAGGAAGACCCTTTCCTGGTTAATTTCCCTTCTATGGCGGATTTGGACATAATGAATGGGTTTGAACTAGGGGTGCCAAAACAACATTCGTGGATTACTTTGGATATTTGGAAACCAGAGGAGATCTTGCCCACGGCGGAGTTGACACCGACTTGATTGCATGTAGCTGGAGTGCCTAACACGATGCGTCATTTTCTGGGTCTGTGGGCAGTGGGTACTCTCATTGGCAAGACCATGGAAGTGGACCTTTTGGCTCTCCGGCGACACAACGTGGTTCGAGTTTTGGTGGCTATGCGCAACCCCAAATTGTTTGAGACAAGGGTTGTTAAAGCCGATGCCTTTGTGATGCTCAAGGGGTTCTCTTTTCGGTTCACCACGGAGGCGGCGGACTACGTCCTCGAGCCGGATTTTGTACCCTTCATATGGAGGCAGAACGAGAAGGATGATGATGCAAGCGGTATGGAGGAAAAAGACCGACATGAGTTACAGCTGAATGCACCGCCGAGAGCCACAGATGGAGACACTCACATGCCTCAGGCGAATACCACGGGACCGGCTGGTTCAGCTCTTGAGATGTTAGGGTCATTGGATGTGCTTCATGGCATCGCTGTTACTCTGTTTAATCCAAACCCCCAAACTCTGAGAGGGAAAGAAATTGTCGCACATCTTGTTTCGCCTAGACGGATGGGACGGTGGCTGTGCAGGAAAATATGCAGGGTGCTAGAAGCTGCACAGGGCTGGATGTCACTCGGTCCCCGTTGGGCCGTTCAACGTCGCCTAGTGCGGCTGACAGTGTGATTGCGTGGATCACACGTTCGCTGGGAGATCCCAAGAGGAAGGTATGAAGCAGTATAGCAGCAGTTTCCCTCAATATGAAACCAAGGTTTAATCGACTAGTAGGAGCAAGAAATCACTTCTGAAGGTTGTTGGTGGTGCCGTTACTCGATCACCAACGTGGAATCTGCACACAACACAATCAAACTAATTTGCCCCAATGAAACAGTGAGGTTGTCAATCTTACCGGCTTGCTGAAAACAAAGGATTAAACGTATGGTGTGGAAAACAGTAGTAAATTGCAGCGAATGAAAAGAAACAGTGTTTGCAGTTGGTTGTATTATCAGTGTAAAAGAATGGACCGGGGTCCACAGTTCACTAGTGGTGTCTCTTCATAAAAGATAACTAACATGCTAGGTGAACAAATTACAGCTGGGTAATTGACAAAATATTAAGCGCATGATAATGCATATATATGACATGATGATTACTATGATATTCATGTGGGCATTACGACAAAATACATAGACCGTTATCCAACAGCGTCTATGACTAATAATCCACCGTCAGGTTGTCGTACCGAGTTCCCCGTTGGTATTAAGTTGCAAGCAGCGGATAATTGCATTAAGTAATGTGCGTAAAGTAAACAAATGCATTAGACCTAACGACGTACCCTTAAGCTAAGCATCGGTTATTTTATCCCTAGTGGCAACATCACATCCACAATCTTAGAAGTTATTGTCACTCTCCCAGATTACCGGAGGCATGAACCCACTATCTAGCATAAATACTCACTCTTGGAGTTACAAGCATCTACTAGTAACGGAAAGCATGCAAGATCATAAATAACATATAAGATAGATTGATAATCAACTTGACATAGTATTCAATATTCATCGGATCCCAGCAAACACAACATGTAGCATTACAATAAGATGATCTTGATCATGATAGGCAGCTCACAAGATCTAAACATGATAGCATAAAGTGGAGAGACAACCATCTAGCTACTGCCATGGACCCGTAGTCCAAAGATGAACTACTCACGCATCACTCCGGAGGCAGGCATGGTGATGTAGAGCCCTCCGGTGATGATTCCCCTCCCCGGCAGGGTGCCGGGAAGAGCTTCTGAACCCTCCCGAGCTAGGGTTGACGGCGGCGGCGTCTCTGGAACTTTTCGTGGATAATGGCTCGGGTATTTAGGGTTTTCGCGTCGGGAGGAATAAATAGGCCAAAGGGCGGCGGCTGCGGAGCAACGAGTGCCCCACACCACCCCACGGTGCGGCAGGGGGGCCCGCGCAGCCCCATGGTGTGGGTGCCACGTGGCCCTCCTCCGTCTCTCTTCTGGACTCCGTCTTCGTGTTGGAAAAATTGAAGGTTCTGTCCAAGTTTCGTCCAATTCTGAGAATATTTCCAGACTAGCTTTTCTGTAATACAAAAACAACAGAAAACAGGAACTGGCACTGTGGCATCTTGTTAATAGGTTAGTCCAAGAAAATGTATAAAAATGCTATGAAGTGTATATAAAACATGTAACAATTGGTATAATATCAACATAGAACATCAAAAATTATAGATATGTTTGAGACGTATCACAGTGCGATGGCCGGGCAGGCCTTCACGGGAGGCGCACCGGCGGCTGCTGGGCCTCGGGCTGTGGCTAACTCGCCGTCGCCCAGGGCTGCTGCTGGGCTGTGAGCGGTCGCCTGCTATCCGTCGCCCACGGCGGGAGAGCAGCCATGTGAGCTTCCTGGGCTCGAAGCAGTGGCCGGACCAGGAGGGTCTCCTGCTATGCCTGGGAGGCTAGCCAGCGTTGAAGAGGCTGCTGTCTAGCCGGACACGCAGCTGATCGCTGATGTTCCCGTGCAGCAGTCAGGCGCCAGCGTCGGGGAGGCTGCTGTCCAGCCAAACACGCAGCTGATCGCTGCTGTTCCCGCGCAGCAGTCATGTGCTGCACTGCTCTTCGACGACCCAGCGATGCCCGCGCGCTTGTCGACACTGGGTGTGGGCTCTACATCACCATTGCCTTCCCCGGTGCCGACCCTGTTGAGGAGGAGCGAGAGGCACCTCGTGGCCGTCGATGGCTCCTCCGCTACGGATGAGGACTCCATGGCGAAGGCTATGCGACGCAAGGCGGAGCACAACCTGGACAAATCTGGTATGAACAAATCCCCGAAGTCGTTTCTTGCCTTTTCAAATTCGAGTATCTCAGCTAAATTGAATAGTGTAGGATTTTCTTTGGGTAATAATGTTGAAAAGATTGTTATAGTGACTAATGCACTAAGACATTTGGAATATGACCGGTTAACAGTCATCCCAAAAGTCTCGTGTAAGTCGCTTACTACTCACACAGATGAGGAGGAGCTAAATGACACAATTGATGTCCAGCTACTCTCACATCTAGTGGGTGATGTATCGGAGGGTGGCTTAGACGAGGCGATGCTAAGTTCAATATATGATCTCAAAGCGTCTGGCCGCAAGTCCAAAGCAGATTCTCATAAGAAAATAATAAAACACCACGGAAAAAGGCAAAGTTCTCCACACCTCTAATTGTTTCCCGATGAATGGCATATTCGAAAATAGCAGAGATCTTCGTGACTTGGCTAAACATGCTCGTATTGCTGATTCTATTTGGGATCATCGTTTGGATTTTGTGGGAATTTCTGGTAAACGCGACTTCTCTGCGAGTCTACTTAACCGCTTGTCCGGTGGGGTAGAATTCACATGGAAGTCACGTCCGCCACGTGGTTGGTCTGGGGGAATTTTACTAGGCGTCAGAACAGAGACCATGGATGTGTTGGCTAGTTCAGAAGGGGACTTTCATATTAAGTTCCACATCCGTAACAAAGCTGACAACTTCACATGGACTCTTGTCGCTATGTACGGTGTGGCCCAAGATGAATATAAGTCTGCTTTTCTCAGAGAGTTGGTGAACCTGGTAAAAGATAATCCATACCCTATTATTATAGGTGGAGATTTTAATTTGCTAAGGTTCCCGCATGAGAAGAGTAGAGGCAGATTTGACAATTGATGGCCTCTCTTGTTCAATGCTGTAATTGACAGTCTTAGTCTAAGAGAGGTATCGATGATTGGGAGGCAATACACTTGGGCTAATAGCCTCCCAGAGCCAACATACGAAAAATTGGACCGTGTTTTGATGGACTCGGATTGGGAAATCAAATACCCAATGGTCTCAGTACGGGTTCTCGAACGTATCGAGGCATTGTCAGATCATGCACCCATACTGTTAACCACGGAACACCTAATCCATCTTGTAAACACCAATTCAAATTTGAATTGGGTTGGTTACATAGAGAAGTTTTTTTGAAATGGTTAAGATGGTGTGGGAAAGACCGGTGCCTGGTCTTACTCCAATCCAAAGGTGGAATAATAAAATAACGCATTGCGTAAACACCTGAAAGGTTGGGCTAGACATATGGTTGGTCAGCTAAAAAATGAGAAGCTTCGTTTGTCATCTATTATTGATGAGTTAGAGGCTTTTGCGGAAGTCAGACCGCTATCAACACAAGAGATCGATCTAAAAAATCGATCTAATGTCGAGATGGCGGGGCTTCTTCGTGAAGAGGAGCTTAAATGGTACCAACGATCAAAGCCCAATTTATTTTGGAAGGAGACTCGAATACGAGATACTTTCATAGTCTAGCTAATGGCAGACATAGAAAGAAACTCATTCATTCTCTGTCCAGGAGGAGGGTACGATTGAAGGCCATGAGCAACTAAAATCCTACATCACGAAGTATTACAAAAATTTGTTTGGTGAACCGAGGCACATAATTTCTCGCTCGACGAAACCCAAACAGATGATATTCCGCAAGTATCCGATCAGGAAAACGCCCATCTCACAGCTCCTTACTCAGTTGAGGAGGTGAAGAAGGCGGTATTCCAAATGGAACAAACAAAGCACTAGGTCCGGAGGTTTTCCTGCTGAGTTTTATCAAACTTTTTGGGACGTAATCCAATCGGACTTGCTCGAGATGTTTCATGCTTTGCATGCTGGACAACTCAAGCTATTTCGCCTAAATTTTGGTGAGATAATTTTGTTGCCAAAGGTTAATGGAGCAGAAAGGATTCAGCAATATAGACCTATCTGTCTTCTAAACGTTAGCTTCAAAATTTTCACTAAAACCGCTACTATTAGGCTTAATTCGGTGGCTGATCATGTTGTGAGGCCCACTCAAACGGCTTTTATGCAAGGTCGCAATATCCTTGATGGGGTTGTGATCCTACATGAAACTGTTCATGAGTTGCATCGGAAAAAGCTAATGGAGTCATTCTAAAAATAGACTTCGAAAAGGCTTATGACAAAGTCAAATGGTCTTTCCTACAACAAACACTCAGAATGAAAGGTTTTTCAGATGAGTGGCGCGCAATGATACATAATTTCGTTTCCGGAGGAAGTGTCGCCATCAAAGTGAATGACGATGTTGGTAGATACTTCCAAACGAAAAAGGGATTACGAAGGCGATCCTCTATCACCTATATTATTTAATATAGTTGCTGATATGTTAGCCATAATCATTGAGCGTGCGAAATTGGATGGGCAAATTGTTGGAGTGGTTCCGCACCTAGTGGATGGCGGATTATCCATTCTCCAATATGCTGACGATACAATTCTTTTTATGGAACATGACATGGAAAAGGCAAGAAACCTGAAATTAATATTATCAGCGTTCGAGCAACTTTCCGGTCTAAAAATTAACTTCCATAAAAGTGAAGTGTTTTGTTTTGGCGATGCTCAGGACGAGGCTACCAATATGCTGAGTTATTTGGCTGTGGGTTGGCCAGTTTCCAATTAGTTATCTTGGCATCCCAATTCACTTTAGGAGGCTAACGATAGCTCAATGGAAGCATGTTGAGGAAAGACTACAAAAAAGGTTGAGTAGTTGGAAAGGAAAATTATTATCCCTGGGTGGTAGGTTGGTTCTCATAAATTCAGTCCTAACTAATATGGTGCTGTATATGATATCCTTCTTCCAATTACCAAAGGGAGTCTTGCATCGATTGGATTACTTTCGATCTAGATTCTTTTGGCAAGGATAAAAAAAGAAATATCGGCTGGCAAAATGGGATGTAGTGTGCCGCCTAAGGACCATGGCGGTCTTGGGATTCATGACCTCAGGTCAAGAATAGAGCCCCCTCGGTAAATGGCTGTTTAAGCTTCTCACCGAAGATGGGGTGTGGCAAACTCTTCTTAGGAGGAAATACATAGGCTCAAGTGCACTATCACAGGTTTCTTGGAAACCAGGTGATTCACATTTTTGGGCTGGCCTAATGGCGACGAAGAAATTCTTCTTCCTATGGTTCTTTCTCCATTAAGGATGGGTCGGAGATAAGGTTCTGGGAGGATAGGTGGCTGGGAACTACCTCACTCAGAAACAATATCCAGCTTTATATAATATAGTCCTTGGACGTCACAAGAGTGATACACTTGCTCAAGTGTTGGTAGATAATACTCCAACTGTGACGTTCAGAAGAGATCTTGTTGGTCCCAGGCTGGTAGCTTGGCACGAGCTGCTACAGCGCCTAGCTTCTGTCAATTTGACACAAGGGTCTGATGAGTTTCGGTGGAATTTACACAATAATGGTAAATTCTCTGTGGACTCTATGTATACAGCACTAATCCAACCAGAAGTGCCGGTTGATAACAATTAGAAAATCTGGAAGATGAAGATTCCACTAAAAAACAAAGTTTTTGCGTGGTATCTTCGTCGAGGAGTTATTCTTACAAAGACAACCTTGCAAAACGCAATTGGCATGGAAGTAAACAGTGTGTCTCTGTCATAAAGATGAGACGATCAAACACTTATTCTTCGAGTGCAATTTGCTAGTTTTATATGGTCCATCATCCATATAGGTTCTACTATTTACCCACCAAAAGTATTGCCAATATTTTTGGCAATTGGCTGAATGGGGTGGATAATAGGTTTAAACAACTTATTAGGGTGGGAGCGCTTGCCGTAATATGGTCGCTTTGGCTATGTAGAAATGACAAGGTTTTTAATGATAAAAATTGTTCTCTTATGCAGGTTATCTACAGGACTACTGCTACTCTCCGTCGTGGTCTCAGTTGCAACGTGTGGGGCATCGAGACCTGTTTATGGAGGTGTGTACCGGACTGGAGGATACGGCGAGAGACTTTTTATCCCAACATGGATGGCAGCATAATTTGCGGATTGGCCCTCCACCACCATAGGCGTTCTTACAATTTCTCATTATGATATGTAATTTGCCTTTTTATGTTTCGAACTACAGACTCGTTTCGGCTGTGTGCATCTTGGTTATGCAGAGGCTGGGTGTAATACTTAAACCTTTTAAGTAATAAAGGTCCCTTTATCTAAAAAAATACATTTGTTTCTTCTATTTTGTTTGCATATTTTATCATTTTCTATTGAATGGGATTCTAAAATCATTGCTTAAAGCGGAAAAATTTAATTGGCGTACGCAGCATCGCTGAGGCAGTGTGATTACTAAAGTCAAATGGTCTTTCCTATAACAAACACTCAGAATGAAGTTTTTCAGATGAGTGGCGTGCAATGATACATAATTTCGTTTCCAGAGTAAGTGTCGCCATCAAAGTGAATGACGATGTTGGTAGATACTTCCAAACGAAAAAGGTATTACGACAGGGCGATCCTCTATCACATATATTATTTAATATAGTTGCTGATATGTTAGCCATAATCATTGAGCGTGCGAAATTGGATGGGCAAATTGTTGGAGTGGTTCCGCACCTAGTGGATGGCGGATTATCCATTCTCCAATATGCTGACGATACAATTCTTTTTATGGAACATGACATGGAAAAGGCAAGAAACCTGAAATTAATATTATTAGCGTTCGAGCAACTTTCCGGTCTAAAAATTAACTTCCATAAAAGTGAAGTGTTTTGTTTTGGCGATGCTCAGGACGAGGCTGACCAATACGCTGAGTTATTTGGGTGTGGGATTGGCCAGTTTCCAATTAGTTATCTTGGCATCCCAATTCACTTTAGGAGGCTAACGATAGCTCAATGGAAGCATGTCGAGGAAAGACTACAAAAAAGGTTGAGTAGTTGGAAAGGAAAATTATTATCCTTGAGTGGCAGGTTGGTTCTCATAAATTCAGTCCTAACTAATATGGTGTTGTATATGATATCCTTCTTCCAATTACCAAAGGGAGTCTTGCATCGATTGGATTACTTTCAATCTAGATTTTTTGGCAAGGGGATAAAAAAAGAAATATCGGCTCGCAAGATGGGATGTAGTGTGCCGCCCTAAGGACCATGGCGGTCTTGGGATTCATGACCTCGAGGTCAAGAATAGAGCCCTCCTCGGTAAATGGTTGTTTAAGCTTCTCACCGAAGATGGGGTGTGACAAACTCTTATTAGGAGGAAATACATAGGCTCAAGTGCACTATCACAGGTTTCTTGGAAACCAGGTGATTCACATTTTTGGGCTGGCCTAATGGCGACCCCCCTTGGGTTCCGAGAGGCCGACGGCCTTTGGCGGCATGGTGGTGGAAGGCGAGGAGCTCGCGGCGGAAGGTGTAGATGCATCCACTATACCAAAATGGTGTTTCAAAATGTCAACAAATTCTAAACAAAAATTTCGGACATACGGCCGCATATTCTATGCGCGCACAAAAAGTTTTGTGAAAAAATGACATTTTTGTGGTCTGTGTAAAAAAGAAAAATTCCGGTGCTCCAAAATAATTTTTTCCGAAACATTTATTTGTCTTTTTACCCAGGCCACAAGATGTCATTTTTAACAAAACTTTTTGTACGAGCATACAATATGCGGGTGTATATCCGAAATTTTGGTTTTTTTTTTAATTCTGAAAAACAGGTGCATCTAGACCTACGACCCGAAACACTGTGTCTGTGGTCAAAGGTTCAAGATTTCAGCTCTAGTTATGTATGAAAACGACAACTTTCACAGTAGAGAGTACATGGACAACTACTAGAGGAAAAAAGATAGAGGCCTTATAGTGCACACTCCTCGGAATATGCTTGCCTGTGCTGCTAACCCATTAAATCGAATGTACGGTCGATCGAGATAAACTATCGTTTCTAAACACGATCTTGATCTAGATATTATTCCCAGCTGGAGCAACTTGAGCCGTAAACTATATGGGATTGATGCCTTTGACATCTCCTTTCTAGCAACACATTTGATTAATACAAGTGTTGCCACCACCCACAAGTAAACAATATATCAGAACCTTAATGAAGGGATGACTAGGTAGATGCAAATTAACAAAAGAACAGAGGAATATTTGATCAGTTGTATATGCTCGTCTTATTCCAAGCGATTGTTTATGTACACTTGTTTCGGTTGAAATTAATTTGTAGCATGGACACAGTATGGCTTATATTCCTTGATTTTGTCGGCCTAAATTCCTTTGGCACCATATAGTTTTAAATAGTTAAATAGATTCGTTAATTCTCTGTCCACTCAACCAATTTATACAAGTCCTAATGTAACCTACTAAGTTGAGTGTCATCTTAGTAGAGCGATGTCCGCGTCTTCCGGAGAGACGTTGGAGGCGATCGGGGGGCGATTCTGGGCGCTCCTCGACGACGACGACGGCAACCACGCCGGTGACCAACCGACGGAGGAGTCGCTGCGGTACATCTGCCGCACTCCATCGCCGGAGAAGGATGCGATCCAGCTTCGCTCGTCGTCGCGGGAAATCAAGAGACAAAAGAAGATGCAAGAGAGAAGGTATGCGGCCTTGACACTTTTTTCAACTCCTATTCTTTCGAATGCAGGACCAAGGCCACAGATTCAGAGGGAGGTGCGCAAGCTGAAGATCCCGGTGTGCCTGCCAACGGTGTTCGTCGACGATGGGGGCTCGGCGGATCAATGGATCACTGTCACTGGAAGAAGACGGCGATCTACGACGACTCCTGCAAGATCAAACCAGGTTGCCCGATCAACGGTAATCCAGGCTGACAATTCAAATTCAAACTCTGATGCGATCAGAGGTCGATCTTTTCAGATCGGACATCTGGGCCGACGGGCCCTAGGTTCATCTGATCGCTGCTGCCGTAGCCCATCTGGTCAAGCGGGCCTAGGGTTACGGGTTCAAGCAAAGATTTATCCTAACGAGAATCTGCGTCCCTCGTTAGGGTTTACGAGACAAAAGTTTACCGCGGCGCCGCTGATTCCCTACAGGCTCTGGCGACGTGACGCCGGGCTGATGTCGAATCGCGGTGGCGGCCGTGGACAGGCTGGTGATGGTCGGGGTCGTGGAGACATTGGCCGTGGTGGTGGCAACCATGCGGGACGTGGCTTTGCGCCGCCTCAAGCTCCGGCTGGTGCGAACGCAGGGCGTGGAGCTGCGCCGACGCAAGGCGTCTTTGGAGGTGTCAATCGTGCTGCTCCGCCTCAAGGTAACCACGGGGTGAATGCTGGCCGGGGCGCTGGCATGCCACCGCGGCAGAACTTCTTCGGAGGCAGATCCAACTTCGAGACTGGCGGTCCAAGCGGGACGGCTGGGCAACATGGTGATGCTGGACATGCGGCTCAAAACTTCAATGGAGGGCATCGTTTTCAGCCTCCAAACCTGGGATTTCATGCTGGGTCGGGTTTCGACGCTGGCCGTCGTGATAATTATGATGGAGCTGATGGTGCTGCTCGATACAGACAGCGCTATGATGATGTGAGAGGCGGCCGGTCTGGTGGCTATCGTGGACGTTCTAATGGAAGGATAGGGACGTCCAATACGACGGGGGTTCGCTCTAACACTCAACAAGCACAAGCGGTCTTGTCTGAGGAAGCTGTGGCGGCGGTGGTTAGGCAGGTGGCGGCGGCTCTTGGCCAGAATGGTGTTCTACCCTCTGGATCAGTGCCGGATCGAGAGGGGAGTCTGCTGCACCTGTTGTTCCAACGGCGACGGCCATGCAGGTTGTGACTGCGGATACTGCCAGGAATACAGAGGTGGAGGCTGCTGGGGCAAAGAAGGGGAAAAAAATGACAAGGCCAGATGTTTCCGATGCGGGATTTATGGTCATCTGAGTACTGAGTGCAAAGAGGACCTTTGTGATGTGTGTGAGGCGTATGCACATGCTGATAACGAGAGGTGCCCACTTTTAGATGCTCCAAAACAGCCTCTTATGATGTATGGTATTGCAAGTGATTACTTGATGTTCTTTGAGCTGATGTGCACAGGGACATACAAGCCAAAGAATGACAATTCTCGGATGAGCATGATTACAGTGGTAGGAGGAGAGCTTACTATCCCTCGTATTGTCTCTCAACTCCAGCGTCTTGTTCCTATTGAGCAGTTCCAATGGGATGTTACTCAAGTTGGACACAACGTGTTCAGAACAATGTTTCCATCCAGAGCTGAGTTAGACAGGCTGATGACATTCGGCACTTTCAAGGTCCCCAATAGTCAGATTGAGATGACAGTGGACAAATGGGCAGCAACAAGTGAACCCCTTCGCGATCTACCGGAGGTGTGGATTAGGGTCTCGGGAATTCCTGATAATGAGCTAGGTGACTTCCTTGCTCTTTGGTCTATTGGTTATCTTTTTGGGAAGACTGTCAAAGTTGATATGGAGTTCACTAGGAAGCACGGCATTGCCCGTATTCTAATTGGTTGCCTTGATTACACTAGAATTCCAAAAACTTGGCCTCTGTTGATCAAAGGAAAATTCTATGAGCTACGTTTTCAAGTGGAGAATCCGATTACAGGGGAGATTGAGGAGGGGTTGGCCGAGGCACATGATTGTGATGATGATCACACTGATCTGGATGGAGAGAAGGACAAGGACTCAGAGAAAAAGAATGATAAATCCGGAGATGAGATGGACCATGATGCGGATGAAAATAATGGACTAGGAGAGGCGGCTCTGTCCAAGGGCAATGCAACAGATGGCACAACTAAGAAGGTGACTGGTTTGGTCTTTTCACCTTCGGTTACATCCTCGATTGAGCAAGCCAAAGCGTGGCTAGTGTCTCAACGTCAGCTCATTAGGGAGCAGCAGCTAGAGGAGAAGCTGCATGGATTCAGCGAGCACATTGAAGCTCAGGTAGTTCAAGATGATACACTTGATGATGTTGTGGCAGCAAAGAGCCTAGACTTCTCAGATGCGAAAGAGAAAACCATGGTTTCTCCTACCTTGGTACGATGTGATGCTACCGCTGGCTGGACAGAGGATGCGAGCTGCGGTACTGATGATGCGCAAGGTTATCCTACACCTGCGAGGATGACCAAGAGCCTGTTTTCATCCGAGGTTTCCATGGAGGTTGCTGTGGTGGACAACGACACGATCGGTTCAGGCGGAATCGAGGTTCAGTCCACCCCGTTATCTGGTGTAGCAACTCAGTCAGGCGGACTGGGGGCTATACCATGCTTCGACACGATCGGTTCAGGCGAAACCGAGGTTCAGTCCACCCCGCTATCTGGTGTAGCAACTCAGTCAGGCGGACTGGGGGCTATACCAGGCTTCACGCCATCGGAAGCGGAGATTATTGCGTATGGAGGGATTCCGTTCTCTGCCACCACGGATGTGCGATCAAGCGAGCGCTTACGCGGCAAGCCAACGGCGGATATGCACTCCATGGAGAGGGCTATGTTGATGGCCCAGCGCAAAAACATCGGCACTCCTGCAGGTAACAATTCACATCCGAAGCTGTCCTTTTTAAGTCTCACTGATGCTGAAATTATTACTCGCGCTGATCGTTTAGGAGTTTCGTTAGGTAAAAATCATGAACAAATTTTGATGTCGGTTAACAATATTAAGAAAGTGGAACATGATAGATCGGTGGTGTACCTTAGGAATACTTTGAACGAACTAGTAGATGGTAATGAAAAGAGTCTCGTTGTTCGACGTGCTACTAATCTTAGCGAAGATTTAGTAGACGAAGAAGAGGATGAGGTAGATGATCATACGGATATTATACCTCCTCAGCCGAGAAATAAACGCAACCGCAAACGTGTGGTTACATCTAATGCTCATATTCATAGAAGTGCTAGAATTAGAAAATTAAAACAAGCAGAACAATGATAGGTATGATCTGGAATAGCAATGGGTTAGGGGATACAGCAAAACATCACACAATTCATGAGATGGTGCGGGAGGAGAATTTAGATTTTCTTGCTATATTAGAAACAGGGAGGTCTAATTTCAGTACACCTTTTTTGAGCCATTTGGCGGCTGGTAGAGACTATGCGTGGTTCTGTTTGCCTCCACATGGTAGATCAGGGGGCATTTTAGTGGGAATTAATAACAATACTCTCTCTGTCATTAGCGTTGTGTCAGGAGATTATTGCACTAAGCTTCAAATTAAATCAAAGAGTGATGGTTTTATGTGGGTCCTCGTAGTGGTATATGGGGCGGCACAAGACTCCAATAAACCTGATTTTCTTGCGGAGTTAGTTCGGATTTGTGAGAATGAAACACTGCCCATGTTGGTCGGGGGTGATTTCAATATTATTAGACGGCAGGAAGAAAAGAGTAATGACAATTTTAATGCACGCTGGCCTTTTATTTTCAATGCTATAATTGAGAGTATTAATTTAAGGGAATTAGAACTCTCTGGGAGACAATACACTTGGGCCAACAGACGAGAGGTGCCAACATACGAGAAATTGGATAGGTTCCTTGCTAGTGTCGAATGGGAACAAAAATTTCCGCTGGTTACGGTGCATGCTCGGACTCGTGCGGGGTCTGATCACACACCTTTGATTATTAACTCTGGGAACCAAGCTCACCTAGGTAATAAAAATCATTTTACGTTCGAATTATCTTGGATGCGCCAAGAGGGATTCTTCGAAATGGTATGTAAAGAGTGGAACTCGGTGACTACAGGAAGAACACCTATTGAGAAATGGCAAAATAAAATTAGACATCTTAGACAATACCTACGTGGTTGGGCTAAGCACATGAGTGGGGAGTATAAGCAAAATAGAGATAAGCTTTCGGCCCTTATTGATGAACTCGACATCAAGGCGGAGTCCTTTCCTCTAAGCGGGGCCGAGATGAAAGCAAAAAAGGAGGCCGAGTCTTACTTAGCTAATCTAAGGCGAGATGAAGAGTCCAAATGGGCTCAGCGTGCTAAAGTTAGACATATTAGGGAGGGTGGAGCAAACACAAAATACTTTCACTTAATTGCTAATGGTAAACATCGTAAAAAGAGAATTTTCCAACTCGAACAGGATGAAGGAACGATTGTTGGGGAAGCAAATCTAAAAGTCTTTATTTCGGAATATTATAAGAAACTGTTTGGTGCGCCGGTGCCAAATTATTTCTCTATGATAGAGGGTAGAACTGATGATATGCCCCAAATCTCCCAAACCGAAAATAGTATTCTAACTTCTGACTTTACGGAGAAGGAAGTTCTAGAGGCCATCTCAAAAATGGAGCATAATAAAGCCCCAGGACCAGACGGGTTCCCTGCGGAGTTTTATCAGAAATTTTGGGGAGTGATTAAAAATGACCTTTTGGCTCTTTTTGAACAGCTTCAAACAGGAGAGCTGCCTCTATTCAAACTAAATTATGGGGTGATCACACTTCTGCCTAAAAAAGAAGACGCAAGTAGAATAGAGCAATATCGGCCTATTTGTCTTCTTAATGTTAGTTTCAAGATTTTCACTAAGGTGGGCACTAACAGAGTCACTACGGTTGCTCAAAAGGTAGTTAGACCATCTCAGTCCGCTTTTATGCCCGGCAGAAATATTCTCGAGGGAGTAGTCGGTGTACTTTTCAAAATCGATTTTGAGAAGGCATATGACAAGGTTAAGTGGTCTTTTCTACAACAAACGCTACGCATGAAAGGTTTCTCACCTAAGTGGTGCGAATGGATTGCTAGGTTTGTACAAGGGGGAAGTGTGGGCGTGAAAGTAAATGATGACATCGGTCACTATTTTCAAACTTTGAAAGGGTTACGCCAAGGAGACCCCCTATCCTCTATTTTATTTAATCTTGTTGCAGATATGTTAGCCATTTTGATTTCTCGGGCTAAGGAGGATGGTCAAGTGGGTGGATTGGTACCTCACCTTGTCGAGGGTGGAGTATCAATTCTTCAATATGCTGATGACACGATCCTATTTCTTGAACACGATCTAGCAAAGGCCGTGAATATGAAATTAATTCTATCTATATTTGAGCAACTTTCTGGGTTAAAAATCAATTTCCATAAAAGCGAGGTGTATTGTTTCGGAAAAGCAAAAGAATCACAAAGGGAATATCAACATATATTTGGGTGTACGAGCGGTACATTACCATTCAAATACCTTGGTATTCCAATTCATTATAGAAAACTACTCAATAAGGAATGGAAAATGGTTGAAGATAGATTTGAAAAAAAACTGGGAGCCTGGATTGGGAAGATGCTCTCATACGGAGATCGTTTAGTCCTAATTAATTCAGTGCTAACTAGTTTACCGATGTTCCTTTTATCCTTCTTTGAAATTCCTATCGGAGTTAGGAAAAGATTGGATTTTTATCGATCACGCTTCTTTTGGCAAAGTGACCAGAAGAAGAAGAAATATAGACTTACAAAATGGAACATAATTTGTCGACCAAAGGATCAGGGGGGTCTCGGCATACAAGTTTTGTCAATTAAAAACAAGAGCCTTTTAGCGAAATGGTTGTTTAAGATATTGACAGAGGAGGGCGTTTGGCAAGAGCTTCTTTGCAACAAATACCTGAACGGTAAAACACTTGCACAAGCGGAAGCAAAACCAAATGATTCCCCGTTTTGGAAAGGAATTATGGGGGTTAAGCATGATTTTTTCTCACGTGGTTCTTTTATTGTCGGTAATGGTTTGCGAACCAGATTTTGGGAGGATTCATGGCTAGGCGACACACCATTAGCTACCCAATACCCGACACTCTACAATATTGTGAGGCATAAAAACGTTTTAGTCGCACAAGTTTTAAACACAAATCCACTTAACATTCAATTTAGACGTGCCATCGTAGGGGATAAGCGTATTGCCTGGTTGCACCTCGTTGAACGGCTGATGCGAGTTAATTTATCGGCGGAGAATGACTCGTTTAAGTGGAAGTTAACTACGAATGGGTTGTTCTCGGTAAAATCTTTGTATGCTGACTATATGAATGGTCACACACGATTTCTGCACAAATATTTATGGCGATTACGGATTCCATTGAAGATTAAGATCTTCATGTGGTTTTTACACAGACGGGTCTTGTTAACTAAAGACAACTTGGCAAAGAGGCGCTGGACAGGATGTAAGAAATGTGCGTTTTGCGATACAGAAGAGTCTGTAGAACATCTTTTTATATCTTGTCACTTCGTGAAAAATATTTGGCGTCTAATTCATTTCACCTTTAATATTACACCTCCGACCAGTGTTTCTAATATGTTTGGATCCTGGTTAAATGGGGTTGGCAAAGAAACTAAAGCTCGTATACGCATCGGTGTTGCAGCTTTCTTATGGGCAATTTGGAATTGCAGAAATGATATTGTATTTAACAAGATACCAACTCCACACTTTTTGCAGGTTGTGCTTCGAGCTATGCACTGGATTCAGCAGTGGTCGCTCCTGTCCCCAGGCACCCACCGGGATCAGTTGGATACCGGATGTACTCGAATGATGGCGGTCGTTCGGGCTATCTTTTGCCACAATGGATGGCGGCATGCTAGAAGATTAGATGGCTAGGCTGTTTATTTTCTTCTGGCTCATATTTATTTTCACACTGTCTGATCAGTGAATGTAATAATGCGGTACAATCTGAACTTGGATACTTATTCTTAATAAAAAAACCGGCCGTATGCATCATTTTGATGCAGAGGCTGGGGCGAGGCTCCCATTTCTAAAAAAAAACCAATTTATACAAGCCAATTGTATGATGATGATGCGCGCAACCACATTTCACAATAGCTAGAGCACGAGAGATGTGGCCGCCGAGAACTTGCCTGTGGCAAGATGGTTAGGTGGATGGTTGTATCCCCAGCCCACCAGAGTTCAAACCCCAGGTTTGACGCTGGTGTTTCTCATTTAAGGCGGAATATTCTTCAGTGGGAGGCGACGTTCCCGTCGACAGCGAGGCGCCCGTGGTGACTTCGTCAATCTCAAGACTCGACCCGCCGGCTCAGTCTCTCGGAGGTGCTCATAGGGGTAGGGTGTGCGTGCGTGCGTTCATAGGGGTGAGTGTGTGCGCGTGTATATGAGCGCTTACGTTGTACTGTGTTTCGCAAAAAAAAAAAAAAAAAAAAAAAAAAAAAAAAAAAAGAGATGTGGCCGCCGTAGGTGGAACCAACCAGTCGAGTGATAATGTATTAATGTGAGGTTGTTGTCAGCTATGTTGTGCACGATTGTATATCGATCTTGCAAATGATTGTTTGCACTAAAATCTTGGCGTGTAGCATGTACACATAGAAGAGACACATATAATGTATACACTGTTTGTAACAAGTGGCAGATGGCCAACTGAGAAGTTAACGATTCATTGGAACGTCGCTATCACAATGTGGTTGCTAGCTAGTTCGATGATAACCCCTGATCATTCCGAGTTTATACTAGCACTAAGATGGCGAAAAAGCAAAAGGGAGCCCGGGCTACATATAGCCTCTTATTTTGAAAATTTTGAAAATGATATTTTAAAGTTTTAAAAAATTCTGAAAAAATTTCTAGACATTGACAATGATTTTATTCTACCAACATGCAAGTTTTCAATTTGAAAAATTGTATTTTGAGCCACACAAAAAGAAAAATCTGACAAATTTTGGAGGGTTCAAAGTTTGGCACTGTTCACCACTCAACATTTTCATTCTTGTCATTTTTATACAACCTAAAATACAATGGATTTTGAGCTAAAACTTTGCAAATTGATAGAATACATCATTGCGTACATCTAGGATTTTTTTGATACTTTAAAATATTGATTTCAATTTTTTCGAAATAAAGGGCTACATATAGCCCGGGCTAAAAAACACCTCTACCTGGCTGCTAGTGCTATTTTACAGTTCGAATAATCTAGTATACATTTTTTCTTCATTAGCAAGTTACACTGTGTACATATAGTCAGTGGTATTACTCTTTTTTTTTGCGAGGAGAAACAGAGATGATATTATCACTTCAAAATTACAGGAGGGTCCAGAAGTAAAAAGAAATTACACCAGGGTCCAACTGTAACCCGAGGTTGACGACGACCATGGCGGGCCGGATTCGCGCCGCTGCCGCTACCCCCAAGCACACCTTGGATCGACGGGGTAGTCCCTCCACAGCCGGGAAGAGATCCTGCCTCAGCTCCGACGAGCTAGCACCCTGCATCACCATCAACATCGCGAAGTAATCCATCAACGTCCGCTTCGAAGTCTTCAACCAGATCCGCCGCCACGCCGGATCCGTCGAGGGACCTATGCGCACGGCGACTCCGAAGAACCTGTCTTTTGATCCTTTTATCCTTTTATTAACTTAATCTCTCTAGACCTGTCTTAATCATTAGTTAACTTGCTCCTAAGCTCGATCTAACCTCCAATGCGATCACTCTGGTTTGCCAGTGATATGATGTCGACACGTGCACGCTTGTAGCTGCTTGAAATCAACGAACTCTGGAGTGTTTTTATTCAACCACTGTCATGTGGGCCCCAAAGAAGGAGTTGGTTATCTCTTTCCGTTGAAGGTGACTCTGAATAAAAATTCCATGCGCCTAACTCGAAAGAGATAACACTGCCACTAGGATGCATCGAACGGGATAACAAGCCGAAAACTGAAATGCGAGACATGATTAGTATGATGATGCCTTTTGTCGTTCTTCCTAGAGTAGACAAGGCATGTCTCTCCCGGACTTCGGTTGCCTTGCTGGTGTTTGCCGTGGTGATGCACGATGGCCTCAGCGTCTTAAGTTGTGTCCTTTTACCTTTTGTTTTGTTTTTGCTTGTTGCACGTAAGATGCATGCAATGTTGTATCCATCATTGCAGATTTATTAGTTTCGAGTTAGGCGCATGGAATTTTCATACGAAAAAGGGGTAAAAAGTGTTCAACACTAGTACACCAAGAGACGAAAAATTGTTGTGTTTTATCAAGTACCCAATCCAACATATGACTCTTGGCAAGCAATGCGAGTGCGCATGCTGCCCACCCGGGTTCGAGACTTGGTCTCGACGGGTGCTCACGTGGTTTCTCCTATAAAAAAGCCAGCCAATGGCTAGTCTTGACGGGTCCCATCATCGAGTATATAAAAGCTGGGCATTTTCACGGCCTGAGAGCGCCCCAGGTACTGTAGCAGCTACAGTACTACTGTAGAAAATGAACAGTGTTGAACAGTCGCGGTGGGGCCCGCATGTCAGCCTCACAACGCGCTGGCGTTTTTTGCAAACAGATACACGGGGGCCGAAAATTACATGTTCTTCACAGAAAATCCGCCGCGAGGGGCCTGTTTGCAATTACGCGAAACGCCGGGTTCTTTTTCGTAAAATAACCACAATTCCCCACCAGCCCCTCTCCTCTCTCGCGACCGGCGCCGAGCTCGCCGCGGACGCCGACGCCTGGCGCCGCCGCAGCACGTCTCCGCGCTCCAATCGAAGGCCACGGCGCGGTCCGCCGTCGCCGCCGCTCCGTCCTGGCCGAGCGCCGCGTCCCGGGACGCCTCATCGGCGGCGGAATCGCCGGTGCCGTCCCGAGGTTCCTCCGCCGCTTCCGCCGCGGTTCCACGCCGCCGCGGCCGCCCCGGCGACCAAAACGGGGCGGCGCCGCCACCTCCAGCTTGCCCGCATCCGCGCGAGCCGGACGCGCCCAGCCGCGCGGCCCAGGACGCGTCGTAGCGCCGCCGGCGACCTCACTGCCGCCGCGGCAGCTTCAGCCGCCGTGCACGTCACCGTGACGTGTCGGCATGGCTGGGCTGGCCGGACGGGCGCTTCGTGAGCCGTTTCTGGGCTGCGTCGGCCCTTTTTTTTTTACAATTTCTTTTCTGTTTTACCTTTCTGTTTTCTATTTTTTTTCCAGCTTTACAAATACATCGAGTATATAAAAATGTGAGAAACGTGTCAGCACTAACATGAACAAAAAGCAACGGCTAAGTTCACATTTAGAAATAATGTAACATTTTAAAAAAATGTTCGACTAGATGAATATTCCGAGAAAATGCAAATGTATTTCCTTTGACTACGTCTTAATTTTAAAGTGAATTTAATAAATTATCATACAACGTATTTCCTTCGATTATTAAGTTAGATTAAATATTTAACACAAAACACAAACATATCATAGCGATTCGAATTACAGTTGATATTCACAAATAATATCACTAAGATCCCTCTAATTATGCAGATCGGAATTAACAAATTCTCAAATTACACTTAACTCTCCTAAATTATGTAGTTAAATTTAGATGATGCTTTATTACATGCATATTTACAAACAATCACAAGTTCATCTTCTCTACAGATGAATTCAATTTAGTAGATGCTAACACAACATATTTCTTCTAAACATCAATCAAAATTACACAATTATGACGGAATACAAATATAATATTTAAACACAGCCATGGTATAGATGATGCTTTATTACATGCATATTTACAAACAATCACAAGTTCATCTTCTCTACAGATGAATTCAATTTAGTAGATGCTAACACAACATATTTCTTCTAAACATCAATCAAAATTACACAATTATGACGGAATACAAATATAATATTTAAACACAGCCATGGTATATTTCATCTAATTATGGTGGTACACAAGAAATTTATGGCAAAATGGAACCATAATTGATCATTTATATTTAGCTAACATATTTGCAAGTGTACAACTTAAAACTCTCAAATTATGTAGTTACATTCTTAACAAAAATGACTGATTATATAAGTATTTCCAAGAATTACAAATACATTTCCTCTAATTATGGATTGCTTTCGAATTAAATTCCAGCTAATTACATTATACAAAATAGAACTAACACCTTTCCTTACAATATATATATGACGCAGCTAAAATAATAAACAAAGTACAACAAAAAAAATATCAGCAAGGACGCGGCGTGTCACTGTATCAGACATTTCCAAATGCTTAATATTCCGATGTTCCACAAAAATATAACGCAAACGCTCAAAAAAAAAAAACTCATAGCAAATTACAAAAAAAATTTACAATATTTCAATTTGGCCAATATTTCGACAACATACGAACGAACTCCCCGCAAATGTAGAGGCAAATTCAAATGTATTTTCCTGATTTCACTTAAATATTGACGTCGAAATTCAAACATGTTTGACCATTTAGAACCACTGAATATTTGAATATTATATACAATATATCCGAAATGCGCAAAAAAAATGCTACCTACTCATGACAAAATAAAAACATATTCCAACATACCAAATTAGCCAGCATTTTGGTTAACAAAAAAATTATATACTGCACAAAAAAAAACACCAAGAGCGCACACAAACATGATAGAGCATTTTAAACCCCCAACAATTTACAGATTTGTACAGTTTTCAATTGGCCGTTCTCAAAAACAAATTGCAGCCATATTGAAACATTGTAATACAAATTCCATATTTCAGCACATTAGATTTTTAAAAGTCTTCCGCACTTAATCATCTTACAAACATGACAATAACCCAAATCTTACTAACTTTCTGATTCAAACAATTTTTCAAACCTAAACATTTCTAAAACATAAAACCAACTATTTCTGACATAAAAAAAAACATGTTTGTAAAATTCAAATTTCTCAGCATTTGCCAACATTTTAGGAAACCAAATAACCAATTTAGAGCAACAATACTTTTAAGATAAGACACAGACATAGCCTACCAAAACAACTAGGTCAACATTTACAAATAATAGAAATAAACTCCCTCCAATTATGTATTCAAATTTATTAAATGCTCAAATTAAACTTAACTCTCCCTAACTGTGTAATTAAATTTAGATAATGCTTTATTACGCGCACATTCCAGTAAATCTCATATTCTTTTCCTCTAAGGATATATTAGAATTAATAGCTGATAATACAACTTATTTCCTCTAATCAAAGATCTAAATTACATGTTTACGTCAAAATACATACATAAAAAATAGTCATAGCCATGATATATTCCCTGTGAATGTAATGCTACATAACCAAGTTATGCCAAAATGGAACTATATTCCACCATTACAATTTAACTAACATATTTAGAAGTAATTTATACATATCAAAATTCTCCAATTTTTACAACTTCCAAAACTTCTTCAAGAAATTTCCAAACTTTCCACACAAACTATGCAGACTACCAAACAAATATGTTTTAATATTTCCAACTGGTGAATATTTCGATAAAATCTAATTGCCCTTCCTCTAATTACGTGGAGTTACATATATTAAATGCTCACATAATGCGCTTCCTCTAACTGTTATCTCATATTAAACATTCCAGTTTGGTAAATATTTGAAAGTAATATGCACTCCCTCTAATTATATGAAATTCAATTGAATAAGTGTGCATTACCCACGTATGGAATTCAACTAACTACTGACAAAAAAAAAATAGAAACATTTTCCAACCATTTTGATTTTAGATGTACCAACATGCTCACAAAAAAAAAGTAAACTATTTAAGTTAACATACTAACATTTTCAGACATTTCCAATTGCTTAATATTCCGATGGTCCACAAAAATATAACGCAAATGCTCAAAAAAAAAAACACAATATACTCATAGCAAATTACAAAAATATTACAATATTTCATTTTGGCCAATATTTTGACACCATACGAACGAACTTTCCGCAAATGTACAATCAAATTCAAATGTATTTTCCTGATTTCACTTAAATATTGACGTCGAAATGCAAACATGTTTGACCATTTCGAACCACTGAATATTTGAATATTATATACAATATATCCGAAATGCACAAAAAAAATGCTACCTATTCATGACAGAATAAAAACATGTTCCAACATATCAATTTAGCTAACATTTTGGTTAATAAAAAAAATATATACTGCACAAAAAAATAACATCAAGGGCGTGCCGTACGGCACGCCAAATTCAACTAGTTTTTTTTTTAGAACAGGGCATTAACCCCTTGGCTTGAGTCGTAGTGGCACACCCAGGGATCTGAGCTCGACCTCCGTCGGGGGCAGAATTTCGGAAATCCTCGCCAAGATGAATTTCTACTATATCAATTCTATAAAGGGTTAGTCCTGATCGGTTTTCATATGATTGTCATCGAGCCTTGATCTACTACGCGCCACTCGCCATCATTGTATTCCCGGGATCGATGGTCGGGGACGTGTAGAGAGCGGGGACTAACCGAGAGAAGGAAACCTTGACGTTGACTTACCGGCCACTTGGCTGAGTAGAAGAGGAATGCTGACGTGTACAACTACTGACCGAGAACCACGCCACTTAATCATCCATACCGCTTCGAGTCGAAAGAACAAAAGTGATTAGACCGGTGTTAGAGAGATCTAATTGGAGAAACTTTTGTGAGGAGCAACACGTGTGTGGCACGCGAGAGGAACAGAACACTGCCTGACGTGATGCACAGCCCTCTCCCTCTACCACCTGCCGACGGCCTGACCGCCGGCCATATCTCGCTCCTGCCTGCCGGGTGGACCTGAGCCATCACCCGACCGGCCGATCGACGAAAAGGAAGAACATTCCAAGCAGAAAAGGATAGAAGAAAAAGGAGCGATGATCTGATCCATAGAGTGAGAAAAGGTGGAGTACTACGTGCTAGCCGCATTGGGTTATTTGCTTGGCACGTACCATCGGCGAAAGTGCTCTGCTTTGCCCTTCTCGGTGGCAGCTGCATCGATGTCACTCGTGTATGTAGGTGCAGGTTACAGCACTCCATGCGCACTAGCTTATCTTAGCTAGGCATCATCTTTTTTAAGGGAAAGCTTGATATCATTTCAACACACTAGCAATCTCGTACTTGCTCTAAAAGAAGGTCCATGAGCTTTTTAACTCAAACAACGGAAAGTTTGAGCAAGAGTCCATAGAAAACCTGTCAATAACTATAAAACAATACACAATGTATATTACAAGTTTTAGAGTACTTGGTAATTTTAACAACCGTCTATCCGCTCTAATCGAACGGTGATAAAATTAGAGCTACTAGAAACTACCAGGTTAAAAGAACCCGAAACTACCTGAAACTACTAATATTTTTTATTTTTAATCCAAAGTAAAAGGGTATTTAGATAAATTCGTGTTAGTGACCCACCGTCAGCTTCATCTCCTTTGATCTGCTGCGCTAATCTCTGATCCCCACCCTGCCGCCTCCCCTGACGGAGCAGAAGGAGCTCGCCGCCGCCTCCGCCATCCTCTGCCCGCTCGCCTCCGCCGCCGCGGCAGCCGATGACGAGGCCCCAGCACCTCCTCCGGCCAATCCTCCGATCCCCACCCCACCGCCTCCCTCGACATGCCCTGTCGACCACCCCGATGTTCGTAGCCTCCGTCCAGCGGTCCAGTAACAGACCGCCGTCGTGGCGAGGCTCCGAGGCGGTCTCTGACGACGACCACCGCTACTACTAGCCGGTTCAGTGGCGGATGTTCACGCACGTGTGCACCGCCCCCGTCAAGTACGACCGCCGGTGGCACCACTCCGACCACCGCCGTGCCGCCACGGCCGCCGCTGCGTACATCGTCACCGGGGCGCAGCTCCACGTCAAGGCGCACGACTCCACCACCGCCTCAGGTTGCTCTACTCCGAGGTCGCTGGTTACGCCGTCGTGCAGTCCAGGTGGACGCGCGGCACGGCGAGGACGTCGGGCAAGTCGTCGAGCTTCCTGTCCATGCTGTTCTCCGGGTCGTCCTCGTCGTCGGGCAGTGGCGGCACCAAGGAGGGCCGACAGAAGCCGAGCACGCCGCCGGTGGTCCTCAACATTAACTCTGGCGTGTTTGCCGGCGTGCCGCCCGTGCCCGTGAGCGCGCAGAAGCTGCTCAAGTTGGTGGACACCTCGCAGGATAGCCCCGGGTACTGGCTAGTCACCGGCGCGAGGCTCGACGTCGACAAGGGCAAGATCTCGCTGCACGTCAAGTTCTCCCTGCTCCCCCGGCCTCTTGACAGTTGCAAAGTTTGTGTACAATTCTTCTGCTGCCAAATGCTAACTGACCACTGTAACTAAGACACCGTTTGGAAGTTTTGGTTTTGGTTTGGATACTGTAATGTTGCTGTGCAAGTGCAGCGATTGTAAATGAAAACCATAGACTTTGTTTTGGTTTGCGTGAGAAAAAGATTCATTCGTCCTAGACAAAATATCAAACTGAACTTGAGGTTTCAACACAAGACCTGTCAGGCACAGGATTAGTGTGTACATTCAGTACTTATCACCAAAACGAAACAAGTAGCACGAGGTTGGGTTACAGATAGAACAATAGGTATAACTGCATGAAAATTAAGGACCAAAGGTTCGTGGACACATGTACATCACCAGATGTCTGATGTTCTTGTAAATGTAATTGCCTTCTTCAGCGAAACAAGAATTCAAATGTTCAAATCTATGCATAAGAAGAGCAAGAGCAACGTGATGGTAGCACTCAGCCGAATATCCTGTTCTGGCCCATGCTATTCTCGAGGGCGAGCATGTCAGGCTGCAACCTCCTGCGAAGATTTTTCCTCTGCTTGATTCAGCAGCGTGTCATAGATGGAAAACTGACGAGGTGGGGGGTCCGGTGATCGTATCCTTAATTGTAAGATCGATCCGGAGAGGGGAATTGGATCTCCCGTGGTAAATGACCATTGTACCCGTGTGATTATACTTAATTTTTTTGCTTAATGATTGAATGATTGAACGGCTGAAATAATTTAGGAGGGATAGATTGAAATTAAACGGCTGAAATAATTTAGAATGAGAGCTACCTAAAACTACCCGTGGTAGTTCTCCAAGCACCGTAAAAGAGCTCATGTTCTATATGTGATGCGTGCATATATACAAGCAACAAGAGGGAAACAAGGTGCTTGGCGCGCATAGACAACTAAAATAATCGGTTATTATCCCGTTACTTCTCGTTACATGTAGACCAGCACATTAAGATTCAGTATGTTGCTTACTTTCAGTGGCAGCTAGCACCTCGATTTAATGCATTTTTGCAAAAGGAGATGCAAAAGGCATCGACCCCATATCTCCACGGTTCAAGTTGCTCCATCCGGGAATAATATTATCAAAGTTACATAGGAAGATACTTAAATACGAAAGGAGAATATATTTCCGTCGTAACTTTTAATACTAGACAAGACGCTATCTGCCACACTTTCGGAGAAAGAGATGCATGGTGTGATGGAAAAGATTTATTCTTTCGGTATTTCTCGATCGATCATATATAGCTTGTCCGTTTCATGGGCAGTTTATTTATAGCACCCACATGACACGTAGCACGTGAACATATTCCAAGGCGTGCACACCATACAATTTAGCAGAAGCCTTTCTATCTTAGACTAGTCACAATGGGGAGTATCATACACTAATATCATGCATATGATACTAGTCTATGTTACTACCTCCACAATGGGTAGTAATATCTTTGTGGTATCATACAATACTACATTTATTAGGTTGTAGACTCATCTTGCATTGGAATCCGTTATGTTACGGTATCTACCTATGATACTACTATCACCTCTCTCATCATTAATTGCAGTGACACGTCAGATTTTTGCCAACATGGCATGCATGATACCACCTATGATACCCCCATTGTGGCTAGTCTTATATATCCCGGTACCTTTTGGAATCGATTGGTAGGTGTTCGTGTCTAATACTCCCTCGAGCCTATGGAGATGGTTCTTGTTATTTTCAAGCGTACGTGCACACACATACCACCGTAGTGTCATATACATCCATTCTAGACCGAAGGTTGAAATAACAAAATTTAAAGATTGACGAGATCACTACAGACATCTCCTGATCAGCTGAAACATCATCTTACACTGAAAAAATAAGCCGCTATAAGGCTTAGCACATCTCTCTTCATAACCTTTAACCAATGAATGTGCACCACATAAAGTTAGAACAACATGTTACTTCAGGTGGGCTTCAGCCACAAACCATTGCTAGACGGTTCACCGCCGATGGTGCATCTTGCCCGTAAGTGTTTCAATTGCTCTAACCGCCAAGGGGTTAAGTAATCTAATAGCATTTACAAAATCAAATCAATGTTATTGGATATATATATAGAACATAACTCTTCTTTTGATCAACTCCTTTCGTAAGATGTTGTTTAAGTGATTGATTCGTCCGATCGCTTAACAACCAGGTGTCACTTGTGGTTAAGATATGTTATGATTGTATATGTGCTCCAATCTTGCAAAAGATATTGTTTGCACTAACTGATTCGTTTTTCAACTTGGCCTCCTTTGAGAGAGAGAGAGAGAGAGAGAGAGAGCGAGAATGTTGTTCAACAGGTGGCAGCTACCCAATTGAGAATTTAAACCATCATAGGGATGTCGCTCCCGACACAGGCTGCCATAGTTTTGTGACTAAGCAATAACTTAAGTATTGAAATTTTAGAATCACATCCTTATTTAGGCAGCAAGAAGCTTTGTTCGTTTCTAAGTTTTGTGAATTTTGTGGTTGCGGCTGCAAAAAGTATTAATTCGATTAATACCGTCTCCAATATTTAACTTTGAATAGAAAATTGCATATTTTGTTAACAAAAAAAGATACTCCCTCCAACCAGAAATGATTGACACAGATTTGGCTAAATACGGATGTATCTAGACATGTGTCAACTATTTCCAATCGGAGGGAGTAAAGTGTTTTGAATAAACTATCTACATAATTTTCATGTTTCTAATCCAACTATTCATAAGATGATGAGCAACCAAAAGTTTTACACACTTCTCAAATTAATCCCTATATAAAATATCTGCACAGTTCTAGCATGCCAATTAAACCTAAATCTTGATTGATATACAAGTAACAATTGGTACTATAAATGCTAAACAAATATGTGATAGATGGCCAAAAGAATATTGGGCAAGAAGCATATACTTGTGCCACCAAAAATATCTCGACCCAATGTTCAGTGTTGTCGACAAGATATCCAAAGGTAAAGAGAGTCCTTAAGATGATGGTACTATATATTTGTAATCACTTCATCTTTGTTACTCCTAGTTATAAAGTGTACCTAGTTTAGTTCATAGTGTTAGGATGAACACAAAGACCAACGTAAAGTTTCATATATCGAGACAATGGACAGCCAATCGAATCATCAAATCTGAGATGGGATGGAAAATGACAATGATCCATGCATAGGTACCATGAAATGTGTGCTAGCGATAATTCTAATATGTTTCATACTCTTTCGCGCTTGGCAATACCCAAAAACGTTCTTGAATTAACATGATTTCACAATTAGGTATACGTGTTGTACCGTGATTTTTCTATACCACACGTGACTCAAATTAATTCTTCCTTTGACAATTATAAAAAGCTTAATCTAAGAGTTTTTTTGGCATGCATTAAGATAAGGGAGAAAATACATATGCATACATGAGATATTCATCCTGTGGAGTGACTTGTTGGACCATGTCTTAATCACTACTAGGGTAGTTAACTTGATCCTAACCACATCTCGCCTCAATCTAACCTAACTTGCGAGGGAGATTAATGATATGATGTCGACCCTTTCTTGGGAGATTAGCTGCATTGGTACTTTAGTATTTTGCACCCACATAGCATGGCATGTGGGTCCCATGATTATATATTTCCGTCAAAGGAAGAGTTTGACTCCTGATGTGGGGCGGGGCAAGTTAACCCATTGCCTATATAGAATGCACCGAACGGAATAAACAAAACTGAGATTATGGGAAATATCATCACATCTAGGAGATGCAATATTAATTGTTTTAATTAAGCTTGGTGAATTCCACGATTGGTTTTAGGATGTGATACGATCAGTATTTCGGTGAACATGATGTCTATGTATGCATAATCATTAGTATCTATATATTTTCTATTGTCTTGATGCATATTCATCTTTGGTAGTTGGGTCGTTTGAATTACAAATCAAGAAGGTTTTAATGTCTGAATTTTTTGTCTATTTTGCAACATGGATTGGTTATTGAACTCTTAAACATATTAGCAGTCTCCAATACGATTTCTAATAGAATATTGTATGTTTTAGCATATCATTTTAATCTAACAATATTACAAAGTGTGTCAAGACAAATGCACCTATACAATTTTTCTAAGTCCACTACGAGTATTCATAAGATGCTATACAAAATCTAAAGTTTACAAACTTCTCAAAATTATTTCTACACAAAATATGACGCACCTAGTAAATCTAAATATTTAGAGATACTGATAACTGGTGGTATCATAAGTATTGGCAACATCGTTAATTTTTTCCACATAAGAATCTAGGGCAAGAAGCATATACTCCTACCAGCATAAACCAATGTAAAGCGTTATCGAGACGGATGAACAACTGATCCAAATCGTACAATTCCCAAATTGAGTGGGATGGCTAGTGACAATGATCGATGCGTAGGTACCTTAAAAATGCACGCTAGCTACCGCTAATTATAATGTTTCTTATGAATTATTTTGCGCTAGGCATTACCTAAAGGTAATCTTCTATTTTTTAACCGTGATTTGTGATTTACGACAAGCTCCCGTGATCAGGTCTTGCCGTAATTTTGCTACCATGCGCTTTGTGCAACCCCAAATCATTTCCCATTTGGGTGATTGCCAAAAGCACAAAATTTGCGAGTCTTTTGCGTGCATCAAGATAATGGAGAAAATAAGATATCGTGTATACATGCATGCATGAGATATTCATGGGAGAGTGTGACTGCTTGGACCATGCGTGTGTTGATCATGTATTATCCCTAGCATAGTTAACTTGATCCTAAACCTCATCTCGCCTTACTCTAACCCTTTTCGGAAGGGTGATTAATGGTATGATGTCGACCCTTGCTTTGCTTGGGAGGCGCTTGAGCGCGCGTTGCTGTATGTATTCACATGGCATGTGGGCCCGTCAATTGATATGGGGGCAAGTTGACCTAGCTGCCAATAGGATGCATCGAACGGGATAAACAAAGTTGCGATAGTTAATGGAAGACCAAAAATTCCATCTGTCCTAGGAGATGCAACACGCTAGTGGATTCTAATCATGCGTTGTGATCGAACTCCATGATGGTTCTAAGCCGTGATATTCTTAGCCGTACAGTGAACATGATGCTCTGGTAAGTCTGAGAATTGGCGAGTGATTCCTTTCTTGTTTTTTGAGTGGATGCGTGTTGTGTGTCTGTGCACGTGTGTAATCGGCCACTTGACATCTTCTTATATGAAACATATTCGCATCTCAGGACGTATCCTCGTAAAAAAGTCTGCATGGTAAATGGGGACATACGCTCACTTTTTTTTATCTATTACTCCTTCAGTGTCCAAATGTAAGATGTTTTAGTTTTTTTTTCTTCAGATTCACATGTATCTACATTTATCCAGACGTGTTTTAATGTATTATTCACTCATTTCAGTTCGTAGCTAGTCAACAAGTGCAACAGCTAAAACATCTTATATATTTAGAAACGAAAGGAGTACCACACTATATAGGTGGGCCATAGGTTTAGTCAAAATCAAATTTTGTAAAATTCAATTATATATAGAAAAATATTATATCGACATCTGTAATATAAAATCCTTATTACTATAATCATCACTAAATATATTTTAAATTATATAAGCATGTAGCATCATTGTTTTGCGGCTTGCTTATTTCAAGTTCGCCATCGTTTAGAATTACCTGTTTTTTTTGTCTGCTCGATTGCGCCGTTACGTATTTTTTCGATGATGGCGAATACAATATACTCGTTTTGTATTCGTCAAAGGTATTAGGCTCCGAAAAATCGCTCGAAAAATACTAAGAGAGGAAGTAAATTTTTTTTTTTACAAGAGGAAGTAATTCTTGGAAGGATGGTAAGACGTATGACCGCTTGGACTTGGGCGGTGCGTCTCCGGAATAAAAGAGCACTGGCAGTACCTGCTGCCCTGCCTCAGATCCGGACAGAAGCTAACGAATAAAATCTCTCGTCGCCTAAACCTACAGTTTTTTTTTTTTTTTGAGATTAAACCTACAGTTAACTACCACTCCAATCTACACCACTAAATTTGAATAATTATTAAGCCCCAGTCCCATCGTCCACTAATTTAATCGAGCGAGTGTCAGTTAATCCGGTTAATTAATTGCCGACGGGCGGCCTAAAAAGATCGCTCCGAAAAATCGCTCGAAAAATACTAAGAGAGGAAGTAATTTTTTTTTTTTTACAAGAGGAAGTAATTCTTGGAAGGATGGTAAGACGTATGACCGCTTGGACTTGGGCGGTGCGTCTCCGGAATAAAAGAGCACTGGCAGTACCTGCTGCCCTGCCTCAGATCCGGACAGAAGCTAACGAATAAAATCTCTCGTCGCCTAAACCTACAGTTTTTTTTTTTTGAGATTAAACCTACAGTTAACTACCACTCCAATCTACACCACTAAATTTGAATAATTATTAAGCCCCAGTCCCATCGTCCACTAATTTAATCGAGCGAGTGTCAGTTAATCCGGTTAATTAATTGCCGACGGGCGGCCTAAAAAGATCGCTCCGAAAAATCGGTCGAAAAATACTAAGAGAGGAAGTAAATTTTTTTTTTTTTTACAAGAGGAAGTAATTCTTGGAAGGATGGTAAGACGTATGACCGCTTGGACTTGGGCGGTGCGTCTCCGGGATAAAAGAGCACTGGCAGTACCTGCTGCCCTGCCTCAGATCCGGACAGAAGCTAACGAATAAAATCTCTCGTCGCCTAAACCTACAGTTTTTTTTTTTGAGATTAAACCTACAGTTAACTACCACTCCAATCTACACCACTAAATTTGAATAATTATTAAGCCCCAGTCCCATCGTCCACTAATTTAATCGAGCGAGTGTCAGTTAATCCGGTTAATTAATTGCTGACGGGCGGCCTAAAAAGATCGCTCCGAAAAATCGCTCGAAAAATACTAAGAGAGGAAGTAATTTTTTTTTTTTACAAGAGGAAGTAATTCTTGGAAGGATGGTAAGACGTATGACCGCTTGGACTTGGGCGGTGCGTCTCCGGAATAAAAGAGCACTGGCAGTACCTGCTGCCCTGCCTCAGATCCGGACAGAAGCTAACGAATAAAATCTCTCGTCGCCTAAACCTACAGTTTTTTTTTTTGAGATTAAACCTACAGTTAACTACCACTCCAATCTACACCACTAAATTTGAATAATTATTAAGCCCCAGTCCCATCGTCCACTAATTTAATCGAGCGAGTGTCAGTTAATCCGGTTAATTAATTGCCGACGGGCGGCCTAAAAAGATCGCTCCGAAAAATCGCTCGAAAAATACTAAGAGAGGAAGTAATTTTTTTTTTTTTACAAGAGGAAGTAATTCTTGGAAGGATGGTAAGACGTATGACCGCTTGGACTTGGGCGGTGCGTCTCCGGAATAAAAGAGCACTGGCAGTACCTGCTGCCCTGCCTCAGATCCGGACAGAAGCTAACGAATAAAATCTCTCACCGCCTAAACCTACAGTTAACTACCACTCCAATCTACCACTAAATATTGAATAATTATTAAGCCCCAGTCCCATCGTCCACTAATTTAATCGAGCTAGTGTCAGTTAATCCGGTTAATTAATTGCCGACGGGCGGCCTAAAAAGATCCAGCAGGAACTACTCCACTTGACATTTCGCTCCAAGTTTTCCTTCCAACTCCACTCGATCAGCTCCTCTTCCTAGTTTCAAAAAAAAAAGCTCCTCTTCCTCCTCTCCTTACGCGTCGCCGTCCTCCTCCGCCGCCCTCGGATTCCTCCCGTCTTCTTCCGCGGATTCCCCGCCACCTCCGCCACGCGCCTCGCCTCGCCGTCGCGCGCGCGCGCGGCCTGGCCCGGCCGGCCGACCCAGCTCTGCGGCGCCACGGCACGGAACGGTACGGTACGGCGCCCCCTCTCCCCCCGTTTACTTGCCGCATGCTCGCGCCCGATTCGATCCGCGAGCCCATCGCCGGCGTTTCGAATCGGGCTGCCCCTTCTCAGCTTCGCCGTCCGTCTCGCGCGGGCGGCTTGATTCGGTTGGTTCCCTGGTTGTCTGTGTCCATTCGCGAGGCACGGCGTGCACGGGAGGAAGCAGTTAATCGCGGCTCCGGGATTTTTTTCTCTCTCTCTCGGCAGGATTGCCCTCTTGTTTTTGGATAATGTTTTTGGTTTCGGTACGGATTCAATCTGATCCAATGATGGACTGGATTGTTGGTGGGTGGTCCTATCTCAGCTCGCTATCTGTTTCTAGTTCCTTGTTTGTCCTTGTCGACGGGGATCTGTTCGCGCTCTGATTCGCTGATTGGAGCCATCGACCCGGCCTGGCCTGATTTTCTGATGGCAGCGTTTGATCCAATCGTACTCCGTTTGGGATTTGGGAACGGTCACTCCCTTGCGTGCGGCCGGTTTCGTTAATACTCGCATATACGCTGGTGATGCAGCATGACTGTGCAGCATGCTCAATTACCCACTAAGAGACTCGATGCACCGTAATTTCACACTATAACAATATCATCAGAATACTGTCTACAAAGCTTTACTGTTCCTTTCACTTAACAAATGCAAAACTGTTAGTTCTAATATCTCCTGTACCGCTGTATGTATGTATTACTGACGTATCTCGTCTACCCTTGTATGCAGATTGTGCTTCGGATCCATCTTCCTCGTCTTTCCTCCGCCGGGGCATGCATGACAGCCCTCCGAAATGACCCGGCAGTGATCTCCCAGTCCGAGAGAATCGACCTGTTCCGAGGCGCCAGCTGCAACATCGAGACCGAGGTGTTGGCGACTCTGGCGAATGGCCAAGATCAGCATACTTCTGAAACGAACACCGGCTTCAGTGTCAGGAACGTCAGACTCCCCAGCGGGGATACCTATTCCGGCACATTGCTGGGGAGCACGCCGGAGGGTTCAGGGCGGTACACCTGGTCGGATGGCTGTATCTACGACGGCGAGTGGAGGATGGGGATGAGGCACGGGCAAGGGAAGACGCTGTGGCCATCCGGAGCCACATATGAGGGCGAGTATGCCGGTGGGTACATATATGGTGAAGGCACGTATACTGGGCAGGATAGCATTGTTTACAAGGGGCGGTGGAAGTTGAACCGGAAGCATGGTCTCGGATGCCAGACGTATCCTAATGGAGACATGTTCCAGGGTTCTTGGATTCAGGGAGAGATACAAGGTCATGGGAAGTATACGTGGCAGAATGGGAACACGTATACCGGCAATATGAAGAATGGCAAGATGTCTGGGAAGGGTACTTTTACTTGGAAGAATGGGGATTCGTATGAAGGTAACTGGTTGGATGGCATGATGCATGGGTATGGTATCTATACCTGGGAGGATTGTGGGTACTACGTCGGAACCTGGACCAGGGGATTGAAGGATGGGAAAGGCACATTGTATCCGAGTGGCTGCAGAGTTCCTGTTAATGATGAGATGTACATCAATAGTCTAAGGAACAGAAGTGTGCTGCCTGACCGTAGAAGGCAGAATCATGGTTCACGCATACTTCACTCTTCGTCTGTTGACATGGGGAACATGAAGATTGGCATAAACAGGGAATCTTCAGGTGCTTCATCCAGAAGGAACTCGGGTGAGCACTCCCGTTTGAAGAATGTGTCCTTGGAAAGAAGGTGGAGTCTTGAGGTGGCTATAGAAAAATTCATCGGAAATGAAAATAGTGAAACCTCTGGTCTAGAAGGCTCTGAAAACATTGACGATTCTGATTTTCCTATACTTGAAAGGGAATACATGCAAGGTGTTCTTATCAGCGAACTAGTACTTGACAGGAGTTTTTCGGGCTCTTCCAAGAAAGCAAAACGCCGCCAGAAGAAGATGGTGAGAGAAACAAAAAAACCTGGAGAGGCTATAATTAAGGGGCATAGAAGCTATGATCTAATGCTCAGTTTGCAGCTCGGAATCAGGTATGCCCCCAATGTTATTCCTGTCTATTATTGTACCCTTGATAAATAGCTCACTTTTTCTGGCACTATTTGGCGTGGCAGCTTTCTGGTAATACTGAAACAGCACAACTACAAGCCCTCTAGTGGTCTACATTTTAATGCCATTTATAGTTCAATCTAGCAATTCACCACAAATCATTTCTCTTCTGAAAAGTAACAGTGCGAGTTTTGGCTGATGTGCTAGCTGGTAGGGTTACTAGATCTCTAGGTTGGGCCAGGGACTTTTGCAGCAACCAGCAGCTTTTGATGCTTGTTAGGAACTGATGGGACATATGCATCTTAAAAGAAATTGATAACATAGCATGATCTTGAAACATCTTGTATCCATACTCTATAATGGTCATTGTGTTGTTATGCTTAGGTACACAGTTGGAAAGATAACACCTATCCAAAAACGTGAAGTCCGTGCTTCAGATTTTGGTCCAAGAGCAAGTTTCTGGATGAACTTCCCAAAAGAAGGATCACGACTTACCCCTTCACATCCTGCAGAAGATTTTAAGTGGAAGGACTATTGTCCAATGGTTTTCAGGTGTGTTATACTTATTAAGCTTTTATGCATATGTATGTATGTAAGTATGTATGTACGTATGTCTAATGTATGTATGTCTGAGTGAGGAATACAGTACCCCTCCTGATTCATGTGATCTTTTGAGTTTGTGTACTTTCCTAACATACTTTGTATTCGTTTGAACTTCTAAATGCCTTGTTATGTTATTATGATAATTATTTTTCTAATTCTTAATCCCCTTTCTGCTGCATTTATCAACTATAAAATAGTCTTTTCATTTATGTAGAAATTTGAGAGAGATGTTCAAGATTGATGCTGCCGATTATATGATCTCCATATGTGGAAATTCTGCACTTAGGGAGCTATCTTCTCCTGGAAAGAGTGGAAGTGTATTTTTCCTATCACAAGATGATCGGTTCATGATTAAAACTCTCCGGAAATCTGAAGTGCAGGTTCCTTTTTTTACCCTGACTTCAGAGATTGTATATAAATTCTAAGAAATTATGCACAGATAGCTTGTTGGGTGATTTACTTATTTATATATCATGCAGTTTGACTCTATATGATCCTGTAGGTTCTTTTACGAATGCTTCCAAACTATTATCATCATGTCCATACTTATGAGAACACCCTCATAACTAAGTTTTTTGGCCTGCACAGGGTAAAACCTTCTAGTGGTCAAAAGGTAATCATCAACTTATCTGCACATCTCATTTGAGGTTTTGCTTGCTCACGTTCTTGTTTGTGGAGTAACATCCTTGTTTAATATGTGTCTATTGCAGTTCCGTTTTGTTGTAATGGGAAATATGTTCTGCACGGAATTGAGAATCCACCGGAGATTTGATTTGAAAGGTTCATCTTTAGGCCGATCTACCGACAAAATTGAAATTGATGAGAACACAACCCTGAAGGATTTAGATCTGAACTATTCCTTTTATCTTGAACCTTCATGGCGAGAGGCTTTACTTAAGTGAGCATATACTTACTCTGAAAATCGTCTTTACTTACTAAGATATGGTTTTGGCATAACTGCATTATATTTGTTATGTATTTCCCTTGAATCGCTGTTCAGCTAATATAGTACTTAAACATATAATGAATGTTGAAATTAAGTAGGAGTATATTATTACTTGCTGAAATAAGTCATTCGCTTGGTTAGCAAAGATAGTATAGATGTAAATATTCATGAAGAATTCTCGATGCAGTTAGCGTCACAGCAGGTCTTGTAATCATCTTCAGGTTTTGTGCAAAGTTCACCTATGATTGACTATTTTGGCACCGGTTGACCTGGAAATGTATAGTGTTTTATTATGTTTGATTTTCTCCCTGGAGCACTTATGCAGCATGGTCAAGTTTCAGCTCCTAATAATTTTCATGGTCATTGTTCTTCTCAGGCAGATAAAAATTGATAGCGAATTTCTGAAGTCACAGCGGATTATGGATTACAGTCTACTGCTTGGTGTCCATTACAGAGCCCCGCAGCACCTACGAACACGAGCATCGTATCGTCGAACCATGGCAGCAGAGAGATTAACTGTCCTTTCAGAAGAAGGTAAAGCACACATTTACCTGCCAGTAAATAGATTTTATCAACATGTACAATTTTTATGGGATAATGTTTAAAGAAAACAATGATCTTTGACTTAGGGTATAAGAAACACGCGACCACTCATAGTACTAACTCATATTCATATAGTATCAGTTCCGTTGGTGAGTGTTAAGGATAGATCTTGTTTAGTCAGGTAGCTGTAGGTCGTGTCTTCAAAGGTTACATGCTGAGACAGTCTGGCTTGGTGGCTATCGCCCACCCGAGTTCGAGTCGCAGGGTTCACGGCCGAATTAAACGGGTTGCTATCCGCGTGAAAAAACGCTGGAGAGGTCTCATCTTCTACCTAGCAACATACAGTTAAGGAGGGATCCGTCCCCTTTTAGCCACGTTTTATAGTTGCCCTGTTCTGTGATATGCCATGTTCCGTTTTCTTTTTCCCGTCATATTTACCTTGTGCAGTTCTATGTTTAATTCTTGTTATGATTGTGAGAGCAAATGTTCATTGTCGACAACGATCTTGTATAGATGCCCAGGAGGATGACGCTTTCCACTATCCAGAAGGGTTAGTTCTGGTTCAAAGAGCAAACGATGAGAACAGTGTGGTCGTTGGCCCTCACATAAGGGGAAGCCGGCTGCGATCATCGGCTGCGGATTTGGGGAAGTTGATCTCCTGCTTCCAGGCACCGCAAGGTGAGCACCTTTTTTCTCTTTTCTATTTTGACCATTCTTGTAACAACACCCATGGTTCTGAACCTGATGAACTCCAATTTTTTCTGGCTGTCTCGCATTGCATGCTGCACTTATTTAACATCATATCGTCCGGATGTGCCCTTCTGCAGGGTTCAGATCCAGCTGGGCGTGAACATGCCCGCTCGCGCGGAGCAGATCCCCAAGGAGGACGAGAGCAAGTCTTCTACGAGGTGTACGACGTGGTGCTGTACCTGGGCATCATTGACATCCTGCAGGAGTACAACATCACCAAGAAGATCGAGCACGCGGTTAAGTCAATGCAGTACGACTCGGTGTCCATCTCCGCGGTCGACCCCGAGTTCTACTCGGAGCGCTTCCTCAAGTTCATCCAGACCGTGTTCCCTGAGAACTCGTAGTGCGTTCTCCGGCGTAACCAATCCTCAGCCGTGTATTTTTTTCGCTCCAGTGATGCTCCAGCAGCATGAGAAATGAAGTTCTCATAGTGCGTTCTCCGGCGTAACCAATCCTCAGCCGTGTATTTTTTTCGCTCCAGTGATGCTCCAGCAGCATGAGAAATGAAGACAGGAGGACCTCCTGCCTGTGTACAGTATGAGAAAATGAAGGCAGAGGCGGCGCATGTGCCCAGCTCCAGCAGCATGCGATTCTGGAGGGCTGTCCAGGTAGAAAGCTCTCACGCTCTTCAAGTATCAAAACGAGGTTATGGAGCATGGAAGAGAAGCATCTGTCTCTTGGCACCAGCGGGAGCAGAAGAGCTGGAAGGATGCCAGGATAGATTCTTGATCTGCTTTAGTAGCTGTCCGTTTTTTTGAGAGGGGGGAGGGGAGGCGTCCATTATCCTTTTTTTGTTCAAAGCAGCAGGCTGCTATTTCTTGTCCAGGGTACGCGTATATAAGAATGCTCTCAGCTCTCTTTATTTCCACTCGATCGCGAGTTACTTTTATGTGTGCAGTAAACTTGGTGAGTTTTATTAATTCGCGGACAAAGCGGTTAAAATCTGCCAACAGTACATAAAGCCAGCAGCTGAACACATCTACTGCGCACGCCTGCTTAGCACATAAATCTGCCATATTATTCAAAGTTGTACTAATATTTTTTTTGAACGGGAAGTTGTACCAGTATGACGAACCGAAAACGAAGCAAAGGCAACAGCTACTGCTACAGGATTATTTCGAAGCACCAGATATATATATATATATCTACTGAAGCTACTTGTAGGACACGACGTGTCAGACATTGCGTCTGAGAATTTCACCAAGACTGTCCCCCAGAATAACATGATTCCGAGAGAACATCGATGGGTGCCATCTTCAGCTGGCAGAAACGCAGAGCACTGTCAAACGACAAGGTGCCATCTTCAACCGGCACAAATGCATCCGCCATCAGCGCTAAGAAATCAGAAAACGGAGACACAAAAAACAACCCAAGGAATCCAATCACCGTTTATAATCAATATTACATCGTTAGGGGCTCCAGGCCTCGTAAGCGACAACCAAATAAACAGAATAGATTACAGGTCCTAGATCAAGCATAAATGAGTGGAAGCGAGGTTTCTCCAGTTCAAGAGTTTATTGCTGCTACTATGCTTTCTCACCAAGTCAGAAATCGTATGCCAACTAAAAGCAAACTTAACTTACCTGCTATAGATACAGGACCCTATTTTGAAACTCAACCCAAGGATCATCGCCGACACAAAGAAGAGGTACAGGCCCCCACGCAGCACCGAGGGCACGGTGCTCATCCGTGTTGCCGGCTCCTCGTCATAGCCAATGGATTTGGTAGACACGCCGCTCTCCATGGTGAGTGAAAAGTGCAGACTCAATCCTGCATTCTTCTCTCCCGTGAAACTGAGGCCACCGTGCTGTATGAAGCCCGCGGTGACGCGAACCGTCGGGCTGAGCGCGGCAATGGATTTTCTGTTGGTTGGAGGGAATTCTGAAGCAATGGCAGGTGGGGCTGGGATTGAGTTCAGCATGTTGGCCCACTTTCCAAAACCTTTGTCAACCTTATCATCCATTGGTACACCTGGAGCAAACCAAATTCACAGAATTTTATAAATGAGTTCATCCAGTGTGTATTCACCGATCGTCTAAAAGGAATGTGGAAGTATGAAACTGCAGCTCTTAAGACTATACCTGGAACCGCAATGTCTGGATATAGATTCCCGCAGGAACCAGATGAAGATGCGCCATACTGAGCCATTGCGTTTGATGTCTTTAACATCCCACCAGATGTAAAGCCATCCATATTTTCATCCTGCAAGAGTAGCACCACGGTGATCACCAGAAAAAGGTTCTTTAGCCTAGACATTTTTGTTTTAAGAAGCTAAAGTAACAGAAAACAGATATTGTTATGAAGCATACCTTTTGGGCAAAGTTCGACATGTCTGGAAGTTGAGAATCAGAGCCTCCAGCTGGGCCCATATCAAATTTGAAATCGTCCTCTGTATCGAAGTAAGCCAACAGATCATCTCCCACATCAACGAGAGACTCGTTATCAGTTGGCGGGTAGATGAGGCCATTCACATTCACATTGAGATAATCATCATTTCCAACTTCCCATTTGTGATTGTTTGATGCATCATAAAACGCCGTGTTGTCATCCATTTGCTGCTGACCTGGCAGACCATTGGATTGCAAATACATGTTCTGGTCATCTGGAGGACAAGCTTGCTGCTGTCCTGAATATGCATTGGTATCATTCCCTGTGTCGAAGAATTCCTCAGCACTAAGAGTCCCATTGGCCTGGTTTTGATTACCGTAAGTTCTCAGGGGCCAATATGCCTGATCACCATTTGAAGGGTCACTCCAAAGGATAGGCTCATCCTGACCTGCATATCCATCATCTTGCCTTGGGTATCCAGACAAATCTGCAAGACTGAAGTGATCATCGATGGCATTCTGCTCTTCAGGTACACCTATATTTTCTACACTGTCATTTGACAAAGGTTCCTGCAAGATCTCCTCGAGAGAAATATCACCGTCACCATAGCTGCCCTCAGAAGTCTCATTCAAACCTTGATCTTGTAGAGGAGCCAATTCTAGTGGGTTGAGCCCTTCTTGGGTCTGAATGATGGAAAACAGTAACAAAGTAAATATCGGTGTGTTCACTGACAACAGAAAATGCTTCACTGAGAACTGGATAGCTGATAAGAACAGTTGGCACACAATTGGAAGAATGGTAATTATCCTCGGAAAAGTGTCAATTATTAAAAAAATATGATACATAGATTTTAAATAGTTGTCACTGCTGACTTGAGTTAAGGTTGGGTTCAGCAGCCTAGTGAAGGAAGAGGCATACATGTAAAGTAGCTAATTAGCCCAACTATTATTGTTCAGTGTAGACAGATACAGTTGCATGTGAACTGTGCTCAAGTTTTCCATTCTAATGACTAATGTCTCATGAATGGATAACATATATGGGAACTTACTTGAACAAGCTCATTAATTTTAGAAAATACATTTTCATCTTCCGCATTTGATTCCGCACTAGCAGTATCTGTGATGGCAGCCATTTCAGTGGATGTACCACTGGTAGGTGTGTTCTCAATGGCCTCATCCTCCTCTTCCCATTCCTCCTCCATGTATGGTGCACCATACTGTGCTCCATTCTGCGGTCCAGATCCAATTTTCTGGAAGATTCTACACACCACATGCAGATCCTGCACACCGAAAAGAAAAATACACATCAGAAGGAATTCTGCATTTTCACAAAAAATAGAACAACTGCCAGAATGATGTCAGAATATGGACAGTAATAGGTACCACAAGGTTCTTTTTTCAAGAGACATGGAGAAAAAACATTGCTCTTTTTAGATCAAGTTGTCAAGTGCAAGGAAAACATATTTGTGAGATAAATGCCATGAAGAAACTTAAGAAAACTAGTCATATTATCACCATACTATTAAACGAGAGAAGCAATAACCTGCGCCAAAGGCATCATCCCAAATCCCAACAAACCAACTAGGTAACAGAAAACTTGTTAAATTCAGAGATCGTCTACTTAAATGTCATACAAGACTAAGTGGAACAAGAAAAAGGCACAAAAGACCATCCTTACAATTCCATGTGACAAGGAATGTCCTTGCTTAGATAGATAGTCACAAATGAAATAAGTGTCTCCCCTGATCACACAATTTCAGACGTGCTGCTGCATGGTTTCACTCTCTTTATTCTAAGTTGATCTTCATATTTCAGTGTGCAAGCTCACGCACTGCATCACCTGCTTTCTCAATGGTTGGGTATTCAGGGAACCTAAGTTTGAGATTTCAGAAAACACCACTCTGGTTTGGAGTGGCATTTGTTGAATTCCCCTCCCATGGTGGGTGAGGCACCACCCCTTATGCATGCAGACCTCGCAGAAAAGAGCCAAAAAACACAGCTATCTGGTCAAGAACTACTATAACTGTAGAGAGCTAGATAGTCAAGTATCAAACTACAACACCCACTCTGGTAAGTACTATATCAGGTCCATCCTCAGTACTAACAACACCGAGGCCATCCACACGGCACAAATTCAGTTTGAATTCACATTCCAGGCTACACAAACTAAACTGCAGTACAGAGGTTATCCATTAAATCGGCCTTCCCGGTTCATGAATTCGGCATCAGTATGCACTACACTACTGAATATTTGGTACAACAAAAATGTAGAGAAGACCATCCTTACAATTCCATGTGACAAGGAATGTCCTTGCTTAGATAGATAGTAACAAATAAAAGTGTCACCCCAGACTACACAATTTCAGATGTGCTGCTGCATGGTTTCACTCTCTTTGTTCTAAGTTGATCTTGTTATTTCATTGTGCAAGCTGACGCATTGCATCCCTGCTTTCTCAAGGGATGGTGATTTAGGGAAGGGTCCTCACCTAATAAGATTCTAGTTTCAGAAACTACTACTTTGGTTTGGAGTGGTATTTGCTTAATTTTCCCATCCTCTTTTTACTTCGGTGTACAATTGTATTCCCTACTTTCACAAGGGTTGGTGGTTCAAGGAAGGTCTTCACCCAAGTTTGAGATTTCAGGAAACACCACTTTGGTTTGGAGTGGTATTTTCTGAATTCTCCTCCCACGGCACCCCTTATGCATGCAGACCTTGCAGAAGACGGCCAAAAACACAACTATCTGGTCAAGAACTGCTATAACTGTAGAGCTAGATAGTCAAGTGGTGTCGAACTACAACAGCCCACTCTGGTAAGTACTATATCAGTTCCATCCTAAGCACTGATAACACTGGTACCGTCCACACGTCAAAAATAGTGGAAATTCACATTCTTTTTTTTTTTTTTTTTTTTTTTTTGAACAAGGATGAAGCTGCTTATATTCCAGCGGTGGGATTACAACTTACAGAAACACCCAAAGTGACATGGAAACTACAAACAGGGCCTGCAGTTTTACATAAAGGACCCCAGAGGGAAAACATAAAAAGCAATTGAGTCCTTGGAGACCTTCTCCACCGCAGCTTGACGAAGCACTCAACGGCCGGAGCAGCGATGCCGTCGCCGGGGACAAACCACTTGGCACAGCACCTCTGATGAATCTTCGGCCGGAGTTCACGATCCTCCGAAATGGCCTGCGGCCAGGAGGTTGAGCCACAGGAACGTGGCCTTGGAGGGCCGCCATTCGGCCATAGCAAGTAGAGGCAAGACGGCCACCGCCGTCGCACGTCCTCTACTGAAGAACTCCAGAAGATTGCAGCTTGAAACTTCTCTTTTCCATCCCCACGATGGCTAAAGAAAAGAGAGCGGAGCGACAAGTGCTTATTGAAGTGAGCCGCATCCGAGCACATACCTTCCGTCTTCCTCCTCGGAAGCTCGTCAGGGGCGCGCATCAGCCACCACCCAGCGCCGCACCAGAACGCCAGAGTAGCCAAGCTCAAGAGACACGAAAGAGCAGTCTTATTCATGGAGATGCCAAGCTCTAGCTCCCCCGCATGCCACAGCTCCTGCCACCAGAGGAGGGCAGCGAAGAAAACCAGATCAAGGACGCACCAGATCTGACTGCAAAGATCTGGCAGCCTACTCCAAGTCGCCATATAGGCAAGCGGCACACAGGCCAAACACAAACCAACCCTACTATTTACAGGGGAGCTCCGCGCACCTCTCCCTCGTCTACTCCAGCCGGCAACGCCGTCGGAGAAGATTAGGGATCGGGCGGGATCGAGGCGGCGCCGACGGTCGACTCTCAAGGAGTTTTCTGGAGAAGAGAGGAAAGTCACTACCAAAGGAGTTTTCTGGAAATTCACATTCTAAGCTACACAAACTAAACTGCAACACAAAGGTTATCCATCAAATCGCCCTTAACTGACTAGGCCCTATCAAGCAAGCAAGCACAACCTGGGTAAGAACAGAAAATAGATCGATCCGGCACCTGCGGCCCGTCGTTGTCGAGGAGGCGGTACTCGTGCATGACCCAGTTGGTGCGGTCGCCCTTGGGCGCCCTCCCCGCGTGGAACACGAGCGTCTTCTTCATCCCCACGGCCTTCCCCCGGTGGAACACCTCCCGGTCCTTGCCGGTCGTCTTCCAGTACCCGCGCGGCGTGGCACGGTTGGTCCGCATCCCCGGCCCGCCGCGGCCCCCGGCCCCGGCGCCCGCCACCTTGCGGTCGAGGCGCGCGAAGAAGTACCACTGCGCGTCGCGGCTCCGGATGCGGGAGAGCGACGGCAGGTCCCAGGGCTCGAGCCGGTACAGGTCGACCTCCGCGATCGCGTCGATGCGGAGCGGGCGGTGGAGGACGCGGCGGCGCAGGTAGTAGGAGACGAGTTCTTCGTCTGTTGGGTGGAAGCGGAAGCCCGGGGCGAGCGGGACCTCGGCTGAGGAGGCGGGCGATGGCGCCGTGGCGGCGGCGTGCCGCGGCGGCGGGGTGGCGTAGTCTGACGGGCTCATCGGGGAGGGTCGATCTAGATTGGTGCGGGGAGCTACGATCTGGGGGAATTGAGCATAATTTGGTGGGGATTTAGGTGGATTGGAGGGGATCGATCGATGGATCGATCGGGGCTGGTGGTTAGGGTTTTGATTTGATGAGGAAGGAGATCGGGAGGAGAGGAGGTGGGGAAAAGAAAAGTCGATGGCGCGTGGGCGGCGTGGACGCGGCGGGCCGTTAAATCGTTCTGTTCTGGCTGCGTTCAACGTGTTCTCGAAGGCTCCTCCACGTACGGGTTTATCTGCGCTCGTGTCATACGTACGCGGTTAGGATTTGGAGCGGTGCACGACTCGATTTTTTTCTGTTCCCCGATTTCCTTCCCGCGACAAAATATACGTACGCACTCTTGCGAAATTATTACAGGGTCTACTGTTATTCCTCGACACTCTAGCGTCATGAAACAACTAGTTGAATACGCGTGCGTTGCTACGGTGCTTCCTTGTCCTCCTCATATGGTGGTGGAATCATTATTGATCGGTGCTCCCTTTAGGCTTTAGTCGGCAAGAAATTTTGAGGAGTCATCCGAGCAAACGTCTTATAAATCGGGACGGAGGGAGTAGGAGTTGTGATATCTTCTGTTTTCAGTTCTATCAAGCAACTGCTAGTCGTATAGAGAGACAAACTCCTTTCCATTATTGTTTTGCTCCTATTGCCCCAATAGTATCTATTTTCAAGTGTTCTTGTAGAGGCTTTGAAACGAATCGTTTGATATGATATGTTCTGTTTTCAGTTCCTATACCTGTTATGATATGTTCTATTTTCAGTTCTATCAAGCTAAATTACGAATTATATGCGAAGTCGGCAGACCTATCATGGCATGCATGTCTTGGTCTCTCTGTTGTGTTGACATATTCAGGATCAATTATAACATATGATCATATATTTGCATTACCTGTTCCATTATTTGACCCTTGTTGGGTATGCATACGACTGGACAAACAAATAGACTATGGCATTTTGTGCACTAGGCCTTTCATTACTGAAGAAACAAGTTTAATAGTTATGTTTGTCACCGATCCAATATTTTTGCTCTCTGATAGATTGTCTACATTCATGTTTCTAATGTGGAAACTAAATGCGGTTTAGTTTTGCATGATGAACAGACCCACACACTCTTTTCATCTTTTGTTTTGGACACTGCTTGATGGTTTCCGTGATGGAGGCGATGAGAAGTCACTCCTCTGTGACTTCTTGCATCAAAATGATACGGCTGCTGCATGTATCGCCCTTTTCATCCGACCAGGGAACCAGGGTAATGTTCTCTCTCTCGTCCATGTAGCATTTTTCTTTCTTCAACGACATCGCCATTTAATGCACCTTGTCATGCTTCAATATTCACTGCATTGTAAAATTGGAGGTTCTTGAGAAGACCTTGCTCGCAGTAGCAGCGGCGGGTTCAGTGCTGCAGTTGCTTCTTTTTCCATTTTTTACATTTCTCAGGACAAGGTCACTTGATGTTGTTTGTAGATTGTTGAGCGTCCCATTGTTATGGACATGTTTAGCGAATAGTGCTATGTGGATGTTCTGCACATCTTTTGTGATGAAAAAGGACGACTGCAATGAGTTAATAATTGTGTATCCAATGCTACTTTCAATCGATTTCATCTATTGGATTCTCATATACGGGCACATGTGGATTTTATTGCAGTCTTAACACATACAAGAACTGAAGCAAGTAACTATTGTACTAAACTTTTATAATTTTTGTTAACTCTTCTGTGAGAATACATAACCAATAGTTTTCGTATTTCACTTTGCAAATTTAAAATAAAATGTTTCATATGAAAATTTGAGCTACCACGGTGGAAAACACACCCCACTAAATGACCACATTTGGTAGTGGAAATGTTTTTGGATATTTCCCTTTTCAAGATATCGCACTTAAATCTCTAGTTCCATCAGACTGCTATAGATGAGTGAAAATCAGAAATATCACATGCGTTAGATGAATTGTAGCATATATATTTTCAAGGCTATATTATAATCATTAGATATATTGTAGATAGCTCCTAAGTATGCACCCTCACAAGTCACAAATATCTTGGTACATATTCCACCATGTATTATGGTGCTAATGTCTCTATTGGACCGTGTAGAACCCCTTTCTTAGAGCGACATAGGTTATCAAATTTGCTTCATGCAAAGGTGCATGCATTGGGGATATTGTCAAACATTTCATTTCTAGATGCCTCTTTGTTGTTCAATATGTCATAAACTAGTTTTTAACAAGGCTATGGTCGCTTGCATAACGCCAAACAAATTAAATGCTGGAAATAGAATAGGGGGCTTCCAAGCTCTCCTGAACCTCACGGATCCTCTTGCTTCGCCTAGACTTCTGATCCTCTTGCTTCGCACTTCTTTTCTCGAAGGCTCCTCTACATACGTACGGGTTTATCCACCGTACGCGGTTAGGATTTGGAGCGGTGCACACTTGGATTTTCTATTCCGATTTCCCGCGACAATTGGATCCTTCTATACGCATTGTATGCACTCTTTTATTATTTTTTCAAGTATACACCCTGAAAGTTGCATCAAATTTCATAGAAGAAGAGGCAAAAACGGCCGATAAAACGCCAACAATGCTACACGATACAAACTCAACGTCACACGATTGACAACACAACCCACATCAACAACCAAGAACTCGCCTTGTACCATCTTGAGGAGACGATACACTAAGCTACTAGGGCGCGTCACTACCGAAGAAGGGAACTCCAGGATGTCGACGCCAACTCCAAAAATGGCACAAGCCAACGCCCTAATGTCACATCCCAAATTTTAGAAACTAAGAAAAACTTGGTTTTACAAGACCCAAAATTCAGAGCCAACAAAAACTTTTTGAAATACTTCACTAAGGATTATGTTTTCCTTCCTATTGCTATGTTTGACCTTGTGTGACTTGTTTAAGTTGTTCGACCAATAAATAGTAACCTAAAGACCCAACCAAGATAAAAATATATATAACCTTGGTGATCAGATCATGACAAGAAAAATAATTCCATATATCTTTTGCCATTCCAATAATAATTTGGTGTTAGCAACAACCAAAATACCCATTATTGAGAAAGTAAAAGTGTTTCCCAAAATTATGTGTTTCCAAAATATGGATACCTATCTGCTATCTCCTACCTATTTTTCAACCTTGATATTATTGCAAGAATTTGCAACTCCTATTTTGAACTCATATTTTCATTCTCTTTGAAATTACTACAAGTGGGAAACATACTACCCCATATATTTTATCAACCTTTTTAAAAGTATCAAAATTATTGAACTAAGCTGGTTTCAACATTATACTTGGCATGATGATGCTTGATCACCATCCCACCACTCATCTGAGTATTTGAAACCTGGTTGAAAACTTATATTGTTTGTTGTTTGATTTATGTTTGTGTTGATTGTTTTACCTTGTTAGATTGTTGCTTGTGTGAACAATTAACTCATTTGTGATTGATCTTTAAATTGAAAACACACTTGACAACAATTTGGAATGTGACTTAAATAAAAACAAAACTCCTGAAATTATTCAATAATTTGAAATTAAGATCATGAGTTAGCGAAATGATCTTAATAAATTACTCTCTCTACCTAACCCTCTATTTCTTTCAAACAAATATTTTCTTTATGAAAATAATTCATGGATGAGATGAAATAATAACCTCTCATCTCACTTCAAAAATAAATATTTTTGACCTTTTTATATTCACTATTGTTTATTTTTCAAAAATGGCAGAAATGAAGACTTAATATTTTATGATAAAAGTATTTCTAAAAATTTGGGGAAAATTCCCTAAGGTGCTTAGGTTCATGTGAGGCCTAGTTATGCAAAAACCTCACCCTGTCCAATTCAAAAATTTGAAACAAAATCAAAAGAACTATTCTGGACATTTCACAAAATCTCTTATAACTCACTCAAAACAATTCAGAAAAATGTGAGGCAAAATTCTCTAGACTCCTATTTTCATCCTTGACCTCCTGGACATCATTTTTTAGCTTGGTATATTCAAAATTATGAAGTTTTCTTCCAAAAACCATCTCTGCCTAAAATGGACAGCAGTGATTTCTTGTTGTTCTGGATAGTTCACTCCACTCCAGCACCCCCTCTTGCTCCTTTACGCACTCAAGTACACACTAGACACCCTAGACATTATTTGACTACGCCTCCCTTCTCCTACACGCCAGGAGAGAGCTCTGATGACACTGCTACAGTACCCTGGACAAGACTGAGCACCACCCCCTTCACCCAATCCTTGCATCCCGACCACTCCAGCGCTCGTGGCTACGCCACTGCTCTCTCTGCTCCCCTCTGCCAATTGGGCACGGCCACACGTGCGAAATGCATCCCTTCTGTTCCAAATCGCGCACGCCCAGTAGTTGCACGCCATGTCCGTGGACGCTGACGACGATCTTCGTCGTCTCTGCACGGCAGCAAGTACAGCTCGATGCAACCACTCACCGGCCTCCCCGTGACCCTGCGGACACGCTCGCGTCATCGCCCCTGCCTCACGCTGCCACCTGCATTCCGTCGAGCAGAGTGCGTGCGCAACGGCCACCTACCACCCCGAGCTCCGTTAGCTCGCCTCGCTGCTCTTCCCCACCCCCCTAAACCCTAACTGCACCTCCCCACGCCGTCGCTGCACAGCACCGCCACCAATGGCGTGCTCTCCCACCCCCTGGCCACCTCCTGCCGAGACCACCGTGCACTGTCCTCCACTCTATTTAACCACGCCCGAGCTCTCTTCTCGCCACACCCCTCTCCGCTCGCTCCCTGCTATATATCCCTCACTCCCACCTCTCTCTACACCTGCCTGAAGGGCAGGAGTGCTGCCGACGTGCTTCTGTCATGAAGCCGAGCTTCGCCGTCTCCGTCGTCCCGAAGTGGATGACGACCACGGCCGCGTCGTCTCTCTCCCTTTTCCCCTCTATTCTCTGCTCTGCGACGCACGAACCTCACCGCACCCTCTGCCCCTCTCGTTTCATGCACAGGACTTCCAGGAGCTCGCCGTCGTGTTGCCGAGGTCGTGCACGTCGAGCTGCTCGCCGCCACCGTTCTAGACTTCCCCAGCTGTGCCGTCACCACCAACCTCCTTCCCACGCTCCCCACACTCGATCTCACCTTCTTCGCCGCCCCAAGACCCATAGGTGAGCCGCCCATCCTCCATCACCGTCGCAAGCGCGGTGGCGCCGCTGTTGTGTGGTCGCCGCCGGCGCGCCCTCTTTCTGGCCGTTGGAATTAGATCCAACGGTGCCTTACCGCTTCGGTAGCTAGGAGCCACTGACGGGCAGGCCCCACCCGTCAGGGTTTTAACCTTTTCCAGCGCGAAAAAAAATAGAACTGGGCCAGGCCCAGTGGGCTGGGAACCTTCTCGGCCCATTTTTTCTTTCCTCCTTTCCGAATTTAGGAATTAACAGAGAACCTTTAAATCTATATGCATGTTTGAAATTCCATAACTTGAGATCTGTAACTCCAATAATTATGAACTAAAATCCTTGAAAGGCTAATCAAAATGTTTAACCAATGGCACTGGCCACATCTCTTTGAAATGAATAGAAATTGCATGATAAATCAAATAGTACAGAAAGTTTATTTTCTAAACTTGTTTGTTTCTGATACTATGTTAACTCAAATAATGCAAATCCAATTTTGTAAGCTTAGTACTGTGATTACCTAGCTCCCCTAATTTTTGTAGAATTAAGTAAGCAACAGTAAATAATTAGCATTAGATTAAAGTTTGTTAACCCTTCGGGACTAAAACAATTTTAAATGATTAATGCTTAACCCAAATGAGTTAGGACTATTTTTGTTAGATCACACTTGGATAGAACTATCTACCCCTGAAAGGGCTTAACCTTATAAACAACTAAATTTAATCAGTAGCTAAAACATGTAAAGTTGATCTTGGTATTAAAACATTATTAATTAATAATTTGCTTACCCAAATGATTTGAAACCAACTTTGTTAGTTCAGATTTAATCATATATAGTTAACCCTAAAAGGGCATAATTTTGTGAGCATCAGAGATTAAATGGTAAATTAAATCGTGTGTAACTAGTTTCTAAAATTAATAAAAGTGTATGAAATTAATAACAATTTAAATTGAATTAACTTCAATTGTTTTGACTTCTGTAGAACAGTAGACGGTTGTCTGAGTTCAGCTTGAGTGTTAGTGTTGCTTGGTCGAATTGTGTGGTAATTGTGTATCTTGTTCGTTTTACGACGTTTAGACGAGAACGTTGCCGGGACTTGCGAGGAGGGGGAATTTGTTGAACCAGAAGAACAAGACCAGGGTCACTTGGCTGAGCAAGAGGCAAGCTACTTCTCTGAGCTTGCATCTATATACATCTATTTTGGTTCACATGTTTTACTTATAAAGAGCATAAGTGATTTATGTGGTGTTTGCCACTAAAGTTATGATTTTGACACCCTATATGGAGATATTAGATGAAAATTCTTTTTCAAACTATGGATGGAAAAAATATTGTTTTCTCAAAACTCCTTTGAAAATATTTGTATGGATATGGAATGCCGAGATGTCGGTGTTGAAGTGAAGAATGGAGAATGGTGGTGTTTATGAAAAATGCACATCGTGTCCTAGTACTATGACGACCAACCATACCCTGTGCGACCACATTTACCTCCATATGGGAACGGGCGTAGTCATGCAGTTTGCTCATTTTAGTATGGGATACCTCAACACGGAGATGACTCCGTTTCATGAGGGGATGGTTCGGTGACCTACCCTGACCTGGGTCCTATAAAATGAGAAAGAGGATAGAAGACGCCACCTTTGGGTCGCCGGGCAAAACTATGAGTCCTCACACTTAGGTTCCGAAGGGCTGGACTGAGTGTCGATGGAAAGTGTCATACGGGCAGGGTCCTGTACTAGCATGAGCAAATGAGAGGCTATGGTCGGTGACTCAACTTCGCATACACCTTGTATGGCGGGACATGGCTGACCGATGAGTTACCGGATGGATGTGGGAAAAGTGTGCTACCTCTGCAGAGTGTAAAACTATTTGAATAGCCGAGTCCTCGGTCATGGACAGTTGGAAGGCCCTACTTCGACCTATGTGCAAATTTTGCAAAGTTTTGAGATTTGGAAAGAAAATGGAGATGTTTTATATATGCAACTATGCCAAAGGGTCGGCATGAGATTGCTGGAAAAGAGGAAGACCATGAGGGGCTATGGTCGAGAAGGCAAAATTTTGTGTTTTAAAAATGGAGTGGAAAATGTTTTATGCAAATATACCGAAGGGCTGGTATGAGGTTGTTGGAAAATGATTTGACCATGAAGGGCTATGGTCGAAAAAGGAGGAGTTTTGGAGAAATAAACATGATGGTGATTTTTCGGGAAAAAGTTTAAAAGAGACTTCTTACTTTTTCAACAAAGACAGACTTCGGGAAAAAGTTTTACAAATACTTTTCATCTTTTTCAACAAAGATATATTTTGGGGAAAACGTTTTAAAACAGACTTCTTACTTTTTCAACAAAGACAGACTTCGGGAAAAAGTTTTACAAATACTTTTCACCTTTTTCAACAAAGATTTATTTTCGGGAAAACGTTTTTAAAAAGAGATTTCTTACCTTTTTCAACAAAGATATATTTTCGAGAAAACGTTTTAAAAGAGACTTCTTTCCTTTTTCAACAAAGATGTATTTTCGGAAAAAAGTTTTACAAATACTTCTTACCTTTTTCAACAAAGATATAGAGATGTTTTCACCAAAATAAAAGTCTTAGGAAACAAAAGTAAAACTAGTGCATGTTCAAGTTGGGGTAGTTTGCGAGTACAATTCAAATTGTACTCATATTGGTTTCGTCCCTGGCTATTGTCCTAGCCAGATTTTGAAGAGGAGCAGTTCGAAGGAGAAGTTTTCAATGACGTCGATGCAAACTAGGGCGCTTCCCAGTCAGCTGCCTGTAGGGTTATGGCAAACGACTTGGGCTTCACATTGTTTGATGATTCCGCTGCAAGTACCTGTTGAAGTTTATGACTTCAATCAAGTAAGTAAATCCTTCGGTATTTATGGATGTTCTTTTGATACCAGTTTGATTGTGCTCAGTGACACACTGATCATGGGATCGCTGGTGTTGTAGGTGATACATCTCAAACGTATCTATAATTTTTGATGTTCCATGCTTGTTTTATACCAACTGCTACATGTTTTGCATCTACTTTATATCACTTTTATACATTTTTTGGGACTAACCTATTAACAAGATGCCGAAGTGTCAGTTCCTGTTTTCTGCTGTTTTTGTATTCCAGAAAAGCTAGTCTGGAAATATTCTCGGAATTGGAAGAAACTTCACGGGGATCCCTATTTTACCAGAACACCTGAAGGACCAAAGGAGCAGCAGAGGAGAGCCACCAGGGCCCCACACGCCACTAGGGCGCGGGTCCCCCTGGCGCGCCCTAGGGTGGTGTGGGCCCCTCGGGGGTCATCAGCCGCCGCCCTTTCGCCTACTTATTCCCCCCGACGCGAAAACCCTAAGTGCCTGAGCCAATATCCACGAAAAGTTCCAGAGACGCCGCCGCCGCCAACCCTAGCTCGGGAGGGTCCAGAACCTCTTCCCGACACCCTGCCGGAGAGGGGAATCGTCACCGGAGGCTTCTACATCGCCATGCCTGCCTCCGGAGTGATGCGTGAGTAGTTCATCCTTGGACTACGGGTCCATAGCAGTAGCTAGTTTGTCTCTCCAATTTGTGCCATCATGTTTTGATCTTGTGAGCTGCCCTACATGATCAAGATCATATTATTGTAATGCTACATGTTGTGTTTGCTGGGATCCGATGAATATTGAATACTATGTCAAGTTGATTATCAATCTATGCCCTATGTTATTTAAGATCTTGCATGCTTTCCGTTACTCGTAGATGCTTTGGCCAAGTAGATGCTTGTAACTCCAAAGAGAGTATTTATGCTAGATAGTGGGTTCATGCCTCCGGTAATCTGGGAGAGTGACAACAACTTCTAAGGTTGCGGATGTGCTGTTGCCACTAGGGATAACCTAACAATGCTATGTCCACGGTCATATGTATTTGTTTACATTACACTTTACTTAATGCAATTATCCGTTGCTTGCAACTTAATACCAACGGGGGACTCGGATGACAACCCGGCGGTGGATTATTAGTCATAGACGCTGTTGGATGACGGTCTATGTATTATGTCGTAATGCCCAATTAAATATCATAGTAATCATCATGTCATATATATGCATTGTCATGCGCTCACTATTTGTCAATTGCCCAGCTGTAATTTGTTCACCCAACATGTTAGTTATCTTTTATGGAGAGACACCACTAGTGAACTGTGGACCCCGGTCCATTCTTTTACACTGATTAAACCACCACAAACTGCAAACTGTTCCTTTTTCATTCTCTGCAATTTAATACTCATTTTCCACACCATACGTTTAATCCTTTGTTTTCAGCAAGCCGGTGAGATTGACAACCTCACTGTTTCGTTGGGGCAAATAGTTTGATTGTGTTGTGTGCAGATTCCACGTTGGTGATCGTGTTGCGCCGCGCGAGCCACCAACAACCTTCTGAAGAGTTGCTGCTCCTACTGGTTCGATAACCTTGGTTTCTTTCTGAGGGAAAACTTTGCTGACTGCATCATACCTTCCTCTTGGGGTCTCCCAACGAACGTGTGATTCACGCCATCAAGCTCTTTTTCTGGCGCCGTTGCCGGGGAAGTACTCATCATCACCATCATCATCATCCTCGAATACTCTCCGTCAATCAGGCGCCAGCATCTTTTTCTGGCGCCGTTGCCGGGGAGACACAGTCTTCTGCAAGGGGAGTTTCACGCTTCCAATCTCTTTACTTTGTTTTTGTCTTGCTTAGTTTATTTTATTTTATCTTGTTTGCTTTCAATTATCAAAAACACAAAAAAATTAGTTACTTGCATTTAGTTTATTTTCAGTTTTGTTTTCTGTTAGTTATCATGTCTGGTTCGGCTCATCATGTTTCGGTTCCTGAAGTTGAGGTTCGATCTTTTAAGCAACAAAGTGGAGAAAGTTTGAAAGATGCTTGGTATAGAATCAGCGATGCTCATCGTAGGTGTACTAAAAAATATTCCACTATGATCCTGCTTAGAAATTTTTATGTTGGCATAACTAGCTGGTATAGATATGTCTTGGACACTTTGACGGGAGGTAACTTTCTTGGTACCCTGCGTTGGAAGCTAGTTATATTATTGAGAGTCTAGTAGGAACACCACCTGTTAGTAACATTAAAAATGAGATCACCTTGGAAGATGTTATAAAGAAATTGGAGTCTATAGAGAAAAATTTGCCAAATCTCCTTGATAGTACTAGCAAAGTTGATGAATCACTGGGAACCATTAATGAAAGAATTGCTGTTTTAGAAACTAGTACTATTCAAGATAATCAAAATCTTAGGATTGGTGAATTAGAGGAGGCTATGGATGTAATAAGTTCTACTTTTAAAACTAAAAAGCAAAAGGCTTTTGTGGGGAGAAGCAAAAATTTATGTATGTGCCAAAAATTTCTAAACCAAAACCCACGGGTGTGTTTAAAACGGATAACGTGTTCAATGAGCTTGAGGGTGAGTCACATAATGGTCTATTTAAATTTTCTTCCCAAGAATTACGTAAACTGAAAAGTCCTATGTGACAAACCCTGTTCTTGATGAAGCTTTTGATGAATTAGACCTTTCTTCACTTGGTAATACTTGATGCATGCTTTGTGCCTAGCTAAAAGGCGTTAAAGAAAAGCGCTTATGGGAGGCAACCCATTTTTTTTTCTGCAATTTTTCTTTTATTGAGTCAAGGAGGATGTTTACTTCTGTAGCAACTCCTTTGTATCTTTATTTTCTCGCATTGTTGTGCCAAGAGTAGCCTCTAATGTTAAGATGATGCTTAATTTTGATTGCTGCGCAGAAACAGATTTTTGCTGTTCACTGTACGAAATTCCTAAAATCACCAGATTGTTAATTAAATCTGAAATTTTTGTGCGTAATCTTTATGAATGTCTGAATCTTTCATTAGTTCAGAGTTTTCGATCTGAGCGTCGTAAGTGCCTCGAAAAAATTCGTCTTTGCGGACTGTTCTGTTTTAGACAGATTATGCCTTTTTATTTTGCATTCTCTCTTTTACTAGTGTTGAGTGAAATTCTTTTTTGGGTGGAAGAGCTTCACATAACATCAGTGGCTGTAGCTAATGTTTAAAGTAACAAATCATATTGCGTCTTTATAGAACATGTGATTTTTGATTATGCACTAACCCTCTAATGAGATCTACTTTGAGTTTGGTGTGACGGAAGTTTTCAAGGGTCAAGAGAGAAGGATGATATAATAGGATCAAGAAGAGTGAAGAGCTTAAGCTTGGGGAGGCTCCCATGGATCTCCCCAGCATATTTCAAGAAGACTCAAGCGTCTAAGCTTGGGGATGCCCAAGGCATCCCCTTCTTCATCGTCAAAATTATCAGGTCATCTCTAGTGAAACTATATTTTAATTCTTTCACATCATATGTGCTTTTCTTGGAGCGTCTGTGTGCTTTTATTTTCAGTATTGCACTTTTATTTTCAATAAAGCTTGACTGGACCCTAGCATTCTTGATTGGGAGAGAGACACGCTCCGCTTTTTCATGAGAATACTCCTATTCTTCACTTATATTTGTTGAGTATTCATATCTAGCGCTGTTCAGCTTTTAGCTCTTGTTTTCATGTATCTCTTGTCAGAGCTATTAGCTTTCTTTTGTAGAAAGTACTCTCTTGCTTCACTTATATTTGTTTGGAGAGTTGATGAAATAAATTGATTGGTGTTTGGTTGGTTCAGAAAATGTTGCATGTGGTAATTGGTATAAGGAAAAACTTGCTTAATCTTGTAGATCACTAATGGATAACTTGATGCTTGTCAATTGTTTTGAGTTAACAAGTAGATCATGATTAAATTGTGCATCACATGAGTTAAGCCTATTAGTGAAGAACTACCGTAAAGCTTGTTGAAAATTTGGTTTGCATCGGTGGTATCTCTAAGGTCTAGATATTTTCTAATAACAGGGTTTGGTTAACAAGGAAGACGGTATGAAGTCTTATAACGTTTGCAATATGTTTGTCATATAAAACTTGGTGTACGGGTTGATATTCTTGTTTGCTTACATAACCTTGCTAGCCTAAACTCTGTACTGAGAGGGAATGCTTCTCGTGCATCCAAATCCTTGAGCCAAAATCCATGCCATTTGTGTCCACCATAACTACCTATATGTGGTATTTCCTTGCCACTCCAAGTAAATTTTTCATGTGCTACCTTTAAATTATTCAAAATGTTATTATTCCCTTTTTGTGTCAATGTTTACTAGCTCATGAGGAATTAGTGTGGTTATTCTTTATTCTATTTGTCGATGGACTTTTACACCTGGACTAGTGGCATATACATCCGCTTATCCAATTTGCAAAAAGAGCTGGCAACGGGGTGCCCAGTCCCAATTAATTACAACTTTAACCAATTAATTCTCTTCACACTTTTGCCCTGATTCATCAGTAAGCAATGACAAACAGTGAAATACCTGAATGTGTGTAAACCAAAGAGAAAGAGGGATGATCTGCCTTGCTGGTAGAAATAACGTCCTTCATGGGAGCCGCTCTTAAAAGTCCGTTCGACAGGTAGAATACTGTTCTCACCCGCTACCATTCGTTGACAATTAACAAACACCTCTCAAAAATAGATACTCCTCCATGGTATGTGATTGATGGAAGGCACCCGAGGATTCGGTTAGCCATGGCTTGTGTTAGCAAGGTTGGGAGGAGTATCAAATATTTTATGCAATCTCTATATGCTTTCAAAAACCTAAAAGCTCTAGCACATGATTTAATCCCTGCTTCCCTCTGCGAAGGGCCTTTCTTTTACTTTTATGTTGAGTCAGTTTTCCTATTCTTTCTGTCTTCCACAAGCAAACACTAGTGTCAACTTTGTTACAACATGCGTTATATGCAATGTATTGGACTTGTTATACTACTTTGTGTTGACAATATCCATGAGATAAATATGTTGAAAGTTGAAGCAAATGCTGAAACTAATTCTTCCTTTGTGTTGATTAAATACCTTTTATTAGAAACTATTGCTTTATGAGTTAACACTTATGCAAAACTGTTTGATGCTTGTCTCGAAAGTACTATTCATGAAAACGTTTAGCTTGTGTGATTCATTGTTTACTCATTATCTATTTGGTAGCAAATTATAGACCATTGACTTGGATCACTTCATTCATTTACATGTGCCTTGCAATATTATATGATCAAGATTATGATGGTAGCATGTCACCTCAAAAATTATTTTGTTTTTATCGTTTACCTACTCGAGGACGAGTAGGAACTAAGCTTGGGGATGCTGATACGTCTCAAACGTATCTATAATTTTTGATGTTCCATGCTTGTTTTATACCAATTGCTACATGTTTTGCATCTACTTTATATCACTTTTATACATTTTTTGGGACTAACCTATTAACAAGATGCCGAAGTGCCAGTTCCTGTTTTCTGCTGTTTTTGTATTCCAGAAAAGCTAGTCTGGAAATATTCTCGGAATTGGACGAAACTCACGGGGTCCCTATTTTACCAGAACACCTGACGGAGCGAAGGAGCAGCAGAGGAGGGCCACCAGGGCCCCACACGCCACTAGGGCGCGGGCCCCCCTGCGCGCCCTAGGGTGGTGTGGGCCCCTCGGGGGTCGCAGCCGCCGCCCTTTCGCCTACTTATTCCCCCGACGCGAAAACCCTAAGTACCTGAGCAAATATCCACGAAAAGTTCCAGAGACGCCGCCGCGTCAACCCTAGCTCGGGAGGGTTCAGAACCTCTTCCCGGCACCCTGCCGGAGAGGGGAATCGTCACCGGAGGCTTCTACATCGCCATGCCTGCCTCCGGAGTGATGCGTGAGTAGTTCATCCTTGGACTACGGGTCCATAGCAGTAGCTAGATGGTTGTCTCTCCACTTTGTGCCATCATGTTTAGATCTTGTGAGCTGCCCTACATGATCAAGATCATATTATTGTAATGCTACATGTTGTGTTTGCTGGGATCCGATGAATATTGAATACTATGTCAAGTTGATTATCAATCTATCTATGTTATTTAAGATCTTGCATGCTTTCCGTTACTCGTAGATGCTTTGGCCAAGTAGATGCTTGTAACTCCAAGAGAGAGTATTTATGCTAGATAGTGGGTTCATGCCTCCGTTTAATCTGGGAGTGACAGAAAGTTCTAAGGTTGTGGATGTGCTGTTGCCACTAGGGATAACCTAACGATGCTATGTCCACGGCATATGTGTTTGTTTACATTACGCACTTTACTTAATGCAATTATCCGTTGCTTGCAACTTAATACCAACGGGGGACTCGGATGACAACCCGGCGGTGGATTATTAGTCATAGACGCTGTTGGATAACGGTCTATGTATTATGTCGTAATGCCCAATTAAATATCATAGTAGTCACATGTCATGTATATGCATTGTCATGCGCTCACTATTTGTCAATTGCCCAGCTGTAATTTGTTCACCCAACATGTTAGTTACCCGGTCCATTCTTTTACACTGATTAAACAACCACAAACTGCAAACTGTTCCTTTTTCATTCTCTGCAATTTAATACTCATTTTCCACACCATACGTTTAATCCTTTGTTTTCAGCAAGCCGGTGAGATTGACAACCTCACTGTTTCGTTGGGGCAAAGTAGTTTGATTGTGTTGTGTGCAGATTCCACGTTGGTGATCGTGTTGCGCCGCGCGAGCCACCAACAACTTTCTGAAGAGTTGCTGCTCCTACTGGTTCGATAATCTTGGTTTCATACTGAGGGAAAACTTGCCGCTGGACTGCATCATACCTTCCTCTGGGTCTGCCAACGAACGTGTGATTCACGCCATCAAGCTCTTTTTCTGGCGCCGTTGCGGGGAAGTACTCATCATCACCATCATCATCATCCTCGAATACTCCCGTCAATCAGGCGCCAGCAGTAGGCACAAGGGTATTTCGGACAGCTAGTCCGGGGTCCCCACACCTAAGTGCCTAAGAGTCGTCGCGGGGATTGGGGAGGGTTGCGAGCGGTTTTTTTCCCTCACACTCTCGTCTTATAAAAAATCGTAGTATCACAAAAAATTCTACAAACAATCTTGCATACCGATTTCAATCTTCATTACGATCGGTAGAAGTTTCAAAACATAATACAACCTCTGTTCACTATTATAAGATATTTTAGACATTTCAATGTCAACTAGATATGGATCAAAGTTAATGAATCTACATAGTAAGTGAGTCTAGTTAAATGCATTTTCGAAAAGAGCTAAAAGTTCTTGGAACATATGGTGTATTGATATTGCATGAGCAACTAGCAACAGGGGTCAGAAAAAGCAAACATAAAAAATGTAAAATGTTGTTCCAATTATTTTAAATTGGTCTATGCAAATTTATCGGTCCAAGAAACATTTGGATTACTACGTGTGTGAATTTTGGGGTGATTTTTGACAGACATATAAATAATTAAATTTTATTTTCTGGCACAAGGAACACTGATGCCTAAGTTTCAAAGTGTTTTTTCATACATAACATCTAATCTCATGGAGTTATATTCGTTTTTGGAGTGATATACGTTTTGCGAGATGAAGGCTTAGTCTGGCCTCTAGGATGAGATTTTGTTATTTGTTTTTGTTCCAGACTCTAACCATTGGGCTATTGAACAATTCCGGCTAAATGTCCAAAATGGGTTAGACATCAGGTTAACAGGGTTATAAATGCTTAACTGTTGATTATTAAGGGTCCAACCACTCTTAGAAATATACAATTGATGGTAAATAGTCACAAATCTTGGATTGTAGATCTAATTTGCATTTTAGAGTCGAAGGTTCGTAATAATATAAAAATATGAAGACGAATTGCCATGACCTATGCTAAGAAACTAACTATTCACAAGCTTATTACGGATTAAGGATAACACCGGCTTATCAATCATTGTACATGACCTAAGGCGAGCTCCGTCGACAAGGGCGACGATGGATGGTTGGGCCCGAAGATGGAGTCGATGTAGACGAAGGAGCGCGGATCGCGGGGTCCCACGGCAATGACTAAGAATTCTATACCGCTGACGAGCAAGACGAGGAAGAGTAATATGGTACGAGGATAATACAGTAGGAGGTAGAGTAAAATAAAACATAGTCAATGAAAAAAAATACATAGACAAGCATTACGTGTTGGTTTCCCATCGTGTTGACGGTTTCGTGTCTTGGGATGGGATTTTCTTCCATGGAGAGGTCAAAAGAATCATCATCCATATTATTCAGAATCAGCTTCACGTTCTTCACGCCCAAGAAAAGCAGTTTCCCGTTCTTCACGTATGTCCCAAAAATCAGCTTCCTAGGTACAAAATCACCTTCCTTTTTTTTGAAGGACGGTACAAAATCACCTTCCTAGCTATGGTAAAATCGGCTTCCCAAAAAATTAGATTCCATAACATTCCGGGGTTGCATGCATATATATACCCAACCGAGCGGCCAACAACGCTAAACCTAGAACGTCAAAACTAGACCAAGACTCCATGACCAAGCACCCGATGACCCGGATGGACGACGACGTCGAAAGGCCGAGACCCCATGGAGATACTGACACACTGGACAACAATCCCAAGACCAGCAGCATAGGTTACTGGATCGCGTTCCTCTTCTTCGTCCCATTGTTGCGTGCCTCATGGTCGTAGTCTGGTACTACGGTCCCGACGCGCGTTACTCCGTCGCCATAGACTCGGTCTCAGCCCTAGACCCACAAGACGGGCGTCTCCTTCAACCTCACCCTCGGCGTCGCCTCCGGAGCCACGGCGCCATGGCTGCGTCCACCCGGCATGCTTGTGGAGGTGTTGTACCGCAGCGTCAAGGTCGCCGCCACCAACGCCTCGGAGATGCGGCCGACGTGCGCCATGCCACGGAGCGCGGCGGAGCTACCCGTCGTGGCAAGGTCGACTAGGGTGCTTGTGGGAGCTAGCGTGCTGGATAACCTCGCCGCGGAGGTGCGACGAGGGGCGGCGGTGCTTGACTTGAGACTGCAAGACCGTACGCGACGCGCTGGCACGGCGAGAAAAGCTGGGCGGCATGGTTGGTATCGGATTGCAAGGGCGGTCGGGTCGGCGGCAATGCAGTGCCCTGCGGTTACCCCACCTATACGGAAGTACTAATCTAAGTAATCTAGTATCAGTTAAGATCCAGCTATGTCTAGATTAATTGCACGCTTTGGCATTGGTTTGCCTCGAGTTAGTTTTTAGTTAATATCGATCTATATATGTCGTATCTTTGGATCCTCGACATGCATGTAAGTCCCATTGCAACCTCTCTTTTTTTTATGTTGGCAATGCTAGCTGCTATTTCTTTTTCATTTAAGTTGGCTTACTACGTACTCGTTAGTCATTACTAAACATGTAGACGCAATGGGCTCGATATTCCGTCTAACTTTTATGGAGACTGAATTCCACTTTTTACACCGTAATTGTGCATTTGTTACACTTTTTATTATTACCCTCATGTAGTGAAACAAAATCAGAAATACACCAACATAGTTTTACCTCATAGTACTATGTGGTGCGTCAAAATATGTAAACATCCGAGGGCGTCATCAACGATAATATTCAGACTTCTCCTCAACATTTGTTTAATTCGTCGTCGTTGACTAGTCCAAGAATTTTACATTGTAATTTTGCATGCTTGTAGGATGCAACATTGCTTACAACCAAAATTTTGTTTCAGAAAATTTAAAATTCTAAATATAGATATGATTTTTCTAAATAAAGTGATCACCGGAACTTGGGGCCTAAATGCCTTTTCGTATACATACTTTCATTGTGGCGATAACATGTCATCCTACTACTACACGTGTAGTGATAGTTTTTGACATAAGGGACCACTAGGCAAGTGAAATAGTAAAAAGACTACATCTTAATAGTAATGTCAAATCTACCGTGGCGACAGGACCGTCAAGTGACATGTGACACCTTACGCCACCGTCGGAGTAGCAAGGCACGCCGCCCGGCCCGAGGCGGCACGATGCGCAAAATGGAATTCCGTCGACGGAAACAGAGTAGCTGGGCCGTGCCGCCGCGCACGGAGGCGGCACGTAGCAACATGCTAGCTCATGCGACGATTCGATCGGTCAGGCTAGGTAGCTATAGAGAGGTAGCTCATGCGATCGATCCTGCCGTCCACGTGATGAGGCTAGCCTCTGTGTACGAACGGTGCGTAGAGGCTCATGAATCAATTTGTTGTTTATATTGTCATTTGCCAACTTTTTGTGGAGTGTGCCCACCCTCCAATTTTTTCCTACGTCCGCCGCTGGGTAGAGCCGTAGAGACAACCTAGCTATAAAGCTATAAAGGAAGGGTGCCGCCTCCGTGGGTAGCGGCATGGCTCAGCCGCTCTGTTTTCGTGGCCGGAATCCCGTTTCGCGCAGCATGCCGTCTGGCCGTGGCGGCAAGCCTTGCCGCCTCCGACAGTGGCGGCGGTAGGTGTCACGTGTTGTTTGCAGGCTTGCCACCACGGTAGATTTGACAATAGTCACAATACTATCGGGAGGTGGACTTTTTAACATTTTACTCGGACAAGTGGTCTGTTATGCCAAAACACCTAGTTACACAGAAGCGTCTAAATATAATTTGTGTGAGGTGGGAGTTTATATTTTGTTTGGGCTATAGCTAGCCAACTTATAGATAGACAACGATCACAAATACTTTTTATTCATGGTGATGACATTTGACATGTAGATCTTCTCTGCTTGTACGTAGTACTGTAGTAGGATGCTATGCGTTATTGGCCAACTTCTCGCCGAACATGAGGTCGGCATAGGGAAGGAAGTGGCACACGGGCGAGCCGCCGGGGTGGGTTCCCAGGATCTTGAAGGCCGGGTGTGCAGGGTTCCAGTTGGAGGTGTCCAAGTGGCACACGGCCGCCATGTCGACCGTAGGAAGGCCGCCGCCGCCACGGATGGAGACGACATACGCCTCCTCGGACGAACCCTCCATCATGTGGCACTCATACACAGCGTACGGGTAAGCCCTGCTGTGGCATGCCACGTAGCCGCCGCCACCTCCGCCGAGTGGCTTGATAGCCTGCACCATGTATGCTCGCCGCAGCAGGCCGGAGTTCGGGAGCGCGGACGCCGCCGCGACCAATGGCCGGCTTGTCGCCAGCATACGCGCGGCGCTCAGCACGACGCCCTCCAACGACGTGGCGCACGCCTTCCGCCCGCCGGCGAGGGGCGCCGCGCCGCAGCCGCGCACCGTCTCGCCTACCCGGGCCGTCTCCTGCGAGCCCGGCGCGATACCGAACCTAGCGAGGGCGTCCGTGGGTTGCCGAAGGGGATCCTGTCGGCGGCTTCGCGCGGGAGGAACGACGCCGGGTCGAACGCCGGCAGGGCAACCGTCATGGTGCGGCCCACGCGCATGTCGGACTCGCGGAAGAAGAGGCCTTCCACCAAGGCTGCCCTCGGCGGCGGCTTGCCGCAGTTGATGTTGTACGAGTACCCGAGGCACGCGTTGGGCAAAAACAATGCGGCGGAGTGGTGCTCCTCCACCGGCGAGTGGTCGGTGCCTTTCTGGACGAGGTCGGCGATGGACTCCGACATTGGCGAGTCCGGGAGAGCCGCCTCCCAGAAACGCGCCGCCGGAGTGCCGGAAACGGTGTGGGTGTGGCCACCCGCCGTCGCGATCACCGCCATCACAATGAGTAGCAGGACGGCTGAAGAAGCCATGGCTTTGCTTTGCTTTGTTACTTGGCACTGAGCTTAGCTTGCAGTGATGAATGGGTTTGCTACCGATGGGTGCAGAGCATATAGCGTCGATCTGCATGTTCGACTCTATCATCACCGGAGAGAACACTAATGGATGGGTTGGCTACCCAATGGGTGCAGCATAAATGTCTCCACACATGGAACTGGGAGCAGATATCGTTGATTTTTTTTTTCGAACATGCAAAAGCTTTGCGTGCCAAATGCAATAAAAAGACATCGTTGGGTAGATTAGAGTTGTCGTGAAGCTGATCACTGATCACTGTTCACTGTTCACTGGCAATTTGCAGCAAGTTGACGAACACGACACGGTGGTGACTGGGAGACGTCCAGTGCATGTGGTAGCTTAGCTATTATCACCACGTGCGCGTTGTTTCAACATGTAGTTTTTTTTGCGGGGACAAAGAAATGTAATGCATGCATGCACGTAGGAGAAACCACTTGCGAAAAACAAAATAGGGGAATATATATAGTGGAAGTGTGGAACCGAAACGAAAATTTCATGAAGCTGGATTATACTGAATTTTTCTTGTGGAGTTGTGGGTAAAGTAGAATATTGAATAAAATAGTATTGTTTCTAATCATATATAGAAAATTAGTATTGTGAAGTTTTTTTTCTTGAAATTTAAACCACCTCTATATTAGGTCAGCAGGCCGCTTCGTTAAAAACCTCCCAGTCCCCTCAGGTACCTTGGGAGGAAAAGAGTGTGTCACCAACCTGCTGCCTTACTCAAAATTTACAGTTACATCATTCACCAGGAAAGCCAGAAGGAAATCAGGGGGACATCACATCACAGAGTTGGTGGATTATCCTTACCAAACCTTGCTAGCTCATGAGCTACACAATTCGTCTCCCTACTGCAATGTTGGACCGTGACCTTTCCAAAATCAGACACCAAGTCGCGGCACTCCTCCAGAATAGGACCTGACACTGATGATAGAGGAATACCAGAGTTAAAAGCCTCTACTACTGCGAGACAATCGGACTGAACAATAAGGTTATGGCAGGCTAAACGCTTAGCCACAAGGAGACCTTCTCGAAGAGCAACAACTTCAGCTAGCTCTGCATCAAAGACATTCTCAAGCTTCTTGCAAAACCCACCAATGAAGGTTCCAGTGTCATCATGTACCACCGCGCCAACAGCACCAACTCGTCCAATCTCCAAGAAAGAAGCATCAACATTCAGTATTTGATGATCTTGGGGGGGGGGGGGGGGGGGGGGGTTAGTCCACGTCCCTTGCTTTTTGGTAATGATTCCTTTCTTATTTGCCCGAGCAAAATTCATTGCGATCGCTTGTATGGAGAGAGCTGTCTTTTTTGCATTCAGAATATTCTCCTCCCTGATAATTTTTCTACGTTGCCACCACAGGTACCAGCAGGTGACAGAGAAAACATCAGAGAGCAACACTGGGTCCATATATGTCTTACGGTATCTAGCATCACAAAGTACAGATTCAACCATTGCCGATCCGCTCTATCGAGAGTCCTTGCCTGATGAATGATATCTGACAATCCCAACTCGCGCCAAATTGGTTCAACTCTATGACAATCAAATAGCATATGTCTGATATCCTCTGCTCCTTCTTTGCAAATTTCACACTGTCCACTGGTCCTCATGTGTCTATTGGCCAGAACACAATAACATGGGATAGACCCATTCATAGATCGCCACAATTTTTTTAAATTTTTTTGCTGGAACATTCAGAGACCATAAACCCTTCCAGACAGGGTTTTGATAGGCTGTACCTTGCCCATTCTCTAATAACAGCTTCTCACCGTACTAGGCATTCCATTCCACATGATAAGCTGATTTTACTAAGAATCTTCCATTTTTGCTATATTGCCAAGCTACAAAATCGGACACATCATGTGAAGGAAGGGGAATTTGCAGAATTCTCTGAACATCGATGTCCCAGAAGTTGGCTCGAATCCACTCCTCATCCATTGACCAGTAATAGGATCAATAAGATCACTCACCTTAGTTAGAACAATATTCCTTCGGTGAGTTACAATTTTCCTATCTATACTGCTTGGAATCCAACAATCCTCCCAAATGTTAATATCCATTCCATTTCCTACTCTCCAAATGCATCCCTTTTTGAAAGTTTGCATACCAGCATATACTCTGCCAAGCGTACGAAGCTCCTTTCTTCAGGCTTACCTGCAGTAAATTGCCCTCTGGATAGTACTCTCAGTACCCTTGCACACAGAGAGTCACTCTGTTCTAATAATCTCCAACATTGTTTAGATAGAAGAGCTAAGTTGAAGAGTGAATGTCACGAAAGCCCATTCCTCCTTGTCCCTTTGGCACACACATTTTCCACCTGGCGAACCAGTGCATTCTCCTTTGGTTTTCCTCATCACCGCACCAGTAATGCGACATTGCGTCAGTGATTCCCTTGCAGATTTGTTTTGAGAATTTGAACACACTCATCGCATATGTTGGAATGCTTTGGGCAACCGCTTTGAGAAGGGCTTCTTTGCAACCCAGTACTGTGAAGTTAGCAAGAAATAAAACATGTATGTTGTTATTTTACGCGTAGCGAGCTTAGCTTGCAGAGATGGATGTGTTGGCTAGTGCAGTATCTATAATAATATCTAAATACAAGCAACCAACTAAGTGTATTTATCTTAACATGTAAGTTGTCCATCCATCAAGCATCTATGAGCAATCCGTTCCAAATTATAAGATGTTTATCTTTTTTCTTAATCACTTATACGTAGCGCATTTTAGTGTGTTGGTTTTTCACTCATTTCACTTCTTACTATGTAGTCTACATTAAAATACAAAAACATTTTATATTTTGGAATGAAGGAGGGAGTACAAAATTAAAACAAAAAACACACACATAAAGATGCCAATCGAGGAGCTTGCTAGGCGTTGATAGATGTGATGTGACTGACGCCGGCGGTGGGCGTTGCCAAGATCCCCATGTGAAAGAGCTACCCCGGTGTCATGCTGCCACGGGTTGATGGAGCCGGCGGCCTCTAGCACATGAGTAGAGATCGAAGGCCTGCTGCTGGAGTGCTGGGGATGGACGAACGCCGCCTCCACGCCACAATCAGTCCGTATATCTGTATCGAAATTGCACACGATCGTCTCTGGAGTTAGGAAGTTTGAGAGAGGCCGGCGAGGTGTCGTCCATAGAGAAGGCTGGCCGGCGTATGTGATACTCCGTGGGCAGGGGAGGGAGAGCAGGCCGGCTGGAATCGTATCATGCCAGCCAGGTTTACGAGATGGTATGGCGTGCAGAGAAGATCCGTTAGTGTACTTGAATTCCCAGGAGGCCACCAATAAGCTCCAACAGAGTACTGTGAAAATGAACTGTGCAGATTTTCAGCAAGGAGTTACTGTTTCAGGCAACTAGGCAATAACGTAATCAGGCATAACATGGAGTTTCAGATGAGCTATTCATGAATTTCCTAAGAAATCTATATACTTCATGTAGGCACAACAAAACCTGCAAAGAGATATGTGTTCATGGCAATGACAACGGATTAAAAAATAGAGATGACAGCCAATGGATTTTTGTAAAAAAAATTGGCTTGGAAATAGACAAAGAGTCAAAATGTTTCAGTTCTCCTGAGTCTGAGATATATGTGACTATGTGTACAAAATATCGGGATCCTATTATGAATTTGTAGGGCAAGCAAGTACTCCTACTTCGTTGCTCAATAGACTTGCAGACAAAAAAGTCTCTGTTTGGACGCTAAAAAAGGCTCTTCGTTGCTCAGTATTTAGACTATGCCCCCAACAAGGCATCGGGGAGATCCTGATGCTAATTTTCCACGGAATTCCACAGAGACATGGAAATTCGGCATCACGCGTACAAATGTCCGAGTGATTAGGCTGGTCAGTTTGTCGAGCGCCCTCAAAAAAGAATGAATCCTTAAATGGTCACGTGCCAGCAGCTTGGGTGCCCCAAAATCACCTTGATTATGTGCCATGCCCGCAATACCACTTTTTAAATCCCGGTTTAGGGGGTCAATTGAACTGGTTTCGACAACATGGACATAGAATAATTGAGTTTCGTAAGTCACTGATAAGGCCATGAAAGCATACTCCTTACGGCCCTCAACCTTCACAAATAAGGTCTGCCCATGAGAGTTGACCATCTGTTCCTTCTCTTCCAGATCCACCCCATGGCGATGTGTGCTTCAAATATGAGAAGTTGATTCATTAATTGTATTACCACATCGATTCTTAAGAGGTACGTTGGGCTGAACTGTGACCATCTTTATATCCTGTTTCTTCCACGGACAGTTTTCTAGAGGTTTGCATTTTGACATGCTAAATTTTCAGTTCTACGCTTCCGTAGGCTTCTAGAACTGTTGCATTTTGACATGCTAATTTTACAGTTCTACGCTTCCGTAGGTTTCTAGAGCTGAACAATAATGATTGGGCTCCCTCCCATTACCTACAGATATGTTCTACTCCCTCCGTCCGATAATAACTGTCTTAAGTTTGCCAAAAAAGTGGATGTATTCATACATGTTTCATGTCTAGATACATCAATTTTTTGGCAAACTTAAGACGGTTATTATCGGACGGAGGGAGTATGATTAAGTGGGCGAAATCCAGCATTCTTCTTCTCTAGATCTACATGTTGGACTGAAATCGATTCTTGCCCCATATTTTGGTCAACTTCCTATCCTAGAACTCACTACATGGGATCTTTTATGACAAACTATCTTTAAAATATTGAATCTGATATAGGCACACATCACTTGCCAACCATTGATTTTTGCAAAGTAACCTTATGTTGTTACTAACTCTATTGATCTGGGATCTGAGTCAAAGAATTTTGGAAACTGTTTTCAGGTCAAGTCGGCGTATCCAGCATATTAGTCAGAATAAACTTGTATACTCAGGGTGTCAGTCTTTGCTACTTTACTTCGAAGATGGACCTTCGAGAAAGTAAGGTGACAGAAATGATCCAAAAGGATGACAGGCCGAAGTGGTTAGCATATAACAATCATAACATAAAATGCTTCACAGAAGGCGAGATAGGAATAATTATCAGCAACTATGGAGCTATCATTGGTAAAGGTGGTTTCGGAGAAGTTTACAGAGGCGTTCTTGAGGATGGAAGTACAGTTGCAGTCAAGAGATTTATGCGTCATGTAGAAGAAGATTTTGCCAAAGAGCTGAAAGTCCACTCTGAAATCAACCACAAGAATGTTGTTACACTCCTAGGCTACTGTGCAGAGGAAAATTTCCTAATGATAGTCACTGAATATATATGTAATGGGAACCTTAGTGATGCTCTTCACCATGACAGCTGTTCGAAGTTGAAATCTCAAGCCAGAACAACATGAAGGTACTTGAAGGTGTTGCAAAGCTAGTAGGAGAATGTTTAAGGATGGAAATGGGAAGACGCCCTGAGATGATAGATGTGGCAGAACGTCGTCGTGCGCTTAGGAAAGCTCAAGTTCAAGGAAAACAAAAGCTAACTATTTTTCCTTGGGAAGGAGGAACAAGCAAGCATCCCAAAACAGCGGGCAATCTTCTGTCGCCTCTGCGGTCCACGTTCCACCAATTCAACTTGTACCATCCTACTTGTGCCGCCAATTCTCACTTACAGAGATGAAATCCGCGACAAGTAACTTTGATATGTCACACCATGCTGGAGTGAGAGCAACAGGATATTGCGACGTTTACTATGGAGTGATAGATGGGGGGGCAACCAAGGTGGCGATCAGACGTTGCAGAGTTGTGCAGGATGTGAAGAAGTTCCGAGCAGAAATAGCGACGGCGGCAAGGCTCCGGCACCATCATCTCTTATCATTGGTCGGTTACTGCACAGAGAATGACGAGATGATACTGATCTACGACTACACAACTCATGGCACCCTGCGTGAGAGACTCTATGGCTGCAACAGCAAGGAGCCATCACTTACCTGGAGGCAGCGTCTAGACGTCTGCATCGGTGCAGCTCGTGGCCTGCAACACCTTCACGAGTGTTCCATCATCCACGGTTTCCTGACAACGATGGACATCCTGCTAGACGAGAGATCGGTCACAAAGGTTTCGCGTGCATTCTGTCCGCTGCAGCATTACACGGATGAGGTCAACGATGGACTCGGGAATTTTACGGAAGATGATGTGTATACTTTTGGCAGGGTTCTGTTGGAGATCCTGTGTGCTCGGTCTGCTTAGGACTCCAGTCTTCCAACGAGGGCAGTTGACTTGGTAGAATGTGCTCTACATTGCAAGATGGGCATTCTTGATATGATTGTTGACCCCTACCTTAAAGGAAAGATTTCTCCATGGTGCTTGAACAAATTTGTTGAGATTGCCGAGAAATGTGTTGCTAATGACCGTGGAAAACGCCCATCAATGAGAAAAGTGCTCCAGAACCTAGAGATGTGTCTTGCAGAAGAAAACAGAGACCTTGGTGACAAAGCGGTGGGCGATGATGGCACTAATCGTCCTTCAACGGGAGAACGCTGGATAAACCTAGAGAAGTACCTTACAAAGCAAAACGGAAAATACGATAAAAAATCATGGCGTGAATCGATAGCGTACAACGATATTAGCCTAGGCTAGATACATCACAAGAGCGGGCCAGGATATGAGCCGCCTCGTTTAGGGATCGTCGAACGTGTTTGAAGGTAGCCGATGCAAAGCTCGCCATCAGCATCTTGATCTCCGAGACCACTACTCCCACCATAGATCGATCAGGTGATGGAGTAGAAATGCGCTGGATAAGAGACAAACAATCCAATGCGAAGGTTACCCGGTCGAAGCCACGCTCCATAGCGACCAGGACTGCGCGTCGGAGCGCCATCGCCTCCGCCATCTCCGGGGAAGGGAAGCCAGGAAGAGGCTCACTAACAGCAAGAACGCATTCACCAGAAACTCACCAGGCGGCGGCGGTGTCCACTTCCGAGCTTTGTTGGACTCACACCTATTGCCTGGTTTGATTTTAAAGCAGTGCTGCACAATCATGTTCACGTACGCAATGATCTTCTGACTCGTTTGCTTCGGGTTGGGGCACTGCTGATTGTTACGAACATCATTCCGTGCTTCCCAAATATGCCAGCCACCCACAGTCAGCACCGTAGCCTCCAGCTCGGTTGCGTAGAGGGAGGAAGGGGTGGCGAGGGAGAGCGGCGCTGCAGGAGATCTTGGGTGGGGGTGCCACGTTGCTATTGTGGATAGTCCGAGAGGGCTCGCTAGGGGGCCTCATTTAACCTTTCTAAAAGTTGGTTGAAACTAAATCTGAAAATGCATTGATAGATGTAAAAACCAAAAACTGAAAATGCATGATACACTGAAATTTTAAGCTTAAAATGATGTGCATACCTCCACATATCATGACAAAACATCATCACTATCAATTGAGTCTAAAATTTTCCCAATCCCAGCCAAATCCGCTTTGAGAAAGTATCTTGCTGTTGACATTATAATGCTTGTCAAATGTCTTGCATCTTGAATTTATCCGTTGTGATTTCCACATTGCAGTTGTCTCGTACATTCCTTATACAGCATCATAACATGTGGCTTCATGATCACCGTTGTTGTGATGCTCAACAAGAACTTCCAGAAGCACGCTGTCCATTGCTTCTGTCCATGTGAGGTAAGGCCTACCCTGGTTCTTTTGTTTTTTTATCAGCCATGGGGTTAGATTGATAAAAGTACAATAAAACAGAAAAAACTATCTATATGGCATAATTAAAATAAATGGCATATGAAGGTTGGTCACATCATCTTTTCATTTCTGATATTTAAGTGACCCATGTACAAAAGCCACAAAAGCTATATCATCAAACTACCATGCAAAAGCTATATCTGTGCTGGTCACAGTGCCAATGGTCGCATGCCTGTGCTTATAAGTTTATAACTTGCTCAGCTGGCTAGTTGGATGATACTCTGTAACATCATTTGGTAACACATAAGTGTCTGTGTGTATTGGTTATTCACTCACTGTCCTGAGCTGATCATCTAACGATATGCAGTGACTCACTTATGTGTGATTTGCTCTACTTTAGCGATTTTAATAAGCATTTTTTGCGGGAATGTGCATACTACAATTCGGATTTATATAGGTTTTTAGTAGGAAATCTCTAAAAATATGACCCACCACATGCGTTATCTTTGCCTCTTGGGCAATAAATATATATGTTATTCAACATTGAGGAATTTGTATACCTGAATTCTCAGGAGGCCACCAGTAAGCTCCAACAGATTATAGCCACAGCCCCAGTACAGTTTGGAAGTCCTGTTGCAGATACCAGGAAACAGAAGTACAATAAATGCAGTCATATAATCTGCATAAGCAGTGTATCAAAACCATCAGAATACAGAGACAATCTACTTGGCAAACTTCGTCCAATCTGAAAACATTCAGAAATATCCTGAAGACCAGTTTACAAAGAAGGGTTGCAGAATGTCAGGCAACTAGGCAAGAACATATTCTTGCCATAGAAGCTGAAGTTGTATCTGAACCAGCATTGCAAGGCAAAAGTATGTGATATATCATACGCATCAGGAACTACAAATTCCGATTACAGAAATACTATATTTCAAGGGGTGTCTTGGAGATGCTTATTCCAAACTCTTAACATTAGACGAGTACAAGCCATCATACAAAAAAAAGGGAGTTGCTTGGCTACATGGGAATTGGCCAGAGCAAATGCCACAGATCTGAGCAGATGGAAGTTCCTTTCTTCCACGATTACATCGAAATGACCAGCATCAGTCGAACAGTCTAGAGAATGGAATCACTTGTCGACCTCCATGGCTTGCGCTGCTTTGGCTTTTGCTAAGGATGAAAGCTTTGTCTTCACCTTTTTCTTGCCGACCTTAAAACTACCGGCACCCTTCCTCTTCTTATCACTGCCATCAATCTGAAAGATAAGAGAAAACGAAACTAGGTTAGCACTGACGTAGAAAATTAGGTTGTTCAGATCAAAATCCATGCCACACTAGAGCACCAAGAGACAGAGGATGGAATTTGAAGTGTCGGTGTGGAAAACAAACTAAAGCCGCATGCAGTAACATCCAACATAATGCAAGAGGTGATAATGGGAATAGAAGAACTGCTCAGGTACTTTATGAAAGGCAGGATGCCTATTCACCCGGAAAAATCTAGGATAAAGAATAGGGTGAACTTGGGTAGGAAAGGGAAAGCGTGGGCTCTATGAGCTGGAAACAGTCCACAAAACCTCTGACATTTTCAGGCATCTCTTCTTGTGCTTCTAGTAGGAAAGGAGAAGAGTTACACACATATTGTCTTCTGCTCTAAGGCCCTAACACATGGATTAGCAGCTCTGAAGATAGCTTTTCCATGAACACTAGCCAATTAATTACAGTGGTGGGCTAATCCAAACGTTGCTCTACATATAATCTGTGTGCGGAGAGCGGATGATCATGACAACCAGTGTGACCAGTGTCTACGGGATAGTCTCTGGCCTGGGATAATAGGCCTAGCAGTTGCCATGGTAAGTGATTCAGGTCATGGCGGTATAAGACCCACCCAACAGCTAGTTATGCTAAAGACCCAACCAGTGTCAACACTCAACAGTGTCTAAGAAGACAACTCGATAGTACACGGCGCGCGGCATAGTTGAAACACATAGTTACTAATCAAAACTCCATGTTCCAATGCACCATCTGATATCCAAAATTCACAGATACAGGCGTCCAGCCACATCGCGGAACCAACCGTGAAGCCAATTTGCACCAATCAGAACATAGCAAGCATCAAGGGGAGGGGGCGGATTGGGGATATATATTACCTTCATCTTGGATTTAATCGCCTGCAGCTTCTTGTCCCGCTCCTCCTTGGCCTTTTTCTCCCTGGTTAATCACATCACATCACACGCGATATATCAGACCAGACCGAAACAACAAATCACGCTCTTCCTCTCGCCTGGCTGCGACAAATCCATGGAAGAATAGAGCAACAGGGAGAGCAGAGGTATTACTCTGGAGGTCGAACTCGTGCTGCTTCCTCCTCAGCGAGAGGTTGTTCTTCTTCGACATCGCCGCCTTCCCCTCCTCGCTTCGCTGCCGGCCGCACGGAGAGACGAACCCTAGCAAAGCTTTTTCTCCTCCGCCTTCCCTCTCTCCGCAGACTTTAGCATCAGGCCCAACTCATATAAGCCACATCCACAGCTATAACTCTGGGCTGCAATGTCTGGACACAATGAGGCCCATATTGCCTCGCAGTCATGTCTCGTGTGACTAACCACTAAACGGATAAGCTAAGAAAAAAACAATAAGTGCATCTCCAACCAGCCACCCTAAATTCGGTCCCGAAAGTGTATGCGGACACGGAGCAACGCCTAAAAACCGTCCCCTCCAACTGTAATCCTCAAATCAGTCATCTCAAATCCATATTGACATGCATCGTAGATCATATGGATAAATTGTTCAAAGATATTTAAACGTAAATCATACGGATCACCATAGTTCAATGGTTCATCAAGCACGGACATAGTTCATCACAAACAGATACAAATTCATAGGACAAACAAATCAGCCAAATCGGAGCTTGTCATCACGGCGGCAGAATCGGGGCGTTCTCCACATTCGCCAATGCATCGCGTTCCCTTTAGCAAGCGCGCCGTGCGTGCCGCTCCTGTCTCTGTCTCTCCCTTGCCTCCTCCGCCATTGCTTCGCGGAACCTTTGCCGACAACGTCGTTCCGTCCGAGCGTGGGTCTCCGCTTGGCGCACCCTATCCCTCTTTTCCTAGTCCGGCGTGTAGTCCACGAACGGACTATCCTTCAATACGTAACAACAATGGCCGAGCTGCCATTCTGTCGTGGTCGGCCCTCCCTGAAATTGCATCGAACATTGGGATGGCATCCTTCATCTAAGAAGTAGAATAGCTAGTTAACACAATGAAGTTAATGGAGGTGAGTGACATAATGAAGCACAAGAAACTCACACAGCCAACTTCGCCATAGCATCCGGCGAACTTGTTTATGTCCGCTTGTATGCATAACCATCAATGGCAATGAGATTGATTGGTGCGCGTCCTCCCCCGAACTTCATCATTGAACTTATGATGGATCCTCCACCAAAATGATGCATGGTCGGAATGGCTTCCGTCCTGAGCTACTAGGCACGCCAACCACGTCTTGCAAAACAGCTCATCCTCACTAACCGAGTACCAAATTGGTCTTCGTCCGATGTACAAATTTTCTAAGTTACGCATCCTTTCTACAAATTTCTACATTCTACATTCTAGAACGGTCAAGACGAACGGAGAACATACATGTGGAGGAGCACCACCACTTGAATGTCTCCGGTAGCTGTGGAACTGCCACCACAAGCGGAGAACAGAGACGCCACCAGGGTGCGTTTGTTCTTCTCCCCAGCGTCGCTCGGTACGTCGCCCTCCTCTTCCACAAAGGCATCCCAGTACATCTCACTTTCGAAGCACGTAGATCCGCTGCCAGAGCCGGCCATGGACCAAGCGGCGAGAGTGGAGATGACGCGGAGTAGAGTGGAGTGGAAAGGAGATGGAGGAGAGTGAGATAGGGTTTGATACGGGGTGGGGATGGATTGGATATATGTGGGGGTGGAGTGGGCCGAACCCGACGTGACGGGCTATCCGGACCGACCCAAACCCTCTCCAGATATGGGGTGGCTTTGGGGTTTGCCGGACAGACCGGACGTTTGGGTTCACTTGGGGAGGTCGGTCGAGTGCGTGTTTTTCGTCCAGGCTATCCGTCCGGACGCTTGGGGAGGTTTGAAGGAGCCGGTTGGAGATGCTCTAAACTGATAAGCATGACTTGGATTTTCAACTTACCAAATACTTTCATTGTATTTGGATCGGAGCGGATAATAATTGACTACAAATTTGAATATGGCAATATCGGATCGCGGATTTGGAACGGAAGTAGAGTGAACTCGGAGCAAAGACAATATTAATCGAATCGATAAACACATTAGAAAATCATCAAACCATCCGACCAAAAATAATTAATAAAACGAAATCAACAAAACACGCATAGAAATTACCTCTATATATTAAGGACGCTGGAAATGGAGGTCTCACAGCGATTCACTGTAGTTGCTACAGTACCACAGATACTCTTCCCGCTACCGTGTTGAACAGTACCCGCGGTTTTTTTTGGTCATAAAATAAACCCGCTTTTCCCAAAAATTGTATACATGAAATATATGCGCATCAACAAATAGGTTCCATTGTCGTGATCGGTTTTCAAATTTCGTTCACTCTACCTCCTTAATTTGTGATCTAAACTCGCAAAAACATTCGACAAATTTTGTTAAATTCGTCGCGCTCAGTCACCCGTTTGAATTTTCCTTCCACGAGTGGATGCATATCACCCTTCCAAACAATTTTCATGTTTTAGCCTTTTTATTTTGACGGACATACTTCTACAGTGCTTGCCGTTTTTTCGCAGTAAAGCCCTCACGTTTTCCAAAAATCATAAATCGGCCCTCTGGAATAAAACTTTTCGCATCAACAGTCCCCGCATGTTGCTTTTTGCGGAAAAGACCTCGTGTTTCCTACAAAACGCTCCTTACCTTTCCAACATTTTAAAAGTTTCTATTTTTTTCCACTCTACTCATAAATCACAATTTTCAACAATTTTCTTTTCCATATAAACGACAAGACATCCAACAAAATATGAATTAACAGTACATTCAAAAAATCACAATAATCTCAAAACCAATAAAGATTTAACACAGTTGGACCAAATATATCCATTGTGTACAAAATTGATCTAAATTTTTTCGAATTTATGAAATTACCAAACTTCTAAACTTTCCACAGAAACTAAGAAATGTTCATTCTATTCAACAATTGTTCTTCCAAATAATTTTTCTTCCAGAAAATAGAGGAGGGGTCTATTTGCGATCACATGAAAGCCCAGGTGCCTTACTGCAAAAAACCCACAAATCCCCCTCCCTCTTCTCTCTCCCGCGCGAGCGGAGGTCGCCGGCGACACCGACGCGCCGCCCCGCCGTTTCGCTCCTCCCCGCTCAAATCGACGGCCACAGCGAGCTCCGCCGTCGTGTCCTCTCTCTCCTCGCCGACAGCCGCGTGCTGGGCCGCCCGAATAGCGCCGGAATCATCGCCGCCGTGCGCTTGCTCGGGCCACCGCATCCGCACGCCGCCGCCGACGCTCCGGCGAACCAAGTGCAGCGGCGCCGCTGCTCCCGGGCACCCCGCCTCCACGCGTCCCACATCGCCCTGGCGCGGCGCCGCCGTGGTCATTGCTGTCGTCGCCGTAGGAGGCCCATCCACTGATGACGTCACCCCAACGCCACAGTGGGTCCCACATGTCATATATTTATTCTTTTCGCAGATATTTCTAGAAATTGAAAAACTACTGACAGATGGGTCCCACTTATTCAAACAATTTCCACAAAATGATTAATAATGCAAAATCAATATCTATAAATCTATGCAAAATCAATATCTATAAATCTATCCACCGGAAAAATACGAAAAAAAATAATCAAAATGCTCGGAAAAAATGCTAATTACTTATGCTCATGTTTTTAGCTAAGGGATTTTATTTCCCAACAAAATATGATGTGTGCTATTAATATATTGCATTAAAATAATAAGAATATTGCGTCTGTAGTTATTAAGAATTTGTGCCGACATACTTCAAAGAAGAGAGAAATGACAATTTTCCAACTATAAAAGTTAAAAAATATCATTTTTTTACCAAACTTTCAACAAAACAACAAATAATATACCAGAATTTGCACAAAAATAAAATCTTTACAACTAACACATTTCTATGCATGATTAAACAACTTGAAATAATTTAAATTAGAAAACTAATATAACCTTTTTACTATTAACTATGGACCTTGTGGAAATGCAATTTTCTTTTCAAACAAAATTACAACAACTACAAATGTTTAGATTTCATGTCACTTTATATTGTGTCATCAAAGCGCACATAAATTTAGTTCTCAATTGCAATATTACTATATACATCTAATCTTACTACATTCATATGATCATTTTTTTTGTTTATTTCGCAAAGATTCATGTTTTTATGTTATATACTTCTATCCCTTTTCAGTAACAATGACCATACACTCATATGAACATATTCGCACTTCTACAGTGTCGTATACTGTTCACATGAGCAGTATTTTTTTTTTGCGAATTTTTTTTAGGTTTGTTTTTGAATTTTTTTTGTTCTCCCATAAATACTATCTATATATAAAAGCCCTCCCTCTCAGCCTCCCCTCAGCGTGCCCACGTCACCGATCACTGTTCAGCTACACTACTACAGTACCCGCATGTCTCCGCGCCGTCGACCTTCGGTCCGACGGTCCCCGTGGTCGTTTTACAAAAAAGAACATGTACTTTCTGCAAATTGCGAATAGGCCCCTCGCACTTCCCCCTCCTTCTTCTTCTCTCCCCGCGCGGACGGAGCCGCCGCCGGCGCCGACGCGCCGCGCCATCGCTCCGCTACTCCCCCCACGAATCCACGCACACGGCCAGCTCCGCCGTCTTCTACTCCACCTCCCCGCGGAGGATCGCCTGCTGGGACGCCCGGAATCGCCGCCGCCGTGCTCTCCTTCCCCAGCTCCGGCCGCCGCGCTGTGGACCTCGATTCGCTCGCCATCGAACTCGCCTCGCCTCTCCGAGCACTCCATCGTTCTCCTGGTGTCACGCTGGTCCGGCTGGACCTCTTCCCCGACCTCCCGTGCCCTCCTTCGCCGTGGCCGTGATTGCCGTCCGCCGTCGCCGTTTTTTCCTCACCGCCGGCGAGCCGGTGACCATTTGGTCCCGCGCTCCGCCTATTCAGCTTCCCCGCAACCTCCTCTCGCGGAAACGCACGTCCCTAGTCTCGCGCGCTTCCTGCAGCGACCTGAGCGAGCTCGCCGGAGCTCGGCAGCGCTGGCGGTGGCCGCCGTCGCGTGTATGACACACGCTGACGAGTGGGCCCCGCTCTGTAGAGATTTTTTATTTTCCAGAGAATTTCAAAAATTAAAAAAGAAACTGACAAGTAGGGCCCGGCTGTCAGCTATTAAAAAATTATAGAAAATGCAGAAAATTGTAAAATTCATATCTTCCAATCCATAATTCAGAAAAATACAAACAATATACCAAAATTTGAAGAAAAATGAAATCTCCACAACTAACACATTTCCATGCATGACTAAACAACTTTAAATAATTTTAACTATAAAACCTAATAATCTTTATATACTAATTATGCAGCTTATGGAAATATCATCTGTTAGCCAATTTGTTTTCCGTATTCCCAACTATACACAAAAATTAGTTTTCCATATATTTATTCTTCCAAAAAAAAAATCAGCAATTTTTACAAGTTTCAAAATAGAATTCATACAAGATTTGTTACATATTTTTTCAATAAATATTTTTCTTCAGAAAATATTCAACAAAATATTATAAGTTTAAAATATCTTTCATACAAAATTTGTTTGTAATTTTCCCAATAAATATATTTTCCCCCAGAAAATACTCAACAATAGGAAAACATTGTTTTCCCAAAAATATTCAACAATATTCAAAAAAATTCCAAATGCATTTCATGCATGTTTCTCTGCTTTCCTTTTCCTGGATAGGTTTCCACACGGGCGCGGCGTGTTTTTTTGCTTTTCTTTTGCTTTGCATTAAAAAAAATGACAAGTAGGTCCCGACTGTCAGCTTCTTAAAAAAAATTACAAAAAAATACAGAAAATTTTAAAATTCATATATTTCAATCCATAATTCAGAAAATACAAACAATATACCAAAATTTGCAAAAAAAACAAGATCTTCACAGCTAACACATTTCCATGCATCATTAAACAATAGAATTCCTGTTTAATTTAAAGAACTCCAATATCAAATATAAAAATTGTGGAAATGACATCTCACCTCCATTTAACCCTATCTTTGTATTTGTTTTCTTCTGGTTTTTGCTTTTCTTTTGCTTTGCAGTAAAACAACATTGGAATAATGATCACCATGAAGAAAAATAATTGCACGACATTTTAGCTTACAAAACAACTGTAATTCCCCTTTTTGAATTTTAGTTGTTGTAATAGAGTTGCAACAAACATTGAAATTAAATCTTTGTATTTGTTTTCTTTTGTTTTTTGCTTTTCTTTTGCTTTGCATTAAAACAACATTCGAAAAATGATCAAAAAAGAAGAAAAATAAACGCAAGACAAAACAATTATGAATTCCCTTTTTCAATTTCAGTTCGCTGTAATAGATTTGTAAAAAAAAACACCAAAATTCATGTTCAACCAGTAAACCGATTGGTTTGTCTTCGCATTAACTCAATATAAGTTGTAATGTTTATGCAAAGATAAATGCATTATACAAACAACGCCACCATTTCTATTCACAAAATATATTATGAAAGCAAAACAAAAAAAAAGGTTATATTCACAGAAATATCCACCAAGGGCGCGGCGTGCCGACGCGCCGAAATTCAACTAGTAAGTAATTATAAGACAATAAAGTGAATAGATATTACATGATCACATGAACACATAGATCCATATGGATACAATAACGTAAACACAAGAGCTAAGTTACCCTCCACACGTGATTAAATAGCTTAATAGTCTAGCAAAATTGTAATCCATAGCCAGTGTAATGACTATGCAAGTGAGTTGAAAATTAACAGACAACTCACTAACTCAATAAAAACTAAAGCTTAGCCTTTTCGAAAAAATGGATTATTCAATTAAATTATTGGGTAATCCTATTTAATTTTTGATAACTTATATTTATATTGGGTTACTATTTTACATACCATATTCTATATTGTATCCGAGCTGTTAATTCAAAATTGAATATCGTTATCCGTCGGATTTATAAACCGGATATGGTTCTTTAACACGGATCCGGAAATTATCACACCTATTTACATCCTACAAACCACGCGATTAGGCTCGCAAGAAACTCGTGATTAGTGCAGTAATGATGTCGACCACCGAGAGACTTTGACGGCTACATGAGACAAAAAAAAATGGCGGCCGACAGGGACACGTGTCCCGGGAGAGCCCAGACCATCGCACGCGGCGGACACGTGCTGCTCGATCGGCCGCCGGCGTGCCACGCCTCGCCGCACCGCCCCTGCCACCGAGGAAGCGAAGACTTGGTAATCAAACCTTTGCGCAATTAGCAGCACAGCTCAGCTCATTAGGCGCGCCAACGAGGCAGGTTTGCACAGGAGAAAGGCGTTTGTTAGGGAGAAAGCGTACGCCGGAGTGATCGCTACTAATACAGCTCTGGCTCAGCTAGCTTCCGCAACCTTCTTCCAGGTTGTACTAAGAGCAGCAGGAGAGTGATAGCAGTAATACTCGCCGGTGAGATGGAGATGCAGGAGACGAAAGGAGAGCATGCGGTGGCGCCGCCGCCGGCTGCCGTTGAGGCCGGCAACAAGCCAGCCGGCGGTGGAGTTGTGGAGAGTGAGTAAATTCCAGCTCTCTTTCTATTCAGTTTTAGCTGCCCAGACTGCTGAGACTTTGGTAGTTCACCGTTCAGTGTCCTTCGGTGCTAACTCCATCGATCGTTGCAGACGGGCCTCCGGCGCCAGTAGACAAAGCAGCAGAGGGTTCAGCAACCGACCGAGGTACAGTATCCTTGGAAGTTTCAGTTAAACTGCCGGCCCGTTGTAATCTTCCCCGGCTGCAAATGAATCGAATTAGTTACATCGAGGAAATTAATGGACTCGCGCGCAGATGCGGTGCTCGGGAAGGTGGAGATGGAGAGGAAGCTGTCGATGGTGAAGGCGTGGGAGGAGCACGAGAAGAGCAAGGTCGACAACAGGTGCCTGCTGCTGCTTAACTGAACTCTGTTTTCGCATGCATATATGTTTGGCCCGCAACGTACTTCTGTGTTAACCGGTAGTGAACATGTGATGCTTCAGGGCTGAGCATAAGATGTCTTCCATCCTGTCGCGGGAGAACACCAAGAAGGCCGCCGTGGAAGCGAAGCTCCGAACACGGGAGGTGTGTCAAACTCTGAACCTTGTCTTCCCACCACTTGAACTGCAAAATTCAGCCTGCCCTGTTTTGGCCAGTGATCATGGATCTCAAGCATTGTGTTGTGGTTCACTTCAAGCCGTCGCTTTGTACCAAAATCATGATCCACGTCAGTACTAACCTGTCGATCGGTCGGCCGGTGTCGTCGTGCAGGAGAAGCTGGAGAAGAAGAAGGCGGAGTATGCAGAGAAGATGAGGAACCGGATCGCGACGATCCACGAGAAGGCGGAGGAGGAGAGGGCCTCCGTCGAGGCGAGGCGGCAGCAGGAGATGATCAGGTGCCAGGAGACGGCTGCGAAGCACCGGTCCACAGGGACCACGCCCAAGAAGAAGATCCTCGGGTGTTTCGGCTGAACAAAACACATATATACGACTGAATACTGCGATGAAGAAGTTGTGAACTAGGTATTGTAAGATGTGGCTCTTGGTTTGTAACATGATGAGCTAAGATCATGGATGTGTTATATAGCTGGGATCACGTATGTAATGGCTGTCGGTGGCTCTGTGTCCGGGACATGGGACGTAGCTGTGCAGTGTGCATACTCGGGTTTGAATCACGGGTATTATCTGAAGAATTAGCCTGGCTGTAATGCATAGATGTTCGCAAGTAGGTAGTCAAGTTCAGACTTCAGAGTGAAGCTTCACTGTTGCACAAGAACCAAACTGAACGAGTTGTTCTCAAGAATTCAAACCTGACAGATAGTAATAACGTGAGAAGTACTTGAGCTTTGGCCAAGGTTAACGCAACATTCGTATATTCATCCAAGGGATACAACAAGTACAGATATCTCGATGAGCCCGCGGCTGCGGGCACAGGGTGCAGCCGTGCAGCATACGCATATGAGTAGTAAGGAAAAGATTCTACATTCCACCTTACTGTGGTGGTGCTGGCCGGCCACGTCTACCCACAGCGGGGTTTCATAGATAGTATTCATAAAAATAAAAAGTTGACGGGTCACTGAAATAATGATAAACGAGGTAATATCAAATGTAGATATGGTAACATAACACTTTTTAATACGCAATGTGTCTATAATAAACCTAATTTTAGATAAAAGGCTTTATTACTTAGAATTTAAGCATTACACCGGCCTCTGCATATCAATGCACACAGCCGCAATCCAAGTGAGAAACATAAAAAAAAGTGTGTAGCACTAGACGAATTACAATCATGAAGTGAATAAAGTAGATCGTCAGCACTGAATATGAACACGAACGCCTATGGAAGACCAATCCGGCGATCAAGCGACCATCCATGTTGGGTAAAAAATATCCCTCATCACCTCTTCCAAACGTGCACATGCATCCGTAAGAGGACTCGATTACCCTCTCGTTGTAAGGGGGACCACGGAGAATATTTGTGCATCGATAGAGTACCTGCAAACGAGAAACATCTTTATCATTGAAAACCTTGTCATTTCTACTTAGCCAGAGCGACCATATAACGGCTATCGCTCCCACCCTAATAATGGTCTTATACTTTTTATCAATCCCATGTAGCCAATTGCCAAAAACATTAACAACAGACTTTGGTTAATATAAGTTAGACGCTATCTGGATGGATGACCATATAGAACGTGCGGAACTACACTCGAAGAACAAGTGTTTTATTGTCTCTTGTTGTGGATAAAACATACACTTCGTACTTCCATGCCAATTCCGTTTAACAAGGTTATCCTTAGTTAGAATGACACCCCTACGAAGATACCACGTAAATACTTTTATCTTAAGTGGGATCTTCATTTGCCATATTTTTTAGTGACTAGTGCTACTCTAAGCTAGTAAGGTGGGATATAGTGCTTACATCCATGAAGAAGAGAGCCACGACCTGCGGGTTTCGAAGACGAGATGGTGGATAGATAAATCTTGGTCCAGCCGCCGGTGTTCTTGGTCTTGAGCTCGTCGTCGCCTCTGAAGATCTATGTCATTGTTTTGTGACTTTGACCTAAACCGTCGTCGTCGCCGCGTACTATGCCGAAAAAACGGGTTTTGTCCTCCCGCTTGAGGTGAGTGACTAAAGAGGGGGTGAGACTAGCTTTGGCGTCATACTGCCACATCAATATTTCATCTCCCGCCATATCCATTGGTGCATCCAGTGTGCAAATTCAAATCGAAAGTTCATATTATTCTAGGATACGCAAAAAAGATTACTCTGTCAAAAATTTAAGTTGTTAAAACCGTGTCGTGTTCACCCCCCAAATCCACCCATTTGTTATTTTTTGTCCAGCCTAAAATATAACGAATTTAATTGAAAATAAATTCTATCACTATCTACATCTGACATTTTTCTCCAAACTTTTGAAACTTCAAAATGCAAATTCTATGTTTTTGAAAATACGATATATGCCTTCCAAAATGCCACTATCTACAGTCTACATGTGTCCTGGACTGGTTGTCTGTATTGTGGGCCCAAGCTGCGGCGCGTCCAGACCAGGTCCGTCGCAAAGGTGCGGCACGGTGCGGTGCGCAACCGGGTCCGACCGAGCCGTTTCCCTCACCTTCCCCTCTTCCAAATCAAAGCTCCCTCCTTCAGAGCCAAGAACAGGAAGAATAGCAGCAGGATAACAAGCATGGGGATCAAATCGCGCTTCGGAATTCGCAGCTCCGATAGGCTTGGAGAAAAGTGGTTCGAGCCGTGGCACGACCGGAGTCGGTGCGGCCGAGCGAGCGATGCTTCCATACTTTAAGATGGCGAGACAAAGTTAATATTAATTATACTAAACTTCCATACTTTCTTAAATTTATTAATTATATTGTGGTTTTAACAAATATATGTTTATAATAATTGGTTAAAATTGTTAACAATAAAATATTTTCAACTATTTTCCTTTATATAGTTGCAGTGTGTATCAGTGAAAATATATCTAAGTTCCGCAAAAAAATCCTTTGTGAGATATCACCCTTAACAAAACAGAAAACTACCTTAAATGTAAAAAAGGGGAAAAATACACATCTCCTTCTTTTTTTAAAAATTGATAAATTATATATCTGTACATTATTGTGTGATTGTTCTTCTCTGTGTTTAATATTATTCAATATAGTGATAGAGATTCTCAAGCATACAACCTAACAAATATATCAATAGAGGTGTGTAGTGCATGGTTATGTAAAAAAATATATAGAATATGCTGGTGTGTATATAAAGTGACCGGTTGGCATGATCTTTTTTGCATATTCAAATTTGTCTTACAAGTTGTAATGTATTTAATAATAAGTTGATTATCTATTCTTGTTTTTGAAGTAGCATTGCTTATAGTAATCACAGACCAACATAAAAAATATATTATGAGGCCCACAACTTTTGCACACACAAAAATCAATTGTTACATATGCTCACCGCAATGCACACAAAAATACTATGGAGCCACGTCGCCGGATTCATGTTGGCGTTGTAGCTCTTGACCTCCGGTGGCCCCTTGATACCCATGGAAGCACTTGGCTTGAATGTCGGGTCCAAAGCAGTGGGGATCAAACTCGTTGTCGTTGGCTCGGACGGACTCAACGCGCTTGTTGTTGAGGTGACCGTGCAGATTTGGGATATTTTTTGAAATAATATTTTTAAAATGTTTATTTGACAAATAACACACGTTTTTAGTCAATTCGAAAAATAGCACGCCGTCGTCATGCATGCTAGTCTCAGCCCACTTTCGTCTCTAACTTTAACGTCAGTTTCGTCATGGGTGGTGCCGAAAGGAGGCTTTCGGTAGTATAGCTGCCGAAACTCCCACTTTCCTCATTAGACATGATCGACGACACACTATTCTTCAAATTGACTAAAAACATGTGCTATTTGTCAAATTAATTTTTAAAAAAATATTATTTTAAAAAATCGCAGATCTGGTAGGGGGAAAGCGTACGCCTGAGTGATCGCTAGCTTCCGCAACCTTCTTCCAAAGTTGTACCAAGAGCAGCACGAGTGCCGACTAGTACTCTCGCCGGTGAGGAGATGCATCGAGAAGTAGCAGGCGAAGGGAGCGCATGCGGTGGCGCTGCCGCCGGCTGCCGTTGAGGACGGCATGCCGGCCGGCGGGGGCGGACTTGTCGAGAGTGAGAAAGTTCCATCTCTCGTTTACCTGCCGGGAGTGCTCTGACATTTTGGTTGGTCACCATTCAGTTGCGTTTAGTGATTACTTGATCGATCGTTGCAGTCTTGCAGATGGGCCTCCGGCACCAGCGCGGACAGCACACGCGCCGGGTTCAGCTACCGACGGCGGTATGTGTCGTCCATCTTTGCTTTTCAGTTTTTTTTTTAGAGGAAAGATCAGATGTATTAAACCAGAGTTCTTACAAGACAGTCCACAAGAAATAGAAAAATACATTTCAGTCCTGCAACAACTATGAAGTCAACGCCGTCGAAGAAGACGCTCTGCCAGCGCGCCGCCGCCGCTCCTCCACTGCATCCTTGGATCGGAGAGAGTCCCATGGCGGACGGGAAGTCGACAGTCCTCAGCTCCAGAGAGCCTCCACCCTGCATCGCCGTCATCGCCTTCGATCTGGTCCGCAACATCTTCACCTTCAGAAGCTTTCAAAACCGGCGCCGCCGCTCCACGGCCCCCGGGATGGGAAACGATCGCACCACAACTGCACCGAGCTGCGAGCGCGGGGAAGGAGGCGGATCCGTGGTCGCACGCCGAAGAGCACTACCACCACCAGAGAAGATCACCGCCGCCACCAAAACGCCGGACCGGCCGCGCCATCCTCTCCACGACGCCGCCGGCAGGCCCCTACTCAACCCTAGACTATATACAGACAGGAACCGGGGTTTCCCCACCCTCCCGCCGCCGCAGCGGCCGGCGGAGGGAGGGGAAACCGGCGATACACCGTCGGCGAGCTGGATCGAACAAGGAGGGGAAAAATCGCCTCTTCTCTACTGTAGCGGGGAAGAGGATAAGGTCCAAGGTCCTTCTGATCCATGTTTGCTTTTCAGTTGCTGTGATGAAATCCGGTCACTTAGTTTAGTAACATAACATGGTTAATTGGCGCAAGAGAAGAAGTATTTTACTACCTAATAGTTGGTTAAGCATTTCAAACTTGGCTTACTTGGGTTCTAACTGAATCCGTTTTGGTGTAGATGTGCCTCCAGCACCAGCAGACAAAGCAGCACCGAGTTCAGCAACAGACCGAGGTACAGTAAGTTTGAATTAAACATCCTCCCCCGCAATGAATCGATCCAGTTACATCGAGGAAACTGATGGACTCGCGCGCAGATGCGGTGCTCGGGAAGGTGGAGATGGAGAGGAAGCTGTCGATGGTGAAGGCGTGGGAGGAGCACGAGAAGAGCAAGGTCGACAACAGGTGCTGCTTAACTGAACTTTTGCACGAGAGGATTCTGTTTTCGCATGTAAATATGTTTGGCCGCAATGTAATTATGTCTTAACTGGTAATTTGGTGCTTCAGGCTGAGCATAAGATGGAATCCATCCTGTCGAGGGAGAACACCAAGAAGGCTGCCGTTGAAGCGAAGCTGCGAACATGGGAGGTCTGTCAGCTCTGAACCTTGCCCTCCCATCACTTTAATTGCAAAATTCAGCCTGCCCTGTTTTGGCCAGTGGTCGTGCACCTGAAGTCTTTGTGCCAAAATCATGATCCACGTCAGTACTAACTCTGTCGATACGTCGCGATCGATTTGCTTGCAGGAGAAGCTGGAGAAGAAGAAGAAGGCAGAGTACACGGAGAAGATGAGGAACAGGGTGGCAATGATCCACAAGGAGGCGGAGGAGTAGAGGGCCTCCCTCGAGGCGAGGCGGCAGCAGGAGATGATCAGGTGCCAGGAGACGGCGGCCAAGCATCGGTCGACAGGGACCACGCCCAAGAAGAAGATCCTCGGATGTTTCGGGCTTTCGGCTGAACAAAACACGTACAAAAACGTACAGTACATACGACTGAATACCACGATGAAGAAGTTGTGAACTAGGTAGAAGATGTCCCCTTGTTTGTAACATGATGAGCTAAGATCACGGATGTATAGCTGGGATCACGTATGTAATACTAGCTGTCAGTTTATCTGTGTCTGCTGTATGTGACGTAGCTGTGCAGTGTTCGTACTCGGGTTTGAATCACGGGTGTATCTGAAGAATTAGCTTGGATGTTATGCAGAGATGTTCCCAAGTACGTAGTCAAGTTCAGATTGACGCTTCAACTGTTGCACAAGAACCAAACATGAACTGAGGTTTTTGCAAGAATTCACACCTGCCAAATAGTAACAACGTTTAAGTAATTGAGCTTTGCCCAAGGTTCACAAAAGATTCGTATATTCGAATTTTTAAAATATTTTTTTATAGAAATTTAGAATTATATGCAGAATAATCATTTCCAGATGTACGGTGTGGCCAAAAGGTTCAATCGGTGCACTAGATCTGGAAATGATTAAATCTGCATATTATTTCTGATTTTTAATAAAATATATTATTTTAAAACTGCCGTATATTCATCCAAGGGATGCCGCGCCAAGTCCATACATCTGAGTGTATTTGGTTACTCCTATTGGTTTTTTAGCTTTGATATCCCTTGATATCCGCGACCTGGCAGGCATCAGCCTTTGAAAAACCAAGGCATGAGACAACTTGTGCAGCCTATTTGGTTGCTAACAAAAGTCCATTCATGAGCATTCGGCAGGTAACGAAGCAAGAGACAGGTAACAAAGTAAAAGGCTCCAGGTGTTTGTTTGCATGTGTGTTGCATAGATGTAAACATTGGTGTCTGATTGCTTAAAGATGGTCGTTGTGGTCACTCATTCTCGCTAGTGGTGATCTTATTGCGGGCTACACTAGGATAAACATGTAACTAGAGTACAAATTAACAATGTTTTAGTTCTAGCTACAAGCAAATGACACTTTATCACGACATTAAAGTTGTCCTAGCTACTAGCAAATGTCGGTTATAACACACATGCAATATTAGGGGGAAGTTATACGATAGTCGTAAGGGGGAACTGTCGTGTTCCTTCTCTTCTTTAGATCCTAATGTTACCTCTATGTGCCCACATTGGGTCCGTCCACTATTGACTTAAGTTTTTCCAAACTTCTTAATCATGAGAACTTCAACACCATGGCTAGAGTTATCGGTGTCTGGTGTCACATCATCCTCGCCCGGGAGATACTCATCAATACCCCCACCCAATGATCCAGTTATGTAGATTGCAACATGCAAGAAAAGCTTAACTTGGAATAGCTTCCGATTAAGGATAAAAGCTTAACTTGGAATACCCCCCTCCACCGTAACTTAAGTTTAGAGTGTCTCAGATTGAACAGTTGTTTGGCATTTTAGGGATAGTTCCTTGCACATAACTCATTAAGATGTTTTCTTTTGTGTGAAAACTCACTGAGATGGTATCTGGTACCCCTGAAAGATGAAAGAACACCGGGACGGCATGCATATATTGCATCTCCAATGTAGAACTAGCCATCAAGAATATTGGTCTCATTTGGTTGACTCATGTTGTCAGCGAGGATGCTTGCATGATGGGCTGCTCCTTCCCAACCAGCTACTATTTATGTGAACTTCAGAACGAAATCAACAGCAGCAAGCAAATTCTGATTGGTGTAGTGTTTTCTATTCTGTAAGGGGCAGCCTCTGACATGGGCACTCTAGCAGTGACATGAGTACCAACAATTGCATCAACTTACCATAAGCGATATCGGGAATTTCTCGAGATCGCCGGAGTACTGAAAGATTGTACAAGCCATCTCAAACAAGAAGTAGGGTTGTTGTCTGTTTACCGAGGTGGTAAGATGTATAGATTTGTCTCTTGTGTGCTAATATATAGATCTACCAAGCGCGCCCCCCCACTAAACATAAATTTACCATACGATGATATGATAAAATAAATTTTATACATACAATTGAAAATAAAAAACAACAAACAGTTGTCGTAATAAACCTTAAACATTATCGTCATGGTGCTAGCATCAAAATCGTGTTAGTAAATTACTCGCACAGACATCATGTAACAACGGTGCAAAATCGTGTGTCGTGAAGGGTACAAATTTATAATATGAGAGACTGACTACTTCAGGCAACAACAAAAAATGTCCCCCTTGGCGCGTGTTCTGCGTACTGATCATTGTTACCGCAGCGGCGACCGTCTTGCTTGGTCTCCTTTTCCAACACTGCTGCCATGCATCTTTATTTTATTCTGCGAAGAATAGCTAGCGCCGGCACGCGCGCGCGACGCGGCATGACCTGGCGTGCCGACGCGCTCGCGGCTCGCCAAACAACGACGACGGCATCCGGACATATTTGGTTGACGTGGCACATTCCACGAAGCCGCTTGACGGTTCCGAACGGCGCCAAATCTATCTTTGTCTTCCCGCGCGGCATTCGGAAGACCGGAGGAGTCAACGCACGCGCTCGCCCTATCGCTAATACAGTACATCCAAGTATTCAAACCCTATCTCCTTCGCTTCCCCGTTTAGTTATGGGTCCTTTATCTTCGTTGTGGCAGCCTCACTACGATCCCTCGGCTTCACAAATACCCATTGGAGTTGACCATCTCTTAGTTGTCATTTGGTAGGCGGCTAACTCGTTACGCGCCCCTCAACCTTTCACAGATAAGGTCTTTCCATAAGAGCTGATCATCTGGTCCTTCTTCCACATCCACTCCATCGTATTACCCGCATCAATTCTTAAGAGGTATGTTCGATCGGCTGAACTGTGACCATCTTTAGATCATACTATCGGATTTGAATAATTGTCAAGTTTAAGCTTCAGTCGGTTTCTACCCGTTCGATTTCATTTCCCTGCTAGAAAACAAACAATCATGTAGAATTAGGCAGTTATAGCTCTCTTACTACTTAGAGAACATGTTCCATGACTAAATGGACGAGATCTAGAACTCTTGGTCTATATGTTGGACTGAAATCGGCTCTTAACCCGTCCTTTTGACAATTTCATACCCTTAAACTGAAATACTTCATGACAAACTATCTTTAAAACAACGCCACTAGTAGGAAAAGGGTTATCAGTGGCGCACCAAATTGACATTCTGTGGCGCACCCCCAGAATTGCTGGGTGCGCCACAGAATCGTCGCCACTAAAATTTGTTTTCTGTGGCGCACCATGGGCATGCGCCACAGAAACCACTTTCTGTGGCGCACCCAGGCCGTGCGCCACAGAAATAGCTCGGTAGGCCACATAGCAGTAATTCTGTGGCGCACCCACGCCTGGTGCGCCACAGAAAGTGGTGCGCCACAAAAACATAAAAGCGTGCGCCACAGAAATATGAAACAGTATTACAGGTATTTTTTCATTTTGCTGTATAAATACAGGTATATACAGGATTTATCCAGAAATACAGATATATTTGACAGGTATATAAACAGACACACATTAATCACTATTTCATCACACATATTACTTAGTGTGCCCGAGATACATACACATAGTCACAAAAGTGCCGAATGTTAATTTACATACACATAGTCACATAGTCACACTACACAATACAAATGAAGTGTTCACCGCCTAACTAGGATCAAATGTAGCACACATCGGCGATGATGGTGAGCAAGAGCGCGCGGGAGCATGCATGATCATGGCTTCCTCTTCTTGAGCGGCGCCGGGAACGGTAGAATGCCCCCTTTCGTCCTCCACTCCCTGGTGTCACTCTGCGCCGCTAGTCGTTCTTCCATCTCCCTCTGAGACAACGCTGAAGATGGATTGGGATATATATTGGTTAGTGATATACATAGAGTATAATTTGTTCATCTAAGTATAGAGGCAAGACGATCAATCAATGTTGTCATGGTTGGAAATCATATGGCTATCCTATTTGGGTTTCATAGCATAGCATATATATAATATATAACCCTACACATGCACTTCTACAAAAAAGTACACACTAGCTAGTAATGCTTAGCAAGGCTATCTTTTATAATACATCCTACGTACCGAAGCGGAAGTGGAAGGACCCTGAGGCGTGCATGACATCGTCGAGGATGATATTTGTTAACTGCAGCCGGATGCGATGGAAGTCTTGTCTATAATCAGCATCGGTGAGACTTTCCGCCATTTTGGTGTATTCTGCGAGATTAGATGCAATCTTCGTTTTCTCGCAATCCCGGACAATCGTTTTAAGGTGACGGAGGGCATAGTAGGCCTCCATCACACTGCCATCCAGTTGCTTGACGCAATGGAATCCGGTCCCATGCAAGAACTTGTGTGTGTTGTCGTCCTCCGTGAAAAATTCCGACTTCTTATGGAAGGGGCCGCCCTTTTTGGCATAGGCCTCGAGAGCGTCATCGAGAACACCCTTTATTCTGTTGTATGATCTCGGCTGGGATTTATTCCCCGAGTCCAAATAAGTGGCAACGGACCACCTCGGGGATACGTGGATGAGTGCGCAGTACTTGTCCCTGCTCAACACAATTGAAGCAGAATGTTGGACAAAGGATCAGCGATGGAAGAAATGTACAAGAAGACATAAGATAGGACGGTGGCGAGCAGATGTGTACTTACTCGAAAAAGTAAGGCAGAAGAAGGGCGGTCTTCTCCTTGTTGGCCAGGAAGACCCTAACGAGGTACTCCTTGGCCGTTTCCCGTGTTGTTGATCCTTCCACCAGATGGCTGTCGCGCATGTAGTAGGGATCCACTATCGCGATGTACGGGGTATCATCTCTCCTGATCTTCATCGCCGCATCGAGAGCATATAGGCGGACCATGTTATAGTCCAGCCGTTTGGAGTGATACAGGTTGAAGATGTCCTCGTACGCTATGAAGAACACATCTGCGGGGTCTTCCTGGACGAAGTCCACCAACTCTTTTGGCACCTTGACCGAGAACGCCGGGTAACCTGGGTTCTTCTCTTTAAGAAGGGTCTCCTCTAGATACAAGATATTATTCTGCAAAGTAATCATGGGTCCTTCTGCAAGGCGGAGCATGTCCCCGGACAAGATAGATTTACCAGCTTCATGAACTCTGGAGTAGCCTTGTGGATTGTGTCTTCAGGACCCCGGATCTTAGGATCTTGCTGGCTCGCAGAGTATGCTTTTCTCTTCCTTTGATGACTCTTCTTTTTCTTCTTCTCTGGGGATTGTGGGGGTGGGGGTGCAGTGAACCCCGCTTTAACTGTTTCTTTCAGTGTGGTAGGGGTGAAAATGGTACCCGGTTGAGCTTGATGATCGCCGGCATCCGGAGGCGTGTCGGTGAAGGCCAGGCGCTGTGTGCATGAAGTGGGACGAGCAGGTTGAATGTGGTGGTCGCGGAAGGGTTCTTCATCCATAAGAGGCATGAACATATCATCCGCGGCGGCGCCAGTGTTGATGTAGTCATCGACGTTTACATCATTATCATCATCCTCCTCAACATTGTCGTCGTTGCCACCAAGTTGAGGTGCAACGGCTTTGTCCTCAACATTGTCGTCGTTGCCACCAAGTTGAGGTGCAACGGCTTTGTCCTAAAACATAAACAATAGCACATCCGTTAGTCGGGAAAGTCGGAAAGTCGGGGAATTCGGAAGTCGGAAAGTCAGAACTAACCTTGGACGGTTGCGGGGAAGACGTTCCCAACAACTGTTTGTGGCGGTTGGTGGCGGCGATGACCGGCGGCGGTAGCTTCCGGCCGGCGGTGGGGGCGACCGGCGGGTGGCGGCGACCGGCGGTTCCGTCTGGGTGGTGGTGACGGCTGCTTGTGGCGCCGGTTCATCCGCAGCATCTTTTTTTGTCCGCCTCGGGGGGGCCGAACGATCGGGGCTCGGGGCCTCGAGGTGGCGCCGCCGGTGCGCCTGGCCCCTTGAAGAACATCCCCAAGACGAATTTGGGTTTTCGGCCATTCCAGCATCCACCGCCCGCATTCGCCAAGCTTCATGTGTTTCTCGGCTCCCTGAGGTTGCTTAGGGGGGTCGATGTCACAGAACTCAGGCAGTACCTCCTTCACATTTACTTTCATCACGAGCTCGCTCATTCGGACGTTGTGGATATCGCGGGTCAAAGGTTGTACGGTCGAGGCCCTTGCGACTTCCTTCAACTCGCCGTCGGTACCCACCCTATGCAGGAGTATGCAAGGCATGTCCTGGGAGTCAACACATAGCGGGCACCATGAGATAAGGCATATATAGTCTCACACACAATGTATCATACATATTCATGATCATACATATATATGTTTCCATTGCCTCACACACACATACTAATTAGTTACCTTGGTGACGGCGTTGAGCTCGGCTAATGTCGAGACAAGGGCGCCGGTGCCGGCGGCCGGCCTATCAATCTCCGGCCGCTCGTGTGCATTATCATTATTCTCCGGCGTTGGTGTATGTTGCTCCACGGCAGGGGGCACCGGTGGGGTCGGCAGGACCGGCGACACGTTATTGCTGGAGGTGCTGCCGGCGAAGCTGGGCACGTGTATCGGCCCCTGCTGACCTCCCGCATGCCAAGCAGTTATCCCCTGCACCAATGCATCGGGTAACAAAGCCCGGAGCTTCTCTTCCACCTTCTCGGCCACTAGCTTGTCCACCACGCTGGAGTCCACCTTCTCGGCCTCTAGTGCGTCCAGCTTCTTCCTTAGCTCGAGAACCTCGGCTCTATCTTTAGCCGGCTTCCTCCTCTCCTTTTTCTTCTCGGTGTCCGTGCTGTAGTACTCGGTGAACTTCATCGCCGTACCAAAGCCGGTCACACGGCCAGCTGACGTCGGCGGCTTTGACTTGTCCCTCCCCTTGTGAACGTTCATCACCCGGTTGAAAGTCGTGTCCCACGGGCCGGCCGGAGGCTCCTGGGACGACGGGCCGGCCTCAGCCTCAATCTCCAACTCAGCCGCCTGCGGACAAAGGAAATAAACGTGAACCCATGTAGAAATCAACGCAAATGGACTTTGAGATATCCGCGGTAATTAAGTTTCTTACCAGCTTTTTCTCGAATTCCAACACATCTTCATAGTCGGTAACGAATTCCCCCGTCCCCGGCTTCAGATAGTAGCGGGACCGAACAAAGTTCCTAACTTGCTCGTCCGTGAATTTATGCCACGGGTTCTCTTTCCCAAGTCTCGCAACCTCGGCATCCTCCTTGTCCCAAACGGGCTTTTTTCCTGCGTAACCGCCGCTTCCCAAATGGTGGTTACCTAAGTTCAGTGCCCGCATGTTCTTCCCCCACTCGGTCCATTTTTCAGCCTCCGGAGATGACAAGGATGCCTTGAATATATCGAAATCGTCTTTCTCGAGGTACGGCTCTTTGGCACTGATCTCCTCCCAGCTAAGACCCTTTTCAAGAATCTTCGCCTTCACCCGGCCTCTCCAGCTTGTCAAGGCGGTGTTCATCTTCGTGATGGCGAAGTTGTCCACCTTTTTGTTTCCATCAGCCGGGAAAATATATCGTTTGTGAAGCTTCTTGAGGAGGTCATTGCGCAAAGCCTCATTCTCCGGATTCCTGAGGTCATACGTGTTGATCGATGCGTTTTCCCGGAGGATGCACCCTAGTTGCATGCCGTACCCTTTTGCGATGTCCCTAGGCTCCAGTGGTTGGCCACTTAAGGAGACCTTAGTGAACGTGTCTGTGATGTTGCCGACCGCTTGCGGTGTCCGGTCCTTCCTCGGCTTCTTAAGCCTCTTAGCAGGCCTCTTAGCAGGCGGGTTACTACCACCACCGCCATCCGTGTGGTCGCCACCCCCGACATCCGTGCTGGTGGGTTCTCCATCGGTGGTGGTGGCTTCGGCAGACTCTAACTGAAAGTCACCATCGCCGTCACGAGCCAGTTCGGCGGCCTCCGCATCCTCCATCTGCGGGTTCAATTCCCAGAACGATATGTTCTTTTGTCTAGCTTGTTCTTCGACGCTCATGTGCTTCTCAGAAGGGCCGGCCTCGGAGGACATGTTTGCACTACATTAAAAAGAGGCAAAATGTTAGTACAACAAATATAACAAAGCATCACTTAATTTAGTACTAAGATACCCCGGCCCATGCATTAGCCGCAATACCCCATATGTCCTATTTTTAGCAAAGTCATGCTAAATTTCACGAAATTTTTTGGCATGACCTTTGCTAAAAATAGGACATATGGAGTACCCGAATTTGCCGGAACGGAAGTTAATCGACGTTCCGGCAATCTCAAGGGCCTCACGGGGTACCTGCACAAGCATTTCACAAATAATGGCCGGCAACAGCATCACATCAAGACATTTCCCGCCGGCATAGCTGGCCGGCAACAGCATCACTTCAACACATACATCACCACATCCACATCCACATCGAGGGAGAGGGAGGAACTACCTCGGGTAGGGAAGGGAGGCTCGGGTCCGAGATCGGCGTGGTGGAGGGGTGCTCCTCGTGGTGCTGCAATAAAGAACAACAGATAACCTTTAATGAAAAGAACATAAAGCACATATCATTATTCATTGCTCACGAAGTTAATCTGTTGAGTTTGAATAGAGATTCTATATGAACACGGTGATATGCATTTACTTGAGATCTATCAGTGGTGTCAACAAGTTTCGCTAAATAAAATAAGCTCATGTCTGTTAATTAAGTGCCACTCCATGTAAGTAGATATAATAAGTATCTCGGTTATGTGTTCTGTGTGCTTCTGTGTGATTTTTGTGTGCACTGATAATCTAACCAATTTTGAAAGTAGTGAGGGATCTCATTCATTTCTGTATCAAACATGAAAATATTGCTATCAACCAGACAACATGTATTTACATGTGGACAGTCAGAAATGGAATATATAACAACCAAACGAACTGCACCTATGTTCCCAGTCATACGATGCAGGCGCATAAGACCCAGAGCCTACATCAGCCAGACCATCAGGAGACATGCCGATGAAGTGGTTCAATTTGCTGCAGTCTACCAAACGTGTCAAAGTGTCGCGCACGTGCTTAGTGTACCGGCTAAGTGGACATGGGTGCTTTAGACCGAAGGCTTGAAATGTGCCCAGTGGACATGGGTGCTCGAGGCAGAGGCAGAAGAGCCCGGATCCCCATTCCGCTTTCTGGAGGAGGCAGTGGTGGCAACTGGAGTGGAGCATTGCTTTCTGCTTACCCATGCAGGCAAGGCAAGAGTGTGCAGAGAGGATCGGGGACACGGTCTGGGCATTTCCACAAGCACCTAGTGTGCAGGAGAGGATCGGGGAGGCTCCATGGAGAGGAGGGAGGAGGAAGATGGCCGGGAGGGGGAGGAGGAGGATTGCAGGGAGGGAGGAGGGAGGAGGGTTACCTGCGCAGGCCGGGTTGGCGCCGAGGAGAGCCGGCGCGTCGAGGGCACGGGCACGGGCGCGTCGAGGGCACGGGCACGGCGAGGCACGGGCACGGCGAGGCACAGGCGTCGAGGTAGCAGCGGTCGGCGTCGACGGCGAGGGGAAGGACGCGAGCGCGGGAGAGGTGCTGCCGTCAACACTTAGCGAAATTTGGGGAAGAAGAGAGGCAGCGCGGGGGCGGCCCCACATGTTAGTGGGCGCAACACAATTCTGTGGCGCACCACGGATGGGATGCGCCACAGAATTATGATGATTCTGTGGCGCACCACGTAAGGATGCGCCACAGAAATACTTGGCCTGGAACTGGGGCAGGGCGGGACGGGCCCACATGTAAGTGGCGCAGCACATTTCTGTGGCGCACCTTGGAGGGGATGCGCCACAGAATTATCAGGATTCTGTGGCGCATTTGTTGGAGGTATGCGCCACAGAAATAGTTGGTTAAATTTGCTGAACTTTTTTTCTTACAAAATTTTGGTTAAATTTGGTTCAAAAAATACACACAATATGTGTCCTACATATTTAGTTCATTGAATACATAACTCTTGCATTGTCATACATATTCAAGATCATACATATATATGCTTCCATTGTCTCACGCACACACATACAAATTAAATACACCAAAAAAGTCTCTTCTTCGTCTCGGTTCCACGAGTTAGCTTCTCTTCTTTCCCTTCTTCACGGTTGAAAACTTTAGGCCGGTCACCTTGAGATTTCTTCGCGTGAACGGACAACCTTTGGTAGGTAGGGAGGTCTTCCTTCTTTGTGTACTTGTAGTAGGCATGTCGAAGAACTTGTCGAATTCCTCCTCGATCTTTGGCTCGTTGTCCAATTCTTGCTCGGTGGCGCCTCCTTCCATTCCGATGATGCTCCTCTTGCCCCTCCTCACGACAACACGGCTAGGCTTTGACGGGTCGGTAATGAAGAAGCATTGCTCAACTTGGCTAGCGAGTACCCATGGCTCATTTTTCGCGGAGGCGTTCTTCGATTTGGCATCGGGTATTACCATGGTGGTGAAATACCGGCCTTCTTTGACGACGTCCTTGGCCCATCTTACACGGAACATTGGCACCACCTCTCCACAGTAGTTGAGCTCCCATATGTCCTCAATCCTTCCGAAGTATCTTTTCTTGACAGTAGCCTCCTCATCGCCGTATGATAGCATAGTTACTCCTGAGTTTTGATATTCCGACATCTTGTCCTTTTCCTCGGTGTAGAATCTGTAGCCATCGATGTCGTACGCCTGATAGGTCTTTACGTTATGCGAGGGACCCCGTGATAAGGAGAATATGAGTTGTTCATCTTCCGTAGATGGCGGTTTCCTCTTTGCTAGCTCCATTTGATTTTGCTTGAACCAACGCGTGAAGCTGGCGTTGTGCTCTCTGGTTACGTCTCCCTTCTTCCTCGGCCGGCCCAGTTTGATGTAATGTTGCTCGAGTAAGCATTTGTGCTGTTCCACCCAAGTTTCGATCAGCTGTAAGTGTTGTAGCGCGACCCGGTGAGCCCTTTCGAAGTCGTCCTTTCGACCCTGCATGCTGACAAAGATTGAGCTGGCGCCCTCTCGGTGACCATATCCATTGAGCCTGTCGAAGTGTTTCCTCGTGGGCAGACCTGCATCCTGGTTCTCGTTGCTTAGATAATTCTGGCAGAAGGAGATGCACTCGTAGGTTAGAAAGCCCTTGGTCATGCTTGCGTCTGGACGGGCCCTGTTGCGAACGTATCCTTTCATGACACCGTTCATCCTTTCGAACGGCATCATGTAGTGCATGAACGTTGGCCCTAGCTGCCTGATGTCATCAACGACATGGAGAAGGAGATGCACGCATATATCAAAGAATGCTGGCGGGAAGTAAATCTCGAGCTCGCATAGTACCAGCTCGATCTCTTCTTGTAGCCTGTCGAGCTGCTTCACCCCGATCGACTTCCTGTTGATGACGTCGACAAAGTTGCAAAGGGCAAGCAGCGTATCACGGACGTGCTCGTCCATTATCCCTCGAATCGCAACGGGAAGTATCTGCGTCAACAACACGTGACAGTCGTGAGACTTCATCCCGCTAAACCTCTTCTTCTTTCCGTCCAGATATCTGCTTATCTGTCCCGCGTAACCATTCGGAAATTTGACTCCTAGAAGACACCTGTAGAATTGCTCGAGCTCCTCCGGACTCATAGTGAAGCACGTAGCGGGAAGCACCACAGTGTTCTTCTTTACCCTTTTGCGCGACCTTGAGTCCCTTCGTCTGATCATCATCATCATCGTCATCGCTATCGGGGGCCTGAAGATCTTTCCTGACACCAAGCCATTTCAGATCGTATCTTGCTTTCGTCCCATCCTTGGTCTTTTCGGCATGTTGGAAAGAGTGCCAAGCAGACTCTCGGTGACATTCTTCGTAATGTGCATCATATCGAGGCTATGTGGCGTCTTGAGGAACTTCCAGTAGGGCAAGTTGTGGAAAACAGCCCTCGCTTTCCATACACCCAGCAGCGGATCTACCTTCGGTCGTTTCTTTCCCGGCGCAGGGCACTCCTCCAATTATTCAACAGCTCGTCGATTTCTGTGCCGCTCCTCGGGATCGGGGGTCCTTCGGGCTCGTCCTTACCATTAAACAGGTCACCGCGTTTCCTCCACGGGTGATCCATGCGAAGCCACCTTCGAGCCCCTGGGTACACGGTTTTCGAAGACCCGGATTCCTTGGTAGCTGGAGATGCGGGGTCTTATCCATGCACCTGACACATGCGCAGAATCCGTGGCCTACCTGGGCCGATACATATGAGCAACCAGGATAGTCCTGCACCGTCGTGAGCAGCGCGGCTCTCATTGGGAAATAATCTCCAGTGTAGGCATCCCACGTACGGGCTGGGGTCGCCCACAACGTGGCTAACTCCTCTTCCAACAGCGCGAGATACGTATGTATGTGGACACCTGCTTGTTTCGGCCCCTGAATGAGAAGACTCATGTGAATATACCTTTGCTTCGTGCACAACCACGGGGGAAGGTTGTAAGGCCATACAAACACGGGCCATGTGCTATGCGTGCTACTCTGGTTGCCGAACGGATTGAGTCCATCGGTGCTCATACCGAGCCTGACGTTCCTTGCGTCGCCTCCGAAATTTCCGACGGCGTCCAACTCTTGCCACTGGCCAGCGTCTGAAGGGTGTGTAAGGATCCTGCCCTTCTCCGGATCTTCTTCAGGCTTCTCCCTTTCCGCGTGCCATTGCATGAGCTTTGCTTCCTTAGGGTCCACGAAGTACCGCTGCAGACGGGGAGTGATAGGAAAGTACCATACCACTTTGTGAGGACCTTTCTTCCCACGGCTCTTGTATCGTCCTTGGCCGCACACCGGACATGTGGTTCTGTCCTCGTACTCGCCCCGATAAATTGCGCAATCATTGATGCAGGCGTGGTATTTAACGTGCGGTAGGTCAAGAGGGCACACGACTTTCTTGGCCTCCTCGATACTAGTTGGCAATGTGTTCCCCTCGGGAAGACGCTCGTGGAAGAATTTCATGTTCTTGTTGAAGCTCACGTCGGTCCATTTGTTTCCCGACTTCATCTCCAGAGCATCAAGCGTTACTTGCAAGCGCGTATCCTGTGGCCGGCACCCTGGATACAACGGAGTCTTCCCGTCTATCTCCATTTGCGCCAGCTTGGCTTTCTCTCTAACGGTCCTCGCCTCCTTGAGGAGCAGTTCTTGAACATGAGACTCCATCAAGGCCGACATTAGCGAGCTCTGCGGCGTGTTCGCGTCTTCTCCACCACCATCTACTCCTTCATCATGACCATGTCCGTCGGCATCTCCTTCGTCACGATCATCTTGCCCGCCCTCGTCTTCAGGCGCAACATTTGTTGTCGGCGCAACATTTGCTGTCGGCGCTTCATTGAAGCCTTCCATGAAACCGCGCCTGAGCAGGTGTTCCTCCAAGTGTCCGGAATCAGGGTCGATCCATCTCACAAATTTGCAACTTCTACACGGACATCGTATGTGGCGCTTGTTGCACCGAATCATTTCCGCCTTCGCTTCTTCCTTGTAGTTGTTGATTCGACTGGAGCTCATCTTCATGACCATGGTCGCCTACGCGGTATACATATAGAGTATGTGTTATTAAGTCGGAAATGTTCGACGAAAAAATTCGGCATGACTTCCCCTAGAAGTAGGACATATGTGGTGCAAAAATTTACCGAAATGGAAATGAATCAACATTTCGGCAAACATCCATGCACCACGTCGGCGCAACACAACAACAAAAGGCAACAACATGCACAACACACACAAGCTTCATGTACACACATATTCATCCAACAATACTCACCTAGTAGATCTAGATCCGTTGCCGAGACGTGACCGTGATCGATGAGAGAGAGTGTGTGGTGATGGAGAGAAAATAGTGGACAAAAAGAGAGGAGGAGAATATATATGGAGGCTCTCCCCAAGCCCTCACCAATTATATGTCAAACAAATTAGGTTTAACAACAAATAATGGATAATAGGATGGTCAAAATGCCATGGGAGAGAGGAGGAGCTCGAGCTAGATGCATGGGGGGAGAATGAAGAAGGTCACATGGGGAAAGTGGGTGTTGCCACCTTTTTGTGGATCTGGCCGACATTCTGTGGCGCACCACCCACCGTGCGCCACAGAATGTTCACTTTCTGGTGCGCCACAGAAAGATAACATTCTGTGGCGCAGCCATGCGCCACAGAATGTTTGTTTTCTGTGGCGCACCAGACACGCTGCGCCACAGAAATTGTTCAGATGGACCTAGCTCCAATGATTGCACGTGGGACCCACAGGATATCTGTGGCGCATGGGTACACATGCGCCACAGAAGTCTGACTTTCTGTGGCGCATGGGTGTCCATGCGCCACAGAAAACCAACTTTCTGTGGCGCATTGCCTCCATATGCGCCACAGAAAGGCCAAATATTTCGTGGCGCACCACCTTCCATGCGCCACAGAAATATTTCTGTGGTGCACCAATTAAGGGTGCGCCACAGAATGTCAACCTACCTATAACCCTTTTCCTACTAGTGCGCACATCAATGTTTTGCACAGTACTTTTCTTAGATTGTTTTTCGCAGTGCATAGGCATCTAATATATCCACACATCACCTGCCAACCATTCATTCTTGCAAAGTACCCTTATGTTGTTAATAACTCCTTAGTTTGAGTTTAAGAATTTTGGAAACTATTTTTCAGGTCAAATCGATATATCGAACATTTTTCAGGAGTATTTGTCAAAGTTAACTCGTATACTTAGTGTCTCTTTGCTACTTTACTTTCATGCGATGGACATTCGAGAAAGTAAGGTGACAGAAATGATCCAAGAGGATGACAGGCCAAAGTGGTTAGCATATAACAATCATAACATAAAATGCTTCACAGAAGGCGAGATAGGAATAATTACCAGCAACTATGGAACTATCATTGGTAAAGGCGGCTTCGGAGAAGTTCACAGAGGCGTTCTGGACGACGGAAGTAGAGTTGCAGTCAAGAGATTTGTGCGTAATCACCTTAAAGTAGAAGAAAATTTTGCCAAAGAGCTGAAAGTCCACTCTGAAATCAACCACAAGAATGTTGTTAGACTCGTAGGCTACTGTGCAGAGGAAAATGCCCTAATGATAGTCACTGAATATATATCTAAAGGGAACCTTAGCGATGTTCTTCACCATGACTGCATTCCCAACGTGTTGGATACACGACTCCGGATTGCGGTGGAGTGTTCAGAGGCACTGTGCTACATGCATTCACAAATGTATACTCAGGTCATTCATGGCGATATCAAGCCTTCCAATATATTATTAGATGACAACTTGAATGCGAAAGTATCTGACTTTGGAATATCAAGATTTGTCAACACCGACGCAACCATTTTCACTGAGCATGTAATAGGGAGCATAGGTTACATGGACCCTTTATTTGCTCGCTACGGGCGTCTCACCTCGAAGAGTGATGTTTATAGTTTCGGAATCGTTCTGCTAGAATTGATTACAAAGAAAAAGGCAACATTGAGAAAGGGGGAGATCGGTATTGTTGAATGTTTCACCCAAGCTCTTGCAAGTGGGATCAGAAGGGTGAGAGAGTTGTTCGATGTTGAAATCTCGAGCCAGAACAACATGAAGGTTCTTGAAGGGGTTGCAAAGCTAGCAGGAGAATGTTTGAGGATGGAAATGGATAGACGCCCTGAGATGAGAGATGTGGCAGAACGTCTTCGGGCGCTTAGGAAAACTCAAGCTCAAGGGAAACAAACGCTAATTAATTTTTCTTGGGGATGGAGGAACAAGCCAGCAGCTCAAAACAACTTGCAATCTTCTGGCACCTCCGGGGTCCTAGTTTCCCAACCTCTGCCATCCAACTTGTGCCGCCAACTCTCACTTAAGGAGATGAAATCCGCGACAAGTAACTTTCATGAGTCCCACATTGTTGGAAAGCATAAAGACGACGGTACAAATTACTTTGGAGTGATAAATGGGGGGGCAACCAAGGTGGCTATCAAATGTACTGGCAGATCTGGGTGGGATATGGATAAGTTTCTGAAAGATATAGCGACGACGGCCAAGCTCCGTCACCATCATCTCGTGTCAGTGGTCGGTTACTGCATAGAGAAAAACGTGATGATACAGATCCACAACTACATTGCTGGTGGCACCCTGCGTGAGAGACTTCACGGCTACAACATCGAGAAGACACCTCTTACTTGGAAACAGCGTCTAGACATCTGCGTCGGTGCAGCTCGTGCGCTTCACTACTTTCATGAGCATTCCATCATCCACTCTGACTTGACGACGATGGAGATTCTCCTAGACGACAGATTGGTCGCCAAGGTTTCATGTGCAGTCTCACCGCAGAGGACGGATTCGAATACCATGGTGTGTACTGGAACGTGTGGTTACCTCGTGTATTTATTGTAGGGTCGGTCTCGAAGCTAGCCGGCGGCGTTGGGGAGCGGGCGGCGCGGCTGGAGTGGCGCCGGCGGTGGAGGTCTCTCTTCTGCCGATCTTCCGTCTTCCGCGTGCTCGGGGCTCGGTGGAGCTGCTGGGCGCGTCTTTCCCTCGCCGGAGTCCGCGGGACGGCGGATCCGGGTTGTTGAAGTTGTGGTGGAGCTGCGGCGTCTCGGGTTCGTCTTCGACGGCGTCCTCTGGTGTGGCCCTTCGGGGCCGGCGTTCGGTGACACTCCCGTGCGCTCGGGGACTGTTCTCGATCCAAGGCTTGAAGGAGAGCAGGAGCGGCGGCACGCCACCGACGGCGCCTTGGATGGCGGCGTGGCCGAGTTGCAGGAAGGCTTGATCTGTGTTTTTGGTTTTCTTTGAGGTCCTTTCTGTAATGTGCCGAGTTGTTGTCAGTTATCTCACTAGCAAAAAAAAGAATATATGCGAACATGTCAGCCAACAGAGAAGTCCGTTGTATATTCTTTTGGCGTTGTGCTGTTTGAGGTCCTGTGTGCTCGGGCTGTTTTGGATTTCACTCTTCCACACAAGGTTGTTAGCCTGGCAGTACTTGCTCTAAATTGCAAGAAGAAGGGCATCCTAGATCTGATTGTTGATCCCCATCTTGAAGGAAAGATTGCTCCACGGTGCTTCAACAGGTTTGTTGAGACTGCTGAGAAATGCCTCGCTTTAAAAAGCGCCAATCGCCCTTTGATGACAGAAGTTCTCCAGAACCTAGAGATGTGTCTAGCAGAACAAAGCGCATGGCTTGTTGACGAGACGTCGGGCGATGATGGCACCAATCGTCCTTCAGTGGAAGAACGTCGGCAGAAGCTGGATATGTACCTTTCATATGAAAGTGGCAGCGAGTTATCAGATGATTTTTTTTGAATTTTTTGAACTGTGAGTTATCAGATGATTATTTTTTGAACTGTGAGTTATCAGATGATGGCGCATGCAGTGCGGATTCCGAAGAGCTTATTGCTCGATGAGCAGGGAACAAGTGTTTTGAGGACCGATTTCCTACTGCTTATGATCTCTCCACCAACGGATCATGCCAGAGGATTGTTCCATATATGTATGTTGGTGCATACTTTGTTAGCAAGGTGTTGTCATGTTTTTTTTTCTTGTCGCCTGCATTGTCTCATGATGTTAGTCTGGCTACAGTGTTCCCTGCCTGGTTCCGTGATGTAATAAATATTATAGACTATATAATTATATCAGTATCATCTTCTTTTACAATTAATTACAGTATATGCTCTAAATCTCGGTTTGGTATAATACTTTGTAATTTGCTCTATGCTGGCTGGTTCAAATCGATGTTCCAGACTGCATTTGGTTAAACACTTATCTTATGCAGTTACACTGGGTTGGTCATGTTACGATCTAGAGCGACTCATGCACGTGTGTAATTTGCTCTCCTTTAGGAATTCTAACGCGCGCTTTTGACACGAATATATACGAGTTCGGCAAATTCCTCAATGTTATCAAACTATTAGCCGGTGCTTTATGTGCAATTTGCATAGGTGAATTCACAGGAGGCTATCAATAAGCTCCAACAAAGTACAGCCTGAAGATATTTGAAGTACATGATAAATGCAGCTACGAGACAGTACGTTACCGTTCATATACTGTACATGTGCGTTACCAAAACTAGCAGAATACGAAGACAAGATAGTGCGCTTGACAAAGTCTGACAAATCTAAAAACATTCATAAACACTCAGAGAGCTGGTGAAAAGGAAGATCTGTGCGGATTATCAACCACGAGTTACTGGTCAGGCAACTAGGCAGGACCATAATCTTGCGGCAGAAGCCGATATTGCATCTGAACCAGCATTGCAAGGCAAAAGCATGTGATGTACCATACACATCAGGACCTACAAATTCTGACTACAGAAATATTATATTTCACGACATGTCTTGGTTGCTAATTCCAAACTACTAACATTATACGAGTAGAAGCCATGATACAGAAAATAAAGGGAGTTGCTTGACAACATCGGAATTGGCCGGAGCAAATGCCACGGATCTGAACAGATGGAAGTTCCTTTCTTCCAACATCGAAATGACCAGCATCAGTCGAACAGTCTAGACAACGGAAATCACTTGTCGACCTCCATGGCTTGCGCGGCTTTCGCTTTTGCTAAGGATGAAAGCTTTGTCTTCACCTTTTTCTTGCCGACCTTAAAACTACCGGCACCCTTCTTCTTGTTATCACTACCATCAATCTGAACAGGCAGAGAAAACAAAACTAGAGTTAGCACGGACGTAGCAAGTTAGGTTCTTCAGATTAAAATTCACGCCACACCACAGCACCAAGAGACAGAGGATGAAATTTGACGTGCGTGGGGGAAAACAAACTAAAGCCAGATGCAGTTAACATCCCAACATAATGCAAGAGGCGATAATGGGAATAGCAGAACTGCTCAGGTGCTTTATGAAAGCCAGGAAGCCTATTCATCGGGGGAAAATCTAGGATAAAGAATCCTGTTTCCACAAGGGTTAACTCGGTAAGGAAACAAAGTGTGGGCTCTATGAACTGGAAATAATTCCCATAACCTAACAACCTCAGGCATCTCTTCTTCAGCATCTATTTGTAAGTGAGAAGAGGTACACACATGTTGTCAGTTAGTTGGTTCTGCCTCGAGGCCCTAACACATGGATTAGCTGCTCTTGTATATAGCTTTTCCTTGGATTACTAGCCAATAATTTGCATTGGTTGTCTAATGGAAACGTTATTCTAGATATAATCTGTGCGAGCAGAGCAAACGACCATGGGCAACCAGTTTCAAGAGTGCCTAAGAGACGGCCTCTGACTTGGAATAATAGGCCGTACCAATTGTCATGTTTCATCTCTATAAATTCCAGCATTTAATGATTCGGGTCATGGCGGTATAAGGCCCAGCAGCTAGTTATAATGAAAAATGAACACACAGATTAGTCGATAGTATACGGACCACGATAAAGTTGGAATGCACCATTACTTACTCAAAAGTTCACAACCACATGTACCAATGCACCACATGATATGCAGAATTTACAAATAGAGGCATCCAGCCACATCGCGGAACCAATCGTGAAGCTAATTAGTTGCACCAGGGAATGTATTGCAAGCAGAGCATATGGGGATTAGTGGTTGGATTGGGTATATATACCTTCATCTTGGATTTCTTGGCCTGCAGCTTCTTGTCCCGCTCCTCCTTGGCCTTCTTCTCCCCTGGTTAACCACACCAAACGCCATCAGACCAAACCGAAACAGATCACACTCCTCCCCCCGACAGCTACAAATCCATGAAAAAATAGAGCAACAGACAGAGCAGTAGTATTACTCTCGAGGTCGAACTCGTGCTGCTTCCTCCTCAGCGAGAGGTTGTTCTTCTTCGACATCGCCCTTCCCTTCGCCGCCGGCCGCAGGAGATACAAACCCTAGCAAAGATTTTTCTTCCTCTCTTCTCCTCCGCCTTCCCTCTTTTTGACCAACGATCTAAGACGGGCTTAGGCCCAACTCCTATAAGCCACATCTAGAAATATCCTACTGGGCCGTAATGTCTCGACACAATGAGGCCCATATTGCCTAACCACGCGATTAGGCTTCTAAGAATCTCCTGATTAGCGCACTAATGATGTCCGCCACCGAGAGACGTGACGGCGACGTGAGACACAAAAATGGCGGCCGGCAGGGACACGTGGCCTGGGAGAGCCAGACCATCGAGCACGGCGGACACGTGCTGCGTGAGCGGCCGCCGGCGTGTCACGCCTCGCCGTCGCCGCACCTCCCTGCCACCGAGGAAGCGAAGACTTGGTAATCAAACCTTTGCGATTAGACACGCAATTAGGCAGCACAGCTCAGCTCATTAGTCGCGCCAGCGCGGCAGGTTTGCAGAGGAGAAAGGCGCCTTGTTAGGGGGAAAGCGTACGCTCGTGGTGCTACTACTAATACAGCTCAGGCTCAGCAAGACCGCAACCTTCCAAGTTGTACTAAGATCAGCAGGAGAGTTCCTTTCAACAACAACAAAATAAGCAGGAGAGTAATCGCAGTAGTACTCGCCGGTGAGATGGAGAAGCAGGAGGCCAAGGGAGCAAGTGCGGTAGCGCCGCCTCCGGCTGCCGTTGAGGCCGGCAACAAGTCAGCCGGCGGCGGTGGAGTTGTCGAGAGTGAGAAAGTTCCATCTCTATTTTGCTTCGATTTTACCTGCCCAGACTGCTGAGAATTGGTAGTTCACCGTTCAGTTGCCTTTGGTGCTAACTCCATCGATCGTTGCAGATGGGCCTCCGGCGCCAGTAGACAAAGCAGCAGCGCCAGCGGATTCAGCAACCGACCGAGGTACGGTATCCTTGGAAGTTTCAGTTGAACTGCCGGGCCGTTGTAATCTTCCCCGGCTGCAAATGAATCGAATTAGTTGCATCGAGGAAATAAATGGACTTTGTCACTTTGGCAGATGCGGTGCTCGGGAAGGTGGAGATGGAGAGGAAGCTGTCGATGGTGAAGGCGTGGGAGGAGCACGAGAAGACCAAGGTCGACAACAGGTGTCTGCTTAACTGAACTGAACTTTGCACAAGAGAATTAATTCTGTTTTGGCATGTATATTTGGCCGCAACGTAATTCTGTCTTAACCTGTAATAAAAATTGTTTATGCATCAGGGCTGAGCACAAGATGTCATCCATCCTGTCGCGGGAGAACACCAAGAAGGCCGCCGTCGAGGCGAAGCTCCGAACACGGGAGGTGTGTCAAACTCTGAACCCTTCCTTCCCAACACTTGAAGTGCAATATTCAGCCTGCCCTGTTTTGGCCAGTGGTCGTGGATCTCAAGCATTGTGTTGTGGTTCACTTCAAGCCGTCGCTTTGTATCAAAACCATGATCCACGTCAGTACTAACTCTGTCAACCGGTCGGTCGGTGTCGTCGTGCAGGAGAAGCTGGAGAAAAAGAAGGCAGAGTACGCGGAGAAGATGAGGAACCGGATCGCTTCGATCCACAAGGAGGCGGAGGAGAAGAGGGCCTCCGTCGAGGCGAGGCGTCAGGAGGAGATGATCAGGTGCCAGGAGACGGCGGCGAAGCACCGGTCGACGGGGACCACGCCCAAGAAGAAGATCCTCGGATGTTTCGGCTGAACAAAACACACATATGTACGACTGAATACCACGATGAAGTTGTGAACTAGGTAGTGTAAGATGTGACTCTTGGTTTGTAAAATGATGAGCTAAGATCATGGATGTGTTATATAGCTGGGATCACGTATGTAATGGCTGTGTGTGTCTCTGTGTCTGCGATATGTGACGTAGCTGTGCAGTGTGCGTACTTGGGTTTGAATCACGGGTGTATCTGAAGAATTAGCCTGGCTGTTATGCATTGATGTTCGCAAGTAGGTAGTCAAGTTCAGACTTCAGAGTGAAGCTTCACTGTTGCACAAGAACCAAACTGAACGAGTTGTTCGAAAGAATTCACATCTGCCAAGTGGCTGCCAAATAGTAATAGTGGCCGCCACGCGATAAGGAGGCGATCGCTCTCCGCTGGTGTGCGTGCTGGTCCCCTCTCCCTTCGCTTGCTGCTCCGACATCAGGAGGGAGGGGGATCTGGTTCCTCCGTTTTGTAATTAGGGTTTGATTTTATATGTCGTGGTGGGAGCGGTGCTCAGACGAACAAATATGACTGGTGACAACAAGTTAAGTTGCCATGCTACTCTTTTTCGGTGAGTCCTGCGGGTTTATATAAATCTATGTAACTAGATTTTCATATTTAATTCCGTGCACCAATTGTTATTTTATAAACTGGTGTGGTACTTGTGTGCACCAGATGATAATAATCACATTGCAAATGATCATTTAAAATAATAAAATTTACATATACAAACATAGTAGAGTTCACACAACAATTTTATTGGTAATTACTCTAAAGTATTTGTTTCAATACCATTTACAAAGCATGCACACTTTGTTCATTTTTGAGTTGCTAGACAATTTTGATCAAGAAAATGTAACGTCGTTGTTTCACTATATAGTCTACAAACTTTTATAAAGATGCTTACTTGGAGAGAGGCGATATGTAGCCCGGTTTAAAAAAAAATTCGAATCCGTATTTTTTTATTAAAAAAATCCTAGAAAAAATCATGGATGTAGATAAAGTCGAGATCTACCACTACGTAAAGTTTCAACTCAAAATTCGTAATGCTCTGGGCTACACAAAAATGACAAAACTGGGAAAAATTCGAATTTTTCACACAGTTGACTGTTCCAGATCTAGATCTGAGTATTTCCCTTTTTTCTCGAGCCCAAAATACGAAGAATCTTTCAGTACAAATTTGCACAGATGTAGATCTAAACATTATGTGCATGCAGGATTTTTTTGAGAAGTTTTCGACACAAAAAAGTGCAGATTCAAATTTTTTGAAAAAACAGACTACATATAGCCCGGCTACATTTGAGGTTTTCGTGCTTACTTTATCATATACTAGAAACTGCTATTGAGAGATTTGTTACATCGTACACTTTACAAGTATTTACCAATTTTTTTATAAATTATAAAGATTATGCATTGTAAGAACTTAGTTCTAGAAAAAAATTCTACAAAATCACTCTTTATTATATTTTAACAAATTTCGCAAACAAAAACAAACCAACTAATATTTAGTAAATTTACAATTATTTGGTTAAACTATGCTAACGAACATAATATTATACTTGTAATACTATAACACGATAAAAATAACACATATAGAAATATAAGAGTTTAGTATAAATTGGTGCCGCGACGATGCTAGATAACGACTCTGTTCCCGGCTCGGCGGCGCTGCTTCCCATGCGCTTTAGCGGCCAATGCTGCTAATGTCGTCCGTGATGTAGCTTAAATATTGGATGCCCTCCAATTTAGCTCCTGCAGTTTCCGATATAGATTACAAGTTATGAGCACTAAAATTTGGTAGCCAAGTGTATTAGGTCTTCTAGCTTGTTTCTATCTGGATGCCACTTGAAATTGATGTCATAATATAATACGTGGCTCATTTTTTCAACCTCCGGATGGTGCCATGAACTGTTGTAGGTTAGTCACATTTGTCTCTCCTTTAGGTGTTTTGTTAAGTATGGGTAAGAAGTGATGGAAGCCTAGGGTCCGTGCTGGCAAGCAGAACTGGGAACCCCAGGTGGCAAATTCATCTACTTCTCCCAGCCCTAGGGCAAATTATGGTGATAGTACTATTGTACTTTCCAATACTATATACTGAGTTATTGTATAACTTCAAGTTTCCACTAAACCAGTGACTTTTATTTCTAAATTTAGTGACGGGGCGGCGATTTAGTGAAGGTGGTCCAGGTGGTTTGCGCAGGGCGTGATGTGGAGTTGGATGTCGGGGCGGCGGCTCCGAGTTTTCTGCATCATCGAGGGCGTTTCACCTTGTGTCGTGTGGGCGACAAGGTTGCTGTCGATGATGTTCGTCGTCGAGGCTCTCCTGTGGTGGCCGCTTTCATCTACGACGTGGACTGGGTGCTGTGTTGGCTTTGCACTATGGTGTTCGTTGTATGGTTTTTGCCCGGTGTCTTCCGCTAATAAATCGGACACCTTCTTCTTAATTAATGAATAAGGCAAAGCTTTTGCCTTCATTTAAAAAAATATATAGTGACGGAGTATGTCTCGGTTTTGCTGAAGCAACTTGGTGCCGGCGATGACGATGATGCAAGTGTGCAGTGAGTACTCTTTATTATACACTTTAATATACATGACGTGCATCATCAGTGGGAAGATGAAACGAGTGCTAGGTATTGTCCCACCAAGACCATAAGTATCAATAAATCTGTCTATTGTCCAAGCAGAGTATAAGCATTATTTATAGCATAGTGGCTGTGTTGCGAATTGCTTTCATAGTGGACTTTACACTATGACGTTCATGTTGGCATTGAAAAGACTTCGTTCCTGGGGTCTGTCAACTGGTTGGTGCTATTTATCTATACCTCTTATAAAGCAAAACCCCACTAAGTGTATTAATTATTTTTCTATCTTAACATGCAAGTTATCCACATCACCCACTATTTTGGTCAACCAATTGTGTATGTCATCTATACTAACAATTATTAATAATAGTTTTCATGCAACCTATGCATGTCATGTTTTTTCAGCCATATAATTGTCCACGTCACTAATATTTAGTTCTCAAATATTCAACAATTTGGCACGAATTAAATTTAGTGTCTCGACTATTGCGATCAACTGAATCTTGATAATTGGATATTTCATGCCTCTTATACCATTTTATTTGCTTTATAATTTTTTAAAGAGATTTCCGCCGCAACGCGCGGGGTATTCTTCTAGTTTTTAATAAAAGCGTCAATGTTATGTTTGTGCAGGTTATTCACTAGATTTTGTATTAGGTCCATATGTGACACTTTTTGTTGCTGGAGGGGCAGCCAGAGCCCTACAGATACTAGATACTATTGGTGGACACATGCCGAAACACTTCTGAATGGATTCCCTTTGTCCTTTTATCCGCATACCTTCTTTTGCACAAGCATTTTTTTTACTGTAACTACGGCGGGCATAAAGCCAGCCTGAACCATTATATTTCATATGAGGCAATTTGATAGGGGAGACATTTACAACAAAAAGGGGTAGATGAGAAAGAAAAGATTGCATCAGGTATCACGGAGGATCAAACTTGAGGCACCAAGTTTTGATAATGCAGCGGTGAAGGCAATTGCAATTGTTGCACTTAGATTGATATGGATCCCGTGATGGGATTATATAGTACAAGGAGATGACTTGGTAGTCAAGTAAAGAGATTACAATTATGGAAATAAACTAATCAAATCTAAACCTCCTTGATTTTGGCTGTGTAGACGTGTCCTACACGTACACGTCTAACACCCCCCCGCAGTCGGAGCGGGAGCAACGCGGACGTTCAGGCTGGAGCGAAACTCGGTAAACACAGTGGAAGGCAATCCCTTGGTGAAGATATCAGCATACTGGGAAGATGTCGGAACATGCAGAACACGGACATCTCCAAAAGCAACCCGCTCACGAACAAAGTGTAGGTCAATCTCCACATGCTTTGTGCGTTGATGTTGGACTGGATTGGTCGAAAGGTAGATAGCAGATATGTTGTCGCAGTAGACCACCGTAGCTCTCTGAAGAGGTCGATGGAGTTCGGATAGGAGCTGGCGTAACCAGCATGCTTCAGCAACAACATTGGCAACACCCCTGTATTCAGCTTCCGCACTCGAGCGGGAGACAGTGTGCTGACGTTTAGAAGACCAGGAAACCAAATTGTCACCAAGAAACACGCCATAACCAGAGGTGGACTTGCGAGTATCGGGGCAACCAGCCCAGTCAGCATCCGTGTATGCAGTGAGTGATGCCGGCGACGAGCGATATAGCTGAAGTCCATGGTCGACGGTGCCGCGAAGGTACCGGAGAATCCGCTTGACCGCATTGAGATGCGGTTCCCGTGGGTCATGCATGTACAAGCAGACCTGTTGCACTGCATATGCGATGTCTGGTCTTGTGAAAGACAAGTATTGGAGAGCACCAACCAGGCTCCGATAGGCAGACGGATCAGCGACGGTGGCGCCAGCAGCTGAGAGCTTGGACTGTGTATCTACGGGAGTGGAGCATGGGTTGCACTCACTCATTCCTGCGCGATCAAGGATCTCAATGATGTACTGCCGCTGAGAGAGGAACATGCCAGCCGAGGACCGTGTAACAGCGACTCCGAGGAAATAGTCCAATGTACCAAGGTCCTTGAGGGAGAACTCACGCTCGAGAGCCGTGATGGTTCGCCGAAGAAGCTGTGCAGAGGAGGCTGTGAGGACTATATCATCGACGTACAATAGCAGGTAAACAATCTCTGTGTTGCTGTTGTAGATGAAGAGCGAGGGATCCGCGCGGGAGCTGACAAAACCAAGGCGCAGCAGGTGGTCGGCAAAACGGCTGTACCAGGCACGTGGTGCCTGTTTAAGCCCATAGAGAGACTTATTGAGCCGGCAAACATGGTCGGGCTGGGAGACATCGACAAACCCCGACGGCTGTGCGCAGTAGACCGTCTCGGCAAGAGTACCATGTAGAAAAGCATTGTTGATGTCGAGCTGATGAACCGGCCAATCTTGCGCGACGGCAAGTGAGAGGACAGTGCGAACGGTGGCCGGTTTGACAACCGGGCTGAAAGTTTCTCCATAATCAACGCCTGCACGCTGGGTGAAGCCACGGAGGACCCAACGGGCTTTGTAGCGATCCAAAGACCCATCCGGCTTAAGCTTGTGCCGAAAAATCCACTTGCCAGTTACGACATTAGCGCCAGGCGGACGAGGAACAAGATCCCATGTCCGGTTAGTCTGCAGTGCACTGAATTCGTCCATCATTGCGGAGTGCCAATTAGGGTCCTTGAGAGCGCCCCGGTAGCTCTTTGGGAGCGGACTAAGAACATCAGCCAGAAGATTAAGACGGTCAATAGGTTTAGTCATGCCACGTTTTCCACGAGTAAGCATGGAGTGATTGTTGTCGGCGAGGGGAGGGCCGACGGGGGCCAAGGCCACTGGCGAATCTGGAGGAGTGGGTTGAGGTGTCGGTGGGTTGTTTGGCTCGGGTGGAATAGGTGGTTGCGGGATTGGTGCAAGTGGGGTAGTTTGGGAGGGCAGAATGATAGGATGATCATCAAGAAAGGAGAGATCGGTGGCTGTAGGGGGTGTAGTGGATTGGTGGGCGAAAGGGAAGGTGTTTTCGTCAAAGACGACATGGCGAGAGATTATGATTTTATGTGTCGCGAGGTCAAGGCAACGATAGCCGCGATGGTTAGAGGGGTACCCGAGAAAAACACACGCGGTTGTGCGAGGAGCTAGTTTGTGTTGTGCTGTAGCGGATAGGTTAGGATAGCAAAGGCAACCGAAAACCCGTAGGTGCGCAAGAGGTAGAGGGAGGCCACGGAGAGCTTCGTAAGGAGTACGGTGTTGGAGGGTTTTGGTAGGGTGAAGGTTGAACAGGAACGTGGCAGTGTGAAGAGCTTCAACCCAGTAGGTTGATGGCATGCTAGCTTGAAAAAGAAGGGAACGCACCATGTTATTAGTGGAGCGAATGACACGTTCGGCTTTACCATTTTGGGAAGAGGTGTATGGGCAAGACATTCGAAGGGTGGCGCCGAGGGAAAGGAGAAACAGGTGAGCAGTTTTATTGTCAAATTCGCGACCATTGTCACATTGGACAGATTGGATAGTTGTGTTAAATTGGGTAGAGACGTAGGCAAAGAAGTGTTTAAGTGTAGAGAAAGTGTCAGATTTTGCACGCAAGGGAAAAGTCCAAAGGTAATGGGTGAAATCATCTAGGACAACTAAGTAATATTTGTAACCAGACACACTAGCAAGAGGTGAAGTCCATAAATCACAGTGGATAAGCTGAAAAGGACGCATAGTTTGAGTAGTAGATGTATCAAAAGGTAGACGAACATGTTTTCCTAATTGACAAGCATGACACAATTGATTATCGGTAGAATTTTTATTACAAGGAAATGAAAAAGCACTTGCTAGGTGCGACAAAGCTTGACTACTGAGATGTCCTAGGCGACGATGCCACAAAGTTGAAGATGACGTGGTGGTGGAGAGGGCGTGCGCAGCGGAAGACGGCCACCAGAAGGGATAGAGGTCGCCGGAACTATTGCACCTGACGATCTCGTTCTTGGTGCGGAGGTCCTTCACAGAGAGACCAAAAGGATCAAACTCAACAGAAACAAGATTATCAGTGGTTAACTTACGGACGGAAATAAGATTTTTTACAAGGTTAGGTGTTACTAGGACATTATTAAGAGAAAAAGAGTGATTAGGAGTAGAAAGGGTGGTGTGACCAGTGCGAGTTATAGGAAGAGCATGACCGTTGCCGACGATGACATGTGGGTAAGGAGAGCTAGAGGGGAGGATATGAGAAAGGTTACCCTGATTGCCGGTCATGTGGGCGGATGCGCCAGAATCCATGATCCACTCATGCGGAGGTGGTGGTGCGAGGGACATGGTGTTGTAAGCCTGCATGAGTTGTCCTTGGTCGAAAGACGGTGGCAGCGCAGCATAAGTCGGTGCAGGCATCGGAGCCGACGGTGGAGCTCCTTGCATCCAGGGCATGGTTGGCGGAGGCACCCCTGGTGGACATGGCGTGGACGAGGGAGCACCGTAGGCCCACGAAGGCGGAGGCAACATCATGGCATGATGAGCCTGAGGCTGGCCGGGAGGCGGCGGCGCGGAGGCGGACCGGGCCACATCTGGATAGACCCCGCCCAAGGGTTTTGCATTGATGGCCACGACGCCGGCGAACCCTTCCCGGATGTGTTGGAATTTCCACCTCGCTGTGGAGGAGGTCCGGAGTGGAGGAAGCGGCATCGCGCCCCATATTGGCAGCTGCCTCGCTGCTGGAAGTTGCGGCATGGGTAGGGGCGGCGCGAAGGCGGCACGGTTTCCGTTGGGCCGTGTGGTGTGGGAGGCGTGGGGGCACCCCGGGCGACGAAGGCGGTCGGAGCAGGAGAAGGCGACTCGGACTGCTTCAGCGTGAGTTCCTCGAGCAGAAGAGACGAGCGCACGTCGAGGAACGACGGCAGTGGGCGCTGTTTGAGGGTCAGGGTGCGCATGTAGGCAAGCCCAGATCCGAGGCCGCGAAGAGTGTTCTGCACGAGGCGCTTGTCGGTGATGGTTGTGCCCAAGGCGTTGAGCTCGTCGGCGAGAAGCTTCTGCTTGCGACAGTAATCAGCCACGGTCATGGACCCCTGTTGGAGACCGTGGAACTCTTGCTCGAGGTAGGAGGAACGAGTCTCGGCGTTGTCGTGGTAGATGTTGGAGAGACGCGTCCACAGGGCGTGAGCAGGAAGTGGTGCGGTGGTGTCGACGACCATGGCGAGAAGCTCGGGCGTGACGGTGCTGTTGAGCCACGATCGGACGATGGCGTCGTTCCGACTCCACTGTGGCGTGGGATCGGTGGGGTACTCCTTCTCGTCGAGATGGTCTTCTAGGGCATACTTCTCGACGACGTCGGAGAACATGCCTCGCCATTGGAGGAAGTTGGAGGTGGAGAGCTCGAGGGTGACCGGAACGGCGGCGCGGATGCTTGGGAGCGCGACCGCGAGCGCCCATAGGGCTGCCGCCTCGGCGGCGATTTCGGCGGCGCTAGGCGGCGCCATCGGAGAGGATCGAAAACCTAATCTGATACCATGAAGGCAATTGCAATTGTTGCACTTAGATTGATATGGATCCCGTGATGGGATTATATAGTACAAGGAGATGACTTGGTAGTCAAGTAAAGAGATTACAATTATGAAAATAAACTAATCAAATCTAAATCTCCTTGATTTTGGCTGTGTAGACGTGTCCTACACGTACACGTCTAACAAGCGGTATGCACAGAGCCGGAGATCCGCGATGCAACGTAGGCGGACGGTGTCGAGCGTCTCGTCAATGTTGTGGAAAACCTTGGCGTTTCGTCTCTTCCAAATGTTCCAAGCGATCGCGGTGCAGATCGTGGACTACGCATAGGAGCGGCTTCGGTGCTCCCACAGGCCATGCACGCTGTTGATTTGGATGGTGCAGCGAGGAAAGAAAAGGCTCCAAACTTCACGGGCCTTGCAGCAGTTGATCAGGAGGTGATCAACATCTTCATCCTGTGGGCAGAACGGGCAGCTTGGTGAATCTCCAATTTTGTGGCGGAAACGCCTGTCGTTGGTGGGGAGGCGCTTGCGTTGAGTAAGCCAATTGAATATCCTGCATTTGAGGGGGGCCGCATTTCGCCAAACTTTCACAGCCTGGTCGTCAATCGGTAGTTGCAAAAAATTGTTGGAGTAAAATCTTTTGTTCGAAAGCATTTTTGTTTCAATATAAATACACTAGGTTCAGACTGTGCGCACACAACACTAGGTTCAGACAACAGTGATGGCACAAATTTAGTACGCATGCAACAGCTAGGTTCAGACAATAATCGAGGCACTATATACGTTCAGTACACACGCACCATCTAGGATCAGTATAGCTACACAACTCACAAGAGTCCGGATGGCAATGGGTACCCGATACCCGCAAACCCGACGGGTACCCGCCTTAAATGGGGAGGGTTTGGGATAGAAAAATACCCATGGGTCTGCTTAACAGGAAATTTTCATACCCATCGGGTATGCGGGTGCGGGTATGGGGGTGCCATACCCATACCCTTTAACCCGCATACCCGGGAGTCCCCACATGTCAGTGTGATTTAGCACACGGACCCACCTGTCATCTGCTATTTCCAGAGAAGAAACCCTAGCGCCGCACACCCGCAGAGCCCAGTAGATTATTTTCCTACCCTAGCGCCGCAAAACCACACTCGCGAGCGGCGAGCCCAGCCCAGTCGATTCTTTTCCTCCTCGAGACCTCTACTCCTCGTCTCCTCCCAGTCCCCACTCCCCAACGCCGCCGCCACATCACCTTGCGCCACCGCCACCTCGCCTTGCTCCACCGCCACCTCGCCTTCCGCCGCCGCTCCCTGGATGGATCCCCTCGCTATGGATGGGAGCGAGGGCGACTCCGGCGAGAGCCCGTCCGAGGTGCACGGTGAGGCGAGCCCCACACCGACGCCTCCTCCGTCGGCTGTGGATGCGACGGCTCTCCAGATGCCGCCGGCGGGAGGCGGAGAGCGGCTTGGCTTCTATCTGGGCGCGCCGTCAAGCTCCAAGGCAAGGGCCGGGGCCGCCGGGCGCAAGGGATTGCCGCCGGCTGGCAGCGGCCAGAAGAGGGCCCGTACGCCCGTGGCTTCTTGCTCCGATGGCGTCCGCCCAGTCCAGAAGAAGGCGAAGAACAGGGACGCCGGCTACAAGGGGCAACAAAAGATGATATCTCCGGTGTATGTGTTTGTTGTTTAGATGCAGATTTGATTTAGGTAGTGTAGGAGCTGTTGTTTAGTTGTTTAGAACTTTAGATGCAGAGATTTAGGTAGTGTAGGAGCTGTTGTTTAGTTGTTTAGAACTTTAGAGTTTAGATGCAGATTTGATTTAGGTAGTGTAGGAGCTATTGTTTAGTTGTTTAGAGTTTAGATGCAGATTTGATTTAGAGATTTACATGTTGTTATAGATGCAAAGATGATTTATACATTCAGTTGTTATTGATTTATACATTCAGTTGTTGACTTGTTGTTATAGATTTTAGTTGTTGTTATACAATTTTACTTTTAGATGAACAAAAATGCAAATGTTAGGTACTGTTAGCTATTATTAGTGTTAGTGTTAGGCTGTTAGCTGCTGTTTGAGAAGGAGCAAGCAGTAGTAGCATGCAGTTGTGTTAGCTACTGTTTTTCATTTAGTTTAGCAACTGAATATGTTGTTTGTTTCATGCAGTGGTACAAGCAGTAGTAGCCATGCTGCCCCATCGGAATCGGTGAATGAGATTTCTGATGATGAAGATGAAGCGGTGGAGGTGAATGTTGCAGGAGCAGCTAGAGGAGCTAGAAGAGGAGCGCCACGCCGGCTAACTTCTCCAGTGTGGCTCGAGATGAAGAATGAGTTTGTGAATGGAGAATGGAAAGGCATCTGCAACTACTGTCACAAGGCTCTTAGTGCAGGATCCAAGAGTGGTACTAAGCATCTAGGTGACCATCTGAAAATATGTACTCTAAGACAGTTGAAGTTGAATAGCAAGAGTGGAAAATCATTGAGTCAGGCTTCATTGAGGATGACTGCCCAAGCTGATGGGAAGGTGAATGTAGAGACCTATACATTTGATCAAGATACTGCTAGAGAAGAGCTTGGTAACATGATAGTGTTGCATGACTACCCATTGAGTATTGTTGACCACGCTGGATTTAGGAGGTTTATTGGTGCACTACAACCACTCTTCCATCTGCATACGAGGAACACTATCAGGTTTGTGTTTGTTCATGCATTATTTGTATCTGCCATTGTCTTCAGTTTTGCATGATGAGCTAACCTTTGTATTTTGCTTTGTAGGCAGGATATAATTGCAAGGCATGACAAGGAAAAAGCGAAGGCAATTGAGTACATGTCAATGCTGCAGTGTAGGGTGGCTGTCACCACTGATATGTGGACAGCTGACAGCCAAAAGAAGGGCTACATGGTTGTCACGGGTCATTTTATTGATGAATCATGGAAGTTGCGAAGCATTCTTATGGGGTATGATGATGTTGTTCATATGTTGTTGTTTATGGTGTTTATAGCTGCATTTATAGTGTTTATATGCTGCTGTTTATGCTGTTTATATCCAGCTGTTCACAGTGTGTATATGCTGCTGTTTATGCTGTTTATATGCTGCTGTTTATGCTGTTTATATGCTGCTGTTCACCGTGTGTATATGCTGCTGTTTATGCTGTTTATATGCTGCTGTTTATGCTGTTTATATCCAGCTGTTCACAGTGTGTATATGCTGCTGTTTATGCTGTTTATTTGCTGCTGATTTGCTGCATTTATCTTGTTATATAGGTTCATATATGTGCCAGCACCACATTCCGGAGATGCTATAGCTGAACACCTCCATGAAACATTAATGGAATGGAATTTGGATGAGAAACTGATGACCGTGACAGTTGACAATTGCACATCGAATGACAAGGCAGTCGATACTTTGGTGGGGAAAATAGGGAAGTCCAAGCTGCCTTTGGAAGGTACAATGCTTCACATGCGATGTTGTGCTCATATCTTAAATCTCATAGTAAAAGATGGATTAGATGCCATGAAATCTGCTACACACAACATTAGAGAAAGTGTTGCATATTGGTCTGCCTCAGCCAAGAGAGTTGAGAAATTTGAGGAGATGGCTAGGTATAAGAAAGTAAAAATCATACATAACTTGAGATTAGATTGTAAGACTAGGTGGAATTCTGTGTACATTATGCTTAACACAGCTTTGCCCTATAAAGCTGTCTTTGAAAGAGCCAAAGTAGTAGACAAGCAATATGCAAACTTGCCTACTCCTGCTGAATGGGACTTTGCTGCTGACATTGTACCTAGGCTTAGTTTATTCTATGACATAACCACATTGTTCTCGGGTAGAGATTATGTCACTGCCAATGTGTTCTTTCCTAAGATATGTGAAATCAAGATGAAAATTAGGCAGTGGACAACCTCTACAGATGTGGTTATCCAAGAAATGTGTGAATTAATGACGGAGAAGTTTGATAAGTATTGGACTGATATCCAAGGGCTGATGGGCATAGCTACTCTGCTTGACCCTAGATATAAGAGGCAGATGTTGATTGCATGTTATGCAATGCTGCATGGCATTGAGCCAGCCTCTTATGAATGTAGTTGCTTGGTTGATGCTGTTGTTGAGAACCTCCAAAAATTGATCAAAGAGTATGAAGTTGAAGAAGTTGAAAATCAGTCCATTGCAGATCCTTCTTTATCTTCAATGCCAGCTCCTGCCATTATGTCTTTCTTCCATGACATTGTAGCACAACAAAGGCCTGCAGCAGCTAGAGTTCAAGGCGAGATAGAGCATTACTTGGCTGACGACTTAGTACCATATACTGAAAAATTTGATGTGTTGGACTGGTGGAAAGTGGCTGGTACAAGGTACCCAACACTAAGGAAGCTAGCAAGAGATGTATTTGCTATTCCAGTCACAACGGTTGCTTCAGAATCCGCGTTTAGTATGAGTGGCAGAATAGTGACTGATCATAGGAGCCGCCTCACATCTAAAATGCTTGAGGTATTGATGTGTTATCAGAATTGGCTTAGAAACAAGTACAAAGGTGAGTAAAACGATGCATTTTCAATCATTGACTTCTTATGGCTGTTCTCACTTATGCTTGTGAGTAAATGATGCAAATTTGTTTCTTGTAGATGCTCATATGGGTGAAGGCAGCTTCTGGACTTGTCTTCAAGACACACAAGAAGAGAATGAGGTTTATTTCTAGCCATCCATTGTGTTTACTACTTCATTTATACCATATTTAATAACTTACTTGCTTGTCAATTTCATTGCAACTAGGACTCATGCGTGATCGCCATATGAGAGCAACGGATCTTCAAGATGGAGCTGTACTGCTGTAGCAACGGAGCTTCTTCGTGTTCAATGGATTTCTTGTCATAATTCATGAGTGTTTGTTGCTGTATATCAGTATATGTATGAGACTTGTATGATTCGGTGTACTGTTGGTTGTGTAGTTGCATGTTTGTTGAACTTGTTTGATTTTGTGAACCATTTGTGGATGTTAATGTGTGATTTGCACTTGTAGTTGAGTTGATGCTGTCAATTTATTGCTGGATATTTGCTGCCTATTTGTTACTGAATAATGCTGTCATTTTGTTGCTTAAATTGCTGTCAGTTTTGTTGCTGAAAATTTATGTTATATGTTGCTGCAAAACCTGTCATTTTGCTGTACAACACGAATTTGGCGGGTATCCGGGTACCCGACGGGTATCGGGTACCCGGCGGGTGTCGGGTATGGGGAAATTTTATACCCGCATGCGCATGCGGGTGCGGGTGACAGGGGGCGGGTAGAGGTGCGGGTGCGGGTATGGGGATGCCAAACCCGCACCCGAACCCGGCGGGTGCCATCCGGACACAAGACACACAAACAGCTGCAGGTTCGGTTACCTCCAGCAACAGGCAGAACCGTCGTGAAATGATGGGGGGGGGGGGGGGGGGGGGGGGGGGTGGGGGGGAGAGTATGGACGACGAGGCCGTCGTGGAAAAGCTCTTCTCCAGCTTCTCCGATGCCGGTGACGACTCACGCTATCATGACCGGCGTGAATCAATTGTTTTTGGTGCATCGATCGGTGAGTGTACTCGAGGGGATGGGATGGAGAGGAAGATTGTATGATCGAGACCAATGCAAAAGCAAATGCAAGGGTCGGGTGCAACTAAGCTCTGGTACCAATCATAGTTTCTGAACTTGTGCAAGACGAAGAACAGTATAACGAGACAATGGATTTTGCGCATCAGAATTGCCTCCATCCCTCATAATCTCAGCTCCCCTTTGGGAGAGCACCTAACGATAATGCCACATCAGGAGGTTCCCCACGCACCCACAGTGTTCCCCAGCTTCCTCTGCTTCCCGCCGCGCCGCGCCGCCGCCTCTCAGACCGTCGTGACCGGCCCCGCCGTTGCCCTCGTCGTGCGGTCTCTTCGTGCCCACACCAAGACGTGTGGCCTGCAGCTTCCGGCCCCGCATCGCCTGGACGACTTTGAGGAGCATCATGACGCCCTCCACGTCGAGGCTCCACCACCCCGGGTCATTGCCGCGGCGAGGAGCGCCCGCCCGGCTCGTCTCGATGGCGTCGAGGAGGTCGGACACGACGGACTTGCTCGGCAGCGCCGCGGCGAAGGCGGTCGGGAGATGCGCGCCTGCGCCGTCGTTGCGGGCACCCAGGAGGATCGCGCCGGCGAGGAGGGAGCGGTTTAGCAGCTTGACGACGGCCGACGTGCGGACGGCGCGCTCCATCTGCCGTGTTCCAGTAGTGCTGGCTCTGCTAGTCTGCTTCCTCCGCACCTGAACGAAATCGAACAGTACAAACAAAATTAATTAGTTGCGGTATGAAGTAAGTACGATACACACGCAAGGATGAAAAAAAGTTGGTCTCTAGGCTCGACCACGTAGTATCAATACCAACATAAAGTTGAGATTCAGGCATGCGTGGGTGTTGCTAAATGCTAAAGTTTGGACCATATACAGAGGGTTTTTTTTTTTTGAATTTTACAGAGGGTTATTTTAGCCTAAAAGGAGCCCAGCTCCCAATTTTCATTACCATGAAAACTGATAATACAATATTCGGTCTAATAGTTAACTTCATGCCCCGAGCTCAAACCACTCGCCAGACATCTTACAAACTTCGCCGGCGTGCCAAACCGCACAACATCCAGCAACTAAAATCAAGACTAAATCGAGGAGCACAAGGTCGAAATCGGAGTGAACCAACACGGATTGCTTGATTTTTGGTGCCACCGCGTGTGATTTCCGCTGCCCGCGGTGGTCAGGCGGGCCGCCGCGGCCCTTGCTGGCTGCAGTCGCCGACCCATGTGCTAGCCTGCTGTCCGTCGCTGCCCGCGTGCTCGCCTGCTGCCCGCCGCCGCCCATCATGACGGCATGCTGCCCCGCCGCCCTGCTGATGTGCTGCCCCATAGCGCCGCCCTTGCTGGCCCGTGCTGGAGGAGTAGGATCAAGGGAAGAGACAATTGGATTGAGGGAAGAGACTAAGAAGGTTAGGGTTGTTTTTTTTCCTTTAACGTTATTAGCGAGCTTTTCCCCGAGATTCCACCAATTCGGTCGAACGAGTTGGTTCCACTCCACTCCGCAATCCAACACTGGAATTGCCTCTAGTGTTCCAGAACCGAACAAACCCTTGGTATTACAATGGACTAGAGAATACACAATAAAAGGTCTTCACAGGATCTCTAGCATATACCACATATCGGGGTGTTAGAGATGTAATACGAGTAGGATACGGTATGGTATAGTATACCAACCGTATCCTACCCCAACTTGTAATACCCCGGCAGGGGTTATTCCTGCCCCTTATAACACGTAACCGAACCCCAGGATTGGGGTATCGTTCTCTGCATACGAACATTGACATGGTATAAGAGCCTCCTCTTCCCTTGAATAGCGAAACCCAAAACCCTAGATCGGTTCTCTCGATCACCGAAGAAACGAAGAAGAAGAAGATAATCGCCGTTGTAGTGTTGTGCGATCTGCCCTCCGGTTCCGATCGGTGGTGAAGAAGAAGAAAAACAGAGAAGAAAAATCGCCGCCGCCGAGCTGTGCGATCTGCCTCCGGTTCCGATCGGTGGTGACGAAGAAGAAAAACCCTCCCTCCCTCTCCAATGGCGTCCTCCTCCTCGTCCATGACCTTGGCGTCTCAGCTTGGGGCGCCGCCGACTGAGAAGCTCACCCGGTCCAACTTTTTGCTCTGGAAGATGCAAGTTTTGCCGTCTGTTCGTGGTGCGCTGGTCATGGGGTTACTTGATGGCTCCGACTCTGCACAGGAAGAAACTATGGAGGTCAGGGATGATGAGACGAAGAAGAAGATGATCGTCCCAAATCCTGCTTACGGCGTGTGGCTAGTCCGTGATCAGCAAGTTCTGAGTTGGCTCCTTAAAACCCTCTCTCCTGAAATCATGGCACACGTTATGGGTGTAGAACATTGTTCTGAGGCGTGGTCCGCTATTGTGGCGCTGTTTTCCTCTCAGTCCAAGGCGCAGATTAACACCCTTCATGGCTCTCTTGCCAACACAAAGAAGTTAGATATGACGGCTGACAAGTTCATCACCACCATGAAAGGATTTGCTATGGAACTTGCTGCTGCTGGAAAGAAGATTGATGATTATGAGTTGAAAGGCTATATTCTCAATGGCCTCGGTTCTGCTTACACACCCCTTGTTGCCTCTCTCAATGTTGTCCCCAATACTTCTCTTGCTGATATGTGTGCTCAGCTCATGGCCTATGACCAACGTGAAACCTTGTTCTCTGAATCGGGTCAAGAACCTAGTTTTCAGTCTTCTGCCAATGTTGCATCTCGTGGACGTGGGCAACCCACCCGTCCCAACACTCCCCGTGGTGGTCATGATGGAGACTACCGTGGAGGAAACTATGGAGGCAACTATGGAGGAAACAACCGTGGTAACAATGGAGGAAACTACTATCGTGGTAGCAATGATAACTATCGTGGTGGCCGTGGTAGGTTCCATGGCAACCAAGGCAGCCGTGGTGGTGGCCGTGGGAATCAGGGGGGCCGTGGTGGTGGCTGTGGTCACATCCCCTCTCCCTTCCAGGATATTACTTGCCAAATCTGTAAGAAGTATGGCCACCCTGCAAATCAATGTTGGTGGCGCTATGGAGATCGTGACGATGATAATGATGATTTCAACACTGACTTTAAAGGTGCATATGGCATTGACACCAATTGGAACATGGATACTGGCGCTACAAATCATATCACGGGAGATCTAAGCAAGCTTCACCACCATGAGCCCTATTCCGGACGTGACCAAGTTCATAACGCCAGTGGTCAAGGTATGGACATTCATAACATTGGTCATTCGATAGTGCACACCCCTCATGGCTCCTTTCATCTTCGTAATATTCTTCATGTTCCAACTGCTTCCATGACCTTGATTTCTACACATAAAATTGCCCTAGATAACAATGCCTTTGTTGAATTTCACCCTTTTTTCTTTTTGATTAAGGATCAGGCCACGAAGAAAATTTTGTTTAGAGGTCCCTGCCATGATGGTCTCCATCCTCTAGTGCCTCTCCTGTCCGGACCTTCCAAGCATGCTTTCATCACCGTCAAGCCTTCTTCATCCACGTGGCATCGTCGTCTCGGGCATCCTTCGTCGTTTATTGTTCAACAAGTTCTTAGAAAAAATAAGCTAGATTATTCCCCAGAAATAAATCCTTATGTGTGTGATCCATGTCAACAAGCTAAAAGTCATCAGTTACCCTATCCTATCTCCACTAGTGTTTCCACTGTTCCTTTGGAACAAGTGTTCTCTAATGTGTGGGGTCCTGCTACTTAGTCTGTTGGCAAACATTTATATTATGTAAGCTTTATTGATGATTATAGTAAATTTACCTGGATCTATTTGTTAAAGAACCGTTCTGATGTCTATCAGGCTTTTCTTGATTTCCAGCAACTTGTTGAACAGAAATTTGGTTGCAAAATAATTACAATGCAAACTGATTGGGGTGGTGAATATGAAAAACTCAATGCTTTAATTAAACGTGTGGGTATTACACATCATGTCTCTTGTCCCCATGCTCACCAGCAAAATGGTTCGGCTGAGCATAAGCATCGTCATATTGTTGAAGTTGGTTTGGCTTTACTTGCCAACGCTTCTATGCCATTGAAATTTTGGGACGAGGCTTTTCTTACTGCCACTTTTCTAATCAATGTGTTACCCACAAAAGTCCTCAAATTATCCACTCCCACGGAAAAACTTCTGAATGTCACACCAAATTATGATTCTCTTCGAGTATTTGGTTGTGCGTGCTGGCCTAATCTTCGCCCCTATAATCAACGCAAACTTGTGTTTCGCTCTAAACAATGTGTCTTCTTAGGATATAGCCCGCTTCATAAAGGTGTTAAATGTCTCGAAGTCAATTCTGGTAGGGTTTATATCTCCCGTGACGTTGTTTTTGATGAGAATGTTTTTCCTTTTGCTAATCTTCATCCTAATGCCGGCGCTCAACTTCGTAAAGAACTTCTCTTGTTATCTCCCTCCTTATATTCCCCAACATCTCACGAGGGTGTGCATAATCATGATCATTTGCCTGTTATACCTGTCACTGATGCTCTACAGGTTGCTCAGAATTTACGTGATGAAACTCGGGTGCAAAATCAGTCTCCAACACATGAAATAGCAAACTCCAGAAAAGACAAACCTGGCAATGATGAGCCAATCATTGGCGCTGACTCCAACGGGGATCTTCGATCTGCTCCGGATCCTGTGCAGGAATCTTTCGCCCGCCATGAAGCCCGCACCGAATTCGTCTGTGCCACGTCACCCTTGGCCGACAGTGGAGACAGCGACGGGACGGGCTGTCCGTCTCGCGCGTGCATGCGTCCGCCGCGCCACGCTGGGCCATGCAGCCTGGGATCTTCTGTGGCTGCCCAGTCTGCACCCTCTCCTGTGCCTTCTCTGCGCACCCGAGCACAAAAAGGCATTATCAAACCCAAAATTTACAAGGATTGTACTGTGCGCTACGGTTTGTTTACATCTACAGGAGAACCTACAAATTTAAAAGAAGCTCTTGGTCATGATAGTTGGAAGCAAGCAATGCATGAAGAATATGATGCCCTTATGCACAATAAGACGTGGCATCTTGTTCCTCCTAGCCCTAATAAAAATTTGATTGACTGCAAGTGGGTATACCGCATCAAGAAACGTGCTGATGGAAATATTGATCGATACAAAGCACGGCTTGTTGCAAAAGGGTTTAAGCAAAGGTATGGACTTGACTATGAGGATACGTTTAGCCCTGTTGTTAAAATTGCCACCATCCGTCTTGTTTTGGCTATTTCTGTTTCCAAGGGATGGAATCTCCGACAGCTAGACGTGAAGAACGTGTTTTTACATGGTGTTCTGGAAGAGGAAGTTTATAGGAAACAACCTCCTGGTTTTCAAGATCCACGTTTTCCGCAACATATATGCAAGCTTGATAAAGCTCTTTATGGTTTAAAACAAGCTCCCCGTGCTTGGTATTCTCGCCTTAGTTCGAAACTCATTGAGCTTGGTTTTCAACCCTCCACTGCTGATACATCACTATTTCTATACAATCAGTCTGGTGTTCACATATTTATGCTCATATATGTTGATGATATAATTGTCACAAGCTCGTCAGATTCAGCGGTTGATGTTCTTCTTTGTCAGTTGAGTCAACATTTTGCTATCAAGGATCTTGGTACACTTCATTATTTTTTGGGCATGGAAGTCACTACAACTAATGATGGTCTTGTGCTTACACAAGCTAAGTATGCTGCTGATATGATAGCCCGGGTCAATATGACTGGTTGCTCACCTACTCCCACGCCAATGTCTAATATTGATAAGTTATCTTTGACTAATAGTACACCTCTTGGCTCTGATGACACTACAAATTACAGAAGCGTTGTTGGAGCACTGCAGTATTTAACTTTGACATGGCCTGATTTAGCATTTTCTGTTAATAAAGTCTGTCAATATCTTCATGCACCCACTACAGCTCATTGGACTGCTACCAAGAGAATCCTACGATATGTACAAGGTACATTGCACATTGGTATCACTTTTCAGCGCTCTACTTCTACTCTGCTTAGTGCTTTTTCGGATGCCGATTGGGCTGGATGCCTTGATGATCGGCGATCTACTGGTGGGTTTGCTATATTCTTTGACCAAATTTAATTTCTTGGAGTGCAAGGAAACAAGCAACTGTCTCACGATCTAGTACAGAAGCTGAATATAAGGCGGTTGCCGATGCTACAGCTGAGCTTATTTGGGTTGAAGCTTTGATTCGTGAACTCGGTGTTTCTCTCAAGGAACGCCCTTGCTTGTGGTGTGACAACCTCGGTGCCACATACTTATCAGCAAATCCAGTTTTCCATGCCAAGACTAAGCATATAGAGATTGACTATCACTTTGTGCGAGAGAGAGTTGCCAAGAAACTACTAGATATCAAGTTCATGTCCAACAAGGATCAAGTGGCTGATGGTTTTACTAAATCTTTGCCTGTAAATTTTACATGATTTTTAGGCGTAATCTCAACCTTACCCAGGTTAAGATTAAGGGGGCTGTTAGAGATGTAATACGAGTAGGATACAGTATGGTATAGTATACCAACCGTATCATAACCCAATTTGTAATACCCGGCAGGGGTTATTCCTGCCCCTTATAACACGTAACCGAACCCTAGGTTTGGGGTATCGTTCTCTGCATACGAACATTGACACGGGGTACCACAAAACAAGTAGTATGCGGTAAACTGATCTCTAGCATTTACCATAGCGAAACGACTGATTGTTTCTCGTACAAGAGAGAGAAAGAAAGCATGTACAATTGTCTAGGCCCGATTGGTCCTGGTTTGCCTGCCACCGCCGCTGGTCTCATGACGACAATTGTGGTATAGTACTCGGAGACGTCACAGTCAGTCAGTCAGGTTCTCGTATCTACTTTCCGCTCCGGTAAAATAATGCGTCAGATCTGAGATCGCTCCTTGGTCGGGACGAGTTCTGAGACTCCCGAGTTAAACCAACGAACGTACCGCTGTGGTCACTGACCGCATGGGCCCGCGAGGAAGCCGAGCCCACTTGCAGCGGGTGGAGGCCACGTCGAGCTCATGCAAGGATTAGTTATTTATTATGTCTCCTCTTCTGAAAAAAAAAGTTATTATGTCCTGCCTCTCTCTCTATCTCTCTCTTTCCCCGTTCTCTTATCCTCTGCCTCACGCCATCCAGAATTCCAGATCGCTGCGTCAACGAACCCCAGCTAGCCGGCCGGCGGTGGGGAGAGAGGGACGCAGGAGTTGCAACCGGCTCATGTTCGTCTGCGGATCGAGCAGGGATGCAAGCGGCAGCCAGCGCTTTGCACGGCTCTTTCGATTTCTCTCTGTTCGGGCGGTAGGCGCAGCGATTACTCGGACGAACCATGGTGCATCAAGGTCTGTCTTTCCATCCGACTTTTTACATGTATAAATATGCATGTTTGTGTTTCTTCATCCCTAAATTTCATAGACTTGATTTTGGTACGTACTGATTTCTTGTTCGGCTATAGATCTGACCTGCTCGCTACAATATGTCGATTTTAGCTCATGGGATGGGAGTGCAGATCATGTGCTCCCGGCATATAAATAAAAAGTTCGAAAATCATATTTACAAGTATCAAAAAAATTCTATAAGTAGCTCATGATTTATCTCACAAACGTGCAAAATCTTAGTTTGAAATATTTTGTACACAAAAATGACAAAGTTGTAAATCTATGTATGGTGATTTTATATCTTAAAAAAAGTTCAGACTGTGTAGCTCATAACACACAACATTTCGAACTGAGATTTGGCGTGTTCCTTGGATACAACATTAGCTACTTTTACGATTTTTAACATTTTTTTCAAAAACTGGTAAATATGATTTTAAAATTTTAAAGATGCGGGGAACACTGGTGCCCATGTGCACATGCGAGTTTCCCGTGGGATGGTCTCTTATATTTTGATACGAAGGGAGTATGTGCTAGTACATGTTTGTTTGCATCAATAGCAATAAGGTGCCGAGGCTTGTGGGTGGTGCATCCGGCCGTCCGGTCATCCGGTGCATCCAACTTTGGTAACTCTTTCATGAAAGTTCAAACAAAATTTGATGACTTAGATATGATACGAATCTATTATTTCGTAATAAGTCAATTCTAATTTTAACCGACGTACCAAGAGATAAAAGCAACATGAATTTTAATAGCTTGGGTTACTAGTTTGTCGGTGTCAATTATTATATTTGCTCTCTTTCTTCCTAGATATGTAAGTTGAAATCAGGACAAAACTTTGGTGCTGATACAATACATATTGTATGGGCTGCCATGGATTTTTTCAAACATTTCGTAGTCAAATCCAGGTTGTAAGGTAAATACATGCAGTTTTATCATATTTTCATTTTAAAAAATTAGTCCAATCCAGGCTGTGCACCATATACTTTCACGGGGAAAATAGAGCCTCATTCGCAAATTTAAATTTGTGCTCTGTCTCATCGTGCACACAGGCACATACAAAATATAAAACATGTTATTCTATAGTTTGAGACAAAAGCATCATGAAATTTATTTAGTAAAGAAATTAGTGATATACTATTAAAGTTGATGTGAGAAAAAATGAACATACTAGCCTCGTTGGCACCCTTCCTTCTGCACGAAAGGTTTATTGTGCTAATGTCTCCCGCAGCACCTATAAACCCACATTTGATGGCAAAAGTGACAGGCAGATGTCAAGTCATGAAACCTTCATTACCTGAACAAAATCCGGATGAAAATCTACAAAAGCAGATTACAATATTTCTCTTTCTTTTCAGAAATTTTGATTTATTTTCAGCCTAAATTCAGTCAGTTGGAACCAAAAACCTTTAGAAAGATGATTTTTTTTCTCAAACTGATGCTCATCCAAGTGGTCTTGAATCCTCATAATTTTGTCCAACCATAATAGCGAAAACAAACAGTTTCAAAACACCTTTGCGTTCAAAAAAAAAGTCCATGTGTCTAAGGCCACTCATAATTGTCCGCTTTTTCACTCATAATCTGTCTGCTTTTCTTTTACTTTGTCCATAATATGTCCACATCCTAGTGCATGCAAATAAATGAGCGGATCTACTGGAAATGCTTCCGTGAAAATATTCTAAATTACTTAATCGTTGTGTGCCAATAAGCCATCGAGGCATCCTACAGCTACTACGTACTCTACTATTTACAGGGGATACCAGATCACCTAGACCATTTTCTCGCCAGCCGGCCACGGCAGCGGAGACGTAGAAGGCCAGAGGCGGCAACAGAGCTCCACGGTTAAACCTGGGAATAGTTTGAGAACCGCACCATACTCCAACTGTACCCGCACGATTATTTCCGTCAGCCCAACTAAAACTAAACTCATTCAAAAGAATATCAATCCAACCAAAATCAAACCCGCTCAACTTCCACCCAAACTAAACTAAACTGAGTGCTATCTATGGGTCAAAACCATTCAGTAAGGTCTTGTTTACTCCAAGGGTTTTCTAGGGGATGGGAAGAGTGGGGATGAGAGGGGATTTGGTGAACACCCAATTCTCACAAATATTCTTCCCCTACAATACACTAGCATAGACTAGAGTTTTTGTTTTAGACAAAAATAAGATGATTGATGGGGGATATCTAGGGATTATCCCCTCTAATCTCCTAAAATACAATACAAGTAATCAGACTGTTGGGGATTTTTCGGGATTCAGGATAATCCCCTCTAATCCCATAAAATACATTAGAAGTAAACAAGGCCTAAAACCGATTGGCTGGATGCCCAGCCCACGATCAGACTTGACCGTGTCGTACGTGTGCACTGGGCATGCAGCGCTACGGAATTGCACACATCAGATTCTATCGTGCCGCCCTTTGGGACACGCCTCGCAAACATAGCCGTCCTAAATGAGCAGCAGCACAAACCCGGGTACGAACCATGGGTAAAACCGTTCGGAAGCATAACTATTTAAACTCATACCTGTTTATACCTAACCATTTGCTACACAAAACCGAACTGAACTAAACTGTTGCCAGAATCAACCCGTTAATACCCAAACCAAACAAGCCCGCACATGAAACCGACCCAACACGCCCGGTTTTGGAAGACTCACTCTCAAGTTTATCTAGGGTCAGACTTTTTTTTTCCCGAAAGATCCAGCAATTGCTGGCTTTTCAATATATTAGCAGAGGGAAACCGTACACAGGTGTCCCCGGGCGAAATTATGTCCGGAGGCGAGCAAAAAAAAAAAAAGGCGACGAGTCAGTCACCCGCGTGATTCTTTCGACACCCAGCCATGCAGAACCATGGCCCTGCCACGTAGAGACCTGGTCGCAAAGCCTCCCGAGGCCGCCGCCTCGGTGTACGTCCACCGTCCGGGGCCGCTGCCCCGACATCCACCGCCCAGACCTCAGAGCAACCCCGCACGATCCAGGGTCGACTTTGAAGGGGCAAGGTGAGGGCGAGAGGAGAAAAGGAGCTCCTTTAAACAATTATGGACAACATTTAAAAGTTACTTAAAATTCACGTCCGTGACTTGGTGTGCACTGTTATACTTATGTCTCTCCGCTTCAAATCAATTGATGCAAATTTGTTTAAATAAGTTTACGCACTAAAACACGTCTAGATACACAGACAAATCTATGTCAATTACTCCCTCTATCTCAATATACAAGGCGCCTAAGTGATTTGGCACGATAATTAGCGCACGCTAATTCTGACCTTCTACCCACCTCTTTTGATTAGCGACACAGGCTTGCGAGCAAACGAGCGTAATTCTTGGGATTTATTGCCGCCCATGCAAACACAGTAATAAATTTGTTGCCATGCATATGAGACTTGTCGTGGGAGTTTTGGTAGTTTTTGCAGCCTCCGTGATGAATCTGTTAGAGGGAAGGAAACTATTTAATATAGAAAAAGGAAAGTAAGCTAACGCAGAAGAGTATTTTCTGGAGAGAGAGATGACCGCAGGGCTGCATGCCTGCATGCAGTGGGCAGAGTTGGAAGAAACGGCGCAAAAAGACTTACACGCCTTATATTTTGGGAAAAATTAGAGGTGCTTAGGCGCTTTATATATTTGGGATACATCAACCTTTGTAGTACGTAAGATTTTGCCAGAGGGAATATTAACCTATGAAGATACAACAAACTTTGTACGTTAACCATTGATCAAAGATCTTGCTATTACTAAGTCAAGAACATTGTTCTTATTTCTGTGCATTGGAGCATCCGAAAAAGATGGGGCACAACAGCAAAGTTGACATATCAGATTCTGCTTATATCAAGCAACCAAAAACACCAACTCACAAGATAGCTCATTAGCGCACTGACATAAACTTGTCTGCTGCATAAGAAAACATGTCTATCTCATTTAGTTACAAAACCATAAGTCTTCTCCTCTGTCAAAATCTCATGCGAAGACATATCAGATTCTGCTCATATCAAGCAACCAAAAACACCAACTCACAAGTTAGCTCATTAGCGCACTGACATAAACTTGTCTGCTGCATAAGAAAACATGCCCATCTCATTTAGTTACAAAACCATAAGTCTTCTCCTCTGTCAAAATCTCATGCAAAAATCTCATGCGAGCTAACCTGTTCAGTTAAGAAGATAAACAAAAATTGTGAGTTGACAGTTTTGGGCTTGTGATGCAAAAAAGCAGCTAATGTGTCTACAGGATATAGTATCAGAACTAGATGGTAAACAGTATGGGCTTATGTGTTTACCTAATGGCTCTTCAGCGGTAGCGGCGGCCGAGATTCTTCCGTCCCTGTGCGCTGTTGTTGTTGCCCGCCCCTACCTTCTTCCTTCACGAGCGCAGCACAAGTAATTAAGATTAGCAATCTCATATCAATGTGCAATCTAGAAGATTACGTGAAGTTGCATAGCAAGATTAATGAAAAACAAATCTATGTCATGTCAATGCAGTATAAACCGAGTGGAGAAGAGTTTTCGCTGGTGATAACATGCTACTTATGACACATCAGTTGCTTACATGTTGAACCAGGATTATAAAAACCATGTTTGGAAAGCAATGATTCTGCTTTAGAGGGTTAAGCCAACCTCAAATACTTAATCATGGGGCTAAGTGAGCCCATTATTTGGTAACGGGGTGTAACTGCTAACTAAGCGCAGCCAATACTTTGAGGGTATAAAGTAGACCTTTTCTTAAATCAGATCGTCCAAGGAACATTTCAGGCAGGCAGCCGCACTTGGACGCAGTAACAACTTGCTAGGCAGTTGGTGGCAGATAGAATTTGAATTTGGTTATCAAGAGGGTTAGATGGTTAATTGCAATTAGTTTGAAAATACCCACAAGGAATGCAGCCATAGATAAATCAGAATCGAAGAAGCTCTATATATGTTGATTGCACAGATCAGTGTGGATCAGAAATATTCAATCTCATTTTGTGCAAAATGAGATCAATTAACTCAGTTCCAATTCCATTAAACAGTTTCGACTTGCAGGCATTAATTCGCTGGTTATATACACTGCTGAATAGAAACAATACAAATTGTGCAGTTTGACACATCTAGAAACCAAAACCAACCAATAAACTACAAGGAAAATATATTGATGTTTCATGAAACTACATGATGCCTTCCATCTAGCCATCTAAGAACCCAGCGGAACATAAATCCAAAAAAGCTGAGTATGCATCGATACCTATAAATACTTAACATACCACAAACTAGTCACAGTTTAGAAATCCAACTTTTTTACCAATTCAGGGTATTTACGAACTAAGCATGTGATATTAACATACGCACAACTCTGGGTACCGGATGTTTATTTGCTCTGAATTTCAGTGTAAGTGGGTATCAGAGTGTGCAATATCCATAAACACATATAAGCTTCTCGGCGGTGCTAGCCGAAAGTGCCCCCTTGACCGTGACGAGCTCATATAACGCCACGCCACGCCTCTGACTTGCCTCTAACATTTCATACTAGATACCAACATTATACATACCCAGTATTGACGCCTACATACCCCCAAAACAAGATCTTAACCGTAATGATTGCCCACTCCGGGCATCGATTGTTATAACACTAGCCGAAAGTGCCTACATACCCCCAAAACACGATTTTAACCATAAATTTTCTGAGTTTCATGTCTACATGGATATAATACTACTGTAATACGCAACATACCCACAAATCTGGGTATGTTGCGCTTATTTGAACAAGACTTCACTTTTACCCAGATATCATACACGGAGTTGGTATCAGTTGTTATTTTGGTCTCTATCGGTTGTTATCCTATTTTGGTCAAGTCTTAAGTACAACCTGGTACCTACGACCTGAGTATGTGATACAATCTGAGTACGCAAGTAACCCCATACCCTTTAATAGCATTATGTGCTAGCTATCAACATACCCACCAGACGTTCGCGCCACTGACCCCACGAAGAAGGTTTGGGCTTCAACTCCGGGTATCGGTTGTTATTTTGGTCAAGTCTTAAGTATAACATGGTATCTACGACCTGAGTATGTGATAACAATATAACAACAACACCGTGTACCTTATTTTTACTTGAACGAAAATTCAATTTAAAGTGGTATATAATAGAACATGACTATGAAATCGATACACCCAAATAACCTTCTCGGCGGCAAGGGCTGAACGCGCCCCCCTTGGCCGTGCTGGCTAACGCCAGCAAAGCACAAGTGCATAGAGCCACGCCGCGAATCCGACTCACCCCTCTAGCACCCTGGTTTTGCTCTACAATCCCGCGGTCAGCTTGTTTCTTTACCACGTGCATCGACCTCTCCATCCACATCAAAGTTTGGGGTATCGATTGTTTATTTAATCAAATCTTCAAGATTTATATGTTGTGGCATACGATCTGAGTATGCAAGTACCCCAATAACCTTTAATAGCATTACGTGCTATACTCTGATGACTTGGCCAGATTTGTTGAAACAAGAAATGAAAACTTCTGTATACATTGCCAGGCAGCTTTTGACTAGTTATGCAGTAGTCTTAGGGCATCTAGGTGCCTAGGTCCCAGGAAAATGCTTAACTAGGCACCTTTCTAATACAAATAAGCGCTGTGATGCTTAGAAATTCGGTTAATTTTGATAAGCATCTACTATCTGCTATGTACATGGCCTTACGCTAAGCAAGCCAAGGGCTAATTTTTTGTCATCTCTAGAAGCTGTAGTAAATGCGGGATATCAGAAAGCATTTGCTATCTGCTACGTAGTACCTATCGGTGATGCTAAGGGATGAGCTTAATTTCCAATTTGAAGATACCAGGAACGCAAGATGCTCTAACAAGCAGAAAACAACCACAGCATGGCTTCAACCTCGACCTCTACATGATAAACCATACCAAAAACGCTGTGAGCAAATTTCTTGATAAATCTTCCTTGTTTTGAGAAGAATATTTCAAAGTTCCATAACAAACCCAAAAAAGAAGTTGACTTGTCTATCTGCACGATCAACATAACCACATTCCCATCCACCGAAACTACAAGAATGTAACACAGCATTGGTTAACCAACAATTGCGCCCATTTCAAGCCTCAGACTGTAAACTGCAATTCACCATGCAACTTCTTAAAGACTCTTGAACAGTTCATAAAGCTACGGGAGTGAATGTACAGAAGGGAAACAAGAACCATGCCATTGTCTGATAAAATGTGCATGTCACACAGACCATCAATCATGTTACATCCCCGGAGTTCACCTCTGGGCTTCCTCCCGTAGGGTCATACGTTGCAGGATAGGGAGCTGGTGGTGTCTGACCCTATCAACATACCCGCCCGATGTTCGCCTCACTAACCCCAAACCTTATACACACTCAACCATGATCATAACCGGAAGGTTTCGGCTTCAACTCCGGGTAGCGGTTGTTATTTTGGTAAAGTCTTAAGTATAATATGGTTTCTACGACCTGAGTATGTGATATCAATATACCCACAGCACCGTGTAAGTAATGTTTACTTGAACCAAAATTCAATTTAAAGTGGGTATATCATACAATATGAGTATGAAATCGATACACCCAAATAACCTTCTCGGTGGCGAGGGCTAAACATGCCTCACTTGGCCGTGCTAGGGCTACCGTCGACATGGCACGAGCACATAGAGCCATGCCGTGCATCCGACTCAGGGTATCGACAACCTGAGTATGTGATATCCACATACCCACAACTCAGGGTACCGAATGTTTATTCGAGCCTAATTTCAATTTTAAGTAGATATCATACGACTTGATTATGCAATATCGATACCCCAACATAACATTCTCGGCGGCGACAACATACCCACAACTTAGGGTATCGATTGTTATCTGCACAAATTTTGAATTTTAATTGGATATGATACGATCTGATTTTGTGATATACAACTCAGGCCAATGATATCCACTTAAGATTCAAAAAGACTAATCGGCAACATACCCACAAATATGGGTATGTTGCGCTTATTTGAACAAGACTTCCCTTATTTGAACAGCCTTTTTTTAACCAAAAAAAACAATGTGTGGTCCACCGGTTTAGTCAAACGTTTTCATCAGCATGCCGATTAATCACCTTTTCTTAGTTGCCGTCTGTTAAATGGTCAGCATTTAATACTCCATAATTCACAACCCTCACAGATACTACCTTCAAACACGTTCGATATACAAGGAAATATGGGTATCCTGAAACTAGCAGTCATGGTTAAAAGTTGAGAGACTATTCAAGCGGCATGAAGAGCGCATCTCAAGCAAATCGCATCTGAAGCACAAGTCAGCACTCAGCACTGCACAAAAACACCCATAGCAGCTCCGCTCAGCAGCATCCAACAGATATAAAACAGCGGTAAGAAATGGATTTCGAGGTAATTAACTTGACTAGATGAATTTAAGAACTAGAAATGGTGATACCAGATTCCAGGACTACAATAAAATCGATTAGCCCACTATATTTCTCGGCCACTTACATAGCATACGACACACAACAGATGCAAAAGAGCAAAGCGCCAATGCATCAGATGTGCCACATGTCAACCTATGGATTTCAGAACCAGAAAATATATGATACCAGATTCCAGAACAACGAGTCTCGAATCGATTAGCACACTGAATGTCACTCTCGGCCACCTAACATAGCATACGACGCACAAGAGATGCACCTGAGCAAACACCAATGCGTCAGACATTCACACAGCTCTCCAAGCAATGTTTGGGCAGTTGAGTTAAGAAGATCTAGTCGTTGCTAGTAGAACCTGGGTGAGGTGGCCTGACTATCGAGGAACAGCTGTCTCCTCAAAGTCCATTGCTTGCTAGTAGAACCTGAGCAGCAAAATCTGCGCTCAGCTGAATTTGGGGTAAACAGTAAACCTACTGGAACCACCAAGCCTAAACAGAACCAGGTCGCCTCCCCGACGCTGACGCCGACCACCGCCCCGCCTGGTCGCCTCCTCCCTGCCTCCGCATGGCACGATCCGCCTCGACCCGTCTCTCCCCTGCTCCCCTTCTCTCCCTACCCAGCCGAATAAGGGAGGAGGAAAAAATTCTCACCAGAGGTAGCGGTTGAAGCGGCGGAGCGGACGGCGGAAGGCGACCCAGAGCAGGAAGCAGGCGAACGCGCCGATGACCGGGATGAGGAGCTCCCTGCCCTTCCCCAGCCCTGGTGCGGCGGGGGGCCGCTTGTCGCCCACGGTCAGCGCACCTCCGGGCCTCGTCATCCTCGCTCGCTCGGGGAGGAGGAAGGAGGATTGCGGTTCCGGCGACGGCGAGCTGGGGGCAAGGCTCTCTGCTTCTGCTTCTTCTTGCGCGAGGGGAAAGAAAATGCGTGCTGTCGCCGCGGCAGAGGAGGACAATTTGCGCGGAGGTCCCTGGCAAGGCAGAGGCGGGCGGGATGGAATTTACCGTTGTGCCGGGGGCGTCGGGGGAAAGTGGACGGGAGATTTTTGTTGCTCGCTCGCCCGTTAGAGTTAACTGCCCGTTGGGTTGCGCCGGCACCCGTTGGAACGAACGACGTGCGGCTCAATATGGTTCTTTTTTTTTGAGATTTCCAAGACTTAGTACATCTGTAGTATCTGAACTCACGCACAACGCACTCCACACACACACAACACCACACACGCCACCTGTGCGCAAGCTAGACCTAACCAGACTATACTAAGACTATGAGCCTTCCGCGAGCCTAGAACTTCCGGGAAACCCCTGCGGTGGTGGGCACACCACAATACCAGTGTCGACCCGCGGTGGAAATGGCTCAGTGCAACACTGTTCACAGTGAACAGTGCCGCACGGGTGAGGCACCCGAAACTCGCTCCCGCTGGGAGTCGAGCTCGGGCCGGTCGGTTGGCCACCGCCGAACCTGACCAACGCGCCACAGCGCGTCCTCATATGGTTCGATCTGCATTGTGTTCAGAATAGATGGGTTCGCTTGGGTACGATTTTCGTGTGAATCATGCACTAGGCTGAATATATTTTACTTGAAACATGCACAGCTGGCTGTTGTATGTTCTACCTCTAGGTTGTTACTCCCTCCGTTCCAAATTAGATGACTTCCATTTATCCACATACGGATGTATCTATACTTGTAACATGTCTAGATACATTCGTATGTGGACAAATAGAAGTCATCTAATTTGGAACGGAGGGAGTACAAATGATTGGGAATATCCGTTTTTCCTTTAATGTTCCATGGGAAGTTGTTTCACAAATTGCATAAGCTTTTTAGAAAATCATCTTTGTCTCTTATAGTATTCACATAAAGTCTAAAGTTCAGTTTTTTTTTTTTTTGCTTTTTGGAATCTCTATATCATTTACAACCTGTCTGGATTAGGACCGTGTGTTAACTTTTATAACATGTGGCTGCAGATCAACTAATCAAGTATGGATGATGAGTCCAAGATGAAGAGCTTCCGAGAACAGAGTATTAAGAAGCTGGCAAAAAAACTCATTTTGTTTGGATTAAACTGCAACACGTCGGTAACACTATTAATTCCTCTTTTGGCCTTGATGGAGTACATTGCTCTTTTGTTTGAAGGGTCATAAGATATACCACATTCAGTTAGTTGTCTCTGATAGATGTTACTTATCAACGCTTTTTTATTGATATTTCAGGCCATTGAATTATCATGCAGCGGTTAAGACCATGTGCATGGTTTGTAGACTGGCGCACGTGGAGCGATGACGAGTGGGCCGCAGCTACCAGCCCTATTTTCAAGAGATTGAAGTAATTTGGGAGGATTGAAATTGAAAAGTTATCTTCAAGTATATGCGGTAAGCGAAATATCAAGTGCGAAGTGATCATATTAGTTATTTTAGTTGTAGTACCTATCCTGCACTGGTGGCATTCATCAAGTACCTAGCTCGTCCTTCCCATAACACTGTTATTGATAGTTATTGATTTGCTTAGCCTATTCCTTCTTAAAATCCAGTTTTACAAATCAAGTTCGCCTCTTAAAATAGGGTTATGCTAGAGACGACCTTCTGGTGTGGAGTCAAATGCAAGGCAATAAATATTTTAGTTGTTCCCGCACACACTTAAGTCATTTCCTTCTCTGATCAAATGACATTATACTGTCTGTATAGATTCTGCAAAGTAGAAAGTATCATTGAATGTCTGCTGCTTCAGGCGGATGCTTGATTGCGGGCCTTTGTAAGCAATTTGAATAATCTGCAGCACATCTGAATTTAGTATGATTTTGAGAACATCCTTCGGGCATGGTTATTGACAAAAAATATTTTACCCGAGGATTGAGAACTTGCATTTAGGTAGCACTTGCAGATAACCTTGCAATTTCATCACTTGGAAGACAAATATGTATTATTGATAATGTCCAATCTTGGTGCAGCATGCAACACCTTTCCAATTCTTGAAATTAGCTTCAGGCCCCGTGCCATCAATGCATTGATTTGTATAGATCTATAGATCTTCATAGATTACTGATTTTTCTTACCTGTGTTTTTTTAGATAAACAAGGGCACACCCCTGGTCCCCTTGATAAACCTCGACGAAACCGGGCGGTCTAAAACATATAAAAGCATTACAAGTTTCACGAGCCCGCGACTCAGAGAGCAAAAGAAAAACCTGGAGGTCTGAACAGTAAAGGAAACTAAAGCTTAAAAGGCAAGGAAAGAGCTATATACATGTTCAGAGAGCAGAGAAAACAACAGAGAAGAGAGGGATAAGCAGCCAGAAGGGTACACAGCTCTCTTTGACTTATAATATCTTCTCTCGTCCTTCTTTCCACAGATGAAGCAGCAGGTCAAGCGACTGGAGAGATGCTCGTCGCCTCTAGGATCGAAGTAGGCGTTGTCCAAGTCCCATGCTCTGCAATCTTCTTCAGGTCCGGCGAGTGGCGATCATCAGAACCACCATCAACCGAAGCTAGCCTTACTGCGCGCATTGCAACAAGGTGCCCTAGAATTAGCCACTTCCCAGTTGAAGGGGTGCTCGGAGAAGATCCTGAATGCGGGAGCAGAAAGCCTCTGTTTGCTCCAGCATTGTCTTCTTGAAGATCAGTTTCCATCTCCTCAGAGAGCATAGAACTAACCTCCAAACCTGTTTAATATCCAGCCATGATTGACCATTAAAAATAAGATCATTCATAACTTTCCACAGATTCCAAAGAACATAGCACAAACTGAGTTAATAACTGCATATTTATTATTTGCAACCCAAAGCCTAGCTACCGAATTGTAACTAGCGCCAATAGGGATATGGAAGAATAACTTGAAAACAACCCCTCACATTGTTTTAGCAACCAAGCAGTGGAAAAATAGGTGTGCGATGGATTCCTCTTCATAGCAGAACACGAAGTCTGAAGGCTTGTTCATGTTTCATTTCTTTAGGTTATCTCTCGTCATGAGTTTATTCTGGGCGAGAAGCCATAGAAAAATGTGTATTCTTGGCGGGCATGTAATTGCCACACAGACGGAATGAAACCGGTGTGACCCCACTGTTGTTAACAATAGTGTAAAGGGAAGAGGTGGAGTACATTCCCTTGCTCTCGTACTGCCAAATGAGAGAATCACAATCCGTGGACAGTGAAATGCTAGCAGCAATCTCTTTTAACTCTAGCCAAGGATGGAGCATTCTCTGAGAGAAATTCATTCTAAAAGTCAGTTTGAGATTTTCGCCGTCCCAAACCTCTCTAATTGTTTTCCCCGCTCATTGCAGAGGACATACATGTCAAAAAACTGAGTCGCCAAAGGGGAAGTACCAAACCATGTGTCTTCCCAAAACCTAACTTTCTCCCCTTACCTATTTTCCATTTATACCCAAATTTCATGCTTTGGGCTGCCCACATTCCCCCTTTGAAGAAGTGTGAGACTCCTACAGTTTTGCTACAGAAGATGTTTGGTTTATCAGTGCTGTACTTGGAGTCAACCATCTGTCTCCACAGCTTACCTCATATCTACTGATCCAGGACCCAAGGAGGCAAAGATTAACGTTAGCTAGATCTGGAATCCCAAGGCCTCCAAATTCCTTTTTTTTTGCATACCAATTGCCTCAAAGTCATTCGAAAGGCAATTCGCCATTTGGGAATTAATTAAATCTAACACCAATTTTGGGAATTTAAAAAAAGGAGAGGAGGTAAATGGGAATGCTAGCTAGGCAGCTCTTTATGAGAGTTAACCTGGCTGCATGGGAGAGAAGCTTCCCTCTCCATCCCGCCATTCTTGTAAGAATTTATCAATCAGGGGTTGTATGTCCTCCTTCTAAGTTTTTCTTACCTATTGTTATATATGATTAATTGTATTTGTTGTGTCTTTGTAGCATAATGCACGCCTTTATGCTATGATAACCCCAAACAGAACAGGCTACACCTTATAGTTGTCATTAAAGATCGCACCTCCCATGTAAGTTGCACTCTTGCAATACAAATTTCTGCTTTGACCGACCAGGTGCACGTAAAAGAAATTACAGTCACCAACATAGAAAATTATGAAACTGAAAAGAAATAGTCGCATTCACTTTACTGTCTTCTATCATGAAAATTTACAGTTTTTTCTTTGTCATATTTACACGTGATTTTCGTGCGATGCAGGTAGATTTCATTCAAACTATCAGAGCCCAAATCAACATTGGCTAGAAGACATATGGTGTAAGATGTATCTTTCTTTTGTTCTTTTGGACTAGGAGACATCCTTGTGTAATTCCATAGCTTCAAAATCTTGGGCAGCTTACTAATATGTTAATTACATAGGATTAAGATATAGATTTTGGTTTGCAAATATTTTTGTGTAGTCTATTAACCAGTTGCTGTATGCAAATTCCTTATATATTTTCATCTATTCCTAACAATAGATTGTCATAATGCACGGGTGCGCAACTTAAGGTAACCAAAACGAGCGAGAAGGTGTGTGTGTGAGAGAGAGAAAGAAAAAGGTAAACAAGAAACAATTAAACTAAAACTTTGTCTCACAGATTGTTGACGTACATTCTCTCATGTTGTTTTTTTCGCTATATGAATCGATGTGTTACGTTATATTGGTATTGCAAACATATCACATTATGGCGGGGCAACAAGATGGTTAAGAGATTACCTATGGTTAGATTCTTCATAACTTACCAATGGATATGAATAGTTCATTTGTATGGGTGTGATGTTCTTATTTGGACATCTTGTTTGGGCTACTGGATACATGTTCTTGATTTCCTGGCGTGGATGTTGGCAGGAATGGATCATGACTTAAGCGTGGGCTCATGAGCACGCTCATTTAGCTAGTTTAACTCGTTGGAGATGCAAAATCATTGCTCTTTCCATTGTGCGAGAAAGATTGGTTGAATTAGCTCATTTTTCTACAAGTTATATATTCACTTATGCAGCTTTCTTGATTGCCAACATCTGGTAAGTTTGGTTAATTTAGTTGGTTTTCTGTTTATCAATGACTGGAGAGTATGGACTTCGAAAAGTCTACCTCAAGAGTTGTTGCATAGGATAAACCCTTAGTCTTCCTTAGCAAAGCACCGAGGAACTTGGCTAGCTATCTCTATAGATTGAACTTGTAGCACCCATGATATCTATCCCTAATGACATCACCATCAACATTGATTTTCACCAAGCCTATGGGTGGGCTAATCCAACTATACTATCGGTTGCTTTGAACTGTCGCTGGTTTCTTTGATGTAACATGGAGGAATCAAAGCAAGTTGATGTGATGAAAATTGTTTTTTTTAGCATTTTCATTTTTTTCAGGTATATATGCAAATCAAACACATTTGGCCCTTCTTCTAAATAGGGAGGAATCACAAGTCCACCAAGATGCTCCAACCCTTGATTGCTCCATTGGTGATTGGTCAACTACCTAGGCTACACATCTATGAACATCTATATTTTTATTACCATGGTTGCTCACTCGTGTGGGCATGTGCGATATTGTTGCATCCAGGAAGGAGGGGATTTTCTTGATCTCTCGTTCAAAGGATAGATAGTGCGACTAGAGGGGGGGGGGGGGGGGTGAATAGGAGCTAACCAAATTTTTAGTTCTGTTTCAAATAAGGGTCGATACAAAGTAAAATCTCTAGATATACTACTAGGTGAATTTCCTATATGATGAGCAAGCAAGATACAACAACATAAAACAACAATACAAGCAAGTAAAAGGAAAAAGATAATCGCAATGTAGACACAGAGATGTATTCATGAGTTCCTCCTTTTTAGGTGAGTACACATCTCGTTGGATAAGTGCGGGGACAAAATGCCCACCAACACCATGAATGCTCTCTTTATTTTCCTGTGTGTGCACCACAAAGGCGGGCACACGATCCACTAAGCGGTGGCCTCTAAGATGATGACGACTAAAAACTTTACAAACCATGTTGGGTCTCTTTCTCAAAAACTTAATTGGAGGATCCCAACGCGACCACGGAGTTCTATACGATGCATGAGCTTCGACGAAAACCTCTTCCGTCTAGGACTCCAAATAACCAAAGAGTAACAAATCCACAAGGGATTAGGACGGGAATAAATTGGTTTGGTAGTAATGTAGATCTAGATCAACTCTATTAAGCCCTAAAGAATCAAAAAGTTTGGGTGACTAGTATGGGAAATCTTCAAGCTTTTGTGCGAGTGGAAATGGTGGAGAGAGGGGGATACCTCGCAGCTTGCTGAAGGAGGAAGAAGATGCCTTTTATAGGCGAAGGAAATCTCCCCGTTATGTGCAGATTTGGGGAATAATCGTGAGTCCTGGACTGGCCGGGCTAGGCCAGACCAGTAGGCTGGCTGGCCACCCACCCAAGGGCAGCTGGGCTTGGTTGTCCTGCCCCAGACCGAGTCTAACCTAAGCCAAACCACTCCGGCTAGGACTTTTTGGCTTACCTGATTTCTCCAAAACACACATAACGGAAGATTTCTTGGACAACGAGAAGGCATATGAATATTATGGTGGGCGTATGGGAGATTTATCGATTTGATTCCACATACATATCCTCTATGCATCCCTCTTTATAGTACGGAAACTAGATACAAACCGAAACGGAACCCCCTGGCTTCCCACTCTTTTCTTCTTAGCTTCGGGGATCCTCCTTTCCAATTGCTCCATCTTTGAATCTAGCTAGAATAATCTTAAGCAAACGGTTAGATGTCCTAGTGATGTCAATAAACACCGAAACACACTTAGGAACAAAATGTCCTTCCACTTGTTGTCAATTGTTTCGAGGTTTTTTTCTTTGATAGTTCGCGAGGAGGCAATCTAGCTTCTAGAATTAGCAGCATTTTGCCCACTTGTGAGCTAAACCTGCCCTATTTGTTGTTGCCTCTTTTCATGTCCTTTCAGTTTCAAAGTCGGCATCGAGGTTGGCAGGAGGTCAACCGGAGATGCGAGTTTTCCGTGTGGCGGCTAGCATGGCAACGACAATGTTGAAGACAATTGTTTGGTCGCGGCAAGACCTTGTTAGTCGGCTCCGTTCAGATGTGTCTGATTCTCTTCGTGTTGGTATTCTCTTGTTGTGAAGTTGGATCTGCTATGTTCTATTGAGTGTCTATTCTTGAGCGGCGTACGATGACCTGTAATGGGCGGTACGGTGGTGATTATCTTCTTCGGCGTGGGTTTGGCAAATCTCCTCTTCGGAGATCGTCATGAGAATCAGAGCTTCCTGCCGCTGCACGAAGAGTCATCGGTTTGGCATAGGCCGACATGAGCTTCGCGATGCGGTTACGGCGAGGTCTTCCTATGTGGTGGTTTCTTCGGTGAAGTCGGAGTCGCTGCAGAGTGATGACGATGACATCAGTGACAACCTTCGCTTCAATGGTGTGTGTGCAGCTTCTGTGGGTAACTAGGGTGGCTGTGTGCGCCCTCGCGACGGTCATGTTCCATGACGATCGCCAAGGGTGCTTGTCCTGGTTTTCGGCCGGTTTCCCGCTAATAAACCAGTCAAACTATGTACTGTTGCTTTATTAATAAAAATGACAAGTCATGTGCCTTGTTTAAAAAAAACTACATAATATATGGTACTCGTCATCGCCACTTAGACTGGAGTTTAGTATCTGTATAATGGAAACAATGATTCTGCATAGTGAAAACAATGACGCTGATGCATCATCGTTCTCACTTGCTGATGCATGCATCGTTCTCAATCTTCTCTTTCTTTTTTATGCCACATGATAGTAGTTTCTTTCTATTTTTGACGTGGCCAATTGGCAGTGTAGGTTACAACTTTGGGTAACCTCGTTTGGTTTTTACAGTTCAACTTTGCATAACTATGTTTTTTTCTTACAATTTAACATTATATTGCATAGTATCTTTCAAAACAAAGGAGGAATATTCCTTGATAAAAAAAGGAGGAATTTGTGGCGTGTTGTTCTGAGATTGTATGCAATCTTAATGCACCAAAACCAACAGGGCGTCTTGGCGGGACCAACTGGTCTGGAGAAAATATCCCATGGGTACTTTAACCAATCGCATATTGTTACATATGATATTTTTCTAAATCGTTACAAATACTATTGAACTTATGTTAAAAAAATATACTAAACGTCTAAACCACAAGCTCTGGAGAAAAGATCCACATTGACTGAAAGAAATCAATATCCCTCCATGTCTTGCTCATAGTTTGGGATTTCATGTTGTATTTCTCCCCCGTGTCGATAAAATGAATAGCATCTTGGTCCGCCTCAACACAAGTAGAAATTGACTTGCAGAAGAATTTGCTGATGAAAAGTGTCTGGCTGCCTAGCCCACCTGAAATCGGCACCCAGCAGTGCGCACCTTTGTTGACATCCGCCTCATAAACCTCTACCTTGGGAGTGAAGAAGAGACCACGAATGGCCATTGAATATGTCGTATCACCATTAATAGTTTCCCACATGACTCAACTAAGTACCAGTGGGCGGTGAGTCCATCCTCGGATTCGTCTAGAACCTCATCATCCCGCCAATTAGCACTAATGCCTTCGTGAACCATGTCGTCGCCAGTTTTCTTCCGGAGTTCCTGTATCTCGTGGTACTCTTTGCTGGGTTCCTTATTATTGGCGACCTCGTCCATATTGCCCTTATCATTGTTGGTGGAGTCAAAAATGTCATCGCCACCGCTCCACACTCGGAACCAATAAGGACCTGGTGGGTGCCTAATGAGGCGCTCAATAGTTGTGATGGTGGGTACGCCATTGCTATCGAAATCTATACCAAAGACACAAGATCCTCAGCGTGAGTGATTCCATATAGTTTGTCTCCAAGGAATGCAGTGTCGACGATGTAGATGAAGGGAGCGGTTTGTGGCTTAGGCAACCACACACCCTTTCCTGGCCGGATTAAGATGACAGGATAATTCCAATTATTGGTCATGACGACTATGATGTCATCAGGGGTCGTCCGCATACGCAGTTTCCGGACCTTAAAAAGCTTGGAAACATGGCCGATCACGGCGTCTAGCTCTGGGAGTGGCACAGTCGTGTTGGTGAAGGGATCATGCAAGAAGTAGCTATGCATCTTGCTCCAGAAGGCCGTGCAGTCGAGGAGGAGCCAACTATCAGCGGAGGCAACGCATCTCGCCTTCCTTGGCAAGGAGGGGATGCGCGCGGGCCATGTGCCGGCGGTGTCCGAAGGTGTGAGGAACGAGCCATCCGACATTACAATCCAGGGGAGCTGCCGTGGAGCCAGAACGTGCCGGCTCATAGCCAAGTGCCACGAACGACACACGGCCCGGAAGCGAGCGCGATCATCAGAGGGCGAGTGCCGGGCACGGCGCGCCACCTTGAAGCCACCGAAGAAGTGGACGAGCCGGGACGTGGAGAAGAGGCCACGCCGATCAGTGGAGGAGGAAACAAGGCGGTCGATGATGAGATGTAGCACGTCCTCGGGAATCTCAGACCACGGCGACGCCATTGATTGATCGATGCAGCTCTCTGGATCGCGCGATTGATGCAGCTCTCTTGATCGCATGATTGACGTAGGTCTCACCATCACGGCAGGCGCCGAAGGAAGGAGCTAGCTGGGAAGTCGGCGGAGAACCTGTCTGCCGATCGACGCGCAGGCGCACTAGTTTGGCAGGCTGGCGTCCTCTGAATCTGATGGCTCCAGCGGCGAGCTCTTGGAAAGATATATGGGTATACGCCGGCCGACTCTTCCGATTGCAGCTAGGATACGGAGGCCGATTCCCTCCCGTACTCGGAAACTAATAAGGAGCTGCTGCCTCTTCTGAAACTGCAATCTTCTTCATCACAGTGGAGGACCGTCGATGGGCGAATTACGGCGGAGGCGCTCCATTATTTGTGCACGATGCAATGACGACGACGGCGCAACGCGGGGTCACGGCCGGCGGCAGGGCGACCAGCCCTCTCTAGCCCTCCGATTAATCGCACCACATCGCAGGCATAGATCTACTTCTCTCGGACTCTTGGGAGAGGAACAGCTTGATCGGTTTCTATTTTTATTTATCTCCAATTAATTGGGTTGAGGTTGACATCGCCCAAGTTGTTAAAGATGGAGGTGAGGTGGTCAATATCGGTTTTGTAAGGGCCCACAAAAATAGCAGTGTCATCTGAAGCTAACGGAAATTACTAGGGAATAGCTAACTGAAACTGACCGGAAAAACTAGCTAGTTGCTAACTGAACCAGAAGGTGTCAAACCAAACTAACACCAACAGGTTCAGAGAACCACTAACTGAATTTGGACCGCACGGCATGAACAACTGAGTCGTCGAGAGCAAGATACTGCGCTTGATTGATTCTTCGCCTACTCCAGTAGATCAGCACTATTCTACGCTGCTTGATAGACTTTTGATGAGCTAACCGAATGCGTCCAGACTACGGTCATTCTTAGAAATCCTTGCAGAAAGGGTTGGTGGTTTTGGTAACAGTTTTGAGCCTCCAGATCGATCGTAGACTGCTAGCTCTACGAAACTAGCTAGATCATTATTTATCCATGATCTGTATGAACTTGCCTATGCTGCTAACTCGATCAATCTGTCTTGTTGCAGGCGCTGCAGTATTTTAATTTCTCAGGTATGCATCAAGCTAGCACCGACAAAATTATTCAATTTGCAGACGCTGTGCTTGCGAAGGTGGAGATGAAGAGGAAGCTGTCGATGGTAAAAGCTTTCCCGACTGAACTTCAGTCAACTTTTGCAAAACCTGAACTCTCTGCATCATTAGTTCATTCCATCACATCTGTCTGCTTTAGCTTACAAATGTGGTGCAAGGGTGAGCAGAAGAAAATCGTCCGTCCTTAATTTTTTTTAGAAATAAAGGGCTCCGCCCCGGCTCCATTAAAATGAAACCACCACCACATAGTCTTACAATTCCGCACCCAGGAGCAAGGAGCAGCTGGCTCACAACTCCAGGTTCTACTTATTACAGGCAAGCAAAGGAGCTAACTAACGTAGTCTTTTACAAGCCAGACTACCAAGTTTTACCAGACAAACACCATGGGAACATCTGAAATTAAGCTAAATCGAGATCAACTCCTTACAGACCGGACACCCTGACCAGGTGACCAACCATCATCAGCGAGTTTTCTCCCAGCTTCTTGTCCAGATCTTCTTCGGTATGCCTCCACGCGTTGTCTCTGACATGGCGAGGATCTTCAGTAGTGATTAGCTCAGCGCCAGCGGCCTTCTGTAGGATCAGCCAGGATCCCAAGATAACAGCGGAGGTGCCCGAGCTAGATGCTCCATCGACTTCACCACTTCTAGGATTCTTTCTCTGTTTCTTCCTGCGGTAAGGATGCTCCATTGAGCAAGGTTGAAGGCAGATCTCCTCCAAACCACCTGTAGACCAACCCAAGTGTCATGGTTAAAGAAACTACTGTTTCTCACAATCCACAAGGTCCACAAAATAGAAGCGTGAACAATATTCTCCACTAAACACTTTTTATTCGACCACATTTTAGTAGTTCTGTCGATTGTGTCTGGAGCTCTGTTCCCACCAACCATTATCTGTACATTAGACCAAATTTCCTTAGCAACCACACAGCCAAAAAATAAATGATCAACAGATTCCTCCTCGCAACAGAAGAGGCAACTTAGATCATTTAGGTTCTGTCTTTTCACCAAGTTATCTCTAGTGATCAACTTATTGTGTAATAGCAACCAAAGAAAAAATTGAATTTTAGGAGGTACTTTAACATCCCAAACCGAAGCAAAATCGACAGGAGTAATCCCTCTAAAATTCACAACAGCATAAAACGATTTGACAGAATATACATTGTTCGCATCTAATTTCCACAACAGGCAATCCTCTTCTGCACTAAGGTGCAAGGTTTGCGCAATCTGTAGAATTTCAAACCATTGCTGCATTAATCTTTGGTCAAAGCACCTACGGAAGGTTGCTTTTAGCTGTTCTCCATCCCAGATTTCAGAGATGGTAACAGTTTTCTCATTTACCAGGACATAAATTTCCCAGTATTGGACAGCTAAGCTAGAAGGACCGAACCACTGATCCTCCCAGAATTTAATTTTTCTCCCATCCCCCACTTTCCATTGATAACCTATCTTAGCTGCTTGGGCTGCCCATAAAACTCCTTTCCAGAAGGGGGACGCTCCCTCAGCACTACAACAGAAAATGTTGGGATCATTAACCATATACTTATGGTCAATAATTTGCTTCCACAGTTTATTACCATCTAATTGGTATCTCTTCACCCAGGAAGCGAGTAGGCATAGGTTTAGGTCTGCTAAATTAGGGATCCCTAGACCTCCATACTCTTTTTTTGTGATACAAGCCCCCAGTTAGCCAAGTGGTATTTGAAATGCCCCTCATAGTTATCCCAGAGACAATGAGCCATCTGGGAATTAATCAAGGCAATGGCCCATTTGGGGAACTTGATCACACTCATAAGGTACACTGGGATACTAGCAAGAACACTTCTTACCAGTTCTAGCTTGGCCGCATGCGAGAGTAGTTTACCTCTCCACCCGCCAGCTTGTCCCAGGATCTTATCAATAATCGGTTGTAGATCCTCTTTCCTAAGCTTTTTATAATGTAATGGCACTCCCAAGTATTTAAGAGGGAAGGCACCAATTCTGCAGCTAAGGATTTGAGCAACTACTTGCGCTTGATATTCATCCACATTAATAGGAATGAGATCACACTTATGAAAATTAATCCTCATGCCCGACATTTGCTCAAAGCAGGATAGTAACCATTTCAGGTTCCTGGCTTTAGCCACATCATTAGCCATGAATAGGAGGGTATCGTCTGCATATTGCATACTAACCACTCCTGTTTGATTAAAACTAGTCATCAAGCCAGTAATCTGGTCACAACTAGCCGCTTTCATAAGCATCTTCGTAAAGACTTCTGCCGTAAGGTTGAAAAGCAAAGGGGAGATAGGGTCCCCTTGCCTAACCCCGCGCCCAGCAATGAAATAATCACTGTTTATGTCATTAATTCTAACCCCAACTGACCCGTTATCAAGTAACGTTTTAATCCGAGCAATCCATTTAGGGCTAAAGCCCCTAGATTCCAGGACTCTAATTAAGAAAGATCTATCGATTCGATCATAGGCTTTTTCATAATCTAGCTTAAAGATGAAACCTGATTGATCATTCCTAACTACATCATGAATAATTTCATGAGCTGAAACCACACTTTCCAGAATATAACGCCCTCTAATGAAAGCAGTCTGGTTTTGTGAGATCTATCGTCCGTCCGTAATCTCGTGGGAGAACACCAAGAAGGCGGCCTTCAAAGCGAAGCTCCAAGTACTTGTTGACTCGTGGGAGATCTTGACTCTGAACCCTGCGTTACTTCCCAGCAGTCCGCAAAAAAATCAGTCTGTTACTAAACTCGATTGAACAAACAACAACACAGTGGCACTCACGACTCGCTGGAGTTGCGGTGATTATTCGTTAAATATCATCCTAGTCTGTATATCATGATTATTCAAAAGTCTGTACCCTAAAATAAAAGGAACCATACAATTCTTATCCATGCCAGACAAAACGGTATATCATGCCCATTTAAAATTCCATACCAAATACAGTTGACACACCTTACCAGGAATTGACCCAGTCGACTTGGCCATAATTCAAAACTGGCACTCAGTATATATAGTAAAAATGGAGCCAAAGCTTCTTACACACCAAATATAACCAATACTGACATCAATAAGCTCTTCATGTCATTTACTTTCTCCAGCTCACCACGGCAGGTTTTTCGAACTCTAGGTACTTCTCAAGTTTTGTCGTGGGATCAGTGCTTAGTCGCTGCAACTAGCACAACCCTCCAGCAAAGCTTCCTTCAGCCTACACTACATAGAAGCTCCTGGCCAGGCAGGCGACCTACAGCTCACGAGCGCCACCGCCACCTGCTGCTCCGTGTACTAAGCTCGGCTCGTTCATCCTTCCAGCACCTATACGACATCAGACCAAGTAAGGTTCACATCCACATACGGTACAAGAAACTCTTAATCGACACACAAACACGGAATATCCTCAAACTTAAGCATCCAGTGAACATGGGACACATTTCACAAACAGAGGAAGCTTACAAAAAAAAGCTAGTCATGAACCAACTTGTTTGAGAAGAACAGCCTTGGAGATAGGCATGATCCATTCCCACATACAAAAAACAAATATAGACAGAAGGCTTCTATTGATTCCATATCAAGTAATGAATTTATTTCATTAATGAACAAAGGAAAACAATGCATGGGGAGCTCCACCTATTGACTTGACAAGTTCACATACAAACGAGAGATGGGATGGACCAATTTTCTCACAGAAGTAAAAAAAGTAGGTATCGGTGAAGACAAAATATAATGGAGGAAAGCTTCATGTGCACCAAATGCTCTCAGGTCCGGGACCTCAATACATGTATACCTCACGCTATTCAGTACATAGAACAGTAACCGAGCCGGAGTATGTATCAAGTATACAAGCATCACAGCAAGACTATATAAACAGTTTCAGCAATGGAGTGTACACTAATTCAATTCTTGATCTCTATATATGCGTTCCAATATCAAGATGTTAATATTTTAAACAACAGGTCCATCCAAGGTGTCGGAATCACCTGCAAGAGCGCTCCACTAGTACGCTCCGTGTACTGCTCCACCGTCTAATCCGACTACCACTGGTCGAAGAAGCTCGGCTCATCCGTACATCACCTGCACGACAACAAACCAAGAAAAGCTTTAGAGTGAAGATTTCAGGTTATCTAGCTCCAAGTTTGGATAAACTGTTAATAACATAGCATTTGTTTTCTAGAAGGAAGATATCAGGCTCCCAAGTAGTTACTTTGGATACAATTACAATGTTATAAGAAAAATTGGAACAAAGGTTTTTTTTTAATATTTGCTCTCCGTCTTGGCGTGTCATACTACGAATCCACAGCTACAAAAGGGTAACAGGGTATTCATATGCTCCGTGTCAAATTACAGAAACCAAGTTTGTGGCTCCGTGTTCATGTCGGCTTCAGGGATCCGGCATGATCGTGCTATAAAATGAGCTGGCAAAAGGTTGGTCCTTCTTTCCCTTCATGTTGAGCCACGTCTTTTCCCTCGAGTCGGTTTCAACAGCGTTCGGTTCTACGTTACGTGTTTGTCCATTCTGTCATGTCTTTGGCCTCCCAACGCGTGGAGTCAGCGGAGCAGATGACGGCCAAGGGTCAAGTTGACAACCCCTGAGGACAAGAGGATATGACCAACAGGAACATGAAAAAAAGGTCACGTGATGCGCCGAACACACGCTTATGCCTACTCCAGGGAGTCGGCGTGATCGGATCGTGCATTAAGCCGAAAGGGATAGGGGTGGAAATGATCTTACTATTGAGTCGTGTTCCGTAAGGGGGTAAATCGTTTTTCTAAATTGACGTGACAACTCGGGTACCCTTTGTTGGGTACCACTTCGCGGTCTGTTTAACTAGATAATAATCGTGCTACTCGAACGTATCCACTTATCGTCTGTGTAACTTCACGTACCTCCTTCACACAATCGTAGCAGCATTTAACACTCCCACCTAGAATGGGTTTACCTTATTATAAAACTGGAGTTTGTTTTTACTACTTGTGAAGAGAGTCGTCCCTCAAAACTCAAAACATCCATCAATGAACAATTTGAAGATCGACGTCGGCGTGTTCCGCTGCCGGATTTGCTTGAAGCCCTCAAAACCGTTCGTATTCAAGGTCGGTCCTCCTCTTGCAAGCTCTATCCATTTATTCGTCTGTTCACTCCTGCAAAAATGTCATCCCACGAGTTCTGATCTCTACAGTGCACGCGCGGTCATCTGGCTTGTGGCCGCTGCGTCGGCGACCTTCCCAGTAACCGGTGCGAGCATGGATGCGGCGTGTTCAGCCACGACCCGACCATGGACGATGTCGCTTCAGCCGTGACAGTCGAGTGCCCCAACGATGGCTGCAGAACCACGGTTGCCTACCACGAGCTGGACGACCACGACATCGTCTGTCCGCACGGCCCTTGCTTCTGCAGCAATCCTGGCGACTGTTCTGAGTGTCGCTGCACGCCAACGGTTATGGTCGAGTGCCGTCACGACGGATGCGGGAGCCTTATGGACTACCACTGCATCCGATCCAGTCCCACAAGATCGCATTCTCGTTCGTTCCATTGACCTGCTTGGAACCCGGCTGTGACCTCGTCGCCCCGTCCGCAGCACTCGCCATCTTTCTCGCATCGGCTCACTCGCTCGAGGTGCGCACTATAGTGTATGGTGAGCCTGTGGTGTGCCAGATCGTGGAGCCGATGGTTTCAGACCACCCGAAGGTTATCATGCAAGGAGAAGATGGCGTCATGTTCGCCTTGCTTATCGACAAGCTAGGCACAGGTGCCGTTGTGGCTTTGCTTTGTTATAGACTAGACATGTGCTTCTCGCCACGGTATACGGTCAGTATGTCCGCTGATGGCCCACTAGGACGTTCGCTGGAGCGCAAGTGGACTGACATCCTAGAGGCAGAAATCGAGGTGCCCAACAGTGCGGCGCCGGGCGACATCGAGATCGAGCAACTGACGTCATACTTCGTGGTGCCGCCGAAGTACCTACTTGGTGCTGGTACGGTCAAGGAATTGCGTCTGAACATTGACATCACAAAGGTATTGATTTAGTAAAGTAGTTAGATAGTTTATTAATGGTACCAGAATTGTCTATTATTTTGTTTGGGAGATTGTTTTTTCTGCCGACGGTCTATTTGAGACGTGATGGTCTTTGTTTGTATGTGCCGTATGCATGGGAGCTACTTTCTGATCTCGCCGACTCCCTCGAGTCGGCATGAGTTTTCTGGTCGACTCAACTACTAGACTCGGCAGACGTGAAGTCCACTCACTTAGGTTCAAGAGCAACCTTTGTCCGGAATGTGGCACGTGCGTGATAATATGATCAGCGTAGGCATGCAAAATATTATAGTCGTACAGGACCTCATCAACCTGGCATACAGGATCCTACGCCGGCTTCACGGAGCCGGAGGGGATAAAACCAACGGTTGGTGCGAGAGTTTAGTGGTACTACGATGATGTGGAGAACGTGCAGGAAGCTATGCAAACAGCGAGTTGACACGTCGACGTCGGAGATTCGTTAGTATATGATAATCCCTGCTTTCGCTTTTATAAGGCATGGTAAATAGTTTAGCTTGGTCTCTATACATGCCAGATGAATGAATTAATCCAGATAGACAGTACCAAGTATAGCTTTGGTTTGAGAGAGGGAACTCACCGCCGTTTTGCAACTAACTATGCAGCGTTGTAGACTTCCTGAACAAACGATACTATTCAAACATGTATTTCTCGTCGGGATCGCTCATTGTCTCCATCTGAAACTTTGGGTCCTCTACATTTCTGCAGTACTCCGCCAGTAGTTGATCAAGACGTAATGGACGGTCGCCTTCGTTCAGTGATCCTACTCCATAGCCAGATACATAGTTTGGTCTTGGATGCCAAGAGAGGTGGTTATAATCATATGCTCTGATCTCGGACAGGTCGGCGTAGTATATACAACCGGCTTTTACGGTGGGGAATTTTGTGCTGTCAACTACAACATACCGGTTTATGCCGAGAAAGTGGGATCGTCTGCCTATGTTCTTTACAGGCTCGAGGGCTACCTTCTTCGTGTCCACCCGGTAGACCACAGGGTTGTCATTGCTGACGTGCCCGCTGATAACAAGAAGAAGTCCATCGTCCGATGGCACCAGGTAAAACCTGTTGCTATGGCCTTGCCGGATGAAACTTGGGCCTACAATGATTTTTCCCATGTTGATTGTTCGAGCGGTGAGACCAACGACTGAGTTCTTGTCTGTTGGGATGATAGATAGGATGGACCCGTAATCGTCGGTTGCGTACACTGCGTCAGAGTATGCAGTCATGCTGTAGAGCAGTCCATACGAGTCTACGGGCCAGAACTCTCCTTCAAACCCTTAAGGAGTCTGTCCTTCTTTGTTGTTTTGGTCGGTCCATCTGACAGACCTCTTCGGAAGGCTGCATATATATGAATACCATCAAGGGGGAAGTTAGTACTACAATGGAGGATAACTGGTCCGCTGGTACTTCCGCGTCAAAACGGACCATGGAGCCTGTGAATGGGTTAAGCAGACGCAATTTATACGACCAAACCCTTTTTCCCAGCACAAGAAAATAGGTACTGCAGAAATAGGTGGATTGAAAATGGGGTCATTATTTGCAAGGTTAGGGACATAGGAATGCCAACTATGGAAGACAAACACTACGAACCTGTTCACATCCTCGGGGATCGATTTCTCACATACTCGGCTAGTAGGAAAGTTGAGGAAAGTAACTTTCTGGTAGCTGTATCTCTCGAGCATTATCCAGTTGTTGAGAAAGAATTTGGGGGCATCCGTGGCGCGTCTCCTGTTTCCGCACACGCGACGGAGAGACGAATAATAGTCGACGTCGTGGGAATGGATGAAGGAATCGCCTATTCCCTTGATGATGTCGTGCGGGAGGTCAGACCAACCGGCGACGCTTTCCGTTCGTCTCGCCATTGAAAGAGTTCTGAGATACTCGATAGCGTGGTCTTGGTATGGAATGATGGATCTCTGGTGCGTCTGTGTATGGTGGAGATAGGGGATATGTAGTGTAATGTGAAAAAAGACAATTTTCTTTTGCACATCAATCGGTGGATACGGTCAGTATTCGTGCATCGGGTAAGCAATCGTCATAGGAAATGACAAAATGGCAGAAACTTCATGACATCGAATTTTTTAGATAGTATATCGTATTGTTTTGTTTTGTGGCCTTTGCGCTGGTATTGGTGTATTTATTGCTTATTATGCCTGCTTTTTTTACGCGTTACCCAAACGAATTTTCCCTTCGGTCATGGTTGTCTGATTTGGTCCTTGATTTTACATATGCATATAATTATTTCAACCCGTTAATTATTAGCATCGTGTATGGCGCGTCGTTATAACATGGCTCGGGGGGTCGTGCGCCAAGGCGCACCCCTAAATCTAGTTGTTTGTAATAATGCATAACCTGTGGAGATGCTCTAAGCTGTGGCATCTGAACTTGTATGCAGGTCTCTTTGTAGGTGACTAGTTATGAGTACCTTTACTTCTAACATATGTCTCACATCTCCAACCCTTCATTTGCGTAGCCTCGTGTTCTCCTTTATTTGAATTGTATACATATTTGTAATAAACTTTTATACTTTTAACTTATTTGTACCGTGTTATGGTCTTTATAATATTTATTTGAGATAGTTAATCACATAATGAAGTTACTAAATATTAGTTAAATGTTGTTTGTATAAAGTTGCAGTGTATGTAGAAGAAAAATACACTTGCATTACGCTATAATTCAAAATTTGATTTTGTAACATCATTTTCTAGATAAGTTTTATTCTTACAATTGCGTTAACTATATGTTATTATACACATTTATGGTACAAACATCCAAATTATTTGGTCTAACAATTTCTTATCAAATATCTTAGTATATGACTAGTTAAGCATATATATACCCGTCGAAACTTCCAGAGCATAAATTGAATTCTTAGAAAAATTGCGTCGAAGATAAGTGGGTTCAATCCATAATTATATGGATCGGCACCACGTCCAACACACGGCGTCCAAAACTCCTCCTGCCGGGTGGCCCACTTCAAGAAGCTCCAACGAATTGACCTGCCGTGGTACATGGAGAGTTCCTGAAGGTCCCCTCAATACAGACATACATTGAAGACAGGTTACAAGATCAAGATTTAACATACAAGACAAGAGGAAACCCTAACGTACAAGACAGAGGCTCCTACCAAAGACTATAAGTACCGGAGGACATCCACTCTGAAGACCCTATTCATTCGTTCATCGGACACGACCCATCCACATCGAGCCAAATCCCAAGTCTTCATAGCCTCCATAGCCTAAACCCTATCCAGAAATACATCCACACTAAGTGCATCTATAATCTCGACAGGATCCTCTGGTAACACATTGTACAATCTTGTAGCCACGCCATGAATAAAGTCTGAGTAATCTTCCTCATCAACATGCATTATTTTTTATCCAACTCTGTTGACTGTGCCGCCAACCGAACAAATAATTCATTTTGCATTACCGAGGTGAGATTGCCGTGGGACCTAAAAAGCACCCTTCGACAATTGGCGCGCCAGTTAGGGGGAGCGTGTGTCATGCAGATCAGATCTACATACGCCAACCTCTCCGATGGCAATATCGGCCTCCGCCCAGAACGAGGACGATGACCTGTCAATGGAGGTTGAGAAGGTGTCGGCTCTGCTTTCTGGGGTCACAAAGAAACTATTTTCTCGGGAGGATAAAGTGAATGAGGGTGATGAAAAAGTGGTGGCTATGTCACGCGGAGCGTTGACCTGCGACGAATTCATCATGTTGGTGGTGAGGCCTAAAATCGAGAACTGTTGGAGTTTCCGCAGAGCATCCACTGAAGCTGGGTTATTATACTAGTTAATCGGAGCCTAATGAGGTAGCATGTATGTACTCTTGTTCAGTTTGTTGGCATGGATGTTCTTGAGAAGAATAATTTTCAGGTTGCATTAGTAGATGTAAGGGCTGAACATATTAGAAGAAATTGAGATTTTCTCTTGTTATTTACCAGCATGAGAGACGGCCGAAGATAAAAGGTCCCTGACTTCGTGTCGTTGTCGCTGATTTTATCAAGTGTTTGTTATTCTTCAACATAGACCAATTAGTATTGTTTGGGTATAGTGTTTTCCTATATGTAGGGTTTTGAACCGTGGAAGCATGGGGATGAGAGCTTGAATAATCACTAGCTAATTCCGGAGTACCCGTCGATTTATCCGGCCATGCGTAAGAAATAATTTGATTGAATGTTGCATAAAGATCTTGACTTATACACACTTTGTTCCAAAATAATTCTTAACAAATTATTTAGATTTATCATTTGTTCGATAAAAAGATGCATTAGATCAGTCATGAAAAATACTTTAAAAAAATATCCCAGCTACTACCTCCATTCCAGTGAATAAGGCACGCACGCTTTTCAAGATTTATCTTTGACCAAGAATTGATCCATGTATATAAGGACTATTTGACATAGAATTGGTATCACTAGAATCTAACAATATCAATAATATACTATATAATTGAAACATTGTTGCTCAATTATTTTGGTCAAAGGTTGTCTCAAATGTGCTTGCGCCTTATTCATAGGAACAGAGGGAGTATTTTTTATGCATATAATTGAAACTCCAATATCTAAATTTTATCTATTTTGAGACAGATGACATGCATATTTCCTTTAGCAAATTTTCCATTGGAAGTAAGTTTGTGATGAGGGTAAGATTCTATTTTACGAGGGTAATATCATAGGTATGTATATTCATGTGGTCACACACCTCCCATTTTGTAATGATTGAAGATTTTAGTCCTATTTCCCCGAAAACATTATCTCTATACTATCTCCCGTGAAGTTTTCAATTGGTTTACCTAACCTCAAAAATAAAATTAGTGTGGATGTCATAGGGTTATTGTACCTATAGGGCCATCTAATAACATGATTAGACATCTAATTGGATTCAGCTTCTTTGTATCTGACAGGAAACGACGACTCGGACATCCATGTTCTTTCAAGAATCAATATAACTAGGTGGGTGTCCGCCAATAATTTGGTAGCTTCGAGAAAAAAATCTCACTATTGGGTCAACAAAAATCTAGGTTTGAGGGTTTAAGTAAACCAGTGAGAACTAATTTAAGCGAGCAAGTGTGCAAACAAAAAAACTTAGAGAGAAAGAAACAATAAATATAGTGTATAGACAAAAATGGCATCCATTTTGTGTCCAAATTAAGGCCTTTTTAGCACACTTTATGTTTTATGGGGTTTGATTGTCTTCTCCATATTTCTTTTGGTCTCAAGTCTCACCGCCTTAATGGTAAAGGTAGGGTTGAGCATGAGCCATACCAAACATGGCTTGGCAAGTCATACCCAAGCATAGCCCATTAGTAAGACATCATCGAGAGAATAGAGGAATATGACATAAAGAGGCTTAAGTAAAATAGCTAGACCATTAGAGAGAAGGAACCGTGTTGTTAATTTCATTCAAAAAACAAGGGTAATAACATTGATTCATTCACTTTGATTTGATATACGCACCCATAGGTCAATATGAAATAAATACAAAAACATATTATTAGTACAAAATTTACATTTGTTCACAAAATTTATTTTTGTTACATTATATTTATTTTAATATTAGGACCATAATACGCACAACATGTTACCAACATAATTTCTTTTATTTTGAAAATACTGTAACACTTTTCCATCAAGAATAAAAATTCCGAGATCATGTTTTTAGTATGAGTTAGTTTAGCTTCAAACAAAGGTCAAATTTCATCTAGCGAGCATGCACAAATTAGTTTGGTTGATGTCCTCAAAATCTCACCTCTGACTGTATAAATAATATATCGATAAAAAAGTGTTAATATAATGATATTTTTTAACAAAATATTTCATAACTTTTTAATCTCATTTATCTACAATATAACCATTCACACAATAAACATGAGAAGGGAATATCTTCATAACACCAAATTAGATAACCGAAACATTCAACAAACTACAAGTGGTGACTCTTTAATCTCATTTCTTTGCAATATATAACCATTGATACAATAAAATGTAAAATTCACGCCTTCAAGATAGTATCCATGTCTGAACGGTGCGAATTTTATAACAAACAAGGTAAACATGAGAAAAAATATCTTCATAACACCAAATTATATAACTGAAAAGCTCGGCTAACTACAAGTGGTGCCCTCGCATTTGTGAGGGCCCCTGTGCTAGTTAGGCTAATAGCGCTATTGGATCCTTCGAGGAAATCATAGCTAGCGCACACGAGAAGAGGATTGTACTCTTCTTGGATTACGACGGTACTCTCGCATTGCTCACACAATCTCTTCCGTGGCGTTCATGCCCATAGAGGTAATAAGCACACCCAATATTGACATGTTAGTTGGGGGCAACGGCCTCCCCATATGGATGTAGCTCCACCTTTATTTGAGTTTTCTTACCACCCTAAACACATGGTAATATGAAAATGTTAGTTCATGCGTCTAACTTGCTTATCCTTAATATATAAAATGATCGAATGCACCAAACCTCCAACCAGTTGCAAGGTGGTTCCCCATGTCAATCGTAACTTCAAGAGACGTTACCAAGGTATTACCATATTGTCCACCCTTGTAATTTGAGCATTTATAACCATTAAATTAATGTGTGTTTCGTTATTTATGTTCAGACAATAAACTTCTTACAATTGGAGAATCTCCACTATGCAAGTCATCCATTATTTGCAATTGCAACTTTGTATCGTACTATAGGTTTGTCATTCTTCATTTTCTTATATATCCACTCTTGCAGAGAGGCCAACCGAAACACTTCCAGCCACTTCCCAAGTTGGAATGTATTGTAATTGATGTATAACATCTATTTAACTGTTACAATTAGGATGTTTCAAACAGGCTTCTGATTATATATAATATGAAAATGCTAATGCACTTGTTTTATACAACAATCTACACAAACAACAAATCAACTAAGTCTTACCAGGAGCACCTTTCCCCTTCAACAACAAACAAAATTAAGCCACTCAGACCACGAGCAACCTAAAATATTTCTAGATTGTTACAGTTCAGGGTGTATGCATAGTTGCATACACAAGATTGCAGTACAGTCGACTGTAACGTGGATTAAACCAGGTGAGAAAAAATACATGTCAAGCAATACAGGAACCATCACTAATCTCCCAAATCATAATGCTGCATGTGGAGGCATGCCAAGTGGCTCATGCGGTGAAGACCAAGCAATAGCAACAACATCAGATGCTCCAACGTGATATTTATGTGGTTTGTTTACAGACAAGTCTTATTAACTAAGAATAACCTTGCTAAACCAAAATGTAATGATTATAAAAGACGTGCTATATGTGATTCAAAGGAATCTATACAATATTTATTTATTGCTTGTTCCTTTACTCGTCTTGTTTGGAGGAGAGTAGAGTTTACTTTTAGTATCCCACCACCGACTAATATTTCAAATTCTTTAGCGAATTAGTTGAATGGAAGTGACAAGAAAAAAGCACGGATTCGTGTGGGGGTTTGTGCATTGTTATGATCTATTTAGAATTGACTAAACGATATGGTTTTTTGGTTTTTAATAGAAGCGCCAATGTTATGTTTTTGCAGGTTATCCACAAGGTTTTGAATTAAATCCATATGTGATACTTTCTCCTGCCAGAGTGGCAGCAGGAGCCTACGGATACTGATGCGGCCGTCTGACGATGGTAGCACGCCTATCTACAACCAAGCTGTTGGTGACATTTTAATAAACTAGATGTTTTTTAAGCGTGTTGTTTATCTTTCGTTGGCTCATTATTGTGGCCATTTTGAGCGATCCATGATTTGTAAACTCTGATATTTTAGACTTTGCAATCAAATGACCGTGTCCAACAATTGATTGATGTAGAGGACCGGGTCTAACTCCCCCTTTCAAAATAAAACCGTATCACAAAATACATGGAACGGACGCGGGGACAAATTCTGGATTTATGGAAAACGAATAACAGCATACAAGAACAAGCTTTAAGTCAGGACTCACACGTGTGTATGCAGAAGGAGCAGCTTGAAAATGTTCATACGGTTTACAGTTACACACCTTACACGAGATACACAGATCGAAGGGGCGGGATGACAAAATACGGATCTACTTCAGAGTTCAGACTAACGATAGATGAAAGAAGAGGGAGCATCACATAAAACAGAAGCTGAGGATACCTAGAAGCGATACAACACACACCGGTAGACAAATTGAGAGACTAACGCGTAGAAGCAGCGATTCCATAACTACGTGCCCGAAGACGTAGCATTTCTGGCGCAGCACCTCGACGACGTCCGTCTCGACCTATGGCGGATGGCGCTGACTGCAACGACGATGAACGGAGTCGGGCTAGCGGAAATTGGGACAGTCAGGCCCCAAGTGTCCAGGCTGGCGGCAGTAGTGGCGGGCGTCATAGCCCCTCCACCCAGCGTACGGGTCGTCCTGGCCGCCGGTGCGTGTGGGACAGTCCCTCGGGTAGTGGCCCATCTTACCACAGGTGTCGCACCGGAGGTGGGCGGTCTCGGTGGTGGCGCAGTCGTCGTCGGCGTGGCCCGCGCCGCCGCAGACGCCGCAGCGGGCCTCGGTGGAGCGTGCGTCGAAGCCGGCGGGGGTGGTGCAGAGGGACTCGAAGTGGCCGTCGCCGCCACAGCGGGAGCACGGCGAGGCGGCACAGTTGGTCCTGCGGTGGGTCCTGGCGCCGCACGCCGAGCATGGGACGGAAGCCATGGGGGCGGAAGGAACCGAGGTGAAGGCTCAGGGGCAGCTAACTAAGCTATAAGCTAAGGAGGAGAGCTGATCGGCAAGAGTGTTGTGTTTACTCCGGGTGGCTGGTAGCCTTTTTATCTTCGTAAAGCCAGTGGAGAGGCCGGAAAAGGAATCCAGGAATGCATGCAGCCAAATTCTACTTCTTACATCGAGCCAGAGGGGAACGAACCAATCAAAACTTGGTTCCATACTGTCCTGTGATGCGATTACTTCGTCATTCATTCATTGATATAATTTGCTTCAGGTGCTACTGTAATCAAATTCTAATGGTGAGATCCGGTGGACTGAAGCTCATTGCATTGGTTATTTTTCAGTATCTCAGCCATCAGGGAGCCTATCGAGACCAAGGATCGGAAAAAGGCAAGGTAAACCCACATGCATGCTGCAGCTCTGGATCAATCGGATATCGTGAGCTCTGGATCGAGCAGGTAAACCCACATGCATGCTGCAGCTGGAGCTGGTGCCCTAGAGCTATGCTTGTTGGTCGCCAACGCAATGTACCTCCGTCAATAATGCAGCAGCTAGCATACAACATGCCCTCTCTTGATGCCTCCTTGCCTGTCAGACTGTAGCATGATATCCTGACGATCGTCAGTTCGTCACCAGATCAAAACATTTGATGCACTCATGCACCATGCCCTCTCTTCCGTCGTGTACGTGACTTCGAGGGGACCTCACCAAAGGGCGCGGATTGGCTGACTTTGCTCAGCCGTGACTTGCTCACCGACAGGTAGGGTCCACCACGTGCAGGGTCCACATGCCATTGACTCAAAGTCACCACAAAGTCAGCCAACCCCAAGTCAGCGAATCTCATCCCTCACCAAACCGATCAAACTTCATTAACTGCTTAGTCATCTCTGTAAAATTTAGATGATTATCCTGAATTTTGCCAATTTCTATATAGACTAGTTGAATGCCCGTGCGTTGCTACGGGTTCACAATTTTTTTACTATAAATGAAAAAAATGTGCATAGAAAGAAATATAGCCACATAATATTACAAAAAGAAATAGAATTACAATTTTCCTAACATTTAATTCGATTAAAAGCTATAAATTGACATGATGTTCATAGAAAGCAACAATTATCTTTTTGTTGATTAAAAATTGTAATTCCAATTGAATCGCGTGATTTCTCCACAATTGTCTCTGCATGTCTCCATAAAAAAGTTGTCTCGGCGCCTCCACATATGTGTGTTGCAATGGTAAGATAAAAAGGGGAAACAAAAAGGTCATTCAAGTTTGTAAACATGACCCAGATTGGCGATGTTTGCAATCTCTGTTGTTCAACCTTTTTTTTACAAAATCACTACAATTATTTTGTCCAAATCAACTTTGGAAATATTTGAAGAACATCACACATAAACAATAATGATAGTGCAAACTATTTTTGAGAATCATGATGTACCAAATATTTTAAGTACGAGATTTATCATGGAAGTAGTATGTGTACTTTGTGCCCAGGGCACACTGCCATTGGCATTACTATTTTCTGTAACGAGCATAACAAATAATAGTCTATCAGCAGGTATATGACCCCTGGTAGAATATCTTGCAAGGAATCACAGAGTGTCGGAGCGGCCTTCATATGTACATAGGTCTTCTCCACGACCTCGACGTCAGTGACGATGTTGAAGTTCCAGCACTCCAGCACCTCGCCGGTGGCCTTGCTCTGATGACCAGCATGATCCTCTGCACCTGGCCGAGACAGGACATTTTATTCTTTTGTAGTAGAGATAATGTGCAAAGACATAAAGTTAAAGTAACTTCAATCTGCTCACATTATCAAAGAATTAGCACTACTCGCAGTCTCAATCTGCTGGCCTTGCTAAATTTTTATTGCAACCTTCAATCTGTGTCTGCAAAAATGAAATGCAGTAATTCACCAAAAGCAAATGCCCCTGCCTCTTAATCTCTGCAGCATGATCTTTGAATGAGCCATAACTTCCATCTTTATTACTTTTACATACAAAATATACAGACTAAGAGTGAAGCCTATACCAACGACTATGGCGTTATAAAATTCTTCTCATACATTTCTCCTCCATCTATTTTGATAAGTTATGCTGCACACCTGTTTGGTCCACTTGTATTAGCACTTGATATTGTCCTAAATGACCAATTGTTGTACAGCGTAGAATGCACTTTTAAACTATAACTGAACATGTATTCTTTCATGAAGTTTTTTCATATAAATAGCTCGTATCATATTGCAAGAACTATGATACTGAACTTCGTTGAAGATTAGAATTCCTAGTTGACACAAGTAAATGAATTATACGTTTCGTAATTAATTTGAGTGCACATGTATTGCCCGTGATGGCAACAATCAGAAAAGAAACTAAGAGATCAAAGCAAGTACCTTGAAATTCCACTTTGAAACTAACTTGTTTGAGAATGCACCATCTGGTGAGATTGGGCATCAACAAGAATGCCATTGCGTCCTTGCACGGGACCGGGATGTGGTCGACAAACTGGCAATCACAGTTTGGTGCATGCATACCATTTGGATGCCAAGCACGCTCCTGGACGTCAGGTCATCCCAGACGAGCAGGAGCAGCAGCACCCTGACCCTCTCCTGCGACTTCCTCCTGAGCATCTTGCGTAAATCTTATTAGCAGTGTTGAATGCTCTCTCGGAGGAGGAGGCGTCGCCTGCGAAACAAGTATAGCCGCTTGCACTTGTTAGAAAAGGCTGCAGGTGAAAAAAATCATTTCGTGATGGAAACATGCAAGCATATGGTATTACACTCCTTCGAATAATAACTGCTCGGGTAGGTTATTTACAAACAGAAAGAGAAGTGTCGTTGACAAGTTATCTGTATACTATGGCAAATTTAATACAATCAAGTTGCAAGCAAATGATTGGCTATATAGATGATCTGACTGCAAAGCTCGCTTCACTTAACTTTGCTTAGTACCATTGCAAGAAAAATATTTATGTATTTTATTTCACACCAGTATCATCAGCTCATCACGCACCATTCTCTGAAGCATCACATTTGAGAATTTTCTTAGAACATCTCAAGGCTTCAGTGCTGCCACACCTCAACGCGGGTCATCTACAACGAGAGCATGACATCAATTAGTAATTTTCAAAATCATGGGCTTTAAGAATAGAAGAAATCTTATATGATTCTCAAACTCAGCGAAAAGACCATGGCATCAAATCGTGATTTCGCTGTCCAAAAATAACTCTGATGAATCAAATCTGGTACAGCAGCAACCTAATTACACGAAGCAATTGATAAGGTAGGTATTACTCGTGGGGACTTTAGGAGAAGAGAGACGATCCTAGCGCTGGCGGAAGTAGCCTTACATGACTGATTAGCAATCAACGTAGATCAAACTAAATCTAGTTGTCGGAGGAAACGTACTCATGGATGGAGGGGCAGACGCAGATGGAGATCATGGAGGTCTTCCGGTGCGGACTGGGCCTGGCTGGTGACATCGAGGCCGCGCTCGTGGACAGGGACGATGGGGAGGCGGGGACGCGCGGTGGAGGCCGCGTGCATTTAAAAATACTATGTAACAAGCATTATATCAGCATGACAAAAATGAATTTCTGAAAAAAAAATCATTGCACATAGATATATTTTCTGTTCAATAGGTTGACTTGTCTTGAGCTAGCTAAATTAAGCCAGTCGCCATATTCTCTAGATACATACAATCAGGTAATGTATCAGTAGCGAGACTGCTATTTATCCCTAAATTGAGCTGTGAAATCATGCATGAGCCACACATACAAACAATCGGGCGATGTGGAGTAACTGTATAATTATACCGTGGATCAGAGGTGATGTTGGAACTTGGAATTAAACACACACACGACACAGAGGTTGAGCGCAGTACCTGCAATGAGGCAGCTCGACAAGGAAGCAGGGACATCGATCCGCTTCAGCTCGATTCAGCCGCTGACGGCATCGGAGGCGGCCACGATAGTGAGGGAGGGAGGAGGTGCCTGCGCTGGAGGACAGGGGTTGGGGCTGGGGCTGGGGCCTCCGCCGCGACGGGATCTGGTGGGGAAGATGCCGCCCAGACTCCTCCCCGCCCTCCTACGCCGAGGCGTCGCCGCGAGCAGCTAGGGTTTCGCGGATGGGGTCGCTGGGATGCGTCGTCGTGGAGGAAATCGAGCGAGCGGCGACTGCGAGGCTGGGTCGAGCGACGCGGGGGTCGAGGAGAGAGGGCGCCCGTAGGCGGCGGAGAGATCCGGTCGTGCGTGTGGCCGGCGGCGTCGAAGGATGCAGAGGTCGAACCCTACGCGGCGGCGTTCTAGTGGGAGCGAGGCGGCCTTATCGGGTATGAACCGGTAAGTGATGACTGCGGGTTGATTCCCAATTTTTAGAGGGACTAAACTGCAAAACGACCTTTCGTCCGTCCGGCAGAAGACATGACACTTCATACTTTTATAGTAGAGATTTGCTCCGTCCTAAACGTTGGGGTGGCATTTCAAATGTCTCCGCAGGTGCTATCCGTTTCGCTAGGTTTTGGTTGCTTTTACGCCTAATCATCGCTGAAACAAGAGTTCCTCTTGGAGCTTGGCTGCATACACCACAGTCTTTTTGCCGGTTGGCCTTTTTTTCCGATGCTATCATCGAAAGTTCATATCCAAGGAAAGTTCGAGCAAGGGCAAAACTCAATCGGCAAGACGCAAATGGATACCGATTTTCTCTGCGTTTTTGTCTGTTTAGGTCGCGAGGCTGACATCAAATATCCGCACGTGTCCACCATCCAAGGCAGTGCACGACCACATATTTTTTTTGTTTTTTTCATTTGTACATAGGGGGGCCACAAACAGCCAGTTTTTACATTAAATAAAACTTAGATATATAGATCTCCGGATTCAAGTGCCAGAAGTCGGGGAGGTGGACGTCTGACCATGGCAACATGACAGTTGGCACTGCCGCTCGTTAATTTACCGCGGCTGCTGCCGCACGCGCTGGTCGCCGAGGGCGACCACTGGTGCGACCCATGCGGACGCTGATGCCGCCTGTGCATCCGTTGGTGCAACAGGGCACTGACTCAAAGAGGATCTCCTCTCCCGTTCGTGCTTTCCCTTGCATGTCCACTTGAACGGCTGCATTGCGACGGTCGGCGGTGGCTAGGGGGCGGCGGGGGAGCACAGTGGAGATGGAGAGTGGGGTGGCCGTCTCTATCCGCACGATCCTTGCATTAAAAAGGACCCGCAGAGGAGAAGGTCGGGCGGTTGGGTCGTTGGCAGGTGGGCCTGGGGCGGACACCGAGTGGAAGCTCCATCTCTATCCGCAGAAACGCAAACCTAATCCAAATTTGGGATAAGAATGGGCCACGATGAACACGCCGCGGACACAAACACACACGTAGACTCAATGCGTCGCCACGTTTGGCCATGTTTTTTGGTCCAACACGACGCAAACGGATGCGTTCGGAATCAATATGTCGCGCCGTTAGAGTTTCACTAAGAATCGTGTTCTGGATAGCACGGAGTGGGAACAGGAGTTCCCATCAACTGGTTATTATGGTCCGCGCGCTCTCGACAGTGTCAGGGCATGAGCTACGAGGGCTGTAGGCTAGGATGGTGTGGTCTCAGCTGAACACAACGACAAAATTGAATGAGGCCAATAGCGTGGAGAATACGCCCCCAACGAAAGCTACTCCCATGTGAGGTTATCCACATACTCTTTCTCTCTTACCAACTTTTCAACGGCTTCAGATTCGCTGACTTTGTAAAAGGCAAAGTCAGGTATGTGGAGCCCACCATGTGTGGGGTCCACACGTCAGTTACTCAAAGTCAGGCAAAGTCAGTCGGGGCAAAGTCAGCTAATCTCGATCCCTTTTCAACCCCATTGCAACCCATTGAAGGAATGGTTGACTGCTTTTCCCCAACGGTCAACGCGACGCTTTGCTATCGCCTCATCCCTTTTGTTAGGGGAGATGCCAGCTCTTCGGTCTGTAGGTGACCGCTCGGGCTATGCAGCATTAGGTTTGGTCGAGTTGGCATCCACATAACGACATGGCAGCGTGAGGCAGTAGTCCAGCGTGGAGCGTTGGCCGTGCCCTCATTGGACCATACCCATGTTTTTATGGACTCGGGTGATACAATGAACACATTGCGTAATAGTAGGTCGGAATTCTCTTTTGAAATATCTTGGTTAAAGCCAAAAAACTTTTTTTAGATGATGGCGCCGATGAGTGGGAATACGGTTTCGGAGGCAGTACATCTAATGAACTTTGATAAAACAAGATTAGTCATCTTCGCCACTGCCTAAGTGGCTTGGCTGGCCAACATAGGAAACAGAAGGAGAGGTTCCTTCTGCTTATTGAAGTGCCGTGATATCGGTGTCCTAGCCGTAGAGCTTGATTACTCTACCGTTTCAAAATTAAGGCATGCATTATTTCGTATGGTTTTTAATACATGCTTTCACACTAATATGTACCAACGTATATAGAGTGAATTTATATGAATGGCAATTGTATATTTTCCTTGTGAAATTATTTATATTTTATATCTATTTATACTAGCTTTACACACATATTATAAGTTAAAGACAAAAACACCTGATCAACCCCACCTTACATCTTGACATAGAGTGAATAGTTTTGATTCATCATTTTTGCACGGTTGAAGTCGACTATCTTGTACGGCTTTTAATACATGGCTATTACCACTAATATGCATCACGTTTTTACAAACGGCATCGTTGAATTTTTCTCACAAAATATTGTACTCACTCCGTTTTTAAATATAAGATGTTTTAGCATTTGTCCACATTCACATGTATACAAATGTATCTGGACATATTTTAGTGTGTATGTTCACTCATTTTAGTATGCATCTAGACAATATGTAGAACACCTAAAACTTCTTATATTAAAAAACGGAGGGAGTATATATGTATTTATTTTATACTAGCTTTACACACATATTTACTCCCTCCGTTCCAAATTAGATGACTTTCATTTGTCTAAATGCGGTTGTATCTAAATGTGTAACAAGTCTAGATACATCCGTATCTAGACAAATTGAAGTCATCTATTTTGGAATGGAGGGAGTATAAGTCAAAGTTGTGCGTTGTTGACAAAAGAGTCAAGCACATCTTACATCTTAGAATGGAGGGAGTAGTTTTCATGTTTGGCACGTTTGTAATCGACCAGCTTGCTGATGTCCGGCATAATCATCTTAGCATCGTCCAGTCCTGCAAAGCGCTCCGTCCACTCCAGCAGAAGCGGGGTTCTGGCAGCGTTCAAGAGCTCGAAACCACAAAGTGGCTTGGTTGCATGCATCCACGCAATCATGCCTGCAAGCACAACATCGATGTAACCTGGGTCATCCCCACCGAAGAAGGGCGAGTGTCCCTTGAAGAGCAACACCTCCAGTGTCTCCACCGCCTCGACCGTCTCTGTCATCGCTTCAGCCTTCTCCTTGCCCATGTTGGCCCGGAACATCTTCAACCATGGAGCACATAGCTGCAATAATTCGTCAAGCACGATATTCATTCACATAGACGTATCAGTAAGAGTGCAGTCCCTCCTTTCTCAAATAAATGGCGTAAAAATTTAGTAAAATTGTTACTCCATCTGATCCCTTTTAAGTGTCGCAAGTTGTACACACTTTTGTACTTCCGCAGCTCTCTTTTCACGACAATAAATTCGGATAGGAGGGAGTATGATATATTTTTTATTGTAGTTATTATTGGTATTGCCTGCTATATATTTGTTTAAACTAAGAAAGCATTGATATTTCATTTATTCAATTTTGTAATTCTAGATATTATTTTACGATTTTGACCAAATTTATACGCCATGCATTTTTTTCCTGCTGCAAGCTAGCATATACTACCTATGCAGTGACAGCCGAAGAGACCAACAAATTACATATGTACGACATACCTTGTTGTCGATGTAGGTGGCCCAGAACCGTGCCATGGCACGTTCGTATGGGTCGGCCGGAAGGAGGGACGGGCCGGTGGCACCAAATATCTCGTCAATGTATTCCAAGATGACGAGAGACTCGCAGATCGGGACGCCATTGTGGATGAGAACGGGCAACTTTTTGTTCACTGGGTTAGACTGGAGAAGAAGGTGGCTCTTGTTATCCAGGTCCTCCTCCAAGTACTCGTAGTCCAGGCCCTTGAAGTTGAGTGCCAGCCTCACTCGCAGAGCGAACGGGCTCCGCCATGTCCCGAGAACCTTGAGCTCATCTCCTGCCGCCAACTGTTGTTCCTGCTTGTGTATATACTAGTAGTATATACACATACACATATAGCCGAATATGTGTATCAGTATATGTGAAGTCAGAACTCAGAATCTATATATTTGAACTTGACTATATATGTACTAGCTACAAGGGTGGTCTACTCCTCTCCAAACAACAAAATTTGAGAATGTATGGTGCTTGTCCCGTTGTCCGGGCTGCCTGCTGCCGGCTGCCGCTACTGCGGTGTGGAGCCTAGGAGCCGGAAGGGGCGAGCCGACAGCGAGCAGGAGCAGGGACGAACCGAAGAGTAAGCATGTGCCAGAGCATACCGGAGCCAGCGAAGCGGATTGCCCGAAGGTGATGGGCTTGGACGAAGCAGATGCGAGCACACAAAGCGCCATGGCTATTGTTTTTCACTCGTGGGTAATCCGTCTTTCTTGCCAGAGCACAATGGGAGAGGACGACCGTCTGGTATGTATGTATATATAGAGCAGATTTCTCTCGCTAGCTGCCCTAGTCCCATACAATTCCATGGTCATTTCCAATTTCAAAAAAAAAAAAATCCATGTTGATTTATTTTTTGATAATGGCGCTTTATAATGCTTAAAAGTGAGCATCAAGATGATACAATATTAAAAAAAAATCATATCTAATATGTGCATAGTTAGGATACACACAGCCACATAATAAAATGGAAAACGAAAGTCGACATAATATAATTATAAGAAAACCTAAGCGTCCGTCGATCTGTACACTACGTTGTCATCCATGTGGAATAAAAATATTTCTCACCCCTTTCTCTGGTCGTGTACAGACTTTTATAAATACGTCTCTATACTCCTAACACCGGAGAGACAAGCACAAACGAGGAAATAGCTACATCCCTAAATGACATATGCACAGGAGAAACATTATTACCATTAAAACAAAATCAGTTGTACATAGCCATAGCGACCATATTACGGCAGCTGCTTTCCCGCTAATGAGAATTATGAAGTTGTGATCTATTTCACGTAACCAAGTTCCTAAACATGTTTATAACACTATGTGGTGGATACCAGTTAGAAGCCACCTGGCCATATAGGATGTACGAATTTGCATTGAAATAATAAGTGCTTGAAAGTGTGTTCATTATGACAAAAACTATATGGTATGCTTCCATGTTAGTTGCGATTAACAATGTTATCGTTGTTACAGATGACATTAGCAAATGAGTCAAATTAAAAAAAAAAGAGGAGACTTCATATTTTATATTATTTTTATTGTTATCAACTGGTACTTATGAATGTACACTCCGTGTGCGCAGATCAGTTGGACTTGCTACTCCCTCCGTTCCAAAATATTTGACTTCCATTTGTCTACATATGGATGTATCTACACATTAATAGAATTATCTATACACTAAAATATGTCTAAATACATCTGTATGTAGATAAATGAGAGTCATTTATTTTGTAACAGATGGAGTATAAGTATAGAAGCCATCCCTCTTGCTCCGTTCAAAGAGAGAATAGGGCAAAGGGCGATCTGAGGTTAGAGTTGTGTGAATCCATCAATTTCGTAGTCGAGTATTCTCCACGCAAAATATTACACTAAATTATATCATGACAAATAAAAATTAATTAGCCCATAGCAACAAACACGCGAGCATATGTGCAAGACCTCAACAAAAGAAACAAAGTTGAACAATTACTGTTCGATACCACTCCTAGATTTATAATATTCTCAATAAACAAAAAAAAAACATACAAACATTTTATCTTAGCTTATCTACCAGTGTTTTTTGTTCTCGCACGCTGCTGGCCATGTGCGCGTCTCCGTATCTGTGTTGGACACCGGATTGCGGCGGTGAGTCCTTCGAGCCGTGTGTCGGTGTGTGTATTAATTAGTTGCACGGCACGGGCTTCCGATACGACGACGACGACTCAAATGTTCCATACACATCAAAGGAAAAAAACACCACCTTAATTTCTTAACGTTCTTTCCTGTATCGTGGCCGGCCTGTGGTAAGATTGGATCCATACATGTCATCATACTGGATCGCCGTGCTAGCTCGTTCTTCTCAGATAATTAGATGAAGGACGGCAACGTATGCAAAACCATATTTTAGAATCTCGTCTGTCTTTTCTCATTGGCTATTCCCTCTGCATCTGTCCATTATTTGTATCGTTAAGTATCAAAAAGTCATGCATGTGTCGGCGTTACTCGCTGCAATCCTACAACGACAACCCCTAAGGCCTCGTTTGGAAGTGCGGTAATCTAAATCTCCTGTAAATACATAACCACCATATTTTACTGACCACGTTAAAAACCTGTGGTCTGGTTGATTTTTTTGGGCCTGAAAATCGTTGTTTGGAAGAGCTGCAAACGGAAAGGGAAAAGCCAGGCAAACTGGAGCGAAGACGAAGCAAACAAGGAACAGAAGTAGGGATGACGCGTGCTTGCTCGCGGGTCTACTCGACGGGCTCCGGCCGGAACACACGATTGACAGCGTCCAGAGCCGAGGAGACCTCGCCGGACGGCGGCCACGGCGGAAAGACAGCAGCGTCGACATCTCCCTCCGGCGGCGCCTCTGTCCGTCCACGACGGACCTCCGTTCCCCCGAATACCTGTCTGTCTGATTGAGATTCTTACCTGTATATGTATTTTTTTATTTTTCCGGGTGGAAATCGGGGGAACATCGAATTTATACTGGGCCAATACGGGCCTTACACGAGATACGATTAATTTACTCGGTGGTATTTAACGGAGGTTTTGGGCCCAAAACCACGCTTCCAAACGGGGCCTGAGTAGAAAGATTTGAATCCCCCTCAAAAAAACAAGATTTGAATAGGCACTGGCCGCTTCGATAGGTGTTGATCAAGGGAAACTGTAACATCATTTTAAGGTATACAAACAACGCGGTCAGAACAGATACGGGAAACACATACAGTAAAATGGAATATTCATTTTTATGGGATTTGTTCCGGCAAAATCCACAAAATATTTTAGTTAAACATTCAGTCAGTTTTGCCACGGCGAAAGATATCTTCAGCGTCAGAAGATCACATCTCCTTATGCATCATATGCCAGGCACCGGGAGTAGAGGAGAGGCAGAGAAGTAGAAAAGATGCAGGAAACGCACATGCAGCAGGCAGTCAACTCTGCACTAGGATGATCACCATATCAAAGTGGCAGTGTAGCGCCATTACTTCTCATACAGATACAGGGACCATATCAATCAAGCTTCTTCAAATGTGACAATCACTTCAAATGTACTGAAGATTCACACAACGAAGATGCAGGCGAGCAAAGTGACAATCACTTCAGTGATCACTCTCAAATAACATATACTACTCACTTTTTATTAAAAGGCATAAGAGTGGACGAGTAGTGAAATCCAGCAGCATAAGTGCCACACATTACTCGTTGAATGGAAAGGAAAAAGGATTTCCCTTGTGTCTCGATCGAATCGAGTCGGCAAACCTCCTCGTGGCCGGGCCATGGGGCCTCGCCGAGACGGCATGAGTGCCATTGTCGATCCAGTTGGCAAGGAGACAGCGGCGCACGGGGCCTCACTAGAGATTAGTCGCCCTTCACCGTTAGAGGCGGTTGTCGTCCGAACAAAGCAGGCAGAGCCCAACAGGCCCAGGACAGGCCCAATTAACCATGCCGCCAAGCTGCATCGCCATGACCCCCCACTGCTAGAGGCGGTCGCCTTACGGACAAAGCAGGCAGGGCCCAACAGGCCTAGGACATGACCGATTATTCCCGCTGCCCCACTGCATCGCCATGACCGCCCCCACCCTCCACTGCAGACATGTGCCGCCACCTACCCCGCGACCGCCGCCAAGACCCTGCCACCTGTCCCGCCACCGACCCCATTAGCGGCATCGCCGCCGCGTCCCATCATCCCTCAAGCCAAGCTCCCACCGACCGAAGCCTGCACACCGCGTACCACCACCGATCCGCTCCGCCATGGTCGCACCGCCACCAACCACACCTTCCGCGAAGACGCTCCAGCACCATGTAAAACAGATCCCGCCTCCGCGGGCTTTGCCCAGTGGTGACGGGGAAGGGGGAGGATGATTTGACGAGGAGGCATTACTGCTAGGGTTGGCGTCTCGGTATCTGACGGGGGCGACATGACACATGGATTTTTTTTTATCTCTCTGCTTCTACAAAATTGGATGCGGGGCAGTCGAGAGTTACAAATTATTTTTCCAAAACGGGAGTTGAAATGGAGCCGTTACACACTCTCATAACATAACTAAAAAGGAACTGCAAGTAAGTCATGGCTCACAAATCTCGAGAAGGACAACTGGAAAATATTCATAGGGACAGATAATGGGATGGGGTCGAGAAGAGGGAGCAGCACAGCGAAGTTGTGGACACTACCCATGCACAGCTCACACGTTTAAAACAAGACACAACTAAAACACACAAATACACCTTTGTCGTCTAATAAAGAAAGGTGCCGTAGGAGTGATTGATATACAATGTCATAGTTACTCGTAAAGGTACCGACTAATTAAGAACTGAATAACCTTTTATTTAAGATCTGAGATACAAATATTATTGAAAGATTGTCTCAATGCATCCAGGCAAATGCAACTAAATATTTGTATCAAATTGAACTGAAACAAGGACGAAATTAACATGCAAAACCAGATTCCAAAAGCCAAGTTTCATGTTTGGAGCCGAAACTACTATATCAAGGTCTTTATTGATGGATCAATGATGTGCATGCCAAGAACATAATACAACACATCATAATCTTTCGGCTCGGTTATTGCGGAAGCTGCGAGATTAGATTTGAGACTACAGTTGAAAGAGTTGCAAACTTGGAGAAACGCCTAACTGAAACTACTCCTTAGCTGCTACAAAGTAGTTTGTTGGCACTTGGCAGTAGCATGCTTTCCTTGGCTGCTACTAATAAGTTCATTTCCTGCAGGTTCTCTTGTAGCCTTTTCCCTCTGCGGCAGCAACAGCAGGAGGCGGAGAAGAAGCAACAGAAGGACGCTTAGGACTTGGGTTAGGACTAAACGGACAGGTAGGACTAAAAGGCGGTGACTTAGGGCTAAAAGGACCTGTAGGACTAAATGGAGGAGGCGTAGGACTAAATGGAGGAAGATGTGCGAGCCTGTCGATTCGGATGCTGAGGGGGACGCTGTCACCAGACAGTACTCTTTCTTCACCGTCAAGCACTTCACCTCGCCTGGAGCTGGTGTCCCGTTGGACAGGGAGCTGGTCTTCATCGCCGGTGACTCCAGTGTCTGCCTCGTGCCATCATCCGAGTGCTCCACGGCGATCTTGTACGAGAACTGTGGCGCCCCCAATGCGCCGCCGTCCGCCCGGATGCACACCAGTGACACCTCCACCTCCGTGCTGTGCTCGTTCAAGGACACGAGGAACATGTTCGCTGAGGATCATCCTTATCCTCCTCGCCAATGAGGACCTGCCAGCCCAGGGAGAGGGGCAGGCTGAGTACGCCGGACTTGCCGTAGCGGACGACAATGATGGTGCGCGAGTGGTCTGGGCCGGAGATGTGCTTGAGGAGCTTCAGCCAGGAGCCGGAGAAGCCGCAACGCTCCGGGCAGCCGCAAGGCGCGTACTGGCATGTGAGGCGGTGGTCAGCAGCCTCGTGGTAGACGACGTCGCCGGGGTCGCAGCCGTACATTTTGTAGTCACATGGCACGAACGCCGCAGCGGTGAAGGCCTCAGCGAGGGTGGAGTGGGCAACTGGACGGCCGCAGGCCTTCCCGTGGACGCCGCGGCAGGACGAGCACACCAGGTGATCAGTGTCGCACTGCAGCATGCGAACCACGATCAAGATACATATGCCGAACTAAAGCAAGATCAAGACTTGAATCTGAAGCAAGGAAAAGAAAGGTCGGGCACTGGTTGTTTGATCTCACCTTGAAGATGGGGTGTTTAAGGGGGAGGTGGCAAGCATGGCAGTCCAGCATCTCTGCCGCCATGCGCACCATCCTAGCACCCTCCACCTGCTGTGGCTCCGTCTTCATGGTGTGTTCCACCGGCAGTACGTCCAGTGCACCCTTTCCGCCGCCGCTCTGGCTCATTCTGCTCCTTCTTGTTTCCGGTAAGGCTAAAGCTAGGTTCAGTACAGCAAATGATATGCCCGATATGGGGAGTAAAGAAGATTACTAGTTACTTCATGCAAGGTTGATATTTATATGCAGGATATGGGGAGTAAAGAAGATTGACAGCTGCTCCATGTATGTCAGGTTGCACATTATATGGAGGATACTGAGAGTAAAGAAGGTTTCTACTCCATTATGGGTTCAGTAGAACATCGTATAACACACAGCCGGAGAGTCACTGAACACAATGCCAATGACATGCATCTCGTCATACACTCCATGCCTGGTTGCACAATATATGCAGGATACGGAGAGTACAAAATGTTGGTAGCTACTCCATGCATGCCAGGTTGCACATTATACGCATAATACAGAAAGCACGAAATGTTGGTTGCACATTATATGAAGATATGGAGAGTACAAAAGGTTGCTAGCTACTCCATGCCAGGTTCCACATTATGACATGGTAAAGTCGAGGACACCACAATTGTTTGTCTTGCAGCACAATTATAAGACTGGTGGCAAATGGCTACCTAAAGCACGAAAAGCCAAGAGATATCCTACAAAAATCCAGACTCCAGATTAAAGAAAACAAGTGATGTAATTACAGAACTAACGGTTGGCAACTACTCCTGGTTAATTTCTATGCATACTATCCATGACCAAACAAGTGATGTAAGCTAATTATAATCAGTGCTAGGCTTCAAACAGGTGGCGCACATCAACAATTTATATTTTATCTACTTCCATCGTCAGGTGCTTCTGTAGAATGGATGGTGCAGATTTGGAAATTTTTAGCGCTGCCGCATGGGCTGACACGGCACGCTCGCCATGTCACAGAAATTTTGTTTTTGTTGATGATGTTGGCGTAACGCTGCCGCTAAGGAGGCGGAGTGTTCAACTGTTTGCACCACAGAGTACATTTACCCTACAGAAAGGTAGCAGGTCAAGTCAAGCTGAACTTCTAGCAGCAGAAAGGAAAGGAGAGAACTTTATATGTTGACAATATATGTTCTCTGGGGAAAATAATGTAATTTTGCTACTTTCCACCAGCACAAACGAAATTTTGACAACTCTTTCTACTAATATGGTTCCTTAATTTTATCTGTATAAGAGCTCCATAATAGAAAAGATGTAGAGGACAAGTAGCTCACCAGCATGGCTAGGGAGGACAACCGTTTGAACTGCTGAGGCTCTTGACGAATGGTTTGCTCATCGCTTTGAAAGCCGGCCGCGGAGATGTGTGTTCGCCATCGCCAGAGAGGTTTTCGTGAGTTGCTGCTCTCCTAGGAATTATGATGACTGCCGGGAAGATCCCTTGGGCAGATATATATAGCGGGTTGGGTTCACGCCTCGGTGGCAACTCGGAGATTGAAATGGAGAAGGATTCGAGCTCCTTCTGTAATCTAATCCGGAAGGGGGTCGAATTGGGACTGCAGCTCGTGTAAAGCGAGCTGCTTTTATTCTAAATTGCAGCTCCGCAAGGAGCCGCTTGATTGCGGACTGCAGCTGTAAAATGAGCTGCTTCGACTATTTTTTTAGAAAAACAGGGATCACATACCCGGTTCCATTGATGAGCTGCTTCGATTCTAAATTGCAGCTCCAAAAGGAGCTGCTTATTTGGGAGGATCTACTGGAACACGGCTCGATCCTCATACGAGGAGCAATTGGGTGGCGGCGCGGCAGCAACGGAGGAGCTCGGCAACGGCTGGTGGCGGGGCAACCGGTGCATATCTGATCTACAATCTCTCTCCTCCTTTCGCCAAAATATTCATTTCTATCTCAAACATCCATATTACCTAGCGCAAGGTGAAACATGTGGGTGATTAGTAGAAGAACTTCAAAGTATGCACTCTGGCTTTTTTTTATCCTATCATATTTGTACTTTCAAACTTGGAAGTATGTTTAGAATTTCAATAACGAACTTCCCAGACAATATTTATATGTTTGATTATTAAGTAAAGTTGTGCCTCATTGTCTTGTACCTTCAAAGCTGAAATAACCTGTTGCCCTCCATGAAAAACTCCATGGTGGTTTGTTCAATACTGGGCCGGCCTAGTAGGCGGAGAAGCCACGACAAATAAACTTTCGGCCTGGGAAAACAAGTGTATTCCTCGAATCAACTCATGCCTACTACTCCCTCCGTTCCAAATTAATTGACTTCCATTTGTCCAAAAATGGATGTATTTATACATGTAACATGTCTAGATACATTCACATGTGGGCAAATAGAAGTCAATTAATTTGGAACGGAGGGAGTAACTCAAAAGGAGAAGAGAGAACTACAATAGTTGTAGTCAAAACAGCTGCATATGCAAAAGCAAGAAAAACTACTTAGGTATAGTGTAGTAGTAACCTGACACTGTCATACATAGGGAGGATGGTAAGTGCATACACTGAAATAAACTTCATCAGTAGCGAGCAGAACAGGCAACTCTGCTTCACAAAACAAAATACAATGTGCTGCATTGCTATTCCTCCTTCTGCAAAATGCAGTTTTTTCATTTGTTTTGTCATTTTCAGTTCGGTGGATGACATGATAAAGTAGAGGACACCACAATTGTTTGTCTTGCAGCATAATATATAAGAATGATGGCAAATGGCTACCTAAACACGAAAAGCCAAGAGATATCCTACAAAAATCCAGAGTCCAGATTAAAGAAACGCACCTTAGTGCAGACTGCAGAGCAATGCTAAAGGTAGATTAGTACGTAGCCAACTCGCCATGAACGCCTACAATATATCTGTCTGCACTCTGCAGCAACTAACCAACCTGATCAAAGAATAAAAGCAATCTGGTCATGTGCAGAAACCAGTTGAAGGTATATGAATTACGACGCTTAACTGAATGCTAATCCATCCACGAAGGAAGTAATCCATTTCCACTTGGACCTTCGCACAACACAATCAAACCACCACGCCATCCATCAATCAGGTGCTGAAGCGGTCTTTCAGATATCAGGAAACAACAGATCGACTGGGCTCAGCGGTACCATTAGGGAAAGGTTTGCCGCGACGGGAACACCGCCGGACGAGGCGGCCAGGAGAGCGGAGCACCGGAGGCGGCCGCTGCCGAACAGTCGGCGGTGGTCTTCGGCTGCTGGATTTGGAAACGAACGACCGAGCGCCGGTGAGGGGTAGACGGAGCTATCCACTGCGGCGCCGGCGTCGGTGACGGGCAGCCCATTTGATTTTGTCAGCAAGGGGAATGGGGATCCGTTCGAAGCTTTGGGACTGACGTGGCCTCAAAAGATTGTGACAGAGCCTTTGGTTTTTCAGCCTCAACATAATTCTGATGTATTATTATTGACCAAAGATATACTAATACCTCAAATCCCTGTAAACAAGACCTATAATTTTTTGATAAGTCCATCATTGTCAAATTTGACCAAGCTTGTAGGAAAAATATTGACAACTATAGCATTATGTAGGTATAATAATATAAAAATAAATTTCCTTTTTTTTAAACATAAAAATAATACCGAATTTCCTTACATATTTAATGATACCGAATTGACATTGTAAATGCAATAGTTTTTTAATAAACTAGGTCAACGTTTACGTTGTTTGAGTTAAAAAAAAATTATACGCCTTTTTGTTAACAACGGGAGGAGTAGCCTGCGGAAAAAAAATCTAAACAGGGTAAAAGGAGTATATCACACTGATATGCTTATTAGAGCATCTCTAACCGGGATCGCGAAAAATAAACCCTATGTGCGGGCAGTGCCTGGGCAACTCCAAATACGTGCTTCTCTAGCCGTCACCTTGAAACGCCACACCCTCAAATCCTCTAGCATGGTGGAGCCATGTCTGCACAAACAGCCTTTGAAGCCATGTCTTCATCGCATCCAACAGTCCGCACCCACCAATATTAGTCTTCCAATTATAATTGTCTGACATTCCCGCCTCAGTCCAACACCCTGCAAATCGCAAGTGTCGTCATGTCACATAGTGGCAACAGAAAACAATAGAGCTTCGAGACACGGCCCTTGAGAGGGCCCGGCCTTGTCGTCCTTCATCCGTGGCTCCAGAAAGACGGCAGCCAGGCTCACTGCGGTGGCCACATGCGCCATATAGCGCCTCTCTGCCCGCCGTGCACCATCATGGTGTGCGCCTCCGCCGTTGCTGTGTGCACGTGCACATGCAGCTGGCGCCTTTGTTGGCGGCCCGCCCTCTCGGCGGCGCGGAGCTACCTCTCCTCCTCCGCCGCCTCCTCATACGCCTGCCTCTCCCTCCCCACCCTAGCGTGAACTCCTCCCTCGTCGCCACCTCGGCCATCGGGCGTCTCCTCTCTTGGGCAGTTGTCCCAAAATCCTCCATCTCCACTGCCTCAGCTTCCGGGTGTCTCCTCTCCAGCGCATGTGCTTCGTCGACCCGGTGCAAACCTTCTTCCACCCAGCGACGGTGAGCCTCCGCCACGTCAAACCGGCAAGCCCCGCGTGCACTAGGCTGGTCTGCCACCCTGATAGCGTTCAGCTCATCGTGGGCCGCCCTCTCGGCGAACATTAAGGAGCGAGCATGCTTGTCCGTCATCGCGGTCTCGACCGACCGCTCCATGGCGGTAGCCTTTGCGACGTTCGCCTGCGCGAGGGCCACGTGGACCTAGCAGTAGGCCTCCTCGTCGCGCACGGTTCCGGCCACAGCGGCGGTTCCAGCTACGGTTGTGCCTGTATCTCTGGCTCCGCCACTTCCTCCTCATCCTCCGACCACTCACTCTCCTCCATGCTGTCAAATGATGGAGGATTTGGCTCCCCCGACGAGAAACAGCGGCGTGCACCCAGGGTGAGGGTGACCCATGAGGTGGCTAGGCGGCGTGGCATGTTGTTGATGGTGGAGTGTGGGTGTTGTGCTTGTCTACAGAGAGAAGGAGGAGCACACCGAGAAGCGGGGGCACGCCGGGGTTCCTTATAGCCCGGTCGACTGGACGGAAAAGCGAGACCGGAAGCAGCGGGAAACGATGGAGCGCGCACGACAGGTGGTGAGGCGACGTGTCGATTTAATGCCAACAACACGTTTCCGCCGCGCTGGCCTGACAGTGCCGCTTGGGGAGGTCCAGGCTACTCCGTAGTTACAGCCACAACGTGACCAGTGGGCGGATGACAAGTTGGGCCAACCTGTCTGTGGCTGCATGCGGATCTGTCCGAGCGTTGTCCGGCGACCCCGAGTCCACCCCAAAATTTAGAGTCCCGCTCGGAGGTGCGAGACAAAAATCGGATCAGGCCGGACACTTGGGGTTACCGTTGTGCCTTTTTTTTTTTTGTATCCGGCACCCCAATGAGCCTTTGTGCCAGGTTCATAGCTTTCCAATTGTAGCTGGAACTCCCAAAACTCCCATCCCCTCTGTCCTTTATGCAGGCAATGCTTAAGGAGCTTCACAACGTGAGAATGCTCTACGGAATAGACACATTGGCAGCATTGTGCAGGAGGTAAGACAAAAATGCCATGTACTCATTTCAAGGCAAGTGACCATCTGATTCTGTTGATTTTCTAGCCGTACAATATTTTTTTTAGATTCACAGGGTGGCCCTCCGGTTTCATTACTTGAAGGAAACCACAAGTTACAGTACATGTCTATAGGGCACAAAGTAAACTACATGATAAACTAACTGTAAATTGCAAAAAAAACCACCACAATTCGTGGTCAAGCAGCAAAAGACCACCGGTTGCCAACGAAATCGCAAATCGCCACCACTATTCGTTGACACCGTTACAAAAAACCACCACTCCTACGCTAACTGTCCACGACGCTCAGTTAAGTACGAAACTGGCAGTCGGGGCCCGGTGTCAGACTGACGTGGCAAACGGTGTTTCACTGGACCGTCAAAATAGACATAGGGCCCACCTGTCATCATCTCCAACTAGGCTCACTATTTTTTTCTCCTCTGTTTCACATGAGCATCTCATCGAGCAGGTTGTGGGCAGTGCCTGCCGGCGGCTGTGCCCGTGCCCGTGCGCCTCCGAGCGAGTCCGCACCGCCGTTCAGCCGCCCGCACGACGTTGTCCACGCCGTCGCGGTCCAGGCCACCGCGCTCCCTGCGGTCGCTCGCCTGGCCATCGCGGTCCAGGCGTCGCCGCGCTCCCGACCGTCAAGCCCCTGGCCGTCGCGGTCCAGGCAGCCGCGGTCCCGGCTGTCGCGCGCCGCCGCGCGTCCGACCGTCCGCCGCCGCGCTCCTGGCCGTCGCGGTCCAGGCGCCGCCGCGCTCCCGGGCGTCGTGCACCCGGCCGCCCCGCGCCCGGCCGTCGTGCTCCCGGCCGCCGCTCTCACCACGCGGGGGTCTGTGCTAGGAGGGTGCCGACGACCACGACCGGAGCTGCGCGTGCGTGCGTGCTAGCTAGCCGCGCGTGCGCGCTCGCCGGCCGGCCGGCCGTGCTACGTGCCCGTGCGCGTGCGTGTGCTCACTCGCCGGCGACGGGCGTGCTAGCGGCGCGTGTGCATGCTAGTTAGATTTTTCAGATTCTCTTATTGCTGCTCTCCGGCTGCGCCGGTCTGCTGCTCGCCGTGCGCCTTGGCCGCGAGGGCCTGCTGCAGGTCATGCGTGCTGGCCGCGCCTTGGTCGTCGGCCTGCTGCTCGTCGCCTCGGCCGCGCGGGGCTGCTGCTCGCCGGCCGCGCCTCGGCTGCGTCGGCCGTGCCGTTAACGGCCGTTTCCGCGCGATCCGTCAAAAAACGCCACGTCACGCCTGCAAGTGGACCCCATCTGTCAGAATCAACATAAAACGACTTAACAGATAGAATTAGGTCGAGCGGTGGTTTTTTGTGACGGTGTCAACGAATAGTGGTGGCGATATGCGATTTCGTTGGAAACCGGTGATCTTTTGTAGCTTGACCACCAATTGTGGTGGTTTTTTGCAATTTTCTCATCTACAAATGACTATAACTCAGATTTACAAACTAGAAACTAGAAGAGATAACCTCTGCAAAACAGCGACACAAACTAGAAAGCGATGCCTATCTACGACATGATAGAAAATGGCAGCAGCAGCTACGGGCCACATCGCCAAACCGAATTAGTTATTTTATTTTAAAACTCAAATGGATTAATTCGTGTATGCATGCAGCATCCTGCCTTGGCATCTCCAGAACCCGTAACTGAGACTGCCGAGAACCCCAAATGCTGCCATGAAGCCAAGGATATCGAGATGGTATGATTAGCTGTACACTCCAAGATTTCTGATGCTACGAACATGTGCCTTTACTGAATTATGTTTTTTTATTAGGTCAATAGTAGAAAGAAACCGTCCCTCGCGTCGTCTCTCCGGAGGCGACTCGGGGGCCGAAACCTAGATCGCCTCGCCTCTCCCCTCTCCTCCCAGCCTCATCGCCGCCGCCGGAGGCGCCCCTGGTAAAGCCATCGGGTCGTCTAGGAAGGTGGCGGCGGGGCCTTCGCCGCTCCATCTCGCGTGGAGGGCTTCGGTGCGCCGGGGCGGCGGCCTCGGGCTGGCGGGACGGCGTCGACCTTTCGGCGGGTGGCGGCCGTGGTTCGTGCACTCCGCTCCTCCGGTCGCGTGGGCGGCGAGGAGTTGGCGGTTCGGAGGTCGCGGCGTGGGGCCGCTCCGCCGGTTCTTGCCAGATCTGAAGATGAAGCTTCTCCAGCTCGTCCTGCTCGGCCTCCTGCCAGCTCCGGAACCCCGACGACTGCGTGCCGGATCTGGGTGCTGGGCAGTGTGGTTGGTGCGAGGCGACTCAGTACCGGGGGAAACCCTTGGTCAGCGGTGTTGACCACGACGACGGCGGCGCCACATGCGTATATCTCCTTCTCGAAGGCTTCGTTGAGGTACTCGTTTCCCTCTCACCCTCTCCCTCGCTTGACGAAAGTCTAGTTCCCTTGCGTGGCCGGCGGCGGCGCTACAGCGTCGTTTTCCTTCCTGGAGGCGCCGTCCTGGGGAATGCAGGGGAGGTGTTCGAGCTCGGTGTTCGCTCGAGTGGCCGTGGCGGCGTGTTCTCTTTGGCAGCGGCTTCTCATCGTGTTGTTCGAGTTGGTGCCTGGTTCGGTGCTCCTTGCTGCCTTGCAGCCTCTGTTCGCCAGCGGGTCGACGCCCACGAGCCTGGGCGAGAGGGGAAAGGGTTCCCCTCTGCGGCAACAGTGGTGCATTTGGCCGATGATCGACCAAACTCTGGTGGTCCTGCTCACCGCGGTGGTGTGGTTGCCCTCTCTTGCCGTTTCCTCTTCGGTGCGTCTTCGTCCAGCAGCTTCGTTCCGGTATTGCGGTCTTTCGGTGGCGGCGGTGGTGATGGAGCTTCTCTCCTCCTCTACGGCAATCTTGCTCCCTTGGTCCCTGGTGTTCTCGGGTGAACTTTCTTCGTCCCCGACGGTGCGGCGCCTTCGAACCTAGGCGAGGGACACGGGGTCCCTTCCGACGGCGAAGACGGTGGACTTTGGGCTAGGTGTGGCCTGTTGAAGACGATGATCTGCTCCCAGCCTGCTGCTCACCTGAGGGCTCGCAATGGTGGTCTGTGGCAAAGGAACATCAAGTTGTAATTTTTGTTTATCCTCTGTTTACTTGTGTTTCATTGGCCTGTAAGCTGTTTGTTCAGCATGTTGTCTCTGCCGCTAAAACTATGTGGCTTTGTTAATTCAAAGCTGGGCATTGTTGCCTTTTTTCTATAAAAAAAAATATATGTTTATTATGGTTCACTTCACTTGCTGCTTGCGTACAGGGCAATTCATTTCCCGAGCAGCAAACAAGTTATGTGAATCCATACTTCGAGACAAAAAAATCAACCTTTGACTCTTCGAGCCCGTCGGTCACCATGAACTCCAACGTGCAAATCCGCCAATTGCCTATGTGCAGCTTCGCAACTCATGATCTCTGCTCGTAGTCTGAGTCCGTGCATACCGTATTAGTTAGTACAAAAGATGGGAATGGTAGATCGAGAGATTTTGTACTTCTCTCAGATTGTCATTTTTTTTCAAGAGAGAATTCCGAGAAATTGATATGAGTTATTATTTCTATTATCGGGTAGAAGAACAACAGATTGCTGGCGCATGAGTTCATCCATGTGCACCCCTAAGTGCGTGTACCAGTCGATATAAGAATTTGTATTAATTCTTGGATTTTTTTTTTTGGATTATCATGCACGTTGTTGACATATACCCACGGAGACTTGTTGACGACGTGCACTCCAACTAGCATGTTAATTCGTTTGTGGCCGGCACACAAGCGCACATCCAAGTCAGCCAGAAGTGCTCCTCGTGGGACTTATCTGACAAGTCATGAAGGGGCCTTTCATGATCAGAATCTTCGAAGTTTTTGTTTACCGAAGCACACTATTTCCTGCCTGACGGAGACGAGCGGTGATCCGTAGACCGCACGACGGCCGCCCAGCGTGGAAATCTTGGGTCAGTACAGGTAGCCAGTCATTGACGCTATGGGACTAGTCAGAAACACCGATCCATTTCCGAAATCCCAAAACACACTTGGCTATTCCCAGTCCCGGCACACCCCGTCAATCGCATCTTCTCCAGTTCAGGCACCCCCATCTCCCCGGCGATCTCATCTTCTCCATCGGCTCAGTGTCATCAGGTGTGATCTTGTTTCTACTCTGCTACTTCATCCTCGCTAATCATAAGCCAATAACTGATTATTATTCCAGATTGCAGTCGCTGTTCTCTGTACGAGCGCTATGGGTCTGGCAATTCTCCTCTTCCTCATGATAGCAGCTGCAGCACCGCTACTCTCCACAGCGCAGAGATGGGACTATTATTACATGGGCAAACCACCGACAATTTGGATTAACAACAACGCTCTGTTCAACAATTCAGCCGTGCGCCCCATTACTGGAGAATATTATGAGTACAACGATCTAGTTCGCTATAACACAGGGTTCTTATGTACCTCCACCCCCACATGTGACAGGTACCTGTTTGCCGTCTTCATTATCAATCCATCATTTGGAGAATGGCTCGAGAGCGAACCGCAGGTGATCTGGTCTGCCAACCGGGATCGCCCTGTTAGAGAGAATGCCACCCTTGAGTTTACTACAGGTGGGAATTTAGTCCTCCGTGATGCTGATGGTAGCCAAGTCTGGACCAGTAGTAACTCTGGCCGGCCTGCAGCTGCAATGGGGATCACCGAGATTGGTAATCTGGTGTTATTTGATCATAGCAATGAAGCAGTGTGGCAGTCATTTGATCATCCTACTGATACATTGGTCCCCGGGCAGTCACTTGTGGAAGGTATGAGCCTCACGGCCAATACCTCGGCAACCAATACGATTGGGGGCCAGTTTTATATCACTGTACGCCCCGATGGGTTAAATGCTTATTATGCTGAATTCACACCACCACAACTCTACTTTTCGTACCAGACGAAAATAGGCACGATAGGAAATGATCCAACAATGGCCACGTTAATGGATGGAAGCCTTAGCTTCATTTTGGGGCCAGATATGAGCGATAATATCCCATTACCGGCAGTTCAATCCGCTCAGTACATGAGATTAGATTCAGATGGACGCCTGAGGCTGTATGAATGGTCATCGTCTCCTAAGATCTGGACAATGGTGTCTGATGTGCTGGCGTCGATGGGTATGGATGACTGTGCTTACCCAACAGCCTGCGGCGAGTACGGCTTATGCACCAAGGGGCAATGCATTTGTCCACTCCAAAAAGAATCTAGTTCCAGCTATTTCAAGCCAGTGAATGAGCAGGAGCTAAATCTTGGCTGCATACCAGTAACTCCAATCTCTTGTCATAAAATGCAACACCACCAGCTCTTTAGCCTTACCGATATTGCATATTTTCATGGCAACCAAATGGTTGTGAATGCAACAAATGAAGTTGCCTGTAAGCAAGCTTGTTTGAATAACTGCTCCTGCAGGGCCGTTGAGTTCAGAGCTGGAGAATGTGTTTTGGTGACGAACGTCTTCTCCTTGCACGCAATACAACCTGAAAATGCTGGTTACGACTCCTCTGCTTACCTCAAGGTGCAACTTAGCCCCCCGCCTAATGCAAACAGAAAGAAGGTGATGTTAGTTGCTACACTTGGAGCTATTGCTACTCTTGTATTGCTTGTCATTCTTGCACCTCTTTATCTACGAAGGAGGAGAAAGTATGAAGAGAAAGATGAATTTGATTTGGTTCAATTGCCTGGAACGCCAACGAGGTATTCTTTTAAAATGTTGAGTGAATGCACTGAAGGGTTCAGTAAGAAGCTTGGAGAAGGTGGGTTTGGATCAGTTTTTGAAGGGAAGTTAGGTGAAAACAAAGTTGCAGTGAAACGTTTGGAAGGTGCTAAACAAGGAAAGAAAGAGTTTTTGGCAGAGGTCGAGACTATTGGTACCATTGAACACAACAATCTTGTCAGGCTGATTGGCTTCTGTGCAGAGAAGTCTGAGAGGCTTCTGGTATATGAGTACATGTCGAGAGGGTCACTTGATAGGTGGATCTATTACTGCCATAACAATGCCCCTCTTGATTGGTGTACCCGGTGTAGGATCATTCTTGATGTCGCAAAAGGCTTATGCTATCTTCACGAGGACTGTAGCCGGAAAATTGCTCATTTGGATATCAAACCACAGAATATCCTCTTGGATGACAACTTCAATGCCAAAGTGGCTGATTTCGGACTATGCAAACTAATAGATAGGGATCAAAGCAAGGTAATGACTATGATGAGAGGAACACCTGGGTATTTGGCACCTGAATGGTTGACATCGCGGATCACTGAAAAAGTTGATGTCTACAGCTTTGGAGTTGTCATCATGGAAATAATAAGTGGAAGAAGAAATATTGACAACTCTCAGCCAGAGGAGAATGTTCAGCTCATAAATCTATTACGAGAAAAAGCTCAAAACAATGAATTAATTGACCTCATTGACAAGCATAGTGATGACATGGTCTCACACCACGAGGAAGTGGTTCAAATGATGAAGCTCGCAATATGGTGCCTGCAACATGACAGCATTCAAAGGCCTTCAATGTCAATAGTGATCAAGGTATTGCAAGGTGCAATTACCATAGAAACTTTTGATGCAAATTCACTAATGTTTGTTCAAGATAATCCGCCAACATATTCAATTCTATCTCAAGCATCCATATTATCTGGCCCAAGGTGAAATGGGTGGGCAATGAGAAGAAGAATGTCAAAGTATGGACTTTGGCTTTTGTATCCTATCATATTTGTAGTATTGAAGTATAATTCAAATTCAAAATTGTAGCTGTCAACAATGCAAACAGACACCACTATCGGATGGCACCAAAAAACCTCATTTATATGTATAGAATTTTTCAATTCCAACAAATGTTTGGAAATATCAACTAATTTGATTGAAGTTTAGTAATTATAAATACTTCTCTATGATCCGGTACCGTTTCCATTTTCATGAAGAACTGTTGGATTAGTAAATGGAAGTGTAACCTGTAAAATGAACATTATATTGCAAAACGTATCTCAAAGCAAACCAATGGTTGTGATAGGTGTCTCTGGGATGCGTGTTGATACAAATACACTAAAATAAACTTCATTAACAGAGAGCAGAATAGGCACGTTTCTTCAGAGCACAAAATATAAATTGCATTGTATTTCTATTTCCCCTTTTATGTTTCTCTCTACCTAGTAATATGCTAAATTCTGACACGATCATATTTGTCCATACTCTTTCTTTGCCATTTAATCTTCCATGGATGACATGCTGAAGTGAAGAACAACACCATTGTTTTCTTGCAGCACAATTCATAAGAATAATGGCAACTAAATACGTACAACATGAAAAGGCATTTTTTTTCTTTGCCATACGGCCGGCATTTTATTATCGAATAGTATCCAGGTTCATCAGGTTCATGGATGACATGAAAAGGCATGGTATATACTAAAGAAATCCAGAGTCCGAGTTAAGCATATGCACCTTAGTGCAGAGTAATGTTATCCCCACATCAACCTGTAACAACTATGTAATTAAAGAATAAAAGAAAGGGATATAACTAATAATAATAGAATAATAAATTTGCAGTAACCACAGAAACAATTGGCTTCATTTTTGGAAAGCCGTGTTAATGCCCGTCACAATTACAAATGGAGCTGGCTTGTCTGCAGCAGAGAGATGGTTTACATTGAGCAAGCACTAACTTGCATTTCACAAGGCCAGGGGAAGAACCTCATTACTCATTAGACTCTTTTTTGGAAAAAAGTAAGCCTTGTTGATTCCATACAAAAGTATCAAGTTGAAACACCCACAAAAGAGTTGATTGCTATAAGGTATTCCTGGTAGCTTGTATCGATTGCAGTATCTAGGTGCATGGATAGGACTCGCTAGCTGCGGATCAGTTTGTGTCAGATTCAAGCACATTACTTGATGAATTCTTGGATGGCTGGGTTCTAACTGTACATGATTTTTCAGCAGATGATGAGGTGCAAACTTGACATCTAAGTTGAGAAGCGGAATAATTTGGACACTTCACTGAAACTGTAGATGACTGAAAAAAAACGGCTATGACCCGTTCACAATGCACAAACCATATGAAGCTCTCTGAATTACGACACTTGTTAACTGAAATCTCGAACATATACAAGGATAAACGCTCAAATGTGCATATGAAAAACAGGGATTGTCATGTTAGACATGTATCATACGCGTATACCGCATGGTGTAGTACACCACTGGTATACCGTATAACCCTGTAAACCGCCACGCCAGGGGCTTTTCCTGTGCTATATAACACGTACCCGAGCCTCCCAACGGAGGCATCGTTTCCGCCTAAACCCTAGATCTCCAATATGGTATCAGAGCCCCTCTTCTCCATGACCTAGCCGCCGTACAAGATCTAAACACCAAAACCTCGACCGCCGCCGCAGCCCTTCTGCCGCCGCCGTCCCAAGCCAACGTCACGACCAAAAACTACAACCAAAACTACGATCTACAATCTACAACCATGCCAAAAAAAACCACGATCCACGACCTACAACCAAAGAATCACGACCTCCCCGTTCTTCAATGGGGTCTACATCAACAACCATGGTCGCCCTCGCCTCCGCGCTGAGCTCGCCGCCCTCTCAGAAGCTTACCCGAGGCAATTTCCTCTTCTGGAGGACCCTCGTGTTTCCTGCCCTCCGCAGTGCCCAGGCCACCGGGCTGCTCGATGGCAGTGACGCTGCACCGCCGAAACTAGTGGAGTCTGAAGATGACAAGGGCAAGAAGATCTCCGTCGCCAACCCTGCCTATGCCGCATGGGTCACTCGAGATGCAGCAGCCATGACCTACCTCCTGAACTCCTTCTCGCCCGAGATCTTGGTGCACGTCGTTGGGCTTGAAACCACTGCTGAGGTATGGGGTGTTATAACAAAATTGTTTTCCTCTCACTCCCGATCCAGGATCAACAGCCTCCGAGGATCTCTCAATAGCACCAAGAAGAATGATCTGACTGCAGCAGCGTACTTCGCTGAGATGAAAGGGTTCGCGTCGGAGCTAGCCGAGCCGCCGCGGGCAAGCCTGTTGAAGATGACGAGCTCGTGGGGTACCTCCTCAATGGGCTGGATGGATCTTATGATTCCATCGTTGCCTCTGTCAATGGCAACCCAAACTCTACGGTCGATGATCTCTTCGGCCAAGTCTGCGCCCACGACACTCGCCAGGCCATGCTGGCCGAATCCGGCCAGGGCGCTGGCTCCTTCACCTCCTCTGCCCACATCGCCCGGCGCAGCAACAACGACGCCCACGACAACTACCGTGACATGCGCCTCTCTGGAGGCGGTGATCACGGACGCCAGGATGGCCGCCAGGATGCGCGCGGCGACGACCGCTACCGTGACGATGGTGGTCACGGCAGACGTCGCGATGATGGCGCTCGACGCGATGGAGGTCGTCACGATGATGGAGTCCGTCATGATGGCCGCGGCTACGGTGGTGGCAGACGTGATGGTGGTGGTGGTCGCGGCTGTCGCAATGATGGCCGTCGTGACAACCGCCGCCGTGACCGTGCACCCACACCATTTGTGGACGTAACGTGCCAGATCTGCAAGATCCACGGCCATCCAGCTGCTGACTGCTGGTGGCGTTATCAGAATGACAACTCCGACAGCGACGGTGAACACGAGGAGAAGGCCGCCCGCATGGCGTCATACGGTGTTGATACCAACTGGTACGCTGACACTGGTGCAACTCACCACATCACCGGTGCCCTCAACAAGCTCACCACCGCCGACAAATACAAAGGACGTGACCTCGTGCACACGGCCGATGGTCAAGGTATGCCCATAAGCCATACTGGTCAATCAATTTTGCAAACCCCACATGCATCTCTACGTCTAGATAATGTCCTACATGTTCCTAACGCATCCAAAAATCTTCTTTCCATACATAAACTTGCCCTTGACAATGATGTGTTTATTGAGTTTCATACTTCTTTCTTTTTGATAGGACGAGGCAACAAGGAGAATTCTGTTTAAAGGGTCGTGTCATGGTGGCCTTTACCCCCTAGTGCCATTCTCTACGGGGTCGTCCAAGCATGCTTTTCTCACAATAAAGCCGTCTTCATCCACATGGCATCGTCGTCTAGGGCATCCTTCATCGTTCATCGTACAACAAGTTCTTAGAAAACATGCTTTAGTTTATTCTCCAGAAATAAATCCTTACATATGTGATTCTTGTCAGTTAGCTAAGAGCCACCAATTGCCATATCCCATGTCAACTAGTGTCTCTACAGTTCCTTTGGAACGGATATTTTCTGATGTATGGGGTCCTGCCCCAGCCTCTGTTGGCAAGCACACTTATTATGTAAACTTCATTGATGATTTTAGCAAGTTCACATGGATTTATTTGCTTAAAAAGCGTTCTGATGTTTATCAAGTTTTCCTTAATTTTCAACAACTTGTTGAACGCAAGTTTGATCGAAAAATTATTACTATACAAACTGATTGGGGAGGAGAATATGAAAAACTCAACAATTTCTTTCAAAAGGTTGGCATTACACATCACGTTTCTTGCCCTCATGCACATCAGCAAAATGGCTCAGCCGAGCGCAAACATCGCCACATTGTCGAAGTAGGGCTTGCTTTACTTGCTCATGCATCTATGACTCTTAAATTTTGGGATGAAACATTTCTTACAGCCACCTTTCTCATTAACTTGCTTCCTAGCAAAGTTCTTAAGTTTGAGTCTCCTGTTGAACGCCTCCTTCAAACCAAACCAAACTATGACTCGCTACGTATTTTTGGATGTGCATGTTGGCCTAACCTTCGTCCTTACAACAAACGCAAATTAGCTTTTCGTTCAACCCAATGTGTCTTTTTGGGCTACAGTCCACGTCATAAAGGAGTAAAATGCCTAGAACCATCCACGGGTCACATATACATTTCTCGTGATGTTGTCTTTGATGAACATGTTTTTCCTTTTGCCTCAATGCATAAAAATGCGGGTGCACTCCTTCGCCAACAAATTCTACTCCTTCCCACAAACAACACTCCATTATCACATGAGGGGGATGCAAATATTGATGACCATATGCCTTTACCTGTTGTTCCTGTCACTAATCATGGCCAGGACACTGATGATCAAGCAAAAGAAAATTCGGTGCAAAATGATGAAGAAATGAGTGAAAACATCACACAAAATGATGCTGAAATGAACTCAGAAGAGGACGAAAACAGTGCTGATCCCGAGGATGATTCAGGTGCTGCCATCTTGGATCATGCGCACACGCATCCCGATGCTGATCCCGACGCAGCGTCGGATTCTCCTCCTGTGTCGCCGCACCAATCGCCTGACGCCACGCCACCCGACAGTCCTCAGCGCAATGACGGCGACGACCGGTCCCGTGCTGCCTCCCCCGTGCAGATGCTGATGACGCTGGCGGGACCCCCTAGCGGTCCCGTGCTGTCTCCCCTCGTGCGGAAGCTGCTCCGCACCACTCCCACGCTGCCACGTCGCCATCCGGACGACGGTTCGACGCTGAAGACTCCAGCGGCAGATCCGAGGCTGATCCTGCCCCCAGCGCAGGATCTTCTGCGCCACCTCTCCGTGCAGAACCTCCTGCAGCTTCTGGTGTGCGCACACGGTTACAAAAAGGCATCCAAAATCATAAAAAGTTTACGGATGGCACGGTCAGGTATGATAAACATGGCAATAAAATTTAATACCAAGATGGTACTATCAAGTTTGGTATGCTTGCCTCTACAGGAGAACCTCGCAATCTTTCTGAGGCTTTAGATGACTCCAACTGGCGCAAAGAAATGGAGGAAGAGTATGGTGCTTTGCTTCAGAATAAAACTTGGCACCTTGTTCCCTCCAATAACAACAAGAACAAGAACATCATTGATTGTAAGTGGGTCTATCGTATCAAAAAAAATGCAGATGGTACTATTGCTAGGTATAAAACACGTCTTGTTGCAAAAGGTTTCAAGCAAAGGTATGGCATAGATTATGAGGACACGTTCAGTCCTGTTGTTAAAGCTGCAACCATTAGACTTGTCTTGACAGTTGCAGTATCTCGAGGATGGAGCTTACGGCAGCTAGATGTAAAGAACGCGTTCTTACATGGTGTTCTGGAAGAAGAGGTTTAAATGAGACAACCTCCAGGTTTTTAGAACCCTGATGCTCCTCATCATATTTGCAAACTTGACAAAGCACTCTATGGATTGAAACAGGCTCCACAGGCTTGGTATTCTCGCCTCAGTTCCAAATTACATGATCTTGGTTTTATTCCATCAAAGGCTGACACCTCTTTGTTCTTATATCACAAATCCAATATCACTATGTTTGTCTTGGTTTATGTTGATGACATTATAGTTGCAAGTTCTTCAGATGAGGCAATTCCTGCCTTGCTTGAGATCTCAATGTACACTTTGCTATCAAGGACTTAGGTGATCTCCATTATTTCTTGGGCATTGAGGTGAAGAAAACACAAGATGGATTACTCTTGACACAAGAAAAGTATGCCAAAGATCTGCTAACCCGTGTTGGTCTCAAAAACTGTAAGCCGGCCCCCACGCCACTTTCCTCCACTGAAACATTGACATTGCATGAAGGAACACCTCTTGGTCCTGAAGATATTACACAGTACAGAAACATAGTTGGTGCTCTCCAGTACCTCACGCTTACACGTCCAGACTTATCCTTTTCTGTTAACAAAGTTTGCTAATACCTTCATGCTCCAACTACAGTACATTGGACAGCCGCAAAAAGGATATTGAGATATGTTCAGCACACACTGCATATTGGCATTACTTTTCTTCGCTCACCATCTAGATTGTTGAGTGCTTTTTCAGATGCCGATTGGGCTGGTTGTCCTGATGATAGAAGATCTACTGGAGGGTTTGCTATTTTCTTTGGACCAAATCTGATTTCTTGGAATGCTCGCAAACAAGCAACGGTATCACGCTCTAGTACTGAAGCTGAATATAAATCTCTTGCTAATGCCACTGCAGAATTGATATGGGTTGAAGCTCTCCTTCAAGAACTTGGTGTAAAACTGACAGAAAAACCATGTCTTTGGTGTGACAACTTAGGTGCAACTTATTTGTCAACAAATCCTGTATTTCATGCACGCACTAAGCATGTAGAAATAGATTTCCATTTTGTGCGAGAAAGAGTAGCAAATAAAAGTCTAGAAATTAGGTTTATTTCTAGCAAATATCAAGTGGCTGATGGCTTCACAAAAACACTTCCTGTTCGAAGTTTAGAGGAGTTTAAACGTAATCTAAACATGTGTACAAGTTTAGATTAAGGGAGAGTGTTAGACATGTATCATACGCATATACCGCATGGTGTAGTACACCACTGGTATACCGTATAACCCTGTAAACCGCCACGCCGGGGGCTTTTCCTGTGCTATATAACACATACCCGAGCCTCCCAACGGAGGCATCGTTTCCGCCTAAACCCTAGATCTCCAATATGTCACTCCCCTGATCTGAACCATTATGTATATTAGATGAAATCAAGCAATTGATTTCCTTGCGTGATTAATCAGCTCAATACTAATACATCGATGAACGGAAGTAACCAAAATTCACTGGACCTTCATACTGCATGCCGCAGCGATGCGGAAGCGAGTTGAAATATTCAGAAAACAGCAGGCTGGATTCGTAGGTACCATTTACGCGGACTCTGGATTGGCACGGCAGGATCTCCGGACGGAGCCACCGGCGTACGCGACGGCCCAGCAAGCAGAGGACAGGGAGGCAGCCACAGCCGAGCAGTCGGCCGTGGTCGACGGCGGCTGGACTTGACACCACCTGGTAGTCCTCCATTTCCCCGTTCTGTTGCCCTTCTACCGGCGAGGGAGGGCTATAGCAGTCTACTGGGAACGCGGCGGCAGCGGCCAGCACTACGGCCCTTGACGATGGCTGGATTTGCAATGGAAGACCGAAGGGGACGAGGGCAGTGGGCAGACGCGAGCAAGAACGACGGGGAATTGGGCCGATTGAGATTTGAGTTCGGACACAATATTTTGTCTCCTAGGTAGCTTGTTTAATAAATCGAATTTTTTTAATCATAAAATTCTGAACAAAATATGTGAGTACATATAGATGTCAGTATGTATGAATAAATTTTAATCGAAGTATATTATCATATTTGATTTAAACAAAAAAAAAGACAAACAATGGGAGCAAAAAACATTTCTTTTGACACATCCTTCGTCCGAGCATTGCAGGCGTCAACAGACCTCTGGGATAAGATTCGCTCAACTCCATCAATACGCTTCATGGCGAGCTCAAAGGACGTGTCATCACGAGAAGCGAGCCTCATCTAACGATATGTCATGTAGCACAGATCGCCTGCATCGCCGGCAAGTGTGATGATCTGGCAAGCATGTAACAACAATCTAGCAACCAATCAAATCAGAGGACCTTGGACCTCCCCTTCCCCGTCTACAGTAAAAAGGAAGGCGATTTGTAGATCTCTCGAGCACTCCACCTCGCCGGCGCTGATTCGACGGATCTCTCGGCTTCCGCCGGCCGCTTCGGCGGTGGGAGGCCGGGGGATCCCCGTCTCGCGTTGTGTACATAGTGTAGGAGTACTTAACTTTCCGGCTGTCGGCGTCTGGGAGGCGGAGGCGCGGCGGTCGGTGTTTGCTGGTGGTGGATCTCCTCTCTGGCGGTGGCGTTCCTGGGAGCTCCGCCGTCGGTCTACCGCCATCGTCGCGCTCGCATCTCTGCGGAGGTGATGTGGGCGACTTCCCCTTGCTGGTTTCCGTGGACGGCGGAGCCGGCACTTGAAGATCTGGCGCAAGAAGATGGCGCAGTTCGGAGCGACGACGACGACGATCTCTGGTGTAGGTCCTTTGCGACCGGTGCTCGGCGACTTCCCGTTCGCCTGGGGACTGCTTCTGATCCAAGGTTTCGTGGGAAGCAGCAGCGGCTACGGCGCGTCACCGACAGCTCCGTTGTGTCGCCGGCGTGGTCAACGTACAGAAGGGTTGTTCTGTATTTTTGTTTTCTTCAGGGACCTTTCTGTAATGTTTCTGAATTAGTGCCATTTCTTGGCCCTCGCTAAAAAAAACAACAATCTAGCAACCACAACAAACAAGTTATCTTTTAATCTAATAGCTAAGTAGTAGTGCATAATCTCCACCGAAAAAAAAGTAGTGCATAATTTGAAAGTAGGCGATAATATGAAAAAAAAGTAATCGAAACATACTGACAAGGGATTTAGTTTCGGCGTTCTCGTAGCGAGAAAACCAACAGTGAACACAAATCATCAGTTCTGATAACGGTTCGGGAGATAAACCTTTCAAAAATTTGAAACCAATAGTCATTAATGATGTCATGACTACTTATTGCTATGTGTGGCGCTGCCAGAAGGCTCAGCCTAGCAAACAAATATTGGACGTGTGTAATTTCCTCCATATTTGTCCATGCACTAGTGCTATTGATCGGACTTATCATCTTTATGAAACATGAATGCCTATTGTTACCCATTGTGGGTTTATATCCGATTTACACAAGTGTGGTTTCCACTTTCTAGGATCACGTGCACAGTGTCATCATACCTGGACAAATTACTATTCTTGTTGATACCATATTTTGTGAAAGATTTTTCATTGGAGGAGGTTGTGTTCTCACCGCAGTTCATCGTTGGTCGCCTAACACATCTGAATAGGGCCTAGGCTCGGCGTGTTTGACTGTTGCCCATCGCTTAACATTTGAGAATTATTTTCAGTGGAAAGTAGCAATGACCGCATACCGGTAAGCAACAAGACTAGCATACCAACTGCCTTGCTGCACCAATTTGACTGCCCTATTGGATCCTTTCCAACGGTGTACTTGGGGATGCCTCTTGTCACTGGTAGGCTGCGCCGGAGCGACATGCAACCGCCTCTAGACAAACTCATCAGGAAGGTGTCGACCTAGAAGCTGCCAACTTCTGCTGGTGGTAGACTAACGCTTGTTACTTCAGTGTTATGTGCTATGCCAACTTTTCAGCTCATCGCAATTCAAGCCCCTAAATGGTTCTTCCGCAAAGCCAATAAGATAATCAGGGCCTTCCTTTGGGCCATTAAGGACCATACCTCAGGAGGCAAATGCCTGGTCAACTGGGACTTAGTGTGTTCTCCTACTGAATATGGGGGCCTCGGAGTGCTAAACTTACAACTTCATAGTAACGCCCTCAAAATAAGATGGCTGTGGCAGAGCTGGATGAGCACAGAAAAGCCATGGCTAGGGCTGCCTCTACCTGTTGATTCTGTGGTTCAACAGTTGTTCTTCGCTTCGGTTGAGTTCCACATTGGAAGTGGTGAGCTCACACCTTTCTGGCATACGCCTTGGCTGCTCCCAAAACCTTTCAAAGATATTTGGCCTGAGCTCTTCAAGCACTGCACCAAGCGAAGCCTATCTATCAAGGACGCTTTAGCTGATAATAAATGGATCCGTCACCTAAAGCGGCAGATGTCTCCTCTTGCCATCATTCAATTCACAGAACTGTGGGAAGCCATACAACCTGTTGTCTTGCATGAACAAGTCCCTGACACTATAAGGTGGCGTTGGACGCCCAATGGTGAGTTCTCTGTGCAGTCGGCCTATCTGATTCAGTTTGAAGGCCGCACGCGAACCTGGTTGCCCTCAACGGTGTGGAACTCCGCTGCTCCTCTAAAGTGCAAGTTCTTCGGTTGGTTAGCGTCTTTGAACCGATGTCTCACAGCTGACAATATGGCTAAGCGAGGCTGGATGTGTGACCCAATCTGCAGACTGTGCCGTTTGTCCAATGAGTCGGGCCTGCACCTCTTCCTGCTTTGCCCGTTCTCCCGACAAGTTTGGGACCTAGTGCAAGCCAAGCTTCAGATAACCCTGAACCCCAAGACCGATGACGCTACAGAGCTGAGTCGTTGGTGGTTCGATCAGGTCGCCGGGAAGCCGAAGAACACTGCTCGCTCGCTTAACGCAGTGCTGAACCTGGTTTGCTGGTCCATTTGGAAGGAGCGGAACAGCCGAACTTTCAGTAATCTCTCTGCAACGCCGTTTGAAGTTTTCAGTAAGCTGGTAGATGAGGCTGCTGTTTGGCATCATGCCGGTCGATCTGGGCTTGGTGTTCTGGCGCATAGACCCCGTGAACCTGATTAGTTGTTCACTTCTCTTTCACTAGCTTTGCTAGCTGTAAATAAGTCCTTGTAAACCTTTATACTTTGTTCGCCTTCTTCTAATCAAAAAGAATGCAGCGCTGTCTGCTTTCGTCAAAAAAAAATAGATGGCAGGGAGGCAGAGGTCCGGGGAAGATGGTATTAGGCTAGTTTTGTTACTAGTACCAAAAAAACAGGCCCTTGTTAAATTTTTTTTTAAAGAAGAAACTGTGAGGCATCAGGGAAGTCTGAGACTCGAACCCTAGTGGGCTGGACGCGCACCCGCTGGCACTACCAATTGGTCGATGCACAGTTCTCTTGTCACTGGTACCAATCTTGATGTGGTATCATGACGCAAATTCGTTGCAGCTCCCGAGCACCAGCTCCCGTTGTTTGAAAATTTTGAAAATCGTACTTTCTTGCTTCAAAAATTTCTGAATTTTTCTACACAATTACATATACATATTCCGCAAGTACGCCAAAAATTTCGTAAAGAAATTCATTATATTTTGGGCTAGGTAAAAAAGAGAAATTCCTGACAGATTCAACACACTTTTTTCACTTTTTACTGACCAGAATTTCGTTATTTTTATACAGCTCAGAATACGACGTTTTTTGCACCGAAAATTGGCACGCACGTAGGAAACATGCATATGTATCATAGGATTTTTTTCGCATTTTTTGAAACATAAATTTAAAATTTTCAAAATTTAAAAATATCAGGTGCATCGGTGCTCGGGAGCTGCAAATCTGCATCCGGTATGATGATCCATATTTACCTGTTGTTTAGCTCCAGTTTAGTATAATTGTGTATTGACCATTGAGGAGTGAGGACAATTCACCCAGGTGCAGGTAGCTAATTTATAGATTTGTCGATTACACTTTAGGCAGAATTATTAGCAATTTCTTATTTTTGTTGTGAGTTTTTGTACTACTTCACACAAGTCACCCTATAAAATGACTACGGTCGTAATACCAAAATATAGTATTATGTTAGTTAATTAGTGGAATTAGTACTATATTGGGGAAATCTGTTTTTGAGTCGTAGGTGTAGATACAACCCCTATTAAAAAATGTATTTTAAAATGTCAAAAATATTCAAACACAAATTTCGGATAGATGTATAGATTTATGTATGTACAAAAAGTTTCGAAAAAAAACATTCTATGTGTATCTAGAACTATGAGGCAAAACATCGTGTCCTACTATATTGCTCATATTCCAATCATCAATTGTGGAACCAAACCAAACACGCCCAAGTATTTCACGAGATTAGCTTCATCTCACCACAACAATCGGTGTTGATCTTACACTTTCCATCAAGCGCTGATAATCATGCAAAACGCAAAACACAGTCAAGGTGAATGTACTAGCCACTGGGTGTAACACAGCGATTGATCACGCTTCTTTCTCGTCGGTTCTTTATCTATGCATGTAAAAGACACTACTACGAGTGTAATTAACAATCATGATGTAGTGGTAATTTATAGAGCAACAATGCTACTAATTAATTAGGTACCGGTAAAGCAAAGGCAACGAGATCGACGAGGACGAGTATCATGCATCAGGTACCAATCTTGACGACGCACAACCAGTACGATCGATCGCATCAGAGATCAGACAAGATTGCATCTCACAGCAAAATCGGTGTTGATATCTCCATCTAGCATTGAGGTAATCATGCATAACACTGAATTTCCATACCCTGTTACTGAAGCTTAACCCTAATCATGCATAACACTGAATTTCCATACCCTGTTACTGAAGCTTAACCCACACAAGCTAATTTTCCCTGAAAACGTACTAACCACATACTTTAATACAGCAAATAATTACCGCCTCTTTCTCTCAATTCTAGCAATATCTATGCAAGCAATTAAACATCACGGTGCAACAAAAACTACTCGTAACCAGAGCAACAGCGCAGTAATGGTGAAGAGCAGAGCGAAGCCACCGCGGATCGGCGAGCATCATGCATCAGGTGGGGGTCAGCACGTGGCTGTAGCGGCCGTTGGCGCGGCGCGCGTCGAAGAAGGCGAAGGCGAGGGCGACATCCAAGGCGGCCACCGAGAAGACCGTCGCGGCGATGATCCCGACGCGGACCTTGCTCCAGAAGGCCGCGCGGCGGATGCGGAGCGCTGTGGCAGTTGGGTTGTCGCTGAGCTCGGCGGAGGCGGTCTCAGCGAGCGCGGCGAGGACGCGCTTGGAGCGAGGGGTGAGGCCGCGGGCGCCGTGCAGCTCGGCGAGGACCAGCTCCATCTCCGTGAGGACGGGGCCCTGATCGGCGTCGGCGTCGGCAGGGGTGTCGGCGACCTGCATTGAGAAAACAAAATAGAACCGACGTTTTAGAGGAACCGATCGTCGCCTCGTGGCTATAAGACGGCCAGGAATTTGAATTCCAGACTCAAGCGGCACTCAGATTCGGAATTCCATTCGGGAGGCTGCATGCACGAGTTCGAACTGAACAGCAAAACCAACTCGATCATGGGCACCCAAATTCTCATCGGAAAATTTTAGTCAGTGAGCACAGAAAATGTTTGATCCGTGTCACCAACACCACCGCGCACGCAGTACGACCATCCAAATCCAACATTCCAAGCAGGCAATTAACTGGAATTCGAAGAGCAGCACAGATCGGAATCGACCGGGAAGCCTCGCTCACCTGGGTCACGGTGGAGTCGGCGGAGGCGGAGAGGACGGTGGTCGAGGAGGCGTCGTCGGGGTCGGGGAGCTCGAGCAGCGGGGCGAGGCCATCGGCGACGATCTCCGGCTGCAGCGCGGCGGTGGGGAGGACGGACTCGTCGTCTTCATCGTCGTAGGCCAGGCGCTTGCCGACCTCCTGTCGAGCACGAAGAGGGCGGACAAGGTCATCGATTAAGGGGAGGCGCCGCGCACGTACGGTCGGTCGGTTCGGCGGCGGTTACCTTGGCGATGGAAGCGACGTCGCGGGCGGCGGACGCGGGGAGGTCCGTGGCCGAAGCGGAGGACGAGGAGCCCACGGAGCTGCGGTTTGCAGAGGCGGCGGCGGCCTTGGCGGCGGAGGAGGAGGAGAGGTCGGCGCGGGGGATGGAGGTCGGGGTGGGGAGATTAGGGTCCGACGACGTGGGCGCCGGGGACGTCCGAGCGGCGGCGGCAGCGCGGGCGGAGGAGGCGGCGCGAGGCTTGGCCATGGTGGGTGGCTCGGAATGGTGGTGGGTTCTAGAACCTACCTGGGGTTTGGACTGGCTTCGACTCGAGTCGGATCCGATCGCATTTATGGAGGAAGAAAGCCGCAGGGAAACGGGTGAGACCAGGGGCCACCTGTCAGTCGTGGTGGGTTAGGCCTTGTTTACCATGCTTTACGGAAAATACCGAGTAGTCTTTTTTTTTTTGCGGGGTAAAGAACTTTATTAATAATTAAGTAACAGCTCCACACGTTTTACAGAAACCAATGTGTTCCATGTGCCTTTCTTTGAGCTTCTGTCGACATGGGATGAAATCATGGATTACTCTCCACCAAAATGTACAGACTTTCGGTGGAACCTTCATCTTCCATAGCCTTGTTTACCAGTGTATTTGAAATGTATTTTAGGCGATTGGAGATAATTATCCCGGATCTCGAAAAAGCCCCAATAGTCCATTTATTAATCGGTTTTGGAAGGGATAATCTCTAGATATCTCCACTAGCCACTTCATTTTTATCTACATTAAAAACTATACACCATGCAAGGGTATTGTGGCGGAAAATTATTTGTGTGGATTTGTGGGGATTGGGTGAAACTGTGAAAGAAAAAAATCACCAAATCCCCTCCCATCATTCTTTTGGGATGAAAATTCACCACTAGTAAACAAGACCTTACTAAGCTGGCATTGGAAAGGATAATTACAAGATACTGTCTCATTTTAGTCTAAATAGTAAGCTCATCCTCATACTACTGTATTTGAGTGGAAATATATTTGTGGCGGGATTGGGTGAAGGGAAATACCACCCCAAAAGGAGATACACCCTAGGCTCACCTGTCAGACGTGGTGGCTTAAGCTAGCAGGTTTTGAGCTTGGGCCGAACAGGCAGGGGATGTATTATGTTGGGAAACGCGGGCCTGACTTTTCGGCCATATCACAAAGAAATAGCTAATCATATTTTCTACTCGAAAAAAATCAGATTTTCCACTTAAAAGGCTAATCAGACGGCCAGCAATGTCCAACATCAAAACTTCAAACATGTAGCAGCAGCAGCAGCAGCACTATCACACCAGCATTTGTTTTTGTGTTATGGAGATGGTCAAACATGTTGACAATATGATCCTACTATTCCAGGAAAAAACACAGCTAATTTAACCGGTTACATCAAGCAACAGTCATCTTGAAAAATCCCTCAAAGATTTGCAGATAGCACTAAAAGCTAGGTGAACAAAAAAGAAACAATTCCCAGGTCCACCGACCCGTGCATTCTGTCTTCAAGAGGTCTCCGCCATCACCTCTCCGAGCTGGCTGTCACCCTCTGCATGATCATCGATTCGGCCGCCTGGATGGCTTCGGATGACCCGGTGATCGTCACTTTCCTGCACCAGCAAAAAAGGATTGCAATGTGTTATGCATGACTTAGTGGGGTTTCGTGGGGAATATCTTGTAATTATCCATGAGCCAAGAGGTGATCGCAAAGCAAGAGGTGTATTTTAGGTATCACAGTGCAACTGTGAAGATTTACCTGTCAGATGTTCCAGCTATGAAGTCACCCCTATCTGATATCTTGATCCTGGCACCACTAGCCTGCATTTCAACAAATTGCACGAGTTAATTTCCCCGAAAAACTCACGCCACAAAAGGCGACGGGTTTCTGCAGATTTGTCCTAAATAATAGAAGTACGTATAAAAAGATGGCAGTCGTCATATGATCATTTTTTTCTACACAAGTTACCTATTATGGGCAAACTATGTGACCGAATGAGTTCTGTCAAGGCAACCACAGCCAGTAACGACTTATAATAGATGGTTGATACTTGACACATCCTAACAAGGTTGAGTCACTTAGGCTAATATACTGCAGAAGCCTTGTCCCTCTATACAAAGCGTGTTCATATATGTATTGTGCACAAGGCTTTTCGTAACTTAGCATTTGCTGTAAAAAAACACTATTGCAGTCGATATAACATCAAATTAACGCAGTGCAAGAAAATACCTGAATGATCTCTGTTATGTTCTTCCCTGCACGTCCTACAACTGCACCAATGTGTTCATCAGCAACACCAATGGTGTGCGATTCTTGGGCCTCATTATTAGCAGGTGATCTAACAGGTGTTCCAGGCTGCATAAGTTGTAACAGAAAACCATGGTTAGAATTATATGAACACACATCAGGTTTACACTTCCACTAAATAAGATATCACGTGAAAACATTAGAATGCGTTGCAAATTGGGCACACAAAATAAATTAAACATCGAAGAGTGTAATTCACACATCATCAATCAGAAGTTCTAGCATACACACATCTCTTTGTCCAGACACAAATGTTTAGTGTGATACACATATAACGTTTCCTTTCAATGCACTACCTAAGATTTCAATGCACTACCTAAGATCAATAACGTCCACACACAAAAATATAAGAAATAACATAGTAAATTCATAAGATCGCTCCAACACAAATTCTCACCATTATGTCTAATAGTGTGACGTACTTATTTATTTTCCAAGCACTACCTAATATCAATTGCGCCCACAAAAGTTATCAGGACATCAGCATATATTCATGAGATCCAAATTTTCCTTCTAGTAATTTCAGAGGCTTGGACAGGAAAAAATTGTAATACACGCTATGAAAAACATAAAACTGTATTTCTACACAAAGCATTAGTGTAGAGTTGTACAGCTAATTATCCAGATGGTCAGCACAAGAAACCTCACTTCTGTCATACAAACAGTTTTACAAAATAATAAATTAAATGCATGTAATATATCACGTGAAAACATCAAATGGCATGAAAATTGGGCACACCCATTAAATAAAACGTCAAGGAGTGTAACTCACACTACATCAACATGAAGTTCCAACTTACACATCTCTTTCTCCAAAAACAAATGTTTAGTGTGATACACCCATACCCTTGTATTTTCAATGCACTAGATAGGAGCAATAGCGTCCACAAAAAACTAGGTATAACATCATAAGTTCATGAGATCGTTCCGACATACACATTATCTTTCTCCAGAAAACAACGTATGTCAAAAGGTGTGGTATACCGATGTATTTTCAATGCACCACATAATATCAGTAGCGTCTATAAAAAGTTATCAGGACATCAGCAGATATCCAAATTTTGCCTTCTTGCAATTTCAGAGACTTGGACAGGCAAAATAGTCTATGCACTCACTTAGTTACTTCTGTAGTACTCCCTCCGTTACAAAATATAAGATATAAGATGTTTTAGCTTTTTGCAAATTCACATGTATCTAGACACATTGTAGTGTGTATGTTCACCCATTTCAGTTCGTATCTAGACCAGACTTGAAATACCTAAAACATCTTATATTTAGAAACGAGGGAGTACATGACTATGCAAGTGAAGAAGAAAAGAAAACATATGGTAGATCATTATCATCACAGATGGACTAGATGTTGAAATAAAAAGGTGTAAAAATTGCAGGACCACAAAAGTTATGCACAAGCAAACACCAACCTTGTTATTTTGGTACCTTCCACCACCACCATAACCATTAGGTCCATAGTTGACAGCATTATTATATGGCACTTGTGGAATCATATACCCAACAGGAACAGGGGCAGGGTAACTTTGGAAACCAAGGCCTGAATATTTTGAAGTAAAGGAAATGAGTAAGAGAAAAATGGTGATGCCATATCTACAAAGGGATGACAAACAGTATGTCTAGCTGCACATGTCACTATATCCCAGCATATGAATTCCTCAAAGACTGGTGCAAAAAAGGTATGATAAGCAAGAATGCAGCAATGTGGTATGAACGGATATTATAAATTTACCTGCATATGGAAATGGGGAACTCAAATTAGGTGGGTAGTGAACATCCTCAGATAACTTGTTTAATACCAAATATATCGCTCGCAACTGAGTGTTTAAGGGTCCTGTGATAGTAACAAGCCTATCATGCAAACCAACAAAGTTGTTGTCCTGTGGCGATATCTTAATTCCAGCATGTGAATCTTCAATGAATGACCTGAAGAGAGATAACACCAACTCTCAACACTCCAAGGGAGAGAAACTAAAATAAATAAATACAATAACAACAACAAAACATGTGATAAAATTCCAATCCGACCAAGCAGATGATATCAAGGGGACTATATAGTTCATACTACCGTCTGTCAGTTCAGATCTACTTCATCGGTTTACTGAATCCTCAAATAACACGAGCTTTGAAAATTAAGTATCACGGTGGGGGTAAGACTTAATGGTAGTATCAGAGATTAGAACAGGTTTATTGATTAGGCATACTTGATTGTTGCTCCTCCTTTACCAATAATTCCACCACAAGAGCTGTTAGGAACTACAAGTCTGAACTTAGGCCTAGCTTCAGCTTCATTGGATTCTTCCCCCTGGAAAATTGCAGGAGAATATCAATCATATCAAACAATGACAGCATGATCCCACAGACATGACCATTTGCAAAACAAACTGATTTTACCTCTGCCAAGAGTTTCTCGAGAACCAACTCCATTGCCTTAATTACTTCGTCAAACAGCCCAGAGACCATGATGATTCTGTCATTTGTACCAGGGAAAAACTCATGGCTGCGTGATAACTGGATACGAGCACCAGACTGAGACTGGAAGTCATTGATAGTTGAGCCACCCTTTCCAATAATGCATCCTGCTGCTGTGTTAGACACCAGGAACCTCAAGTGTGTTGGCTTCTCCTTGTCATCTGAGGAGAAAGATCAATTTAAATTCAGAATTACTACAACAGAAAAGGTGAATAGCAATAATAATGCCATTACCATCTTAGTCATAATGTTTGCCATTACAATTTTAGTCATAATGTTTGTCAAGTCAGAACTATGGCAGTACACTTATTGAAGTTAAGGGGCAGAAGCAACCTACGATACACAATAAATAAAATAGCTAGTTGAGGTTACTGATACGGTTTCACTGAACACACAAAGACCCGGCATTTCATCAGTATAGTTCCAGTACAAAAAACGTATCTAACAGTGTGCACCTAAACCTTTTCACCGTGCCGACAACCTGGGGCAAATTTAACTACGAAACGGAAAGAGCAACTTAATACGCCCAGCTACTTGCAGCTCCGAGCCAATCTATCAACACACGGACAGAACACCCAGCGGTCACTACCCAAAGCAACAATAACCATGCCAAACCGCTAATCTTACCCACACAAAAACCCTACATGGCACCATCACCGCAACGCCTCATGAGGCACATGCATTAATTCCGAACCAGAGGAGCACATTAACTAAACCACAACCGATTCATCAGTCTAACAAACGTCCCCGTGCGCGCGCGCCGAGGCCAACCAGGCGGAGCACGTGGAGTGCGTAAGGGCAAAGCATGATCTTAGAGGTCCTCTTCCTTCACGCTTGCCAAGACCCGGAAACCGAACCTAGCGGCCCAAATCCGCCGTGTACCGATGACCGGTTGGCCACGTCATACTGCCAGACAGATCTCGGCCGCCGCAGCGGGGCGTTGAGGGCCGGATCTCGCGGATCCGCGGCGAACGAACTCGCGGTCGCCACGTTCGGACGCGCTAGAGAGAGAGAAAGAGAGAGAAGGATGCGTGGGTGATAGATACCTTCGTGCTCGGCCTCGGGCTCGTCGTCGGGGCGGTCCTGCGGGGGCGGCGGGGGCGTGGCGGGGCGGGGGGCGCGCTTGGGGGCGGACTCCGGCGAGGAGGCGTAGGGGGAGCCCGGGGCTTCCATCTGCCGGCGGCGGGGGGTGGGCGGTGGTGGAGGTGGAGGCGGAGGGGACAGGGGAGGGAGCAGAGACGGTGGTGGAGTAGATCGCTGTGGGCCTACGCCATGAAACGGAGGATTGAGCCGAGGGTTTGGGTTTGGCTGCGCCGCGGCTGGGCTTTTATCCTCCTCCTTTTTTGCTTTCTTGGGCTGCTATCGATCGTGTTCGTATCTGCCTCTGTCTGTCCTAATCGCCCAGATACCACGATGGCACCAGCCAGATCTTTATGTATTTTATACACTAAAAAAAATCATTATGTGTTTTCTGTTGTGCTCCCATTGAAAATGGTTGACACATTTTTGTGTGTAGATACTTCCGTATTTAGATAAACTTGTGTCACCCTTTTTCGATTGGAGAGAGTACCAATCTTTTCTGGATGCTGTCAAAAAACAATCTTTTCTGGACACAAGTGTCAAATATGGCCTCTGAGCGAAACTAATCTCAGTTCTATCCTCTCTCCAAAACCTTTTACAAATATGCCCCCTAAGGTCGTCTCCAAAGAGGATGGAGCCACTCTCTGGCGCTAGCGCCGACCCCGGTTTAAGTTTTTTAATTTCTTAGGAAAATTATGAGACTTTCATCGAGAAAAGAGGATGATGTTGAAGTGAACAAGTTCGGCTCCATCTCTTTGACGCTGATCTAAGAGGTCAGATTTGAAAATAGTTTTGAGAAGAGGCCATACATGTATTTAGTTGCTCAAAAGAGCCAAATTTATCAAAAAATACGCAAAGTACCCATGCAAAGATCTAGCCAGGTACAAATTAGTTTCCTTTGAGGTAAACGGCTTACCTGCTTCCTTGCCAAGAAATCCACCTTTTTTGGTCCGCTCAAATAAAAGGATCTCATTCTTTTACGGTCTCTCGAGAACTCCTGGATTGTTTGTTTCGAAATCCATATGCAACAGATAAATTCAGGGGAAACCAAGCACGGGATCTTTTTACCACGCCTGTGTTTAAAAGTTCCTAGCGTTTGTGTGGATATAAGATAACGGTGGTTTTCCTGGATGAGAAGCTAACAAAATTTGGTTTTGCCAAGTCTCAAGAATTTTGTAAGTTTGCACTATACTGAAACTGCACTTTTGTTTTGTGCTCCGCTACTCTGAATTCATGTGAACCCAGCAGTGGTTGTTTTTTTTTGCACACAACCAACAACCTCATATATTCACCAAAACCATCCACATACACAGTACATAGATCGAAGAAAATGAAGAACAAACATACGAGGAGGAGAATCCAGTGCTGGCACCGAGCACCTCAGCTGCGCCGGCGATGAAGACGAAGAGCAGCGACCACCACCTCGCCACTGCCTGGGAACTTCTTTTCATCCCTTGAGAGACGCCACCGTGTCTCTCCGCCGCGCCGCGACGGAGTTCTTGTCGTTGAACAGCCAGGGCAGACGTCCCCCCGGCATCACGCCGCCGTTTTGCCACGGCTGCCTTCGGATCCGCCGCAGATCGGAGCTGAGGAGCTCGTCCAGCACTGGTTTCCGGCCGCCAGATCCACCGCCACCGCGGATCTGGGAGGAAACGGAGGAACTCGACCGCCACGCCGGGCGCCGAGCTCCAGCAGGTCGCACGCGCAGACGCCGGTCTCCGAGGAGCACCACCGCCGGAGGAGAGCTCGCCGACGCCAAAACCCCCACCACCAGCACCACCGCCTCCACGGCGCCGCCAGCGGGAACACCACCCTACCCTACTCTTTGTACAAGCCGGCACCGGGGATCCCCCACCCTCCCGCCGCCGAAGCGGCCGGCGGAGGGGAGGAATCCCACGGCGCGGCGGCGAGCACGCGGTGGATCGGCTCCCTCCCCGTCACTGTTCAGGAGAGAGGCGAAAGAGGCGATTTTTGGCAGCAGTGGTTGTTTATGCTGGCGAAACTTCACAAGTTACACCAGGTACGTGTCACTAATACAGCGGAGTTAGACAATAATAATATTATTATACTAGTAGCGTACTGCCATGAAACAGGCCCCACATGTCACTCATACAAGGCACGTCATTTTCCTTCATACGGAGCTGGTTTATTTTCTCCATCTATTTATGCCAGGTCCTTCTATCCAGACATCCTTCGCACCTAGAAACAAACCCTCCTTAAGATTAAACTGACCGATTCTACAGTTCCACCCAGCAAAAAAAAAATCATATTCCAGCACGAATGCAAAAGAAAATTCCAGCACGAAATGGTTTATAACCTTAGTAACAACATGTCTAGGCTGCTAACTAGGTACCTGTATCTGCATCTGATAACACAACGCGCCTGCATGAGAGGAAGATGATGCAATTAACCTCCGACGAACTGGATAAACAGCCAGCAATAGCCCTCAAGGTCGGTCAGCTTGTGCTGGGAGCTGCCTCCTTCTTCTGCTGGCGGGCCTTCTCGACCAGCGGCGTCAGCTGCTTCTTCTCAGCCAGCGCCTTGAGGAGGTTGAACAGGAACGGGATGTAGTTGTGCTTCCTCCGCACGTTCTCCGTCTTCCACTTCCTGAACTTCTCTTCTTCCATGATGATCTTCTCGCTGACGGACTCAATCGCCGACGCCACCTCCACGAGAGCACCGTTCAGGGGCTCCGTGGCAGAGGCGGTGGCCGCGGAGGCCTTGGTCATCTCCTGCAGGATCTGCTCCCTCTTCTTCTCCAGCTCCTCCAGCTCGGCGGTGTACACGTCCTTCCTGTTCTTTATGATGGCCATGAGGTTGAACCTGATCTCGCTCTGCGAGTAGCGCTCGATCCTCTCCTGTATGACAGGCTGCACCATCTGAAGCCAACCAAGGTCATCAGGCCCGCCAGAGTACTCCCCAAGGCTGACCGGCCCTTCCTTCAACCCATCCAGCTCATAGAGGACGCCCTCAAAGGGTATGTAGCTTATGAAATGGTAGACATCATCATCCTTAGTGGCAACCTTTTGCTCATCAGAAACAAATGGCTCCGGCCTTGCGAAACTGTTGTGGGCAGCCCGGATGGAGTCGCTGTTGTTGATAGCCAGTCCCTTCATGTCAGGCGCGAAAGCTCCTGTGAATTCCTTCAAGTTCGATAGTTCTGGACCTATGTCAATCTCTGGGCGGTTCATGAGAATTGAGAGGATAGCTTGAGTGGCACATGCATTCGTGATGACCTGAAAATGATAATTAGACCAGCTGTTTTAATGCAAGTGCTGAACAGAGGCAGCTTAAGGGACAAAATGGAATTAACCTGGCGAGCAAAGAAAAGGTTTGGGTTTGGGTCGTTCACAACAGGCCGTTCATCGTTTCCTCCAGGCATCCACTTGAAGAGAAAAATTAACCCATATACTGGCCTATGAGAAGTAAAGAACAATAATTCATTAAGGCCTTCCAGAGGTGATACTAGAATGACACTAACAAAGTAACAATGAAGATCCTCACCGAAGTTGACTAAGAGAGTCCACATCGAGAGAGTAAAGCTCCTCCACCTGTTTAAAGATAGGTTAACATAAGAGACGACTAACAGCAGCATCCAAAAAATGAAGCAGCATATAGGAGCCTTTTTTTTCCTTGATAAATAGAAAACCTCAGATACAAGGACATCAATCAGAGCCCCTGATTCTACATACATTACGCCGGGTCACGTCGGGCCGTCCGGGCCGGGCTGCCCATGCCCAGATATACATTACGGTAATAAAAAGTATAACCATAATCAAAATGAAACCATAACCTCGTATCAACATTATTCTCTTAGCAACAGCCATATCATAAGATGAATGCATGCAAATAGATTAGCAGTTGAGGAAAAATGCTTCAGTATAGACGCATTCGTTTTACATTGATTGAACAGTGGCATACAAGCATACATTAAAACAATGACTGCCAGGATTATGATGTCTTCTCATTATATCCAAAGCCTTTTAATGGCCCACACTATTTCCTTCAGAAAGTTCGCTTATCCTAGAAAAGGATTGTTCTTTAAACCCAACTGCATGATATAGCCGTATGAGTTCACAACAAGCCTAAAACTCTTATCATACAGTCATCATATGGCAGAGCTGTAGAGGAATTTCCTCATTGCTGGATAAACAAGGGTATCATTAAGTTCTTTACAGCAGGAGACAAGCCTACTCAGAATACTCGTAAAGTGCACAGCTCACCAAACAATTCCATCTAAAGCATTCTACATAATTGCATGACAATATATCAAAGATATCTGGCAGAGAATTTATATCTAAATTACGCTCAGACAAGGAAAACAATGAGCCCCTGGAAGCTAACCTGTACACCTTTTACTTGCATTTCCTGAATCAACTCGGTGAAAACACCTGCGTAAGGTATAGGCTCAAGTCAGACATATGCGATGTTTTGAGATAGTGGCGACAATATTGCATTAAGTATAGAATGCATTCAACTGTTTAGTTTGAGTACAGAAAAAGGCACTAGTATAACAACGTAAAGAAAGAGCTCCCTATGGTTGATTGATGAAGGATGACAACTTAAGCACTGCTATAACCACTGGTTCACTCAAACTAGTAGCAGGGTGGATGTTTTATCTACACTTCCGTACTTGGTATTTCCCCACAGAAATAAAATTCAGTGTGCAGGCGCAGGTCAAACATATAAACATGCAACGTTTTAAAACAGCAAGAAGAAGATTGCACTAAGAAGCACATATAGTATGTATCCGACTGTTAGTTTAAGCAAAGAACAGGGACCGTAAGTAGTATAATGAAGTACAGAGCTATGATTGATCTATAAAGGATGACAACTTAAGCATTGCTATAACCAGTGGTTTACTCAAACTAGCAGCAGGGAGGCCCTTCAGTACGTGAGTATTCCCCACGAGAAACACAATTTGGTGGACAGCGCAACCCATTCGAGGCTTTATTCATGACTAGTTACTTATGTACAATGAGGTAAGGAATCAAAGATCCCTAGTGAAATCATATACAGGGGCAAGTTATGAGCTTGTGATTAAGATTAAGGAGGAGCATGCCTTCAAGTCAATGTGAAGCGAACAAATAGCATCAAGCCATCAAACCCCTAAATGTACTAGCCCACTATCATTGATCCTCACAATCAGAGTAGATACTAAAAGTGCATGGCCTGGGTGGCTCGACTTATCAGAACCGAGAACAAGCAATCCAACTAAGTAAACCGAACATTGATGGGATAATTGAGGTAAATCAAGCCAGCATAGCGTGTAATCGAAGTACAAACAGCTTTGCTACGTAGGAGGATCGAGGTGAGGGTAGGGTAGACATTGCGCTTACCGGGATCAGACTCGATCGTGCACCACGACATCCTCGCGAGATCCTCCGAAAGCAGCACCGAAGGGCCTACAAAGCACACACACACACCACTCAGATGACGACACGAGGCATTACATCAGGCGCCACGGGAGAAGCGCCACCCCGGAATCTCGGGGAGAGACGAGGTAGAGTACGCCGCCGGAGCAACCAGGCCGTGCCCTCGGCAAAACCAGCCCGCAGCGTGTCGGGGAGGGAGGAAGCGAGGCCTCAGATTAGGTTGCTCGCGCGCGCGCGTGCCTCTGAAGAGCCGAACAAAGCTAGGTTACAGGGGGGATGCCGTACCGGGGACGGGGGCGGGTCTCCGCGAGCGCAGGGACCTGCGGGGAGAGTGAGGAGGGGGAGTTCCGTCTCCCTCGAGGCGCTCTCCGGCGGTGGCGACGACGGGAGGAGGGGGCCGGCGGCGCGGGCTCGGGAGTGTGGATTTTTTTTTTCGTGCAGACGAGACGAGACCTAGCTAGGAGCAGGGGATTGTGGCTCGGCTTCTTGTCTTGCTCGAAGCTATGGATGGACCGATCGACCCGATCGATGTGGTCCGGTCGAGCCAGGCGAACTACCGACCGGGGAGGGGTAAAACAGTCCAGGGAAAATCTGACTATGGCATCCCCTCTCGCTCCGACCGACGGCCCACTGCCGCCGGTGCTCCGGCATGGTTTCCTCCCTGACCGCCGCCTCTCCTCCGCGGCGCCGCTGCTTCGCCAGGTTCCGCCCTCCCCCCGGAGACCACCTCTGCTCGAGCGGCACTCCCTCCTTCGAACTCGGTTCAGTATCGCGGATTCTCGAATGAGACTATTATGAGAGCTTCGTTTCAGATCCCGATTCCAAAGGATTCAGAATCTACAGAGTGTTACAGATTAGGAATCGCAACGGAGCTATCAGATTGACCACCTTGGAAAACAACTGCGAGCGGCAGCTTACATCGGACGTGAACAGGATGCAGCACATGGCACCGGAGGCTTAATTTTCGTCAGCTTCAGAGGTATGAAATGCTTCACCCACAATCATCAGACATATCTAGTTGCGACTCATGGAAATAAAAACCATGTAGTATATGTATTCGATTACTTGCTGGAAAATATTCTCTTGATGCAATTCCAAAAAACATGCTTCCAAAGTACAAATAGGACATGATGCAAGACCAAGAAATGTACGAGTTAATTTCGTTCTGCCCATTAGCCTTAACATAGAAGTTAGTTTCTGGGTAGTGTAAATCAATCTTGACATTTTATTTTTCACTGCCTTGGAGTTTAAAAACCGATGAATCTTATGCCAGACGACTTTTTAAAAAACTAGACACGCCTTAACTGAATACTGATACAGTGTGAGATGCAACTCACAACAGAGGACATCAGGAAGATCATCACCTCGTATCTTAACAGCATACACCACATGGCACCACTGGATTTTCAGCTTTACAAGGCAGCAAAGACTGCTCCACCAACAATCAGACATATATATTTTATGGATATTGTTCTTTTGATGCCATTCCAAACATACAATAAAATTACAAATAGGACAGGATGCAAATACATAAACACGTTCACCATTCCAAACATACAACAAATTTACAAATAGGACAGGATGCAAATACATAAAGACGTTAAATTTCTTCTGCTCGTTGGCCTTCACCTTGGGCCGGATAATATGTATTCTTGAGATGCGGCTGAGTATGCTGATGGGCTATCTTGAGCAAACATGAGTGAATTTGCATCGAAAGTTTCTATGCCGGTCACACCTTCCAATACCTTGATAACTATTGACATGGAGGGCCTTTGAATGCTGTCATACTGCAGGCACCATATTGCGAGCTTCATCATTTGAACCACTTCCTTCTGGTGTGAGACCATATCATCACTATGCTTGTCGACCAGGTCGATCAATTGGTTGTTTTGAGTCTTTTCCCGTAACAGATTTATGAGCTGAACATTCTCCTCAGGCTGGGAGTTGTCGATATTTTTTCTTCCACTTAGTATTTCCATGATGACAACTCCAAAGCTGTAGACATCAACTTTTTCAGTGATCCGGGAAGTCAACCATTCAGGTGCCAGATATCCAGGTGTTCCTCTCATCATAGTCACAACCTTGCTTTGATCCCTATTTATTAACTTGCATAGTCCGAAATCAGCCACTTTGGCATTGAAGTTGTCATCCAAGAGAATATTTTGTGGTTTGATATCCAAATGAGCAATTTTCTGCCTGCAGTCCTCATGAAGATAGCATAGGCCCTTAGCAATACCCATAATGATCCTACACCGAGTGCACCAATCAAGGGGCGCATTGTTATGGCAGTAGTAGATCCACATATCAAGCGACCCTCTTGACACATATTCATATACCAGCAGCCTCTCAGACTTCTCTACACAAAAGCCTATCAGCCTAACAAGATTGATGTGTTCAATGCTGCCAATGGTCTGGACCTCTGCCAAGAATTCTTTTTCTCCTTGTCTAGCACCTTCCAAACGTTTAACTGCAACTCTGTCTTCACCTAATTTCCCTTCAAAAACCGATCCAAACCCTCCTTCTCCGAGCTTCTTACTAAACCCTTCAGTGCATTCGCTCAACATTTCAAAAGAAAACCTTGTTGGTGCTCCAGGAAATTGACCAAAATCAAATTCTTCATCTTTCTCTTCATACTTTATCCTCCTTCGTACATAAAGAGCGACAGCAATGACAACCAACACAAGAGTAGTAACAGCTCCAAGTGTAGCACCAAACATCACCTTCCTTTTATTTTTCTTTTCTTCTTTGTTTCCATTGGAAAAGCTAAGTTGCACCTTGAGGTAAGCAGAGAATTCAGAAGCTATAGTTTCAGCTTGTATTGATTTCATCGAGAAGACCTGTGTCACCCACACACATTGTTTAGCTCTGAACAAAACGGCCATACAGGAGCAGTTCTTCAAGCATGCTTGCTTACAGGCCTCGAGGCTTGTTGCATTCACAGCCGTGTGACTGTCGTCAAAGTAAGAGATGCTGGGAATGGTGAAGAGCTGATGGTGTTGCTCTTGTTGACAAGATACTGGATTTAATGGTGTGCAACCAAGGTTTGGCTTGTGTTCATCCACGGGCTTGAAGTAGCTTGAACTTGAATTTTTCACAAGTGGACATGTGCATTCCCCCCCTCTGCATACGCCATACTCCCCACAGACTGTTGGATAATCACAAGCATCCATTCCCATGGACCCCATTATATCATACACCACTGTCCAGCTCTTAGCAGACCCTAACCATTCATATAGTCTAAGGTGTCCATCTGAATCTAATCTCATGTACTGTGTGGATTGAGTTACTGGCAGTGTGATACTTCCATTAAAAAATTCTTGCCCTACCATGAAGCTAAGGCTTCCATTCATTAATGTAACCTTTGTTGGATAATTTCCTATTGGCCTATTGTCTGTTGTCATGTTGAACCGAAAGTAGAGTTGTGGTGGTGTGGATTCAGCATAAGCAGATAACCCAGCTCTTAGTACAGTGATGTACAAATTAGTGGCAGAACTAGTAGTTGTGAGCCTCGTACCTTCCACAAGTGACTGCCCAGTGAGCATTGTGTCAGTAGGATGATCAAATGACTGCCAGACAGTTGCATTCTTGTGATCAAACAACACCAGATTGCCGATCTCGGTGATCTTCACGCCATCTACAGCTCGGCCCGAGCTGTTGCTTGACCAGACCTGGGTACCATCATCATCACGGAGGACCAAGTTTCCATCCGCGGTAAACTCAAGGGTGGCATTCTCCCTGACGGGGCGAGCCCCGTTGGCGGACCAGACAAAATTACGATTGTAAATGCCGACCATGGTGCCGCTGAAATCGCCGATGGATGCCCCAAAGAGGAACTTGTCGCACGGGAACTGGGAGGAGACACAGTAGAACCCTGCGGTAATGTAAAGTCCGGAGTCGGACTGTGCTGTGCTGAAGATGTTGCGGCTGTAGTTGCTGTCGTGGAAGAAATGGTCACTGTTGATCCAGACTATCGAGTGTTTGGGCGTGGAATAGTTGTCCAAGGCCTTCGCCGCCGAGAGCAGCGGTGTCGCAGCCACAAGCACGAGGAAGAAGAGAACGGCACGACCCATGGTACGTGCTTCAACGGTAACTACAGCTAAACAAGAAGAATCGGTTAGCACGAGGAGGATGAAGCCGCAGCAAGAAACTGGAGATGAGTGCGGAGTAGAAACAAGAATACAAGATGACACGGTTATCGAACCTGACATCCTGACGTCCGACCGCGGAGAAGAGTTTGCAGCAAGAAACTGGAGGCGAACTCGCAGAGTAGAAGCAAGAAACTTGGAGTATCTCTGGGATTATTTGGAGATGGGCTGGTGCACTGTCTGGCGGCTATGCGCTGTATTCAATGAAGAGTCAACTCTCCGTTAAATTGGCTGGCGGCTATCTCTTTGCGTGTTGTAAATGCAGCTTCAGACGTCTCATCAGTTGGCACCTGAGCACCTCTGAAGTCTGCACTCCCTTTCAGCTATTTATGGTTGACTCTGAACCGATCTAAGATTTTATTCCTATTATCCCTCTTCTTTTGAGAGCGATGTAATACTTATTGTGAATGAATAAAGAGGTCTAAGTCTTAAAAAAAAACTTTCATACGAACTGCATCATATGCTCATATTTCCTGTGGCATGGTGCATATATATACTCAGTCGGCACTTAATAATGCCATGTATCTCATTTTTGTTAGAGAAATGTATACGGTTTTTCTTTACACAATATATTATCTCGCATGGCAACAGGCCAATAGAGTCGGAAGCATGCATGCATCTACCACTATAAAAGTCTGTTAGGTACAGCTTGCACGCAACTTCAGAGGTCTCAGCTGTGGCATCTCAGAACTCCCTTTCAGCCATTTATGGTTGACTGTGGACTTAGACTGTATACATACCTTGTTACGTAATTAAAAAAGATGAGGAAAAATAGATCCCATGCTAGCTAATCAACGAGAAGCTGTTGATTTTGGTCCCGCCTAGCTCCCACGCGGCGATGGTGGAGACTTGAGAGGACCAGAGGATGCAGGCTCACCCCGGATTCAGAATCTACAAAAGTTGCAGATTTGGAATCACAATGGAGCTATATCAGATTCAACGGATGGGAGCCAGACGGGATGTATCTTCACCACCTTGGAAAACATTTGCGAGTTGCGTTGTACCAGTGATTCAGTGCACTGCGAGTTGCAGCTTACATCAGGAGAATTGCGAGTTGCGTTGTATCAGTGCACTGCGAGTTGCAGCTTACATTAGGAGAATACAGCACATCGCACTAGTGGCTTTTCAGCTTTAGAAGTTATGAAATACTTCCCCGATAATCAAACATAATACTTCCCCGATAATCAAACATATCTAGTTGTAAATTCATGTAAACCAATCTTAATAAACTAGTTAGTTTCTGGGTAGTGTTCATCTACCTGCTCTTTTTAAAATCAATCTTTCCTCTTCTCACCGAAGTCGACGATCGCTTGATCTGGAAGTGGACAAACGACGGGGTTTATACTGCTGCCTCGGCCTACAAGGCTTTGTTCCTTGGCATGGAGTCCTTCGCTTGCGGCAAGCTTATTTGGAAGACATGGGTGCCTGGCAAATGCAAGATTCACCTGTGGCTCCTGCTCCATCGCCGTTTGTGGACTGCAGATCGTCGGAGGCGCCACGGTCTGGATAGCCACGTGACTTGTCCCCTTTGTGATCTTGCTGCCGAAACGGCAGAGCACCTGTTCCTGGTGTGCCCGTTCGCCCTGGCGATCTAGACCGAGATCCTTGGCAAATGTGGCATGGCGGATCTTGCGCCCAACTCTCATTCCTTTACTGACTGGTGGTCTGCTGCGCGCCTGAAGCTGAGGCCAGCGCGCCGCAAAGGGTTTGACAGCCTCGTCCTCTTAGTAACTTGGAAGATCTGGCTTGAGAGGAATGCGCGTGTCTTCGAGGACTCGCCGTCGTCTCTTCAGGTGGTCTGTTCCTCCACTGCCAATGAGGCGCATCTGTGGAAATTGGCAGGAGCTTCAGGTTTGGCCACCGTGTGGAGGGTTTAGGCCAGCCTGAAGGGTTTGGTTTGGTGTTAGGGCGCTGCTGTTGTTTGCGCTCTGGGGCTGCTGCTGTTGATGCCCCTTAGTTGTTTCGTTTTCTTTCTGTTTCACTTTTTTGTAAGGGCCTCCTTGGCCCCTTGTACGTTCTCTTCTCTTCGATCTATTCAATTGGCACGCAAGTTTGCGTGTCCGCAAAAAAAAATCAATCTTTAATGTTCTGTTTTCACTACTAGATTTGAAGTTAACAATGAAGCTTGTGCCGGACAACTTCTTAAACAACTACGCACATAGATGTGCCCTAACTGCATATTAATACTTCACTGAAAACCAGACATATCTAGTCGCCATTCCTGCAAATCAAAAACGTATATATTTGCTGGAAATTATTCTGGTGATGCATGTGATTCAAAACATACAACCAAAGTACAAATAGGACATGATACGAAAACATAAAGTGTACAAGTTAACTTCTTCTGCCCATTAACCTTCACCTTGGGCCAGATAAGATGGATGCTTGGGATGGAGCTGAGTATGTGGATGGGGTATCTTGAACAAACATGAGTGAATTTGCATCAAAAGTTTTTATACTCATCGCACCTTCCAATACCTTGATCACTATTGACATTGGAGGCCTTTGAATGTTGTTATGCTGCAGGCACCATATTGCGAGCTTCATCATTTGAACCACTTCGTCTTGGTGTGAGACCATATCATCACTATGCTTGTCAATCAGGTCAATCAATTGGTTGTTTTGAGATTTTTCTCGTAATAGATTTATGAGCTGAACATTCTCCTCGGGTTGAGAGTTGTCGATATTTTTTCTTCCACTTAGTATTTCCATGATGACAACTCCAAAGCTGTAGACATCAACTTTTTCAGTGATCCGTGAAGTCAACCATTTAGGTGCCAGATATCCAGGTGTTCCTCTCATCATAGTAACAACCTTGCTTTGATCCCTATTTATTAACTTGCATAGTCCGAAATCAGCCACTTTGGCATTGAAGTTGTCATCCAAGAGAATATTTTGTGGTTTGATATCCAAATGAGCAATTTTCCGCCTGCAGTCCTCATGAAGATAACATAGGCCCTTAGCAATACCCATAATGATCCTACACCGGGTGTACCAATCAAGGGGTGCATTGTTATGGCAATAATAGATCCACATATCAAGCGACCCTCTTGACACATATTCATATACCAGAAGCCTCTCAGACTTCTCTACACAAAAGCCTACCAGCCTAACAAGATTGATGTGTTCAATGCTGCCAATGGTCTCGACCTCTGCCAAGAATTCTTTTTTCCCTTGTCTAGCACCTTCCAAACGTTTAACTGCAACTCTGTCTTCACCTAACTTCCCTTCGAAAACCGATCCAAACCCACCTTCTCCGAGCTTCTTACTGAACCCTTCAGTGCATTCACTCAACATTTCAAAAGAAAACCTCGATGGCGCTCCAGGAAATTGATCAAAATCAAATTCTTCGTCTTTCTCTTCATAATTTATCCTCCTTCGTAGATAAAGAGCGACACCAATGACAACCAACACAAGAGTAGTAACAGCTCCAAGTGTAGCACCAAACATCACCTTCTTTTTCTTTTCTTTTTTGTTTCCATTAGAAAAGCTAAGTTGCACCTTGAGGTAAGCAGAGAATTCAGAAGCTATAGTTTCAGCTTGTATTGATTTCATGGAGAAGACATGTGTCACCCACACACATTGTTTAGCTTTGAACAAAACGGCCATACAGGAGCAGTTCTTCAAGCAGGCTTGCTTGCAGGCCTCGACGCTTGTTGCGTTCACAGCCGTGTGACTGTCGTCAAAGTAAGAGATGCTGGAAATGGTCAAGAGCTGATGGTGTTGCTCTTGTTGACAAGATACTGGATTTAATGGTGTGCAACCAAGGTTTGGCTTGTGTTCATCCACGGGCTTGAAGTAGCTTGAACTTGAATTTTTCACAAGTGGACATGTGCATTCCCCCCTCTGCATACGCCGTACTCCCCACAGACTGTTGGATAATCACAAGCATCCATTCCCATGGACCCCATTATATCATACACCACTGTCCAGCTCTTAGCAGACCCTAACCATTCATATAGTCTAAGATGTCCATCTGAATCTAATCTTATGTACTGTGTGGATTGAGTTACTGGCAGTGTGATACTTCCATTCAAAATATCTTGCCCCAACATGAAGCTCAGACTTCCATTCATTAATGTAACCTTCGTTGGATAATTTCCTATTGGCCTGTTGTATGTTGTCATGTTGAACTGAAAGTAGAGTTGTGGTGGTGTGGATTCAGCATAAGCAGATAACCCAGCTCGTAGTACAGTGATGTACAAATTAGCGGCAGAACTAGTAGTTGTGAGCCTCGTACCTTCCACAAGTGTCTGCCCAGTGAGCATTGTGTCAGTAGGATGATCAAATGACTGCCAGACAGTTGCATTCTTGTGATCAAACAACACCAGATTGCCGATCTCGGTGATCTTCACGCCATCTATAGCTCGGCCCGAGCTGTTGCTTGACCAGACCTGGGTACCATCAGCATCACGGAGGACCAAGTTTCCATCCGCGGTAAACTCAAGGGTGGCATTCTCCCCGACGGGGCGAGCCCCGTTGGCGGACCAGATGAAGTTCCGATTGTAAGTGCCAACCATGGTGTTGCTGAAATCACCGATGGATGCCCCAAAGAGGAACTTGTCGCACGGGAACTGGGAGGAGACACAGTAGAACCCCGCAGTAATGTAAAGTCCGAAGTCGGATTGTGCTGTGCTGAAGATGTTGCGGCTGTAGTTGCTGTCGTTGCAGAAATCGTGGCTGTTGATCCAGACTATCGAGTGTTTGGGCGTGGAATAACTGTCCAAGGCCTTCGCCGCCGAGAGCAGCGGTGTTGCAGCTGCAAGCACGAGGAAGAAGAGAACGGCAGGACCCATGGTACGTGCTTCAACGGTAACTGCAGCTAAACAAGAAAAATCAGTTAGCACGAGGAGGATGAAGCCACAGCAGGAAACTGCAGACGAGCTTGCAGAGTAGAAACAAGATGACACGGTGATCGAACCTGACATCCTGACGTCCGACTGGGGAGACGAGTTTGCAGCAAGAAACTGGAGGCGAACTCACAGAGTGTAGAAGCAAGAAACTCGGAGTATCTCTGATATTTTTTGTAGATGAGCTGGTGGACTATCTGGCGGCTATGCCCTGCATTCAATACGACAATAAAGTGTCAACTCTCCGTTTAATTGGCTGGCTGCTATCTCTTTGCGTGTTGTAAATGCAGCTTCAGACATCTCAGCTGTTGGCACCTCTGAACTCGCTTTCAGCTATTTATGGTTGACTCTGAACCAATCAAGATTTTATTCCTATTATCCTTATTCTTCTGAGAGCGATGTAATACTTATTGTGAATGAATAAAGAGGTCTAAGTCTTAAAAGAAAGCTTTCATACGAACTGCATCATATGCTCATATTTCGTATGGCATGGTGCATATATACTGAGTTGACACTTAACAATGCCATGTATCTCATTTTTGTTAGAGAAATGTATACGGTTTTTCTTTACACAATATATTATCTCGCATGGCAACAGGCCAATAGAGTCGGAAGCATGCATCTACCACTAGTCCACTACAAAAGTCTGTTAGGTACAGCTTGCACGCAACTTCAGATGTCTCAGCTGTGGCATCTCAGAACTCCCTTTCAGCCATTTATGGCTATCTGTGGACTTAGACTGTGTAGGAGCAATTCCAAGATTGTTTAATGTCCGTTTGATGAATCTTTCGTACAAACTGTATTTACAGACCTTGCTACATAATTATAAAAGGGGAGGAAAAAGAGATCCCATGCTAACCAATCAACGAGAAGCTGTTGATTTTGGCCTCGCCTAGCTCCCAGTCGGATCCAGAATCTACAAAAGTTGCAGATTTGGAATCACAATGGAGCTATATCAGATTCAATGGATGGGAGCTAGACGGGATGTATCTTCACCACCTTGGAAAACAATCGTAGAGTTGCGTTGTACCAGTGCATTGTGAGTTGCAGCTTACATCAGGAGAATACAGCACATCGCACTAGTGGTTTTTCAGCTTTAGAAGTTATGAAATACTTCCCCGATAATCAAACATATCTAGTTGTAAATTCATGTAAACCAATCTTAATAAACTAGTTAGTTTCTGGGTAGTGTTCATCTACCTGCTCTTTTTAAAATCAATCTTTAATGTTCTGTTTTCACTACTAGATTTGAAGTTAACAATGAAGCTTGTGCCGGACAACTTCTTAAACAACTACGTACATAGATGTGCCCTAACTGCATATTAATACTTCACTGAAAACCAGACATATCTAGTCGCCATTCCTGCAAATCAAAAACGTATATATTTGCTGGAAATTATTCTGGTGATGCATGTGATTCGAAACATACAACCAAAGTACAAATAGGACATGATACGAAAACATAAAGTGTACAAGTTAACTTCTTCTGCCCATTAACCTTCACCTTGGGCCAGATAAGATGGATGCTTGGGATGGAGCTGAGTATGTGGATGGGGTATCTTGAACAAACATGAGTGAATTTGCATCAAAAGTTTTTATACTCATCGCACCTTCCAATATGATGGAGGGATGCCCAACCGGGTAGGCCCAGGACCCCGAGTCGGCCCTCAAGGCCGGGTGGCCCAAAGCCCACCCGGTGTACATCTTCCAGGATACCGGGTCCCCGAGGATCCCGGTATGACGGCTCGGGGAGGCGGCAGCAGATATCTTCGAATCAGTCTGCGATTGTATCCCGAAGAGTGCGCTCCACGAAGCCGCACTTGTAGGCAGGATAGCTAGCGCCGCCAGCGGAACCCGTCATTCCCTGTAAACCCTAGCCGGCTCCCTATATAAAGCCGGCAAGGAGCAACCCTAGAGGCAGACTCATCTCATTCCATAGCCTCCGGAGCACCCGCAAGCTCTGGTGCGCACACCATTGTACACCCCATTCAGATCCAAATACATACAAGCAGGAGTAGGTCTTTACCTCATACAGAGGGGCCGAACCTGGGTAAACTCTGCGTGTGCAACCTCTCTGTGAATCCTACGTCGCCTGGCTCACACCCGAGTTAAGCCACCCCGTATGGCATCTGCCGTGATTACCCCACGACAGTTGGCGCCCACCGTGGGGCCAGCGATCGCTGGAATTTACTTCATGGAGAGTCCTGAACCCGGCACTGGCGTCTACTTCAGCCCTCAAGCCATGTCGGGTCGCGGTGACATCGTCACCGGCAGCTACTTCGAGCACGGAGGGATCGGCTACGTCGCCGATCCACACACTTGGGGCAGGCCCAACTACGCCCCGATCACTCGCGCGATGGCTATCCCGTTCGGGACCGCCGTCACCGCCTACGTCGGCTTCTGCGGCTCGGATGAGGAAGGAGTCGCCAACAACTACGATGGTACTTCCTCCCCCGTCGACCCGCTTGACGAACCGCCGTCGACACCGCGGCTGCAAACCACTTTGCACCCGCCCCATCCGCCGAGACCGTCCAGATCTCGAACGACGACGACACCGGGTCGATCTTGCCCGTTCTCGACTACGAGTCGGAGGGCTCGACCGATCTGGCCTCGGACGGCACGGCAACACCCGCCCACATCTACATGACGGGCGAGGCGGCAAACTCTGCTGCCGCCAAACCCGCGGCAACAAACGCCGCCACAGCAGAGGCCAACGCGCAGAAGCAGCGCGACCAGGCACGGCGCGAGCAGGAGGCTCGCGAAAAGCAGCAACGCGACGAATCTCTCGCCGCCCTGCGAGGACAAGCAGGTCGGGTGGCTGACCCGCTCAGCACCCCGATCACGCCGGCGAACGTCGTCGACCAGGCGACACAGCTCGAGCAGCTGCGCCGGAAGATGGCCCTCCAGCAGGAGGAGATCCGCCAGAAGGAGCTGGAGGTCGATGCTCAGTCGACCGCTCTCTCCGCGGTCACTCGGCATCACAAAAACCGCAAGTCGCGGCTTAACCCTGATGCACCAACTCGCGCGCTCGACAACGCCTTCGCGCGCGAGACAGAGCTGGAGAGGCAGCGCGACGAGTGCCGCAGGGCCCAGCCCGGCGGCTCGAGTCAAGTTCCGCCTCAACCTCGCCCGACGATGCCGCCTCCGGCGCCGCGGCCTCCTCCGAACCCGGCTCGTCCCAACCCCAGCCGCGGAACGACGACGACGCCGACCTCGCGATTTTCGGCACCCCAGTCGATTGCATGACTGCCGCCGCCTCTCTCTTCAAGAGGATCCGGGTCAAGGACAACCCCTATTGGAGCAAGGGGTGCAAGCTGGTGGACAAGGCGCTGGAGCTGCAGGAGAACATGTCGCAATCTGACGGCAAGCTCTACTCCAGATCGCCACCCAGCGAGAAAACGGCCTCGGCACCACACCGAAGCCAGGGAAACAAGGGTTCCCCCAGGCGTGACGCTGCCCCACAGCCGCCACGCAGTCGGCACGAGGAGCCGGCAGTGTCGAGCAACGCGAGGGCTGGAGGCAACCCGCCTCGGCTCGCCCGCAACGACGCCCGGCACACCATCAACAACAACCAGGCGCAGGCACGCTCCAATCACTCCGCTCCGGATCTGCGCCACCACCTCAACGACAACGCGCAACAACAACGACGACGACGTCGGCCCTAGATGCTTTGGACCCGCCATCAGAGGCGAGCGTTTCCCTAGCAGCTTCAAAGGACCGAGAGAGGCGCCCAAGTACAACGCTGCCATGAACCCGGAAACTTGGGTCCAGGACTACTTGGCCGCCATGAGCATCCAGAACGCGTCTTCGCTCTGTTGTGCGCGCTATTTTCCTCTCATGCTTGAGGGAACGGCTCGCACTTGGCTCAACAACCTCCCCAGGAACAGCGTCAACTCCTGGGGCGAGTTGAAGAGGCTCTTCATCACCAACTTCGAGGGGACCTGCAAGCGCCCGGCCACGGTCGAGGACCTCAAGCGCTGCGTCCAGAAGGAGGGCGAGTCCACTAGAAAGTGGTATCGCCGAGTCGCCGACCTCATCAACTCGGCAGAACACCTCAGCGTCGACACGGTGCACTCCCACCTCGAGGACAACACCACCTTCGAGTCGCTCAAGCAGAAGCTGCGGCGCTCGCACAAGGGTGACATGACGATGGGCCAGCTACTCGCCATCGTGCACAAGTACGCCGAGTCCGACGTCACCAAGGACGACTCCGAGGAGGACGACGACGAGAAGAAAGGCGGCAAAAACAAGAGCAAGGCCAAGCACTCCAGCGCTCATAAACGCAAGGGTGACGGCGGCTCCGAGCTTGTAGCCGCCACGGCTGCGGGGGGCCGCGGCTTCAAGAGCCAACGCGGCAACTTCCCGCGAAAGAAGCTCACCGCCACGGAGATCTGGCCATGCCGTGTAGGTATCATAGCCTACCCGGCAAGCCAGCCGGCCACACCACTGACGAGTGCAGCTGGACTGCAGAAATCGTCAAGGCCAAGACCGGTGCCAAGAAGCGGGCACCCGACGGAGACGACGACGGTGAGCAGCAGCAGGGCATGCCTCCCACTGCCGGCTTCATGGGCCACACCTTCGTCGGCCTCGATTCCAGGCGGGAGGAGAAGGTCATACGGCGCGCCGTCCACGCGACTCTGCCAGACGTGCCCCAGTGGCTCGACTGGTCAGAGCAGCCGATCACATGGAGCCGTCAAGACCACCCGCCCCGCGTCGATTACCCGGGCAAATTCGCTCTGGTGGTCGCGCCCCAGGTCAAGGGCTACATCTTGACCAAGACATTGATGGACGGAGGGTCGAGCATCAACATCCTCTACTACGAGACGTTCCAACGCATGAAATTGCGTGACGAACAGCTAGTACCCACCATCACCACCTTCCACGGCATCGTCCCGGGAAAGAAGGCCTACCCGCTAGGCAAAATCGCACTCGACGTCGTCTTCGGCACCGCCAAGAACTTCCGGCTCGAGAAGATCTGGTTCGAGGTGGTGAACTTCCGTAGTTCCTACCACGATCCTCGGGCGACCCGCCTTTGCCAAATTCATGGCAAGGCCCTGCTACGCCTACCTGAAGATGAAACTGCCGGGTCCGAACGGCATCATCACTGTACACGGCGACGTCGACCGCGCCATCGAGTGCGAAAAGGGCAACGCCGTCTTTGCCGAGTCCGTCATCGCCACGGAGCAGCTGGAGCAACTCAAGCTGCAAGTCGACCCCAACGACATGACCATCGTCAAGAAGCCGACTCTGGACTCACGCGACAAGTTCCAGTCGGCACAGGAGACCAAGCGCATCCCGCTGGTCGAGGGCGACTCCTCCAAGACGGCGGTGATCGGCTCGCACATGGACGTCGCATAGGAAAGCGCGCTCTGCGACTTCCTCCGTGAGAATCGGGACATCTTCGCATGGAAACCATCTGACATGCCAGGCGTCCCGAGGGAGCTCGCAGAGCACAAGCTCAACGTTGACCCCAAGCTGAAGCCAGTGAAGCAGTTCCTGCGTCGCTTCACTGGTGAGAGACAGAAGGCTATTGGCGAAGAAATAGCCCGGCTCCTAGCTGCCGGGTTCATCGCCGAAGTCATACACCCGGAATGGCTTGCCAACCCGGTGCTCGTTCTGAAGAAGAACGGAACATGGCGGATGTGCATCGACTACACAGGCTTGAACAAAGCCTGTCCCAAGGATCCATTCGCATTGCCTCGCATCGATCAGCTGATCGACTCGACGGCAGGGTGCGAGGCGCTATGCTTCCTCGACGCCTACTCCGGGTACCACCAGATCAAGATGGCGCCCGAAGACCAGGAGAAGACGTCTTTCATCACGCCCTATGGCGCGTTTTGTTACGTCTCCATGCCCTTCGGCTTGAAAAATGCCGGAGCGACTTACCAGCGGTGCATACAGAACTGTTTGCACGAGCAGATCGGCCGCAACGTCCACGCATATGTGGACGACATCGTCGTCAAGTCCAAGCTGAAGACGGACCTGATTGCCGACCTCACGGAGACATTCACCAACCTCCGCAAGTACAGGATAAAGCTCAACCCGGAAAAATGCGTCTTCGGCGTACCCGCGGGCAAGCTCCTGGGCTTCATCGTCTCCGAGCGAGGCATTGAGCCAACCCAGAGAAGATCAAGGCGATCGAAGCTCTGAAGAAGCCGGAAAACCTCCGGGACGTGCAGCGGCTCACAGGCTGTGTCGCTGCCCTCAGCCGTTTCATCTCACGACTCGGCGAGAAGGCCATGCCCTTGTACCGGCTCCTCAAGAAGTCGGACACGTTCACCTGGAACGACGAGGCAGACGCCGCCTTGACGGCACTCAAGAAGACGTTGGCCGAGGCGCCGATCCTCGCATCTCCACTGGAAAAGGAGCCGATGCTCCTCTACATCGCCGCGACCAACCGAGTCGTCAGCGCGGTGGTCGTCGTCGAGCGCAAGGAGGAAGGCCACGAGCAACTGGTCCAGCGGCCAGTTTACTACGTCAGCGAAGTCCTGACGGATTCGAAGCAACGTTACCCGCACTACCAAAAACTTGTATATGGTGTTTTCTTTGCTTCAAGAAAATTGCGACATTACTTCATGGGCCACCCGATGACGGTGGTCAGCTCATCTCCCTTAGCTGAAATAATCCGCAATAGAGAGGCAACTGGGCGCGTCGCCAAATGGGCCTCGAGCTGCAGCCTTTCGGCCTCAGCTACGCAGCCCGCACTGCGATCAAGTCGCAGTCACTATCCGACTTCCTCGTCGACTGGATGGAGACACAGTTGCCGGCTCCAACCTATGAAGCCGGCAGATGGACCTTGTTCTTTGACGGGTCAAAGATGTATGAGGGCTCGGGGGCTGGAGTCGTCCTCACTTCTCCCCAAGGCGACAAGATGCGATATGTGCTGCAGATACACTTCACTGCACTAACAACGTCGCCGAGTACGAAGCCCTCCTACATGGCCTACGCGTGGCCAAGGAGATGGGAGTTAGCCGTATCAAATGTTACGGCGATTCCGACCTCGTCGTTCAGCAAACGATGGGGACCTGGGATGCAAATGATCCCAACATGGCGGCTTACCGCCGGCTCGTCGATCAAGTCGGCGGCCACTTCGCCGGCATGGAGCTGGAGCACGTCGACCGAAGGAAGAACGAGGCGGCTGACGCACTCTCTCGCTTCGGGTCTAAGCGGGACCGAGTCCCACCCGGCGTCTTCCTCGACCACCTGCACAACCCGTCGGTACGCCCGCCGGCCGAAGTCGACATCGCCAACCCGCCATCATCAGATGCAATTCTGGTGGCGGTAACCCAAGAAACAAACGACTGGAGGGAACCCTACATCGAGTTCCTCACCACCAAAAAGCTGCCAGCCGACGAGGTCCTAGCACGGCGAGTCGTGCGCCGGGCCTCAGCTTACGCCATCATCAACAGCGAGCTCTACAAACGCAGCACATCGGGAGTTTTCCTCCGCTGCGTCGAGCCGGAAGAGGGAAGGCGCATCCTTCATGAGATCCACTCGGGAGATTGCGGCCACCACGTCGGCGCTCGCAACCTGGTCGCCAAGGCGTTCAGGCACGGTTTTTTCTGGCTCTCTGCTCATCAGGATGCAGTCGACATCGTCCGTCGGTGCATCGGGTGCCAGAAGTACGCCCGGCAGGATCACCTACCCGCCGCGGCTCTGAAGACCATCCCTCTGACATGGCCATTCGCAGTCTGGGGAATAGACATGGTGGGCAAGTTCAAGACAGCTCGCGGTGGCATGACACATTTGCTCGTCGCAGTCGACAAGTTCACCAAATGGGTCGAAGTTGAACCTATCAAGAAACTCGACGGCAAGACCGCAACCAAGTTCCTCCAGAAGCTCATCTTCCGATTCGGCTACCCGCACAGCATCATCACTGACAACGGCACAAATTTTGCGAAGGAGAGATGAAGGCCTTCTGCAAACAAAAAGGCATCCGTCTCGACTTGGCGTCCGTCGCCCACCCGCAATCAAACGGGCAGGCGGAAAGAATGAACCAGACAGTGCTAGCCGGGATCAAGCCGCGACTTCAAGTCCACTGGAGCGAACACCGGGTTGCTGGCTGGACGAGCTACCAGCCGTACTCTGGGGCATCAGAACGACTCCAAACCGTTCCACCGGCTACACGCCATTCTTCATGGTGTACGGGGCGGAAGCCGTCATGCCGACCGACCTCGAGCACGACTCGCCTCGGGTCGCCCTCTACAACGAGGAAGAAAATGAAGAAGCCCGCCTAGTCGGCGTCGACCTCCTGGAAGAAGCTCGCGAACTCGCACTCTCCAGGACGGCGATATATCAGCAAAGCCTGCGCCGCTACCACAGCCGCCGGGTTAGAAGTCGCTCTTTCCAGGAAGGCGACTTGGTTCTTCGGCTCATCCAAAAGTCGAAAGGGATGCACAAGCTCTCGGCACCATGGGAAGGACCGTTCGTCGTTAGCAAAGCGATGGGCAACGGCTCCTACCACCTCGTCGACTTGCGTGAGCCGAACAAAAGCTCCAAGTCGGAAGAGGAGACCAAGCGTCCATGGAACATCAGCCTGCTTCGCCCCTATTATACATAGTATCCATTGTAATACTGTGTAATCAATCAAGGAAATAAAGTCGATACACACCCGGCACGCTCGGGGGCTATCGTTTCGATTCAATTATGCTTTCGAGTCTTTATTCTTCCTACTCACACGTTATATGATTGATGGGTTGTCAAAGAGAGCCGGATGCCATGATGCGCGGCTCACCACTGGACCCCCTGCTCACGAAGCAAAATCACAAAAATTGTTGTTTTCTCCCAAGTCGTCAGCTACCCGCACAAAGTGAAGAAGTAGTGCAGCCGGTTCAAACCTAACTTGACAATGAAGCCGCACTCGGACTTTGTCACCATGGGTACCGCGCGCGTCACGAAAAAATCACGCGAAGCACACTTGGCGAGGTCGCACGATCGACTAGCTTACAAAACAAGCGAAAAACAAACAAAGTGACGGAAAGCGCACAAAAAACAAGCATGGGAGTGCCAAAACAAAGATTAATAAGCCGCAGAGGCGCACGCTGAAACGCGACCCGGCACATATCATACTTGTTTCATTACATAATATTTTTTCGCCCGCAGGCGACAAACCCTAACTACTTCAAAATAACCCCTCTTTTGAAAGCAGGGGAGCAAACTTCAAGACGGAGGAGCCGCCCGAGCAGAAGACGTCGACGCCTCGTTCGTCGCAGCCGGCGGTGGCAGAGCTGAAGCCCTTTCAAAAAGGTACTCCGACGCCGGCTCCCTGTCCGCCACCTCGCCAAGGTCGTTGCCCTCAGGCACCACGTCGAAGACGAAGTCGTCGTGGTCGACCATCTTGGCAGCCCGGCAGGCGTAAGGGGCGCAGTACTGGAGCACCGGCTGCAGATCGATCTCCCGGCCGCTGCTATCGGTGGGGATGCTGGCCGTGATCTTGTCCACGTTCGTCTGCCTATACCGGCCTCGCACAAGCCCGAGGGCAATGCACGCGCCGGCTCGGGCCGACGACTCCCGCACCCAGGTGATCACCTGGGGCATCAGCTCCAGAACCCGCAACACCTTGCAGACGGGTGCGGGGACGCCTTCCTTGGGCGACAGCATCTGGACGACCTTGCTGGCCCGGCCGTGAACGTCACGGGCGAAGACTCCGAGCCGGTGGACATGCTCCGAAGCCGTCAGGCCAGCCGTCTCCTCGCCTGCTCAACAAAACAAAAATCAACAACAAGGCCACAAGTCAAGTAGGCACAAACTGCAAAGGGTCGCATGAAATCTTTACCCCAGATGCCAACGGCGAGGGTGGCAAGCCGCTCGGTCAGCTCCTTCATCTCGCGCTCAGCCTCGCCGGATTTGCGCTCGAGCTTCTCGAGGTCCTCGCCGTACCCCTTGGTCGCCTGGGTGAGGGCGGCGTCCGCCTCCTCCTTCTGCTTGCTGAGCCGCTCGCAGGATTCCTGCACCGCGGCAAACGCCTGCGTGTGCCGGCTCTCCTGCGCGGCCAGCAGTTGCTGGTGCTCAGCGACGGAGATGAAGCCGTCGCGCGCCTTCTTCAGCTCCTCCTGCAGGCGGCGGGTCTCCTGCTGTTCGGCTTCGAGGAGCCAGGACAGCTCCTGCAGTTCACAAGACAATAAACAATCAAGAAGAGGCATGGGGGCTACGCCACGGGTTACCTCTACACCAACATTTGCTAACCCGGGGGCTAGCCCCAACAAAAAAAAATACGCCGGTCAGGAACCCGGGGGCTACGTTCCGAGTGGCATACACACCCGCCACCGGCCTGCCTCTACATCGACATTGGCAAACCAAGGACTACACTATTCGCCAAACTTTGCATCCAGAAAACTATGAAGACCCAAGCCGCTTTCTACGAACGCGACTCGGGCCTTGGGGGCTACATATACGCTACGGACGCAACAGGTGCAAGAAGGATTCTACGTACCTGGTGCGCATCCATCGCTGTCTGGATGGCGGCTCGGAAGTCAGGCCGGGCGCAGATGCACCCGGGACGGAGCTCGGGGGCTGGGCAGTCAGCCCACCCGACGAGGAAGCCGTCGCGGTGGCGCGGGTCGTCGTCACCACCAGCGCCGTCTCCGGCTGAGGCGTGGCATCCACTGTGCCAGCCGGCACGGTGTCATCAATAGTGGCCCCCTCGGGTCGAGGGGGCACAATAACTTCGTCGCCTCCGCCGTGGAAGGCGGAGGACTCGGCGCTCTCGTGGTCGGCTCCGTGACGTGCGCGGCAGGCTCCGCCCGCTGGGAGTCGCTCTCCAGCGCGTCCTCCATGTCACTGAGGGACGCGTCCTCAGCCCTGCGACACTCGCACGGGTCAAACTCAAGATAGCGTTTCCAGTGGAACTTTGGATGAGGATCAGCAGCAGACCTGTCACCCGCAGGTGGAAGAGTTGAGGTCCGAACCCTCGGAAGCGAGGCGCAGGCGGCGAGTCGGCGCGGCCCTCGCAGGGATGTCCCGCAAGGCCTTCTGCCTCCGCTCGGCAACGACGGTGCGCTGCACGGCAGCCCCAGCCGATCGCTCCGGTGGCGGCGGCGTCGGGTTCGCCGACTTGGAGCGCTTGGAGTTGGGCCCGGCGTCCTCAGCCGCAGGCCTACGCCTCCGCCGGATGCGGAGCGGCTGATCATCTTCATCATCTTCTTCAGCAGGCGCCGGGTTCTTGGACCCGGCGCGTTCTTCTCTTCCTTCTTCTCCTTCCTCCTCATCCTCAGACAGGATGGGGATCGGTTGGCGGGAGGAGAAGGCGGCTCGTTGCCCATGGTGGCGCTGTCGGCTTCGTCGTCAGAGTCGCGCTCGACGACGTCGTTGGGGCCGGCAAGCACCGTGGGAGCGTCTCCGCGGGTCGGAGGCAACCCAACAAGCGATCGAAACTCCTGAATTCGACAAAGCAGGAAGGATCGGTATAAAAAGACCAAGAAAAGGAAAGTGTTTCGAATCGTCAAGCAAAGGGACTCACCTCAGGAGCCGGATGCTTGGCGGAGTAGGCCTCCAGGCCGCCCACGATCCACTCGGGAGCCGGGTGGACCGTGACACGCTTCATCCGCAGCGTGAATTGCTCTACCGACTCGAACAATGTCGGGTCATGGCGCTGCGGGTCCTTCGTCCCCTTGTACTCGCAGATCAGCGAGGGCCGGTGCTGCAGAGGCGCGATCTTCCTCTTCACCCAAGTGGCGATGAGGTTCAGACCCGTCAGCCCTCCGTTCTTCAGCTCCTGAAGCCGCGCCATCAGCCGGCGCACCATGGGCAAGTCGGCGTCGCGCGGCAGCTCCTGAAGATTGCGAGGCCGGCTCGGCGATGGCGAGAAGCAGGGGATCCCGATCTCGCCGTCAGGCGCCGGCTCCCGCATGTAGAAGCCCGACTTCCTCCAATACACTTTGGAGGGGAGGCCGAGATCCAGGTAGTCGACGTCGCCGCGGACCTGGAAGTTGAGGCCGCCGCAGGGCGCCATGTCGCCGCCCTTCCCCAGCTTGCCGTGGAAGATCCACAGCCACAGCGGGAAAACGGGGCGCACCCGAAGTAGCCCTCGCACAGGGTGACGAAGCAGGCGAGATGGAGGATCGAGTTGGGCGTCAGGTCATGCACCTGAAGCCCGTAGAAGTCCAAGAATCGCCGGAAGAACTCCGACGTGGGGAAGCCCAGCCCGCGCTCGAGGAACGCGAGGAAGGCGACGAACTCGCCCGGCGATGGCCGCGGGCGAGGATCCGCGGAGGCGATGCGCCACCGACGCTCCGACGCCGGCGGCAACAAGCCCTCGTTGGCGGCTTGCTCCAGCGCCTGCGCCGTCACCGACGACCTCTCCCACTTGTTCTTGGGCGCCACCATCTTGGCCGGAAGAGAGGCGGAGGAGCAAGAATGTCCAATGGCTGCGGCGGCGATGCGGCGAAGAACTCAGGCGCGACTGCTTGAGGAGTGACGGCGAGCGCAAGGAAGAGATGGAGAATGAACTCACCAGCCGCACTCCCCTGCCGTTTTAATAGGCACGGTGAGTGGAGCCGTTACCGCAGTAAATGGCGCCGCCCACGTCGCCCACTATCGCCACGTCGCACGACGCCTCGATTCCCGCGCGACGCCTCGGTTTCCACGGGAGCGTGCCGAAAAATGCGGCTCAGATTCGGCCACGTCGCTCTGTCACGACGTTTGGACCGATGGATCGGGCGCGTGCGGGTCAAGGAGCGTCATCATTGCCACTGCTCCATCCCGAGGTGGAGGCAGTCGATGCGCCGTCAAGTCCCATCAATCGACTCGGCGCCAGACAGACAAACACTACAGGACAAACGGTCAAAGATGCCGTGACGTCAGACGGAGAAGGCAAGGAGACAACCCGCACCGAGGCGAGTCGGGATGGCAAACGTCCCGACGGGCACAAGCCGGCATCAAACAAAAACTTGAGTTAGACCGGACGTTAAAAGCCAAAATCCACCACTCCGAGCCGTTGTTTTCTTTTCTCTGTTTCAGGAGTTCGTTCAACGACACGACCCGGCAATTCGCAAGACGAAGACCAAGCCGGAGACGAGTCCCTGACGAACTCGGGGGCTAATGATGGGGGGATGCCCAACCGGGTAGGCCCAGGACCCCGAGTCGGCCTTCAAGGCCGGGTGGCCCAAAGCCCACCCGGTGTACATCTTCCAGGATACCGGGTCCCCGAGGATCCCGGTATGACGGCTCGGGGAGGCGGCAGCAGATATGTTCGAATCAGTCTGCGATAATGTATCCCGAAGAGTGCGCTCCACGAAGCCGCACTTGTAGGCAGGATAGCTAGCGCCGCCAGCGGAACCCGTCATTCCCTGTAAACCCTAGCCGGCTCCCTATATAAAGCCGGCAAGGAGCAACCCTAGAGGCAGACTCATCTCATTCCATAGCCTCCGGAGCACCCGCAAGCTCTGGTGCGCACACCATTGTACACCCCATTCAGATCCAAATATATACAAGCAGGAGTAGGTCTTTACCTCATACAGAGGGGCCGAACCTGGGTAAACTCTGCGTGTGCAACCTCTCTGTGAATCCTACATCGCCTGGCTCACACCCGAGTTAAGCCACCCCGCATGGCATCTGCCGTGATTACCCCACGACACAATACCTTGATCACTATTGACATTGGAGGCCTTTGAATGCTGTCATGCTGCAGGCACCATATTGCGAGCTTCATCATTTGAACCACTTCCTCTTGGTGTGAGACCATATCATCACTATGCTTGTCAATCAGGTCAATCAATTGGTTGTTTTGAGATTTTTCTCGTAATAGATTTATGAGCTGAACATTCTCCTCGGGCTGAGAGTTGTCGATATTTTTTCTTCCACTTATTATTTCCATGATGACAACTCCAAAGCTGTAGACATCAACTTTTTCAGTGATCCGCGATGTCAACCATTCAGGTGCTAGATATCCAGGTGTTCCTCTCATCATAGTCACTATCTTGCTTTGATCCCTATTTATTAACTTACATAGGCTGAAATCAGCCACTTTGGCACTGAAGTTATCATCCAAGAAAATATTTTGTGGTTTGATATCTAAATGAGCAATTTTCCGCTTACAATCCTCATGGAGATAGCATATACCCTTGGCAATGCCCATAATGATGCTACATCGGGTGCACCCATCAAGGGGGGCATTATTATGGTGGTGATAGATCCACCTATCAAGCGATCCTCTTGACATATATTCTTAGACCAGAAGCCGCTCAGACTTCTCTGCGCAGAAGCCAATCAGCCCAACAAGATTGATGTGTTCAATGCTACCAATGGTCTCGACCTCTGCCAAAAATTCTTTCTTTCCTTGTCTAGCGCCTTCCAAACGTTTCACTGCAACTCTTTGTTCACCTATTTTCCCTTCAAAGACCGATCCAAACCCACCTTCTCCGAGCTTCTTGTTGAACCCTTCAGTGCATTCCCTCAACATTTCAAAAGAAAACCTCGTCGGCATTCCAGGAAACTGATCAAAATCAAACTCTTCATCTTTTTCTCCATGATTTCTCCTCCTTCGTTGATAAATAGTAACAATAATGACAACAAATACAAGAGTAGTAATATCTCCAAGTGTAGCACCGAACATCACCTTCTTTTTGTTTTCATTATAGGGGCTAAGTTGCGCCTTCTCTATATTTCCATTAGAGGGGCTAAGATGTGCCTTCTCTCTATTTCCATTAGAGGGGCGAAATTGCACCTTGAGATAAGCAGAGCATTCGAAACCAACAGTTTTAGCTTGTATTGATTTCATGGAGAAGACCTTTATGATCCACACACATTCTCCACCTCGGAACAAAACGGCCATGCAGGAGCAGTTTTTCAAGCAGGCTTGCTTACATGAATCGACGCTTGTTGCATTCAGAGTGTGGCTGTGGTCAATGTAAGAGATGTTTTGTATGGTGAAGAGCCGATGGTGTCGTATTTGTTGACAAGGGACCGCAAATAATGGTGTGCAACCAAGATTTAGTTTGCGTTCGTCCACCGGCTTGAAGTAGCTTGAAATTGAATGGTTCTCACTTGGACATGTGCATTTCCCCCTAGTGCATACGCCGTGCTCCCCGCAGACTGTTGGGTAATCACAAGCATCCATTCCAATGGATCCTAGTATATCATACACCATTGTCCAGTTCTCAGCAGACCATGACCTTTCATACAGTCTCAGGTGTCCATCTGAGTCTAATCTCATGTACTGTGTGAATTGAGCTGTTGGCAAGGTGATATTATCACTCACAGGCCCCGACATGAAGCTAAGGCTTCAGTCCATTAATATAACCTTTGTTGTATCATTTCCTATCTTGCCTACAGGAGTGGTGTCTGTTTGCATGTCGTACCCAAAGTAGAGTTGTGGTGGTTTGGTTTCAGCATAAGCATATAACCCACCTCGGAGTACAGTGATATACATATTTGGTGCATAAATAGTTGTTGTGAGCCTCATACCTTCCACAAGAGACTGCCCAATGACCATTGTATCTGTAGGGTGAAGAAATGACTGCCACACAACTGTATACTTGTCATCAAATAACAGCAGATTACCGTTCTCGGTGATCTCCATGCCATTTACAGATTGGCCTGGGCTGTTGCTTGACCAGACGTGACTTCCATCATCATCACGGAGAACCAAGTTCCCATCCGTGGTAAGCTCAAGGGTAGCATTCTCCCTAACAGGGCGAGCCCTGTTGGCAGACCAGACTATCTGAGCCTGCGAATCACGATCGCCATACATGGCGTAAACGTTGGGGTCAATTGATACCGCAAAGAGGAACTCGTTGCACGGGGACATGGAGAAGGAGACACATCGGAATCCTGCGGTGACGCAAGATGCAACACCAGGAGCATGAGCTCGCGATTGTCCTCTGGCCAAGATGTTGCGGATGTAGTCGCGGTTATCGAAGAAGACGTCGTTGTTGATCCAAATCTTCGAGTGTTTGTCCGTGGGAAAATAGCTCGCGCTCTGCGCTGCCAAGAGCAGCGGTGCAGCAGCCGCAACCACGAGGAATAAGAGAACAACAGGAGCCATGGACGTGCTTCAACAGAAACTGTTTTTTTTTTCTCAAAAAGATTCGGTTAGCACGGGGAGGAAAGCAGCAAGGAACTGGAGATGAGCTTGCAGAGAGATGACACGGTCATTGCACCTGACCGCCTGACGGCGAAGACGTGATCACCCGAGAGATGGCCGGACTTGGAGTAGCTCTGGGATTTTTGGAGGTGGTTGGTCTGGCACTCTGGCTCGTTCCAAGGCGCCACTGACTTTGTGCCGGCCCATTGAGTGTGCGCCAACGAGTCTAAGTGGACTAGCCATGATCTCCCCTCAAATATTTTTAGTAAAGATGACAGTAACGGTATCCCCATGCTTGTCAAGTCTGAACCTGTTTTTTTTACGAAAGGCAGTCAGAGCTGCTTTCATTGATCATATAGCGGGGAAAAAAGTTCGAGTTACAAGATGCCGACAGGAACATGAAAGAAAAACAACAGATTTGTACAAAGCTAAGGTTCAAACTAGATTTTAGTCAGGTTCCCGGGGTCTGTGTGCTACCAGGCTCACCAAGACACGCACAGCGCTGCACCAATCAACAGCAGCAACAATGATCTTTTCATACGTTCGAAGCGCCGAGGAGAGTGGTTGTCGTTGAAGATACGATAATTTCTTTCTTTCCACCATTCCCACCAAACAAGAGCAACAATGGAGTTCCAGCGTCGCTGATGATGCACAGGCAAGCCCTATGTTATTAGTGCCCACCAGTGAGCTAGATTTGAACAGGACGTCCAAGCCGCCGGTGGCAGCATATCAGTGCGCGCGAAAACCAACCTCCAAACCTGACGAGCATAAGAGCAATTCATCAGCAAGTGAGGTGCTGTTTCATCAGGCTGCAAATGACACAGAGGACAGAGTGGATCATTGGGCCATCCACGTTTCTGAAGATTGTCCGCGGTGAGGCATCGACCCAACACTGCCAGCCACGCGAAGAACTGACATTTGCTAGGCGCATCACAGTTTCAAACACTGAGATGGAAACTGAATCTAATTCGGCCCTCAAACTGAATGTTATAAGCAGAGGTAACGGTGAATTTGCCATCATTGGTCCACTTCCATATGAGGGATTCACGAACACCGTCTTGGAGCTGAACATCTTGTACCGCTTCCCATAAATCGGTGAACTGAAAAATTGCCACAGGACCCAAAGTTTTAAAGTGACGCAGCCATCGCCCATCCAACAACGCTTGCTTGACCGTCAGGTTGCGCATGATGCAAAGAGCAAATGAACCTGTATTTAGCACACACAAAAAAACAAGCATGTTAGATGCAACTTTAGCTTACACAATATATTATCTCACATCACAGTTTTGTACGTGACAATGAGACACGGGTACGGCACGCACGAGTAAAGCTAAAAGTGGTTAGGATAACTCAGTCTGTTCTTTTTATCTATCTATCTATCTATACTATAATATTCCTAGCTGCCGTGATGGTACGTTTCGACGGTACGTACGTCGCTCGCACGCGGTTCGTCGCTCCGCTAGCACGCGCTCCGTGCATATCCCTGATCCGATATGGTTTCCAATCAGCCTCGCAACCAACACGGCAACAAGACGTGAGATTAAAGGGAAACAATTAAACGCACGGAGAAACCATGGCCTGCCCCCACCTCCTGGAGCCCCGCCCCCTCCGCTTGCGCATCGACGATCGCAGTGCCAATCAGGTCGGTCCTGGACTCATCCCCTCCCTCACCTTCGGGGTGCAGCCATGACGATCATCTATGACCACGAGACCATCTATCGGGAATTCGGGATGAGCTCAGGTGCGCGCCGTTGGCTGGCCAGGTCGACAGCGAGCTCCACGTGATGCCAGCTTCCGCAGAAATCGCAATGTCCTGACAGTCCTAGGGTCGTCGTGGGGCATGGGCGGCACAATGTACTGACAGACATAAGGTCGTCGTGGGACATGGGTGGCGCCGGCTCGCCATGCACACCATCCGGCATGCACCTGGTGGAGCTCTACGAGCTGTTGTCAGCTGCAGTGGTGGGCCGACTCAGAGCCCCTGCACTGTGGTTGATGCCGTCGATGTGTGTAGAGGGACATAGAGAAACGGCGGCACCTGTGAGCCTGGCGGCTGACGCAGCAGTAGGGATAAAACGGCAGACACTTTGGTCAAGGCCACGGTGACCAGGCTGTGAGCCGCCTGGCCTACTCCCGAGTAAGATTTGTGCATGCATTGGTCACTTGGTGGGCTTCAGTTTCTTAAGATCATATTCAGTCTCTATCGACATTTACATCTACTTCAGCTATGATTTGTATTACCGGCAGTGGTATCATGTGTTCTTGCTTGCTGATTGCATAGTTTTCTTTCACCACGCGTATGAACCATAGTTTTCTTTCATCGCGCTATGAACCATACTATACATATAGTTGCATTGCTTAAAAAATATCAGGCGGATGTGACTTGGCAAATCCGTAAAAATACATGGCTTATGAGATTGTGAGCCTCCTTGTATAATTTGAATCTCATCATTTTGTTTTCATACAGTTCCAATTATTTAGTTCGTGCAAATGGCAAATATTTCGGATTCAGTATTCTTCTTAGCATTAAGGAGTTCACATAGCCTAACTTGCACATTGTAACATACGACTCCCAAGTCCCATCTCTTTGATGACAACATTGCATATAAATCAACTAGCAAAATGCCCGTCCGATGCAAAGGGACAACATATACGAAGACATTAATTATGCATCAAACGAAGTAGTACAATTTTGAAATTGGAAATAGATTTGTTTTCACAAAAGGGATCCTAAAACCTACAGCCCGAGACAAATTTGTTCTTTCTTTTGAACCCGGTGCAACGCACGGGCATTGTGCTAGTTTATATAAGAACATCATACAAAATAGTTTACAAACTTTGAATTATTGCAAAAGGAGGGGAAACAGACTCACCAATTAACTACAGTCCGTTGATTTTGGGTTTAACACGATGCCCAATTAACCCAATATTCTCTGTAATGTAAGGCGCGCTGGCTGGGCGCCCTCTCAGTGATTTCAGCTTTTGAACCTTCTGATCGTTGGGAGAGCCAATCACAACCATGCGGTGTATTCACCGTGAGGAGTAAAAGGCAAGGTGAAATCCTAGCCACCACTCGCTCCCGCACATTTGGGCCCACCTCCTGCCGCTTTCCCTCCCTCCTCCCGCACCGTTTTTCGACGCTCTCCACCTTAAATATCCATGAAAACATCTCGTTTATTCCCCCTAATTAACTTCTTCCTCTTGTTTTACTAAACCTATTGCTATTAATTACGGGTATGCATGATGCATGGCTCGCACCACTAGAGGAAAAGCCATTGTTGCGGAGGGCTTTCAATATGTCGGTGGCTTTTTATTGGGGCCATCGTCATATAAGCCATACGCCGAGCGCCTTCAAAAAACCATCGGCATATATAGAGCCGTCGTGATATAGGGTTGTTGCAGACGGTTTCCTCCGACCGGCCGTCCGCATCTCCATGCCGTCGGCATAGAACAACTTATACCGAGGGTAGCCGTCGGTAAACAGATGGTCGTCGTCATATTGGCCTGCCATCTAGATTCCGTCCAACGGTGCTAGTAGTATGCCGACGGTTATGCGATAGCCGTTGGCATATACTTTTTTTTACTTTCTTCAATGCTCGTTTTTATTTTTTTTTATTTATGTTTGCTTTTTTTATTCTACTTTTATTTCTTGCGACTATATCACATAAAACGACAGAACGCAAAAGTTTTTCATTTATAGTGGTTTCTCATGAACGACGCCTTGGAGGGTCGGAATTAATCCCTCCAAAGCTTGCATGTGGTTCCAAAATATGTATAAAAGTGTGTTGGAAGGTTGACATAGCCAAAACAAAGCTCCGAGTGTGATCCGTTTCACAGACATGAGCTGTAACTTAGAAAGGTTCTGGAATTATAAAGGGAAACTTCCACTTCGGATCAACCAGATGGAATATTGTGAGAATTTGGGGTCAAACCAGGTTTTCCATGTTTCTATGAGCTAACCTAACCCAACCAAGTAAAAAAGTTCATTGGTCAACCGCCGTTCCACGCCGGTCAAAGATGTTAGGTTTTCACCGTTGTGGAGTCTTCGGAGCGTCACAATCACATCAAAAGTTTCATTGTGTCCTAATATATGTATGTAAGAGTGGTGGGAAGTATAAAGAGACAATATCCAACTCACAAGTGTGACCAGATTCATGAACATCACTAACACCGCATGAAGGTTCTGGACTTATAAGTGGAAAACTCCCCACTTCGGGTCAACTGGAGGCAATCTTGTGATAAGTGACAACGTTGGTTCAAACTTGGTTTTCCATGTTTGTATGACCTAGCCTAACACAACCACATTCCGGTGGCACGTTTTAACAAACCATGCCATTGAGATGGCTATCAAATTGATCATTTGGCTTGAACTCACAAATGTTCATACATGATAGTGTTTTTTTGTGAAGACTTTGTCTCGAAAAAATTCGTATGCTAAGTTTTGTATTTTTCCTAACAAGTACTACACATAAAAAGGCTCCACGAGGAATGACTACATTTTTTAAGATTTCTTTATTTTCATTGAGTTTTTCCAAAACAAGGTCAAAATGGGCGACATGTCTATTCATAGAAACGGGTTGGATCTTTCAAAAATATCGACAGTTCTATGATATAATCACGATTTGTGTACCTTAAAAGAAAAGTATAGTTATCAATTTATATGAGCAAACTATCACACAATTGAATTACTTTCGAGAAATCAACATAAAGTCATTTAAAAGGGAAAAATTAACTAGAAAGTGAGAAAAAACATAATTATAGGTGTTTATCCATACACAATGGTCTACTTTGTGTGAAAAATGGAGTTGTGTCATTTTGCACCATATTTAATATACATGCTTCACAAAAATCTTGATTTTGGCGCTTCGAAAATGGAATTTATTTTTTAATAAAAGGTTGAGAAGTCTTTTGCAATGTTGTTTGTAATTGCAAGATGCACCTTTGTGCCAAATTTGGGCACATCTTAACAAACCGTGCCATGCATATATGATTATGAAATTGATCATTTGGCTTGAAACTCATGAATATTCATACATGATTGTCTTTTTTTTGAAGACTTTGTCTCAAAAGTTGTCATATTCTAAGTTTGGTATTTTTCTAACAAATAGTAAACATGAAAGGACACCACGAGAAATTACTGAATTTTTTGAAGTTTTCTACATTTTATTTGAGTTTTTTCAAAACAAGTTCAAAATGGGCGACATGCCTATTCATAGAAAGGGTTCAGATCTTTCAAAAATCGTGGTAGTGCTGATATAATCACTATTTGTGTACCTTAAAAGTATTTTGTCAATTTATATGAGCAAACTATCACACAATTGTAGTTCAAATTTAAATTACTTTTGAGAAATCAACCTAAAGTCGTTTAAATGGGCAAAATTAGCTAGAAAGCGACAAAATTCATAATTTTAGGGGGTTTATCTGTACAGAATGGTCTACTTTGTGTGATAATTGGAGTGGTGTCATTTGGCACCTTATTTAACATACATGCTTCACAAAAATCTTGATTTTGGTACTTAGAAAAAGGAAAATATTTTCTTAGTAAAAGGTTTAAAAATGTAGTTGTAATTTTTTTCTGTAATAGTAAGATGCATCTTTGTGCAAACTTTAGGCACATTTAAACAAAGCATGCCATGGATATTGTTATCAAATTCATCATTTGGCTTGAGACTCACAAATGTTCATACATGATAGTCTTTTTTGTGAAGAGTTTGACTCATATTATAAGTTTGGTATTTTTCTAACAAATAATACACATTAAAGCACTCAAGGACGAATTACTGCATTTTTTGAAGTTTTGTTCATTTTTTGAGTTTTTACATAAGAAAATGATATGTCTATTCATAGAAAGGGGTCGGTTGTTTCAAAAATCTCGATATTTCTCTGATATAATCACTATATGTGTACTTTAAAAATATATTGTCAACTTATATGAGTAAAGTATCACACAATTGTATTTCAAATTCAAGTTACTTTTGAGAGATCAACATAAACTTATTTAAATGGGCAAAATTCGCTAGAAAACGAAAAATTCATAATATTTGGGGTTTATCCATACAGAATGGTATAATTTGTGTGAAAGTTAGAGTGGTGTCATTTTGCACTATATTTAATATACATGCTTCACAAAAATCTTCATTTTGGCACTTAGAAAATGGAAAATATTTTTTAATAAAGGTTAAAAAATCTAGTTGGCAATGTTGTTTGTGCAAGATGTGCCAAATTGGGCACATTTTGACAAACCATGCCATCGATATGGTTATCAAATTGATTATTTGGCCTGAAACTCAAGCATGTTCATACATGATAGGCTTTTTTGCGAAGATGTTTTTTTTTCAAAAGTTGTCATATTATAAGTTTGGTAATTTTCCTAACAAGTAGTATACGTAATAGCACTCCATGAGGAAGGATTGTATTTTTTGAAGTTTTCTTTATTTACCTTGAGTTTTTTCAGAACGGGTTAAAATGGCGACATGCCTACTCATAGAAAGGGGTCCGATCTTTCAAATATCCCGCTAGACCAGGATGGTACTAACACAGGCGCAGCGTCGAGGAGATGCACGATGATGGTCAGGATCCATGGCGAGGAACGGCCCACCGACTAGAGATGTGTGACGGCGTTCAGAGAGCCATGGCGAGGAACGGTGCGACCATCGAAGATGTGCCAGAATCGAGACCCAAATCACGACAGTGCACCACCGGGAGCTTGACGAAGGAGGCCACATCATTGGGGAAGGACGAGTCTGACGACCGTGTCACTTTTTTATTCTGTTCGAGAATTGTGCCGACGGCCTAGCCCTCGGCATACACGGGCACAGAGAGGAACCAGATTATGCCACGTGTACAATGTATATCGATGGAACAACCCTCGATGTCGTCAAACGGACGGTGCCATCATTTTTTTGCTGAGGGTCCTGTTTGCGATGGCCATGCAAAACCGTCGTCATGTTGCGTCTATGTCGACGAGGGAAGGACTTTTGGGCCTTTTCCGAGGGCCGTCAACCGATGGGAACCGTCAGCATACACCTGGCTTTCTTGGTTAACCCGACGGTTGTTGGATGCTGGCATATAGGTTGATTCCTATAGTGGATGCGCTTGTTCACAAGCAGCGCAGGTGAGGGACGAGCTAAGTACATGTATTTATTGAGCGGTAGAATTAAGAAGAAATAATTGCGTGTCGGTGATATACCAAATAGGTTATCCTCACGGACTGCCAGGGTGGCCCATGGGTGGCAAAGCCTGCAGCTTTGCCAGATGGCCTAGCAGGCCAAAGCGCAAGGCAAGAAGACAACCAGCTAAAGAAAGTCCAAGACAAGGCCCAACAACCAGCCGACTTGGAGCATAAGACGGAGCCAGAAGCCGTATTAGTCTAGGACTCTATTTCCTTGGTTGTTAAGTTTTTCTTTGTAATCCCTAGGTCTGGCCGTCTATATAAGTCGGCCTACACGAACACAACCATGAGCTTAGACAAAGCACACAACCACATTGTAACATGTACACATATTTTCCATATAGTGATTTATAGGAACACGTAGGGCTTCGCCACGTCGTGGAGCCTGAACCTGGGTAAACGTTCGTGCAATCCCGTCACCGGAATCCCTCTCGCTTAACACCCACATCTTTCTCTATTGTTCGTTGGTAACCCTAGATAGCACCCATGTCGACAATACCACGACATTGTGAGACTTATATTAACGAAAAATATGAAAAGGGGAGGAGCCTAATATTTCCAAACGGAAGGAGTACCTTTCTACCTAAAAGCATATCCACGAGCAGCCCCGATATCCCACAAAAACTGCCCCGATATCCCACAAAAACGCCCACAACGCCCCTCCTCCCCAAAAAAAAATTCTACCTAAGAGCATATACTCGGGGATGCTGAACAAGTCTAGAAACGCTCGCCACCTAGATTTAGACAGACAGTCCCATGATGTCATCTGCATTCTGGTCATGTCTGTTTAAATGTCACCACTCAACCTTCTCATCTCCAAGGGCGACATAGCAACTGGCTGACGCGGTGGAGGTACGACTCCCCACGCATCGCCGGCATTTCGCCTCTCCACCCACCCGCCGCTTGACGCACACACCATCGGTTACCCCTTCCTCTTTGTTCCCCACAATGGCCCATTCGCCATTGCCAGAAAAATGGTTCACCAGTTCGCTACATTCTAGGCCACCCTCACCGCTGCCACACGCACATGCTACCCGTCGCCGCACCCATCTCCTCTGCCTTCATATGAGGAGGACGAACATTAGACGGGGGAGGAGACGAGGACATGGATGACGAGGGGGATGAGGAGGAGGAGCTGACGGCGGTCCTGGAAACTGCACGCCGGTAGGCGCGACCAGTGGATGAGCATGGTCACCCTCGAGGAGACAAATGCATGCATAGAAGCGCATAACGGTGATCTCCGTTGCCACTGCGGGGAGGGAGGAGGCAGCCCGAAGCGGAGATGTTTTGTCACCCTTAAGGGATGTGCCAGCCGTGGCAAACGACGACGAAGGCTGGCTCAGCGAGCCCTCTCCATAGCGACGAACGACGGCGAGGCTGTCCCGAGCGAGGCCTCTGGTGTTGTCCTCCATTATGTGGTTGTTTAAGTTTTAATTAAAGTTTGAAGTTTAATTTTGTCGTTGAAGTCTTAAAATTTCAATGAAATTCGAGCCTTTTTTCATACTGGAGTGATTGACGTTTTTTTAACGGGGACACCGCTCGGAGCAGGTGTTCCCGATGGGCCGGATATGCCGATAGGCCCGTACACCGTTAGCTGACACTTTTTTAGTTGTGCCGGATATATTATTGGTGGAGTCGCTCTTTATCCGATAGCAACGCCCTACTATCATGTTATCATCGTTGACTGCTTGCAGCCCGACAGACCGCCGCTAGCTTGCTTGGTTCTAGAATCTAGAGCAACCCATCACCCATGTCATCTTCACCCTTTCATCCATGCATGTACCTACACGTTCTGTGTAGTCAAAACCTAGCCAGCTTTGCTGCAAGCTTCCAATGTCAAGACATGGACACATCACATGCACGCTGGACAAGTGATCAATCCGATGACCTGGCCTGCCACATGTTTGCCGTCTTCCCACACGACACACCCCCTCCCTGCCCGCCTCGCGCCCATGTCCCTTTCTTGACCCGCCGTGCTGGGCTGCTGTCTGGGGCTACCTCGCACACATTATCCAATATAATCCATCGATCGATACACCGAGAGAGAAACAAGCTCGCAGGCCACCACGATAATCTTTAGCTGCAAGCTGAGACACTCAAGCTTCATGGCGAACCATGCCTTCCTGAAGCTCGCACTACTGCTGCTGCTCTGCAGCGCCGGCCAAGGTAATGGAAGCACCTGTGTTTACCTCCCAAATGATTCCAATTTACACGAAGCATGTTATTGATAATGTGGCAAGCATATGTACGTGGACAGGCGACGAGCTGGGAGCAGATGCGGCGGGCCGGTCGCCGTGTCGGGCGGCGGACCTGGTGGTGAGGCAGTCGGCGACGGGGAGGGTGGTGGAGGGGAAGCCAGAGTACGCGGTCGAGGTGACCAACCGCTGCCGGTGCGCCCAGTCCAGGGTGCTGCTCCGGTGCTACGGCCTCAGCAGCGTCGAGGCCGTCGACCCGCGGGCCATCCGGCCGGTGGACGACGAGCGGTGCCTGCTCCGGAGCGGGCGGCGGATCCAGAGGGGCGCGCCGGTGCGGTTCAAGTACGCTTGGATGACGCCCTTCGACTTTCCACTCATCAGCTCACAAGTCCACTGCTAGTGCTAGCTAGTCTAGCTGCAAGCCTAGCTCGACCAATAGGAGTAGTAAGTACATTTGCCGTCTGCATTGTAACTGGTAACGAGAAATATGCATTGATTCGATTTTACACTTGGATTGCTTTGATTTACATAAACGTTGATATACCTCTATGATCTATGTAAAATTACTCGACTACATAGGCCGCTTTGTGGTTCCAGAACATGCGCTTTGTATGTATAGACATTGAAAACTTGTATTTTGGAGGGGGTGCCATGGCACCCTATGGCACCCCCACTGGATCCGCCCCTGGCACACATCATGTGTTACTTTGAATCTTTGATCCTCCCTAATGCTGCGAAATGACTCAACTGAGTGGCCGAACCTCGTATTAGTGCGGAAATTCAAATTAGCTCCCGTGCTCGTGTGCTCTTGGTCAAAATTTAAAAAAAAAACAGTAAAATATTTCAGAAATTCTGAAAAAAAATTGGAGACGAACATATACAAATGTTCTACATACGTATCAAATTTCATGGTGAAATAATATCTGGTCTATTCTGTAGAAAAAAAAAGACAAGTTTGTGGCCAAAATGGGATAAAAAAAAATGTTTTTAGAGTAATGATTTTGTTATTTTTGCACAGACACCCACACATGCCATTTTATAACGAAACTTGGCACGTATTTAGAAAACATGTATATGTTCGTCACCTTATTGTTTTAGATTTTTCTGAAATGTTTTGCTTTTTTATTCGATCAGGAATATATAACCTAGGGAGGCAAAACGCCTGCCTAGTATCTATACTACTATTAAAAGAGCAAACATGACCGGATACATTAAATCGTACGCGTCCAATATTTGATCAAAGGCTCAGATTGCTCGTTCGGTGTTGAGCACCTCAACACAATCCAACGCGAAATGTTATCTTTGTTTTTGTCCTGATTTAACTTTGCCGGCGGGTCATGGTCCATCGCCGCTTCGTATGTCGCCGTTCTAGCTGCCAGACACGACGAAACCGAGGTGGGGAAGAAGCTGGGCGGGGTAGAGCTCCATGACGGGGCAGAGGGTGGAGCTAGAGAGATAAGAGGCGGCCGGCTGCCGGGAGGGAGGAGCAGAGAGCAGCCCCATATTGAAAAATATTTACATCACGTAAATTGCCCTCTTTAATTGTTTGCACTGGTATGTTCTGGCTTAACTCTTTTTTTTGCTCACACGAAGATTCAAAATGGTTTATTGAAAAATATTTACATCAAATTTGAATGTGGTATCACAATTAAAAATTTTGTGGTGATAAACTGCAATTAAATTGTAAAAAATAAATGATATTATTATCATAGAATCCCATCTTTGCCCACATAAATTTCACATGCGGGTTTAATCTAAGGCGTGTGCTACGCGTCAGTCGGTTGTAGCAAAGGTTTGCTACAGCCGCCTCCGCAGCCGTCGGATCTACTTAAGTGAAATGATCTCGCGCGTCCGATCTATGTAGCAAAAACGTTTCGCGTGTAGCACTTTGTATCTGTGTATGCAGCATCGCATGTAGCAAAGAAATTTCAGAAATGCTACGTCCGATCTATGTAGCAAATAAAAGTCAAACACAACATATTTTTTGTCGCATGTAGCACTGTATGTAGCAAAAAAAACACAGATACGTAAAGCTGGCGACATGTGGCAAAACGAATGTAGCATTTGAAACACAGCCATGCAGCAAAAAAACACAAACTATGTAGCAAACTCAATAAGAACATGTAGCACAGGTGTGTAGCAAAAAAAACCAGTCCGCAAAAAAAATCCCCATTTGGTTACACAACAAATATAGTGTAGCACTTCTCTTGTACTTACACACCAAAAACAATAAGAACATGTAGCACTTTTAAAACATCCATGTAGCAAAAACCAACACCACATCACTTTTGCAGAAATCATGTAGCACTTTGCTCATGCTTATACACCAAAAACGAGTCGCACATGTAGCAAAACTGCACATCTAATGCAACATCAACAAACCCAAAAAACTGACCTCTTAATGTCATCACCAATGGAGGCATGCCATGACCGATTCGAGCTCAGCGGGCACGAATCCGCCTATGGAGACACTTCCGGTGACGAATCCGCCACACCAAAGACCCGGCGCTGAGAGATCCGGTGAACCCGACGAAATCAACTCGTGGTTCATCTTCCACAGTAGATCCAATGATTTGTGGGGCGCCGTCCATACCGAGCTCTACCAGAATGTCCATGGTGAGCGGAGGAGGACTCGGGAGATGAGCATCAGTGGTAGAGGAGGAGGCTCCTGGGGAGAGGACGTGGGATGTCATGAGGCAGCCCCGGCAAACACGACCTCACCTTCAGCTCGTGGCTGCAGGCAGGCCCGTCGATGGGCATGAGCGAGGTGAGCGATCGATCAGGGCCCCCAAATCACGATTAGTTAGCAGGGATTAAGCGTGATTTGGTAACAGGTCTCGTACGTCCGTATGACTTGATTTTAGTGGAGAAAAAAATGGAATAAGCACACTGCTAGCTTCACCTCACGCAAATCACGAAACAGCAGCACGGCTGCACAGGACGCAAATCACGCAACGCTGCTATCTGCTTGGTCTTCTAGTTCCACTTGTGAGACTCCCAGATCTGATTCAATCAGACGATGCCGAGACGGTCGATCGACGCCCAACGAGACGAGTCCCAGATCGCAGCAGAAAAACACCGTGTTTGATTTCAGCTACGCGGCTGCCGCGCGCAATGATCCGATGACTGACGAGCCGAGCCTGCCGGCGCCCGGCCATTCATCCAAACAAAACCTCGATCAGGTTAATAGTTGTTCCACCATGTCTCCATGGATTAATCAAATCAAGTCGATCGATTCCAGTTTCCAAGCCTTTCCAGGACTAAATATTTTGTCCTGTAACTCGTCATTCATCAAGCTATTAACTAAGTCTTTATAGAAGATAGCTAAACAAAAATTATCTTCTTCTATTTTTGTTTAGGGAAGATCAGGAAGTCAGGCCTCAAGGTGTTTATCATTATCAATAAATCTCTTATATTAAAGGTTTGATTTCATTCTCATTATATTTTCTTGATAAAGTTTTCTCATATGATTGGATTCTTTATATTTGTTTATAAAGAAGAATCATTAATTTTTGCCCTACATTTACTTATTTCCATTATAATTTCTTATATGATACTGAATATTGTATGAAATAGCAAGTTATATGATTAAGTGAAAGTATGGTTTAGTTCTATTTGCTATACATTTTCTAAACCTAATTAGGGCCCATTTTGCAATTCGCATCAGCAGCGGCGGAGCTGCATGTAGCTAGGGGGTTGCACGGTAAACTAGTAGAATTATTTTTTCTTTGCAAAAGAGCAGTTTTTCACCTCGTGTCATATGCTCTAGCTCCGCTACTACGCACCGGGGCCCCCAATTTCTGGAGACGGCCCTGGCTGCAGGATACCGGCCGCAACGCCTTGTGCCGAACAGCTGCCAGCGTCTTCCATGGAGGCCGCCGTCGGCGCTCATGGCGAGCGCGGGAAGGAGCGCTGCACAGATCGGAGGAGGAAGCGGTCTTGGTACGCTCGGCCGTGCTCGCTGGTCTCATGCGGCATGTGCGCTGCGCGAGAGAAAACTCCGCGGAGAAAAGGCTAGTGGGTACGTGGTATGAGGAAAAGCAACACACGGCACGAGGCGACTGATGCATCAGTCGGCTGCCAATTAGCTTTTTCCTTAATCTAATCAGTATAGCCATAAATTAGTACGTCACAAAACAAATATTACATAGACGTGCGTTGCACGTGCAATTGTACTAGTTACTGAAAACAGTGTAAAGTTTCGAGAGTTTTATGTGAAAAAACAGATACGGAATTGTGCTAGCTGGTAGTCCGGTACTCCGGCATGGTTTCCTCGCTCACGATTCTACATGGGCGCGCTCACACTAGTACACGACGGCGGCAGCGTGCAGCTCCAGCCGCGTCCTTGGCCGCCGCCTCTCCTCCACGGAGCCTCTGCTTCAGTGCTTCATCAGGTTTCGCCTCCCCCGTAGCCAGGCCACCTCCTCTGCTCACTCCAGCTCGGTTCAGTGTCATTGAATTACATTTTATTTCAAATCCCAATTACTAATTATAATGGCCCAGATTCGGATATCTACAGGTTTAGATTTTGGAATCACCGTGAAGCTACCAGATTCGATGGATGCAATGCAATACATACGAGGGTGTACGAGGCAGGCCTCTACAAGGCAGTGCTGATATGCTCTCCTGCAAATCAATCCTAATGCTCTTTTTTCACTGCAGCTTGTACAGGTCAGCTATTTAAACAACTGGATATGCGTTAGCTGCATATTAATACATTGCGAGCTGCAACTTACAGAGCACATCAAAAAAATACAGGACATGGCCCTAGTACCTTTTCACCTTCAAAGGTATGAAATACTCCACAATAATCAGACATATATATGTTTGCTGGAAATTATTTTCTTGATGCCAATACAAACATGAATCCAATGTACAGATATGCCATGATACAAACCCCAAAAAGTGTACAAGTTAAATGATAACATACTTGCTAGTTAGTCTCTGCGTAGTGTTGATCTGCTCTCCTGTAAATCAATCCGAATACCCTGTTTTCAGTTTTTCACTACCTTGGAGAACAATGCAGCTTGTGCCTGTCAACCTTTTTTTTACGAGAGCAGAGGGAAAAAACAACAGGTTCAGAATACAGACTCGGATCCTGGCTCCTTATCACCCAGGGATTTCTGACAACTCGGCAAGGATATACCTTAGCTGCATAGTTATACATTGCGAGTTGCAACTTACATAGGACATCAAGCAAATACAGGACATGGCACTACTGGCTTTTATGCTTCAAAGGTTTGAAATATTTCACCAATGATCAAGCAAATTGTTCTTCTGATGCCATTTCAAACATACTTACGGAGAATATAAAGCAAATACAAGACATGGCCCTATTACCTTTTCAGCTTCAAAGGTAAGAAATATTTCACCAACAATCAAATTATTGTTTTGACGCCATTCCAAACATACATCCAAAGTACAAATAGGACAGGATACAAAAGCAAATATTGTACAGATTAGTATTCTTCTGCCAATTACCTTCACCTTGGGCCTGACAAGATGGATGCTTGAGATGGAGCTGAGTATGCGGATGGGTTATCTTGAACAAACATGATTGAATTAGCATCGAAAGTTTCTATGTGCGCCACACCTTCTAATACCTTGATCACTGTTGACATGGAGGGCCTTCGGGTGCAATCATTTTGCAAGCACCACATGGCAAGCTTCATCATTCGAATTACTTCTTCCTCGCGTGAGGCCATTTCGTCACTCTGCTTGTCAATCAGATCAACCAATTGATTCTTTTGTTCTTTTTCTCGTAATAGATTAATGAGATGAACATTCTCCTCGTGCAGAGAGTTGTCGATGTTTTTTCTTCCACTTATTATTTCCATTATAACAACTCCAAAGCTATAGACATCGACTTTTTCGGTGATTGACGACGTCAACCATTCAGGTGCCAGATATCCAGGTGTTCCTCTCATCATAGTCACTACCTTGCTTTGATCTCTATTTATTAACTTACATAGTCCGAAATCTGCCACTTTGGCATTGAAGTTGTCATCCAAGAGAATATTTTGTGGTTTGATATCCAAATGAGCAATTTTCCGCCTACAGTCCTCATGAAGATAGCATAGGCCCTTGGCAATATCCTGAATGATCCTACACCGGGTGCACCAATCAAGGGGGAATTGTTATGGCTGTAATAGATCCACCTATCAAGTGACCCTCTTGACACATTTTCATATACTAGAAGCCTCTCAGACTTCTCTACACAAAAGCCAATCAGTTGGACAAGATTGATATGTTTGATGCTCCCAATTGTTTCGACCTCTGCCAAGAATTCTTTCTTTCCTTGTCTGGCACCTTCTAAACGTTTCACTGCAACTCTCTCTTCACCTAATTTCCCTTCAAAAACCGATCCAAACCCACCTTCTCCGAGCTTATTGATGAACCCGTTAGTGCTTTCCCTCAACATTTCAAAAGAAAACCTCGTCGGCATTCCAGGCAATTGATCAAACTCAAATTCTTCGTCTTTCTCTTCATACTTCCTCCTCCTTACTAGATAAAGAGTGACAATAATGAGAAGCAACACAAGAGCAGTAACAACTCCAAATGTAGGACCCAACATCAAATTCATTTTGTTTTTAGTGGATGGGATAAGTTGCACCTTGAGATAAGCAGAGGATTTGTTAGCTACATATTCAGCTGGTATTGATCTCATGGAGAAGACCTTTGTCAACCACACACATTCTCCAGCTCCGAACAAAACGGCCATGCAGGAGCAGTTGTTCAGGCAGGCTTGTGTACAGGCATCCACGCTTGTTGCATTCAGAATCGTGTGGCTGTTGTCAAAGTAAGAGATGTTGGGAATGGTCAAGAGCTGACGATGTCCTATTTCTGTACAAGTGACTGGAGTCAATGGCGTGCAACCAAGATTAGGCTTGCGATCATCCACCGTCTTGAAGTAACTTGAACTTGTATTGTTCTCAAGTGGACATGTGCATTGCCCACCAGTGCACACGCCGTACTCCCCGCAGACTGCTGGGTAATCACAACCATCCATTTCCAGTATATCATACACCACTGTCCAGCTCTCATCAGACCCTAACCATTCATACAGTCTCAGGTGTCCATCTGAATCTAATCTCATGTACTGTGTGGATTTAGCTTCTGGCAATTTGATACTATCATACAAAATATCTTGCCCCATAATGAAGCTAAGGCTTCCATTCATTAATGTAACCTTTGATAGATAATTTTTAGTCAGCATGTTGAATGTTGTCACGTTGAAATGAAAGTAGGGTTGTGGTGGTGTGGATTCAACATAAGCATATAACCCATCTCGTAGCACACTGATATACATGTGTGGTGCAGAAGTAGTTGTTGTGAGCCTTGTACCTTCCATAAGTGACTGCCCAGCGACCAATGTGTCAGTAGGATGATTAAATGACTGCCACACTGTTTTATTCTTGTGATAAAACAAAACCAGATTGCCGATCTCGGTGATCTTCATGCCAGCTACAGATTGGCCCGAGCTGTTGCTTGACCAGACATGGCTACCATCAGCATCACGGAGGACCAAGTTTCCATCTGTGGTGAACTCAAGGATGGCATTCTCCCCAACTGGGCGAGCTCCGTTGGCGGACCAGACGATCTGTGGATTACCACTAGTGATGTTTATGATGTATCTGTCAATGGAAACCGCAAAGAGGAACTCGTTGCAGTGCTGGGAGAGGGAGACACAGATGAACCCTGCGGTGACATAAGGTGGAACGCTAGAGTGAGAATGATGTTCTATGGTGAAGATGTTGCGGATGTTGTAGTTGTAAGGGCTGAAGAAATTGGGATTGTTGATCCAAGTTGTTGAGGGTTTGGCTGTGAAATTATAGTCCAAAGCCTTCACCGCCAAGAGCTGCGGTGCTGCAGCCGCAAGCACGAGGAGGAGGAGAACACCAGGAGCCATGGTACGTGCTTCAGCACAAACTGTATTTTTTTCGACAAGAATCAGTAAGCACCTGACTGGAGATGAGCTTGCAGACCAGAAACGAGATGAAACGGTAATCCCACCTGGCAGCCGGCGGGATGACGTGATCGCCGGAGGGATGACCGGGCTTGAACCTTGGAGTAGCTCTGGGATTTTTGATGGTGCTGACTGGTTGTGCGCCACTCAATTAGTTTCAGTATGATGACAGTAAGGGTATCTTCATGTTTGACAAGTCTGTTGGATGCAGCCTGTTCACAGGTTCAGACGTCTCAGCCCTGGGCAGCTCTGAACTCCCTTTTCGCCATTCATGGGTGACTGTGAACTTTGACTGCGTATGTTTGTTTGATGTATGTTTGATAATTTCCATGTATGTTTGGTGAAACTTTCATACGAACTGCATTACGTGAGGATGGCATGTGGAACCAGGAGCCATACATGTCATTTGGAAGATGTGGATCATATACTGATCATTTTTATGGCGCGCGGCAATATGGAGGCTGAGCTCCATGGAGGTATTACAAAAATTCAAAATTCGTCATATACTGATCCATGAATTTTGTCAGATTTGCCATTTTTTGTATTCTAAAATAAAATTCTCTTCGTCCCAAAATATAAGGCGACATCAAATTTCGTTGATCAACGACATGCAACTTTGAGCATGATTTATATTTATAATATGTCTACAAATTATAGTATAATGATATATGAAATGAAGTAATTTTGTAAGACGAATCAATCGGTAACATTTATATATTCGCAGTCATATAATTTAATATATATTATTGGTCAAAGTTGATCATGAAAGACCAACACAAAAATAGCGTGTCTTATATTTATGGATGGAGGGAGTATGAATTTTGCATTGAGATTTTGCACAGCCTTAGGGTTCAACATTATCTACACCTAAAATTGTTTTTCGCATATAAAACTTAAAAATGGCGATATTGAATTTTTAAAAATACCGGCTTCGATAGAGTTCGGTCTCCATTTATACTTTCCCTTCTTGAGAACACCATTCGCACTTTCCGGTAGTCCATGCTCTGAGTTGACAATGCCATATTGCCATGTATCTCATCTTTTGTACCGAACTCCATTTGAGAACTCACATCAGAGTTTTCTTGTGAGGAGACACATGTACGGGTCGCACGTAAGGGTTAAAGTGGTTAGATAATTGAATTTCTTCCGCTCTTGTGGGGAAACACTAGGGGAGCCCCTAACTGATCGCCGGCGAGATGCCCGGGCTTGGACCTTGGAGTAGTTCACTTTGATAATTGAAATTTTGGAGGTGAGCTGATGGTCTGACTCGTTCCAAGGCGCCAGTGCTCACTTGCGGTGCGTCAACGAGTCTCCGTAGGCTGGTCATGTGGTCTACCCATCTGCCCTATTAGACACGGAAAGTTTGATGACAGTAACGATATCTCCATGCTTGACAAGTATGACTAGCTATGCGCTACTGAGATTTGCGAAGCATGATGTGGTGCACTCAATTATTTTCTGTATGACTTGATAGGAACGGTATCTCCATGTTTGATAAGTCTGTTAGATTCAGCCTGTTCACAGCTTTATTTTATTTGCTTGGACAATTCATTTCATTGTATTATTTGTTGCATTCAATGTATTTGGATTATTTGTTGTATTTGGATCAGTGGTTTGTAATAATATTGTTGAATTGTTTGATGCCTATAAATAAAATAGAAAAATATATATGGAGTCTGCAAATGGTGGCGACTCTGAGTTTGCACGTCGTCTCAATAGTTTTGATTGTGGGCTCCGTTTGCATTTTAAATATTGCTAATATGACGACTCTGATAGAGTTGCTCTGACCCCGCGACATAAGAGGAAACAAGGGCTCATATTTGATTGCTCACGTGCACCCCTCTGACGACCCGAACAAAGCTAGGTCGGCGGGTGTTGTATCGGAGGAGGTGAGGAGGTCGCGCTGGACGATTCTCCGTAGGCGCCGGGTTTCTCCACGAGGAGGGGATGGGGTTTGTCGACCTCAACATGTTCTCCGATGGTGGCGACGACGAGAGTAGGGGCGGCGGTGCAGGCTCGGGAGTGTGGGTTTTTTCTTGCCGACGAGACCTGGCTATAGCGGAGTGGAGCTGGGCCCGAGCAGGAATTTGTGTGTGCCTAGCGCTTGTCTGGCTTGAAGGGATGGACGGACCGGTCGACCCAATTGATCTGGTCCGGTCGAGCCAGACAAACAGTCGACCGTGGATCTGAAACACAAAATATGTCGCGCCAGCGCCTCCGTATCCTGTATAAAGCTTCCACGGCCCACTGCCGCCGGTGCTCCGCATGGTTTCCTCCCTCGTTTCTCCACGGGCGCGCTCACACGACGGAATTTAGCAGCGCGTAGCGCCAGCCGCCTCAAGGACCACCGCTTCTCCTCCAGGGAGCCGCTCGCCAATCGCCAGGTTCCTCCTCCCATGTATCCAGGCCAGCTCTGCTCGCCCGCAAGCTCGGCTCGGTATCCTGGATTCTCGAATTAGAGCCTCGTTTCAGATCCCAAATAACCCGATTCCGAAGGACGACCAAACAACAGGGAATAAAATCGGGACTGTAAAGGGCTGGAACCGGATTCAGAACCCCAAAAAAGTTACAGATTTGTAATCATACTGGAGCTATATCAGGTTCTTGGTATCAACTCTGAAACCAATTGCGAGTTGCGTATCAGTGCATTGCGAGTTGCAGTTTACATAGGACACCAAGAGAATACAGCAATAAAAGGTATGCAATGCTTCACCGAAAGTCAAACATATCTAGTTCCAGTTCCTGTAAATCACTCTTACTATGCTAGTTAGTTTGTGGGCAGTGTTGATGTGCTCTCCTGTAAATCGATCTTAATGTTCTATTTCACTACTACCTCCGATCCGAAAAAACTGCCGTACGGAATGAACTGCCTATGTACAAGTTGATAATGTAACTCGTTACATTCTTTTCGAATCGGAGGGAGTACCTTGGAAGTTGAACAAAAACTTGTGCCGGACAACTTTTTAAGCAACTAAATATCCCTGCATATTATTAATATAATGCGAGCTGCAACTCAAAGAGGATACCAGAAAACCACCGCCTAGTATCTTCTAGCATGCACCACATGGCCCTACTGGCTTTTCGGCTTTAAAGGTAGGAAATACTTCTCCACCAACAATCAGACATATATATTTTCTGGATATTGTTCTCTTGATGCCATTTCAAACATACATCCAAAGTACCAAAATAGGACAGGAATACAAAAGCAGAAATGTACAGGCTTAATTCCATCTGCCCATTAGCATTCACCTTGGGGCAGATAAGATGGATGGTTGAGATGGACCTGAGTTTGCGGATGGGTTATCTTGAATAAACATGATTGAATCCGCACCGAAAGTTTCTATGCCCGCTGCACCTTCTAATACCTTTATCACTGTTGACATGGAGGGCCTTCGAGTGCAATCATGTTGTAGGCACCACATCGCAAGCTTCATCATTCGAATTATTTCCACCTCGTGTGAGACCATATCTTCACTATGCTTGTCGATCAGATCAATCAATTTATTGTTTTTCTCTTTTTCTCGTAATAGGTTTATGAGATGCACATCCTCCTCGGCCTGTGAGTTGTCAATGTTCTTTCTTCCACTTATTATTTCCATTAGAACGACTCCAAAGCTGTAGACATCGACTTTTTCAGTGATCGACGATGTCAACCATTCAGGTGCTAGATATCCAGGTGTTCCTCTCATCATAGTCACTACCTTGCTTTGATCCCTGTTTATTAACTTACATAGTCCAAAATCAGACACTTTGGCATTAAAGTTATCGTCCAAGAGAATATTTTGTGGCTTGATGTCCAAATGAGCAATTTTTCGCTTGCATTCCTCGTGAAGATAGCATAGGCCCTTGGCAATATCCATAATGACCCTGCATCGGGTGCCCCAGTCAAGGGGTGGATTGTTATGACGGTAATAGATCCACCTATCAAGCGACCCTCTTGACATATATTCATATACCAGAAGCCTCTCGGACTTCTCTGCACAAAAGCCAATCAGCCCGACAAGATTGATGTGTTCAATGCTGCCAATGGTCTCGACCTCCGCAAAAAATTCTTTCTTTCCTTGTCTAGCACCTTCCAAACGTTTCACCGCAACTCTGTCTTCACCTAGTTTGCCTTCGAAAACCGATCCAAACCCACCTTCTCCAAGCTTCTTGATGAACCCTTCAGTGCATTCCCTTAACATTTCAAAAGAAAACCTCATCGGCATTCCAGGGAATTGATCAAAATCAAATTCTTCATCTTTCTCTACATACTTTCTCCTCCTTCGTAGATAAAGAGCGACAACAATGACAAGAAATACAAGAGTACTAATAGCTCCAAGTGTAGCACCTAACTTCTGTTTCTTTTTGTTTTCATTAGAGGGGCTAAGTTGCACCTTGAGGTAAGCAGAGGATTTGAAACCTATAGTTTCATCTGCTTTCATAGAGAGGACCTTTGTCACCAACACACATTCTTCACTTCTGAACAAGACAGCCATGCAGGAGCAGTTCTTCAAGCATGCTTTCTTACAGTCATCGGTCGTTGTTTGTTTATAGTTTATTGAATGATCATACGGGTAGTCATCATAGTAATAGATGTTGGGAATGGTCAAGAGCTGATGGTGTTGTATTTCCTGACAAGAGACCGGAGTTAATGGTGTGCAACCAAGATTTGGCTTGCGTTCATCAACCGGCTTGAAGTAGCTTATACTTGAATTATTCTCAATAGGACATGTGCATTGCCCCCCAGTGCATACGCCGTAGTCCCCACATACTGTTGGGTAATCACAAGCATCCATTCCGAGTATATCAGACACGACAATCCAGTTCTCGTTAAATGATGACCATTCATACAGTCTCATATGTCCATCTGAATCTAATCTCATGTACTGGGTGGATTGAGCTAGTGGCAATGTGATACTAGTGACATATGAATTCCCTCCCTCGAAGCTAAGGCGTCCACTCCTTAATATAGCCTCTAGATCATTTCCCATATATCCCACGGGGAACCTAAAGTAGCTTTGTGGTGGTGTGGAATCTGTGGATTCAACATAAGCAGATAACCCAGAATTGTCTAAGATGATATAAAATTTTGCTGCAGAGGTACTTGTTGTGAGGCTCATACCTTCTACAAGCGACTGCCCAGGGACCATTGTGTCAGTAGGATGATCAAATGACTGCCACACCGTTGCATTCTTTTCATCAAACAACACCAGATTGCCAATCTCGGTGATCTTCATGCCATCTACAGATCGGCTCGAGCTGTTGCTTGACCAGACGTAGCTATCATCAGCATCACGGAGGACCAAGTGTCCATTTATGGTGAATTCAAGGGTGGCATTCTCTCTAACAGGGCGATCCCGGTTGGCAGACCAAACCACTTGTTGAGGGCTGAATGTTGTGTCGTCGCCAATGGATACCCCAAATAGGTACTCGTCGCACGGGGGGGACAGGGGGAAGGAGACACAGAAGAACCCTACGGTGATGTAAGGTGCAACGCCGGAGGGAGGTTGAGGTTGTACTATGGTTAATATGTTGCGGCCGAGGTGGTTGTCGTAGTTGTAGAAGGAATCGTCGTTGTTGATCCAAGTTGTTGATTGTTTGAGCAAGCTTTGTGCCGTCAAGAGCAGCGGTCCTGCAGTCGCAAGCACGAGGAGGAGGAGGAGAACGGCAGGACCCATGGTATGTGCTTCAATGGAACCTGCAGGTAATTAAGAAGAATCAGTTAGCACGAGGAGGCGGAAGGCAGCAAGAAACTGGACACGATCGAGCTTGCAGAGCAGAAACGAGATGGCACGTTTATGTCACCTGACCGCCGGCTGAGATAACCCTGATCGCCGGCGAGATGGCCGGGCTTGGACAGTGGAGTAGCTCTGGGATTTCGGAGGTGCGGTGGTCTGAGATGGCTGTGTGCCACTCAGTATACGTCAACGAGTCTCCGTAGGCTGATCATGTGGTCTACCTATCTACCTGTTTAGACACGGAAGCATGACAAGTCTTACTGGCTGTGCGCCACTGGGATTTTCCAAGTATGATGTGCTGCACTCAGATATTTTCAGTATGACAGTGAGGGTATCTCCATGTTCACAGCTTCAGATGTCTCAGCCTTGGGCATCTTTGACTTAGACTGCGTAGGAACCAGTCCAAGATTTTATTCCATGTGTGTTTGATGAACTTTCGTACGTACTGCATTTCTTGAGGATGGCATGTTGGACCAGGAGCCATACATATCATTTGGATGATGTGGATCATATACTGATCCTTGGCAAGCGATATGGTTCGATGCATGGCAGATGTTTGATGAAATGTCTGGCATAACATTTTAACCGTAGGGGCAAGCGGATGAGAAGAAACAAGATTTCAAAAGTGTATTTTGCAACAAACAAAAAGTCCGACACATGTGCAAGTTAACTGACGCCGTCAGGTTTTGATCTCCATGGCACGATTTGGCATGACCAATGTGCACATCGCTGGCATGTTTATAGACCACGTTTGATGAATGTATGAACTTCATTACGCGAGGGTGGCTTGTGGGACCAAGAGCCATCCTTGTCAGGCAGAAGCTATTTTCCCGCTTGTGTAAAAAAAAAGAACAATGCAATGCATTTCATCCAATTCTGTAACCTGTAACTTTTCTGCAACCTGTAAATCACAGCACGGTACTGAACAAATATAGAGCCTTGTTTTAGTTAAGATATATACCAGCTACTCCAATGTACACCTTTCTTTGAATACAAAATGTACAAACCCAAAAAGCCTCCAAGCACCATGGCATCATAACCTGTGCTCGTCAGCCTCCCAACTCTTTCTTATGACAGACCATCATCCCACAGGCCACGACATCCTGAACATTCATGAATCTTAATTTTTTACAAATACCTATATCCACATCTTCTTCTCCACATGAATATTTTCCCTCAGTTGCTCTTGATAAGTAGTAGCCCGATCCCGGTGACGACGAGCGTGGCCGGGAAGCCGAACTGGAGGTGGCTGAGGAAGGAGAGGGTGTACCCGAACTGCCGGGACCGGCGCGCCTGCTCACAGACGATAAGGTTCGCCGCCGAGCCCAAGAGTGACAGGTTGCCGGCCACCGTGCTCACCCAGGCCAGGATCAGCCACGCGTTGGTCTCCGCCATAGGGGAGATCGCCGCCGCCGACGCCGCCACCCGCGCGCCGAGGAGGAGAACTGCACAATCGAGCTCAATTATTTCTGTTCCGTAGAATGATTGGCCTATCGGAAAGAAGTTGGGACCTGACACTCTGGCGACCATGTAGAGTACTGATACATTCAGACTTGATTGTACAGCCCAATTCAAACTGAATCATGCATGCCAGTTGACAAGTTGAGCTGCAGTGGAGCATGTTTTTCAGGGAACTAACCGGTGGGGACGTTGGACGCGACGTTAGAAAGGAAGAGGATGACCAGGGCGAGGATGACGACGCCGGTCGGCGTGTCTATACGCGCGTAGGGCTCCATGAACTCCCAGAACGTGCTGGGGATGCCGGTCTTGTTGAAGCCGTACACGGTGATGAACATGCCGCAGAAGAAGAGCAGCAGCGGGTAGGAGACCTGAGATTTTGATTAGTACTTTTATTAGCAACACTAGAATAATAAAAAGTTTTATAGTACTACAAGATAAGCAGCACCAAGTTCCAATCTTGCATTGATCGTGAATAACTGCATCAGATACAGTGATACAGTTGACAGTTGCAGCGTGAGTTTTAGTTTCAGAAAGAACACGGTGTCACTTTTTTATTCTGTTCGAGGATTGTGCCGACGGCCTAGCCCTCGGCATACACGGGCACAGAGAGGAACCAGATTATGCCACGTGTACAATGTATATCGATGGAACAACCCTCGATGTCATCAAACGGACGGTGCCGTCATTTTTTTGCTGAGGGTCCTGTTTGCGATGGCCATGCAAAACCGTCGTCATGTTGCGTCTATGTCGACGAGGGAAGGACTTTTGGGCCTTTTCCGAGGGCCGTCAACCGATGGGAACCGTCAGCATACACCTGGCTTTCTTGGTTAGCCCGACGGTTGTTGGATGCTGGCATATAGGTTGATTCCTGTAGTGGATGCGCTTGTTCACAAGCAGCGCAGGTGAGGGACGAGCTAAGTACATGTATTTATTGAGCGGTAGAATTAAGAAGAAATAATTGTTTGTCGGTGATATACCAAATAGGGATCCTCACGGACTGCCAGGGTGGCCCATGGGTGGCAAAGCCTGCAGCTTTGCCAGATGGCCTGGCAGGCCGAAGCGCAAGGCAAGAAGACAACCGGCTAAAGAAAGTCCAAGACAAGGCCCAACAACCAGCCGACTTGGAGCACAAGACGGAGCCAGAAGCCGTATTAGTCTAGGACTCTATTTCCTTGGTTGTTAAGTTTTTCTTTGTAAGCCCTAGGTCTGGCCGCCTATATAAGTCGGCCTACACGAACACAACCATGAGCTTAGACAAAGCACACAACCACATTGTAACATGTACACATATTTTCCATATAGTGATTTATAGGAACACGTAGGGCTCCGCCATGTCGTGGAGCCTGAACCTGGGTAAACGTTCGTGCAATCCCGTCACCGGAATCCCTCTCGCTTAACACCCACATCTTTCTCTATTGTTCGTTGGTAACCCTAGATAGCACCCATGTCGACAATACCACGACATTGTGAGATTTATATTAACGAAAAATATGAAAAGGGGAGGAGCCTAATATTTCCAAACGGAAGGAGTGCCTTTCTACCTAAAAGCATATCCACGAGCAGCCCCGATATCCCACAAAAACTGCCCCGATATCCCACAAAAACGCCCACAACGCCCCTCCTCCCAAAAAAAAAAATTCTACCTAAGAGCATATACTCGGGGATGCTGAACAAGTCTAGAAACGCCGCCACGTAGATTCAGACAGACAGTCCCATGATGTCATCTGCATTCTGGTCATGTCTGTTTAAATGTCACCACTCAACCTTCTCATCTCCAAGGGTGACATAGCAACTGGCTGACGCGGTGGAGGTACGACTCTCCACGCATCGCCGGCATTTCGCCTCTCCACCCACCCGCCGCTTGACGCACACACCATCGGTTACCCCTGCCTCTCTGCTCCCCACAATGGCCCATTCGCCATTGCCAGAAAAATGGTTCACCAGTTCGCTACATTCTAGGCCACCCTCACCGCTGCCACACGCACATGCTACCCGTCGCCGCACCCATCTCCTCTGCCTTCATATGAGGAGGACGAACATGAGACGGGGGAGGAGACGAGGACATGGATGACGAGGGGATGAGGAGGAGGAACTGGCGGCGGTCCTGGAAACTGCACGCCGGTAGGCGCGACCAGTGGATGAGCATGGTCACCCTCGAGGAGACAAATGCATGCATAGAAGCGCATAACGGTGATCTCCGTTGCCACTGCGGGGAGGGAGGAGGCAGCCCGAAGCGGAGATGTTTTGCCACCAGCTAGCTTGCAAAGCAACCACATAGAGAAGAAGGGGTGTGCCAGCCGTGGCAAACGACGACGAAGGCTGGCTCAGCGAGCCCTCTCCATAGCGACGACGACGGCGAGGCTGTCCCGAGCGAGGCCTCTCGTGTTGTCCTCCATTATGTGGTTGATTAAGTTTTAATTAAAGTTTGAAGTTTAATTTTGTCGTTGAAGTCTTAAAATTTCAATGAAATTCGAGCCTTTTTTCATACTGGAGTGATTGACGTTTTTTTAATGGGGACACCGCTCGGAGCAGGTGTTCCCGATGGGCCGGATATGCCGATAGGCCCGTACACCGTTAGCTGACACTTTTTTAGTTGTGCCGGATATATTATTGGTGGAGTCGCTCTTTATCCGATAGCAACGCCCTACTATCATGTTATCATCGCTGACTGCTTGCAGCCCGACAGACCGCCGCTAGCTTGCTTGCATCTAGACCAGCCCATCACCCATGTGCCATGTCATCTTCACCCGTCGGCCGTCATCCATGCTTTGGCTGCAGGCTTCCAATGTCAAGACATGGACACATCACATGCACGCTGGACAAGTGATCAATCCGATGACCTGGCCTGCCACATGTTTGCCGTCTTCCCACACGAGACACGACACACCTCCCGCCTCGCGCCCATGTCCCTTTCCTGACCCGCCGTGCTGGGCTGCTGTCTGGGGCTACCTCGCACACATTATCCAATATAATCCATCGATCCATTCACCGAGAGAGAAACAAGCTCGCAGGCCACCACGATAATCTTTAGCTGCAAGCTGAGACACTCAAGCTTCATGGCGAACCATGCCTTCCTGAAGCTCGCACTACTGCTGCTGCTCTGCAGCGCCGGCCAAGGTAATGGAAGCACCTGTGTTTACCTCCCAAATGATTCCAATTTACACGAAGCATGTTATTGATAATGTGGCAAGCATATGTACGTGGACAGGCGACGAGCTGGGAGCAGATGCGGCGGGCCGGTCGCCGTGTCGGGCGGCGGACCTGGTGGTGAGGCAGTCGGCGACGGGGAGGGTGGTGGAGGGGAAGCCGGAGTACGCGGTCGAGGTGACCAACCGCTGCCGGTGCGCCCAGTCCAGGGTGCTGCTCCGGTGCTACGGCCTCAGCAGCGTCGAGGCCGTCGACCCGCGGGCCATCCGGCCGGTGGACGACGAGCGGTGCCTGCTCCGGAGCGGGCGGCGGATCCAGAGGGGCGCGCCGGTGCGGTTCAAGTACGCTTGGATGACGCCCTTCGACTTCCCACTCATCAGCTCACAAGTCCACTGCTAGTGCTAGCTAGTCCAGCTGCAAGCCTAGCTCGACCAATAGGAGTAGTACATTTGCCGTCTGCATCGTGACTGGTAACAAGATTCGATTTTACACTTGGATCGCTTTGATTTACATAAACCTTGATATACCTCTATGATCTATGTAAAATTACTCGACGACATAGACCCGCTTTGTGGTACTCTTCCAGTATTTCCATGGATGAAGAACTGCCTTCCAGGCTTTGTATGTATGCACTCATGACTCATGTACGTCCTCTCGTGTAGCCGCAATGTGTTGTCACCGAGGATCTTGCCACGCATCATGTATTATTTGGCTGCGAAATGACTCAACTGAGTGACCGAACCTCGTATCACTGGGGGAGCTTGCCAAGGATCTCGTTTGGGATGGATTCAGGGCCCTTCTCACCCCCGTCCGGCGGAACATGGAGTCATTGGTTACCTCTATTTTAAATAGACAGCTATCTTCAGGTTATAGCCTTGCGAGAGGGTTCGCGCTACAGCTAAACCCTTCGTAGGCTAAACAAATATTAGCCGTTGATAGCCCAACTAAATGAATTTAGCCCAGTTTAGCCCCTTGGCTGCTATCTTCTCGCTCAGGGGGTCTACAAAACTCGGTCTAAATTTTGTCCCGCCCAGCCCAATTTCCGGGCCCAAATAACTATTACGCCTGGATGACGCCCTTCGACTTCCCACTCATCAGCTCACAAGTCCACTGCTAGCCTAGCTCGATCGACAGGGGTAGTAGTACATTTGTTTGCGATAACAAAGAAGTTTGTATTAGATTCGTTCTTGATTATTTTCCGGCCATACAATTGTTACAAGGAAAATTATGATCAGAAAACATTTATCTATGACCGTTTATTCATAGGAAAATTACAAAAGTGTCACTAGATCTTCCCGAAATTCGGGTTGTGCCACTAATTTTCACTAAATTGGTAAAAGGTCACTAACTTTGTTACTTCAACACCACTCGACGGCACATCGGTTCATCGTAACACTCGTTTATAATGTGCGGGGTCGCAGACGAGAAAGTTGTTTTGGCCATTATCCTTACAGGTGGGCCCACTATTTCAACACTTTTTCTATCCCCTACGCCACCGCAGGCGCATGCTGTCGTGCTCTATGGGCATGAAGATGGACCATGCAGGGTTGGAGATCAGGGGCGGGGCCGACGCAACGGTAGAGGACACGTGAAACAAAGCTTTACATATCTGAAGCCCGATGAATCAGTCATTCGTTGTCCATAAGACTTGGAATATCTTTACTCAATTTATTGAGTAAAATCCATTGTTAGTACTCGAACTTGTCGAGGAAATTCACTTTGGTCATCGTACACTGGGAATACAATTTTATGGTCACTGAAGACGTCTCGAGTGTCACAGACGGTCACCACTTCAGCTAGAGCAGCGTATTTGATGATGCGGCACTGTGACCGGTCAAACTGTTTTGCAAAACGACCCCTAAAATATTGCCCTCCTGTTTTAACCCCTTCTTCCTCTCTCTCACCCCCAATCTCATCCACCCCATCCGGCGGTCCCCAACCCAAGATACTCGGTGACGTCGTCGTCGTCGCTCGCAGCGCCCTTGGTGACCAGATGAGCCTGAGGCGACGGCACGCGGTGGCGATGTCTGCGGCGGTCCGCCGTGCTCAGTCCGCCGTTCCCGTGCAACGACCGCTCGTGTATGCGGTACAGAGCATCTGTGGCGGTGCTGCAGGTGTCCATCGACCGGCCAGACGCACACACATGACACAGCACGCAAACACGCACGCACATCACATGTACATCCCGCACGCAATCACATGGCAAGCATGGCACACGCAGTACAGGCTCAGCACACACGCATGCCAGGCCCGCTCGATCCAGTGCACCGTGGGCTTGTCGGTGTCTGGGCTAGCCGATGACGGCGCCGGCTTGCGGAACGGGCATGAGCAGTTGTTGGAGGCGTCGTTAGACGAGCTCTGCTTGACGGAGATGACGGAGGAGTGGATGGACGACAAGTTCGGCAGGTTAATTGTGGGAGCTCGATTCTAGACGGCCGCAAGTAGATTCTTGGCACCGGAGCTCGATTCCATACGACGATACCGAGCCGTTCACCAGACAGATGAGACAGGAGTGCGGATGCCAAATCCTGACGCGACGGCGCGCGGGGGAGGTCCCGGCTCCGGATGCCGAGAGTGCCTCCGTGGACATGCCTACGACGAGCTGCAGGTGCACAGCCGCGCCTTCGGCCGCTATCAGGAGGATCTACGTGGCGTCGTCCGTGCCCAATGCTTATGGCCTCGACGCCGCCGCATCAAGGGAAGCAGGGGCAGGTAGGGGTATCCGTCGGCAGTGTACGGCGAGTGCAGGAAGCTCTCGCCGAGGCCACCTTCTTCTTCTGGAGCTCGTGCCGTCGTGCGACTGCTGCTCTAGGCATGCCACATGCACGGTGAGGTTGGGTGGGTGGGTGGGTGTGGGTCGCGTCGTCAGAGAGGGAGCAGAGGAAGAGATAGGCCACGGGTGACACTGACAAGTGGGTCCTACCGTTGAGTCTCTCGACTTGTGAGGATGAAATTCGTAGTTGACTTGTCTTTGGGTAGGGTGCTGCTGTCTTTTTGTTAAGGGATCTTTTTGCAAAATAAGTTGACCAGTCAACCAGTGCCAATCATCAGATACGCTGCTCTAGCTGAAGCGGTGACCGTCTGTGGCACTTTGAGACGTCTTCGGTGACCGTAAAATTGTATTCCCTACGTACGATGACCAAAGTGATTTTTGCTCGACGAGTTCAAGTACTAACGATGGATTTTACTCCAATTTTTTTAGCGATTTGAATCCGTTAGTAACCGTGAGAATATATGCCTACATACGGACTTCTACTGAAATTCGACACGGCTGTGGAACTGAAACTCTTTCCACATAGAATTATAGTTAGTAGAAGAAATAGGCTTTCGTCCCGCTATATTAATATAGCAACCACACCGATACAATCGAACCATACAGGAAGAAGGGGCAAGGAGAATGCTGGGGCAACAGCAGATACATGCCCAAAAAAAGGAAATGAAGACTAAGGCGAATTGACAAAACGAAAACGACCCACCACCGGTGCGCCCTCTCCATCTTCTCCCACCACGATCCAGGCACTCCGAAGTGCTCCGTGCCAAGCAGCCCCTATAGGAGGGGAAGCACCGTCGACACCGCGCTGCTACCCGGACCATAGGTCCTATGGTTTCCCCCGGCACGCAGAGTACAGTGGGTAAGGGATTCCCACGACGTCCTCCAGGAAGGGATAGTGCCACACGCCGGTGGCACCACGTCATGGTCAGACAAGCTGATAGGGATTTATCCCGACACCTATCCACAAGGGCACCCTGACACAAGGGAGTACCACCACCCAGCAACGCCATCCACCAACATGCGCCACGCCGATCTTGAGTCATCTTCATCCGTCGCTTCGTGATACCGGCAAGCGGCCTGAAAGGCGGCAACACACTACAGTGTCGGGACGAGAATAGCAGCCTCGCAGCCACGCGGGAGGTACCCACCTCCACCGCCGAGAGGCAGTCATCGACCGGACAGAGCAGCGGGGGCACACCAGGCCCCAGCGGGGCCCGGCCGAGCCCGGATGGGCCCGTAAAGCCCCTGCCGCCCTGCTGCAATAAGCAGGCCGCAACACCGCCGTCGCAGTCCCAGACATCGTCGTCGTCACCACCTCCAGAAAGCCCTGCCACAGCAGCAGCCGGCCCGCTCAGGCCCGCCCAAGCCCATCTAGGGCCCGAGGCGCCCAAATCCGGGCCAAGCCAGCCGCCGGCGCGCTGCCGAAGAGCTCCGGCGGACGTCACCGCCACCAGCTCCGTCGGACGTCACCGCCACCAGCACCACCCGGCCGCGCCGGACCAAGACCTTCCGAAGTACACCGCCGCCAAGGAGGGAGAGGCCCCGACCGACCTCCATGGGGTGGGAAAGGGAGAGCCGCCGCCGCCGGCGTCACTCGGGCTTCGCCCGATGACCCCTGCCGCCGCCGGCGACGGGGGGAAGGAGATGGAGAAGGGGGCGTGGCGGCGCGGCTGGAGGCGCCCCGTCGCCCTCGGGGGGGGGGGGGGGCGGGGTTGGGGAAAAGCAGAATTATAGTTAGTGCCGGTTTGATTATACGTAGCTGACCTAACTCTAAATACATGCACATGAATTTGAGAAGTTTCCGTATGCGTAGAACGAGAAATTCGTGGCCAGATATTACGATGACAAGTTAGAAAAAAATTAGACGTTAACACTGAACGAACATATTCGACACGCATGTACATCTTTGAGTGGCAAACAAAAATCCCAAAAGGAGTTTCCACTTTTATTTTATTAAACAATTATTTTCCATTTTATTAGTGCCAAAAAATAGCAACTACCAAAAATATGGGCCAAAATTACACCACTGCAACTTTCATACAAAGTAATGTGATGGCCAACAACCAGATGCAATGAGTTTTCTCGTCTCATAGATATCTTTGTTTTCTCTAGTTTTGCTAATTTTTCAAATTAACTCAAATTTAAACGTCATAAATTTGGCAAAACTCATCCTAAGATACCCTTGTGTGATTCCACATAGTAGGCACAAATATGTTTCAATTTTTCTATGAATGGTTGAGTCAATAATTTTGACCTTTGAAAAAAAACTGAAAAACTTGCGCAAAGAGTACTTTTACGTGACATAGCTGTCAAGAAAAATATCAAACCTTGAATAACGCACTGTTCAAAAAAGTATGCATAAAAAAGAATATTATGTATGAAGATTTATGGGTTTCAACCCAAATGACCAAAAATATGGCCATATCATGGCACACTTGTTGTTTACTTGCCTATATTTAACCAGAAATCCACTTTGGCACCCGGCTGCATATGCTACTGTTATAGTTTTCAAACTTAAAAAAAATATGAAAACACTTCGAAAAAATTGGGCACAAACATATGCAAGTTTTCAACATTCGTGCAAATTTCGGAAGGAAATGACACTATATGTGGTCTGTGCAAAAAAGACAAAATCTGTAGCCGAAATGAGATTGTATAGACAGCAGAAAATGTTATTTCCTTCCGAAATTTTGCACGAACGTTCAATACTTATATATCTTTGTGTCCACCTTTTTCAGATGTTTTTGAAGTGTTTTCATATTTTTATAATTTTGAAAAGAAATATCAGTAGCATATGCACCGGAGAGTCAAAACGCCTCTCTCCCTATTTAACACGCACGTGTATGTTGGGAGGCGAAGTTTGTGTTTTTTCCTTTTTTTTGTGCTGACGAGACGCCGGAGGGATTTGTGCCTGTCGCTTGTCGGGCTCGGAGGGATGGACGGACTGCCGACCGTGGAGGGGTAAAACGGTCCCGGAATATATCTGTTCCGTGGGTCTGAAACACAAAACATATCGACGGTGCTGTTTCTCCCCTCTCGTGCCGTCGTATCGGACATAGCTCCGACGGCCCACTGCCGTCGGTGCCCCTGCATGGTTTCCTCCCTCGCGATTCTACACGAGTACACGACGGCAGCGTGCAGCTCCTGCCGCGTTCAGCCGTTCAGCCGCTTCTCCTCCACGGAGCCTCTGCTTCAGTGCTTCATCAGGTTCCTCCTCCGTAGCCAGGCCACCTCCTCTGCTCACTCCAGCTCGGTATACATTGCGAGTTGCAACTTACATAGGACATCAAGCAAATACAGTTCATCGCACTACTGGCTTTTCAGCTCAAAGTTATGAAATACTTCACCAGTAATCAAACATACATATATAGTTGTTGGAAATTGTTCTTCCGATTCCATTCCAAACATAGTTTCAAAGTAAAAATAGGACAGGATACATGAGCATAAATGGTGCACGTTAATTTTCTTCTGCCCATCAGCCTTCACCTTGGGCCAGATAAGATGGATGCTTGAGATGGAGCGGAGTATGCAGATGAGTTATCTTGAACAAACATGATAGAATCTGCAGCGAAAGTTTCTATGCGCGTCGCACCTTCCAATACCTTGATCACTGTTGACATGGAGGGCCTTTGAGTGCAATCATTTTGCAGGCACCACACGGCAAGCTTCATCATTCGAATTACTTCCTCCTGGCGTGAGACCATATCGTAACTGCGCTTGTCGATCTAATCAATCAACTGACTGGTTTGTTCCTTTTCTCGTAATAGATTTATGAGACGGACATTCTCCTCGGGCTGAGAGTTGTTGATGTTTTTTCTTCCACTTATTATTTCCATGATGACAACTCCAAAGCTGTAGACATCGACTTTTTCAGTGATCGGCGACGTCAACCATTCAGGTGCCAGATATCCAGGTGTTCCTCTCATCGTAGTCACTACCTTGCTTTGATCCCTATTTATTAACTTACATAGTCCGAAATCAGCCACTTTGGCACTGAAGTTGTCATCCAAGAGAATATTTTGTGGTTTGATATCCAAATGAGCAATTTTTCGCCTACAATCCTCATGAAGATAGCATAGGCCCTTGGTAATATCCTGAATGATCCTACACCGGGTGCACCAATCAAGGGGGGAATTGTTATAGTGGTAATAGATCCACCTATCAAGTGACCCTCTTGACACATATTCATATACCAGAAGCCTCTCAGACTTCTCTGCACAAAAGCCAATCAGCCTGACAAGATTGATGTGTTCAATGCTGCCAATTGTTTCGACCTCTGCCAAGAATTCTTTCTTTCCTTGTCTGGCACCTTCTAAACGTTTCACTGCAACTCTCTCTTCACCTAATTTCCCTTCAAAAACAGATCCAAACCCACCTTCTCTGAGCTTCTTGATGAACCCATTAGTGCATTCCCTCAACATTTCAAAAGAAAACCTCGTCGGCATTCCAGGCAATTGATCAAAATCAAATTCTTCATCTTTCTCTTCATATTTACTCCTCCTTCGTAGATAAAGAGTGACAACGATGACAAGCAACACAAGAGCAGCAACAACTCCAAATGTAGCACCTAACATCAAATTATTTTTGTTTTTAGTGGATGGGATAAGTTGCACCTTGAGGTAAGCAGTGGATTTGTTTCCTAAATATTCAGCTGGTATTGATCTCATGGAGAAGACCTTTGTCAACCACACACATTCTCCATCTCCGAACAAAACGGCCATGCAGGAGCAGTTCTTCAAGCAGGCTTGCGTACAAGCATCGATGCTTGTTGCATTCACAATCATGTGGCTATCGTCAAAGTAAGAGATGCTAGGAATGGTCAAGAGTTGATGGTGTTGTATTTCTGTACAAGTGACTGGAGTTAATGGCGTGCAACCAAGATTAGGCTTGCGATCATCCACCGTCTTGAAGTAGCTTGAACTTGTATTGTTCTCAAGTGGACATGTGCATTGCCCTCCAGTTCACACGCCGTACTCCCCGCAGACTGTTGGGTAATCACAACCATCCATTTCCAGTATATCATACACCACTGTCCAGCTCTCATCAGACCCTAACCATTCATACAGTCTCAGGTGTCCATCTGAATCTAATCTCATGTACTGTGTGGATCGAGCTTCTGGCAATTTGATACTATCATGCAAAATAACTTGCCCCATAATGAAGCTAAGGCTTCCATTCATTAATGTAACCTGTGATAGATAATTAGTTGGCATGGCGAATGTCACGTTGAATGGAAAGTAGAGTTGTGGTGGTGTGGATTCAACATAAGCATATAACCCATCTCGTAGCACACTGATATACAGGTGTGGTCCAGAAGTTGTTTTTGTGAGTCTCATACCTTCCACAAGTGACTGCCCTGGTACCATTGTGTCTGTCGGATGCTCAAATGACTGCCACACAGTTGCATTCTTGTGATCAAACAAAACCAGATTGCCGATCTCAGTGATCTTCATGCTAGCTATAGATTGGCCTGAACTATTGCTTGACCAGACATGGCTACCATCAGCATCACGGAGGACCAAATTTCCATTTGTCACTAGTAGAAACAGGACCTTTGGTCCAGAGTCGTTTTGGGCTCTAGTCCCGGATGGCTTTTGAACCCGGACTAGAGGTGGGGACTAGTCCCGGTTCAGCGGCAACGAGGCCGTGCAGCAGTTGTCCCGGGTCGTAAGGAACCTCTAGTCCCGGTTCGTGATACGAACCGGGACTAAAGGTCCGTGGCAGGGCAGCCGCAGAGGGGGGCCCGCGCGAGCACCTTTCGTCCCGGCTCGTATCACGAACCGGGACTAGAAGCCCGGTTCGTGATACGAGCCGGGACAAAATTTAAAACCTGTAAATCTCCCGCCGACGCGTTGGAAGTTGATCAAGCTGCCGTTTTGATTGTGCTTTGGAAGATGATCAGCCCGTCGTTGATTCATATGGAGTGCTTTGGAAGATGATCAGCCCGAATTTAATCACTGCATGCGCCGCCCGCCGGCCTCCCTCTCTGCCCGCCGGCCTCCCTCTCCGCCTATATAAAAGCTACACTAATCCATGGCTTAAGCACACATAATCTCTCTCTAATCCTTGCAAAAACTCTATCTCGATCCCTCTCTTCTATTCCAATGGAGCCACTCGCGCGCGTACCTCCGTCTCGGTTGTACTACTTCATCAAAGAAAAGGCATCACGCGTGGAGAGGTGGATCCGCGACGTGAAGAAGTTCTTTCTCGACACCGCACCGATCAAGTGCGTTGGACTCGACTGCGAGTTCACCGACCCTCTCCGGGTCGACAGAGGGATCTTCCACCCGAGAAAAGGCAGCGCGCCGCCGTCCTTCAACTCTCGGTGGCGTCCGAGACTCTTGTCTTCCAGATCTGCAAGGCTGATGGGGTGCCGCAGCTCCTCGTGGATTTCTTAGGTGACGAGACCATCAACTTCTATGGCGTGGCTATCCACAATGACGTGCGGATGCTGCGCTACTACGGAATTGTTATTCCGTCCGCGGTCGACCTCTAGAGGGATAGCTGGAACCCAACCGGCAATCCTACTCCGAGTCTCTATGCTCTCTCCAATGCTATCATTGGGACAAAACTTGAGAAGAAGAACAACAACAAGATGGACAAGAAGAAGGGCAAGGACGACGACGACTTAGAAGACCTCCGAATTTTCGGATGGGGCAGCGTTCCATTGAGCTACGATCAAGTCTTGTATGCCGCTCTGGACGCTCGCCTCGGCTTCGAGATTGCACGGAAGTGGGATAGTCTACGTGGCTATAATACCAATGACGATCGTCATAATGTCGTTGATGAGTAGACTAGCTATATAGTGATCGATGTGTGTGTGCTCCCGTTGTGTGTTCTCATGTATTCGGTCAATTCGGTCCATTCGGTTACCTAAAACTAATGACCGAAATATTTGGATTCCTATCATTTTTCTGATCGATTCATACATATTATTTGTCGAATTTCGATTTACCGGTTTAAAGATATGAATATTTCCATATTAAATTGAAAATGACAATAATAATGTAAAATTATTATTTTTTATTTGAATTCAAAACTATTAGTACTTAATCATTAATGTTTATGTTAACATAGGTTTGGACTTTAAAAAAATAATATGATTTGTAAAGGACCTCTAGTCCCGGTTCGTAATACGGACCAGAACTAGAGGTGCCGGGCCACGTGCGAGACACCTCTAGTCCCGGTCCGTATTACGAACCGGGACTAGAGGTCCTCTGCTTTATATATGTCGCCCCTGCTCACCCTCTCTCTCTGTTTTTTTCCAGCATATAAGAGGTGAGAGGTGTGTGCTAGTTTGTTGTTCCTTCCTATGCACAAGAGGCGTTCGATGAAATGCCCGAGCTAGCCAGCTTCCTTCTCCTCTGTTCTTCACCACCGAGCTCGAGTTTATTCCTGTTTTCTCCACGATTTGTCAAGATTTGGCGGCACCACCTCGGTGAGCCTCTTGTTTTTATCTTTTATTTTTTTTAAAATCTTAGTTGTATGATTTAGATGCATAGTTATTACTTGTATAATTTTCGTACTTGTATGATTGTTTTTTATATGTATAGTGCCATGGTTTTGATATCCGTCCCCGTCGGCCCTTGTCCGGTCTATGATTCGGATGTGGTATGATTGGTTGTTATAACTATTTGTTTCATTTCGTGTTTATGACAATTATGCCGCCTATTACTTGTATAATTTTCGTACTTGTATGATTGTTTTTTATATGTATAGTGCCATGGTTTTGATATCCGTCCCCGTCGGCCCTCGTCCGGTCTATGATTCGGATGTGGTATGATTGGTTGTTATAACTATTTGTTTCATTTCGTGTTTATGACAATTATGCCGCCCAACTTGACATAGATATATTTTTATCTAGGAGGTAGTTGAACCGGAAATTCCAACCGACCCTATTGTCGAGGTTTTGAAAAAGAAAACAATGATTTGAAAGCAAAATTGAAAAGAAGTGAAGATCTTCGTCTCCAATGCTTAGAAGAGAAGATGAAATTGGAGTTCAAGCTTGCCGACGTCGTCGATGATCACGAGATCAAGATGAATGCAATGCGTTTGAAGCTTAAAAAGATTAGAAAATATGCCAATAATCAAGAGGCTTGGTATCATTATGCTGTTGGTTCAATAATTAACTTAGTTGCGATTTTGATCGCATTTGTTGTTGGATTTAAATTCTTTAGATAGTTGTATGTTAGTTTCAATTAATGTATGTTTTATGAGAACTATGTATTAGATTTGGTCACTACTCTACTTTTGTTTTAATGTGGTGAACTTGTATTAATGAATTTGGTCAGTTCTCTATTCTATTCATGATGTAGTGTAATTGGTCGATTATGTTCGTTTACCGTAATGGGTTTTAGCGGTGATTGCGTTTGATATAATTATATAATGCAGATGAGACATCCATGGATGTCCGCTGACCGACGCTCTAACGAGTACATTCAAGGCCTGCGTTCTTTTCTCAATGTGGCTGAGGCAAACACGCGGAATGGTTTTATGTGTTGTCCATGCAAAGTCTGTCGGAATGAGAACGATTACTCTTCCTCAAGAACAATTCACATCCACCTGATAGAGCATGGTTTCATGCCCAAGCTATAATTGTTGGACCAAGCACGGAGAAAGAGGGGTTATAATAGAAGACGATGAAGAAGAAGAGGATAATGACAACTATCCTATGTTCAGTGAACACGGTGGTACTACAATGGGGGAAGACGAATCTGAAGAAGAGCCCATTGTTGATGAGCCCAATGATGATTTTCGTCGGGCCATTCATGATGCACAGATAGACTACGGAAGTGAAAACGAGAGGTTGAAGTTGAAGCGCATGTTAGCTAATCACACAAAATTGTTGTACCCAAATTGCGAAGATGGCCAGAAAAAGCTGGGTACCACACTGGAATTGCTACAATGAAAGGCAGAAAATGGTACTTCTGACAAGGGATTTAAAAAGTTGCTGAAAATATTGAAGAAGATGCTTCCAAAGGATAATGAATTGCCCTCTAGTACGTACGAAGCAAAGAAGGTGGTCTGCCCTCTAGGATTAGAGGTGCAGAAGATACATGCATGCATCAATGACTGCATACTCTACCGCGGTGAGCACGAGAATTTGAATGCATGCCCGGTATGTGGTGCATTGCGATATAAGATCAGGCGAGATGACCCTGGTGATGTTGAGGGCGACGATCGCCCCAGGAAGAGGGTTCCTGCCAAAGTGATGTGGTATGCTCCTATAATACCACGGTTGAAACGTTTGTTCCAAAACAAAGAGCATGCCAAGTTGTTGCGATGGCATAAAGAAGACCGTAAGAAAGACATGATGCTGAGACACCCCGCTGATGGGTCACAGTGGAGAAATATCGACAGAGAGTTCTCGACATTTTCAGATGACGCGAGGAACTTAAGATTTGGTCTAAATACAGATGGCTTTAATCCTTTCAGGGAGCAGAGCTCCAGTCATAGCACCTGGCATGTGACTCTATGTATATATAACCTTCGTCCTTGGTTCACTAGTAGGAAAACGCCTACCGCTGGCGGACGAAAATCAGCTACCGCTGGCGGGCGGGCGCCCGCCAGCGATGACTACGCCAGTGGTAATATATACCGCTGGCGGGCGGCCGTCCGCCAGCGGTAACGCACTTACCGCTGGCGTGCATCCTATGTGCCCGCCAGTGGTAACCCATGTTAGCGCTGGCGCACATCCTATTGCGTCCACCAGTGGTAATTATGTAGGAATTAAAAAAATAAAAATCATATTTATTAGTCTGTTTTTCCAAATACAAGCATACTTATTATTCAAATACACCGTTACATCAATCAATACACCGTTACAAATGGTTGGCAGTTAGTTGACAATGTAAGAAAACAAAGGTGACACTCGAGTCAGCAAGGATGACTCTAGTTGCCGCTGCTGCTCTTTGTCCTGGAGTCATCGAGCCGAGCCGGCCCGTGTCGACGTCGTCGTTGTTACCGCTCGGTGTCGATGTCGTCGTCATCGCAGCCCTACGGCGATGTCGTCGGCTGCATGTATCGATGTGTTAACTTGATAAAAAGGTGAGGCCACACAGAGGTAGAGGCTAAAAGATGGCATCTAACTACTAATCTGATGGTTATCTAAACATAGTTACTCAATGTACACAGCAACAAGGAAGGCAATATTACCAGCATATCATCAGCTCCAACAAGTGCAACCAACTTGGCCACATATAGCAATGCCCAAGCACAATTAGTAGGAGGGTGCTACTTTTTTAGAAGATAAAGTCAACCAACAGCAAGAGTTGTCATGCATGGCAGCATTCAAGGTAGTAGAAGCAGCAATCGGAATCACAGTTGCATGAAGCGAGTGTCCCTTGCTAGCTAAGTGTTTGCACGTGAAAAAGGAATCACGTTTGCTAGCTAGTTGCTAGGATTTTGCACAGGAAAAAGGTGAGAAACCTGTTTGGGTGGCAGCAACAACAACACCAAGATGGCTGACTATATTCAAGAATTTAAATTTGCAAAGAAATAAAGAAATTGCAACTATAAACTGTGAGCTACTACTAGCTACTTGCATAATCGCTAAAGGATTTGCTTAAGATGTTTTGGCTTTCAAGCAAAATTATGAAATTCGGAACTAAACAAGGACTAGTACTAGGTGGCATTTCATCCGGAGGTGCTAAATTCATGTGTTTACCGGATGTAGGGCAAGCAAATGAATGGTGTAGTTAGGAAGAATAAGGAACAATAGTTGACACAAATTTGCAAAGGCTCATATCTTATTCAACAACACAACTTCCAACAAAACTACATGATCTGACGAACTAGGCAGCAAGGCGGTAATGGAGTACACAACAACCAAGTACTAGCAGTTTTTCATCTTAATAAGTAGCTATTGCAGACCTGTATGCAGTTTACATATCTTATTCAGCGCAGCATAAACATGTTTGCAAGGTGTGACAAATTTAACTTGTACATGTGCATTTGTATAGTACTTCTTCAGTTGTTGTCAGGCAAACACTGCATAATGTGAAGGAATTTTCATTTCTGGATTTAGACAGTAGTACTGTGTGCTCCAGAAGCTTGTGGTGTCCCAAGTTATCACGTTATTAGTCCGCAGTTATCCCAGGATCATCCTAACTTCAATCCCTAAACTTCAACTAAGGCAAGCAGCAAGCAAATGAAAAAGAAAAGCTTGCTATACACATTCATCCAGGTCGTATGAATTGGCATTGCCTACATATTTGGCATCGATTTGCATCTATCAACCCAAGCACGTATGCTTGATTTGCATCTAACACTCCACACACACACACACACGTTCATTGATTCAGCAGGGAAAAATTACCATAATTTGAGCAGGATGGTAGAGAAGAGAGAGCGACCAACCTTGAAGAAGCTCGGGCTGGAGTGAGCGCAGGAGGCTTCTTGCTGGACACCGACGCCTTGTTCAGCCACCAAGAACGCGGGCATGGTGTGGCGGCGTCTGCTCTGGACAAGGCGGTCGGGGAAGATGCTGAGGTCGCCATGGTGGGTGTTGGGGGCCTCCGTCTCGTCGCCGGCGCACAGAGCGTCGCCGGAGGTCAGCTTGAAAGGCGTGGACGTGTAGAGGCGCGGGGTCCCTGTCGATCTGGCCTCTTGGGGCCTTGATCTGCAGCATTGACGGTGAGGTGAGGAGCATGAGGAGGCAGGATGAGGTGTGGAGGCGGAGAGGAGAGGAGAGGAGAGTAGATCTTACGGTGGACGCGGCCGGGTTGAGACCTTCCCAGCGCAGTTGATGCTCGGGGAGGCCGGCTTGTGCGTCCCTAGCTCCAGCGCGGGGGCCATGACCAGGCCGATGAACCGGACGCTCTAGGCTTCGAGGGCGGAGACGGGTGGGGGTGGGGCTCCAGGCGAAGAGCGCCGAGGGGATTTGGTGGGTGGGTTGCGGCGAGGCGGTGTTGGCCGGCGAGATGCGGCAACGAGAGGCAGTGTTGGGCCGCTCGCCCTCGCGCCTGCTCGCGCCCTTGCCGCCTCCGGCTCCGCCTCGTGCGCGCCCGGAGCACCTAGAGGTACTGCGCCAGGGACAGTGGTGGGAGGAGGGGTTGTCGGAGGGGAGGTAGGAAGGAGACGGTCGCGAGTGGAGGAGTGGATAGGGTTAGGGAATTACGGAGTGGCAGGAGAGAAAATAAAAGAAAGAAAAAATTGGTCTCGGGGATAAGGAGGAGAGAGACTACCGCTGGTCCAACTACCGCTGGCGGGCTCGATAAACCGTCCACCAGCGGTAAGTTTACTACCACTGGCGGGCACCACAGCCGTCCGCCAGCGGTAGTTAGCCCCGCTTTTTCGAACATGCCTGCTACTACCGCTGGCGGGCACCGTGGGACGTTCGTCAGCGGTACGTGTAGAACCAGTGGCGGGCACGGAAAACCGCCCGCCAGCGGTAGTAACGCTGGCGGGCGCAAATGCCGTCCGCCAGCGGTAGGCTGGTGGCTATAAGCACATTCCTACTAGTGGTTGTGCATGAAGCGGAAATTCATTATGATGCCAGTGCTCATCCAAGGCCCGAAGCAACCCGTCAACGACATTGATGTGTACCTGAGGCCATTGGTTGAAGAACTTTTAGAATTGTGGCATGAAGAAGGTGTACGTATGTGGGATGAGCACGAACAAAAAGAATTTGACCTACGAGCGTTGTTGTTTCTAACCATCAATGATTGGCCTGCTCTTAATAACATTTCAAGACAGTCAAACAAGGGATACAATGCATGCACGCACTGTTTAGTTGAGACTGAAAGTATATATTTAGGTAACAATAATGTGTACCCGGGGCATCGTCGATTTCTTCCAACAAACCATGCCATAAGAAAGAAAGGAAAGCATTTCAAAGGTGAGGCAGATCACCGGAAGAAGCCTGCCCTCCCTAAAGGTGATGTTATATATGTCATGGTCAATGATTTAAAAGTAATCTTTGGAAAGGGTCCTGGCGGACAATCTGTTCCGAATGACGCAGACAGACACGTACCCATGTGAAAGAAGAAATCTATATTTTGGGAGCTACCCTATTGGAAAATCCTAGATGTTCGCTCTGCAATCGACGTGATGCACGTGACGAAAAATCTTTGTGTGAACCTGCTAAGCTTCTTGGGCGTGTATGGGAAAATGAAAGATACACCGGATGCACGGCTGCACCAGCAACGTATGCACGAACGAGACGACCTGAATCCTGAGAAGTATCAAGGTCCTGCCAGCTACGCTCTTACCAGAGAAGAGAAGGAGATCTTTTTTGAAGTCCTGAGCAGTATCAAGGTCCCGTCTGGCTACTCGTCGAATATAAAGGGAATAATAAATATGGCAGAGAAAAAGTTCCAAAATCTAAAGTCTCATGACTGCCACGTGATTATGACACAATTACTTCCGGTTGCATTGAGGGGTCTTCTACCGGAAAATGTTCGAGTACCCATTGTGAAGCTATGTGCATTCCTCAATGCAATTTCTCAGAAGGTAATCAGTCCAAAAACTCTACAAAGTTTACAGAAGGATGTGGTGCAATATCTTGTCAGCTTCGAGTTGGTGTTCCCACCAACCTTCTTCAATATTATGACGCACCTCATAGTTCACCTAGTCGAAGAGATTAGGATTCTCGGTCCTGTATTTCTACACAACATGTTCCCCTTTGAGAGGTTCATGGGAGTCTTAAATAAATATGTTAAAAACCGTGCTAGGCCAGATGGAAGCATATCCAAGGGCTAAGGAACAGAGGAGGTCATTGAGTTTTGTGTTGACTTTATTCCTGACCTTAAGCCGATCGGTGTTCCTCTATCGCGCCATGAGGGGAGACTGCGTGGAAAAGGCACGCTAGGAAAGAAAGTTACAATATCTATGGACGGACATTCTTTCACTCAAGCACACTACACAGTTCTACATAATTCCAGCTTGATGGCTCTGTATATCGTGGAATATAAGAATATTTTACGCTCGAAATACCCGGAGCAACCTGAAGATTGGATTGATGGAGAACACGTGAAGACTTTCGGCGGTTGGTTTCAAATGCGTCTCATTAATGACACCACTGTTGGAGAACAGCTATACTTGTTGGCCAAGCAACCATCTTCGACTATATTGACTTTTCAAGGGTATGAGATAAATGGGAATACATTTTACACGGCCGACCAAGATAAAAAGAGCGCCAACCAAAAGAGTGGTGTCCGATTTGACGCAACAAACGACTATGGGCAAAAGGACACATATTATGGTTACATAGAGGAGATATGGGAACTTGACTATGGACCTTCTTTTAAGGTCCCTTTGTTTTGGTGTAAATGGGTCAACCTGACAGCTAGCGGGGTAAAGGTAGACCCGCAGTACGGAATGACAACAGTGGATCTCAAGAATCTTGGGTACCACACCGAACCATTCGTCCTAGCCAATGATGTGGCTCAGGTTTTCTATGTGAAGGACATGTCTACCAAACCGAAAAAAGAAAAGATAAGCAAGCGAATACATCATACGATGAGCCAAAGCGTCACATAATTCTTTCAGGGAAAAGAAACATCGTGGGAGTGGAGGACAAGACAGACACGTCAGAAGATTACAATAAGTTTCATGAAATTCAGCCCTTCACAGTGAAAACTGACCCAAGCATCGTGTTAAATGATGAAGATTGTCCATGGTTACGGCGCAATCAGAAGAAAGGGACACAAATGAAGAAGAAGTTTATACCACGACAGTAGAGATGGATGTTGGTGGTCATGTGTAATAATGTATGAAACCTTTCTATTTAACTGTGAAGGAAACTCTAATCACTGATTTTTTGTTCTAGCTAAATACTCCAACGGCTGACAAGCGCTCGAGAAAGTTGGAACAAAACACACGGTTTCCCCTGCATACAACCCAACGGTGGCTCCTGAGTGCCCGCATATCAAATGCACCGTTGGACGTTGATACGTCCAAAACGTATCTATAATTTTTGATTGTTTCATGCCATTTTTATGCTTTTAGCACTTGTTTTATATTAAGTTTATTATTTATTTGGACTAACCTACTAATAGTTGCAAAAGTGCACAATGTTCTTGTTTTACTCTTTGATGTGTAGAAATTATCAAGAATACAAGAGGAAACCTTGTTGGAGTCGAATTGGGACTTTCCTGAAATCTGTCTGAGAACTTTTTACGAAGATTGCCAGTTTGACCCTCGAAGATGACGTTATATGGAGACCTGGCTGTTACGAAAGTTGTCACAATTTTCCATACGAAGATTTTAAGCCCGAGATCAGCCCAATCGGAGTTCGGACGCGGCCTGTAGGCCCGTTTTGGTGGAACCCTAAAAGGGGGTGACGGAAATCCGAGAAGATATATAAAGGGAGGAAACCTAATTCGTGGAGGACTCCTCCACCCACGAATTTCAGCCACCAAAAGCCACGTTTTTGCCTCCCCCATGGATCCCATCTCCATGGGGGAGGGCTCCCAAGAAGCCATGAAGGAGGGAGGCTAAGGGGCGGCGCTCCCCAAGCTTGCCGGCGGCGGGGAAAGGAGTTCCCCGCACCGCCGGCGCCGCCGCCGCCCTGCGCCGCCGCGCTGCCCCTCTCCGCCGTCTTCACCGCCATCTCCATCACCATCTCCTCCTTGTATTCAGTGGTTCATCCTCCCACAAACCTCTGTACCGTCCTATGTAAACATGGTGTTTGATGCTATAATATTTATCCTATGATTTACATCATGTTTCCGTAGTTTATTTGTCTTTTGATTGCTTAATTGAATGCATGAGGTTCATTAGAGTTGTATGTCTATATGGTGCTGTCCTTTGGTGTCCATTATACTTGTGCGCGCATGGATCAAACACCCTAGGGTTGGTAGTATTTGTAACGAAGCGGGGGAAGTTCTGCCGGAGTGACAGAAACCTGAGAACGCGAACCGATTAGTTGCACGTATGGGAGTAAGAGGACCTTGAACTTAAGGCTATGGTTGGGGAAACCTTAATGCATTGTTAGTATTTGCGGATGCTTTCTAACAATCCAATCATATAGTACTTGTAATCCCAAGTAGTGGAGTGCATGTATATTTAGCCTCTCCCACATAGAAAACTGCATCGAAGACAATGAACCAAGTACCTTCACTAATTAATCTTGGACAAAGCCACCACAATTACCACCACTTTTCCACACTCATGGTACTGTTAGTATATGGTTACTTAGTGTATTTTATTGCTGCAGCACTAACATTTACTTTCTTGTATTTATTATCTTGCAAAACTACCTCTCATACCCGTATTGCTACCGTAGTTTTATTTTCTAGATAATGCAAACGTTTAGTGTGCGTAGAGTTGTATCAGTGGTTGATAGAACTTGAGAGAATACTTATCCTACCTTTAGCTCCTCGTTGGGTTCGACACTCTTACTTATCGAAAAGGCTACACGCGATCCCCTATACTTGTGGGTTATCAAGACCTTTTCTGGCGCCGTTGCCGGGGAGCCATAGCGTAGGTTAATGTTCTTGTGTGCACTTGTTTGCTTTATCTCTAAGTAGTTTTTATTTTCAGTATTAAGTTGTTCTTTATCTTACTATGGATAGGGAATGCGAATTACAAAAAAAATTAGGTGTAGTTGTTATCTAAAAACGTTTTCAAAAAGAAAAGTGATTGGAAAGATGAGTAATGGTTAAATGGGGGTCGACCTTGAACACTTGTGTTCATGCCTATGAAACCAAAACAAATCTTTCCATGGAAGCTTTTCATTAAAAACATGTAAATATTGTAAATATTGTGTATATACCTCTGTACATAAAAATAAAATGCTAATTATAGTCTTTAGTTAATTGAAAGTTGATAGTTTTACTTTGCTGTCCAGAAACAGATTTTCTGTGCTCCACCGTATTAAATGTTTAAAATCACCAGAACGTGATCTTGATCTGAAATTTCTTGAGTGCAAAGTGATGCTTATTAGCTTTCTTTCATTAGACTAACTTTTTCTGATTTAAGGTACGTAGATAGGTCGAAAAATTCGATCTTTACTGACTGTTCTGTTTAGACAGATTTTGTGCTTCTCTGTAAATAAAATCGTGATAAATCTCAGAATAGTATTTTGACTTGAAAATTTTTGTGCATAAACCTGAGATTATTATCTTTCTTTCATTAGACTAAAGTTTTTCGATTTGAGCTACTTAACTATCTCGTTGAATGCCATCTTTACGGACTGTTCAGTTTTGACAGATTTCTTTGTTTATTCAATATTGTACTTGGTGTTGTTAGTTTCATTAGTTTTTCGACGGACAACGGAAATCATGAACACCTTAGTATATACAGTGGCTAATGTTGAGTAAAAATTATAAAACTTGTCAATGCTTGAACATGAGTGGATTTTATTTAATGAGTACTAACCCTACTAATGAGTTTTGTGAAGTTTTATGTGGATGTAGCTTATAAGATCTAATCAATATGGTGATATGAGATGAATAAGAAGACGCAAGAGCTCAAGCTTGGGGATGTGTAGGTGCATCCCAAGAACATATTCAAGAAGATACAATCATCTAAGCTTGGGGATGCCCGAGTCATCCCCCTATTCATCAACTAACATGAGGTTGTCTCGTTCATACTCTATATTACCCGTCCACATGATATGTATTGTCTTAACTTGTATTATAATTGCTTTTATATGTCTTGGTTTTACCTTCTTTAGTTTTATTAGGCTCCTTATTTGGTTTCGATTGCTTCTTTACTTTCACTTATAAATTCAAAATAACAAAAATATTTTCTTTTGTTTTGCTTCTTTGTTTGGTTCTTTATTTTAATTTTATTTGGGTTTTACTTTTGATTTTTATTTAGAGTTTTCCTTGCTGTAGCTAGCATGTTTAGGTCTTGCTTAGCCTCTGGTTTCTTAGTTTATCAAAAATAAAGTACCAAGTTTTATCCATTTAGCTTAGTTGATACATATGTAAAAAGTGATTTTCTGTTTTCGGTATCTACTGCTTATTGCGCGATTTTTCATATTTTACTGGAAGCTCTAAAAATCACGAAAAAATTACTGATGTTGTAGCACCTAATCCTCTGCATGTACAAAAATTGGCTAAAATTTCGGGCATGTTTAAGTGCACCTAAAAATTGCGTTTTCCAGCTGCTGTTTTTCTGGACAGATTCTGACTTTTGTTGCAAGAGTGGCCTCTTTTCGTTTTCATTTGATTTTTAATGGTTCTTACCTTTCATTTATAAGTTGGCCATTTAAGCAACCTTTCTGTAACTTAAAAACAAAATTTTATTTGGTTTAATAGTAGCACTTGGGAAATATTATCTATTGTACTAATGTCTAACCGCAGAAAAGAATGGGAAAGTTTTTGTGTTGAAGTTTTTTCACAGAGAATGAAGGAACACCAAACTATGGAATATTGAAGAATTACCAAAGTCATAAGCTTGGGGATGTCCCCGCATCCCTCTTCATCAATAACCCCACGGTTTGCAAACCTTTAAACTTTGTTTTTTGAGCAACATAGGAACTTAACTAAACTTGAAGCGGCTGTATTTTATTATCTATTTATCTTAGCATCAAACACCAGTTACATTAATAAGTGGATCGTCACATATTTTATTTATCCTCTGTTTTCAATGTTTACTTGGTTAATGGATTACTTGTTGAAACTTAAAAATGATGTGTGAATAATACTGTTTAGTAGTTTATGTTTTCTTATGGTTAGTCTCAACTAGCTAATAGTGCATATTATGTTATTTTGATATCAACATGCATTGTCCTGTTCATAAGATGGTATGGTATTGTGGTATCCTCCTCTGAATAATTCACTTGAATCGACTTGGCACATGCTCACACATGTTATGACTGAAAAATAAAAGTCAATTAAGCCTTGATGATCTATTTTGCCTCAGAGTTTTAGTATCGTTTTTATGCCTCCGTTAATTTTATTTTGTCGCAAGCATGATTATGACCGTTATCGCTCTCGTGGTTGTCGCTTCCCAGTCTATTGCTAGCCTTCACTTGTACTGAGCGGGAATGCTGCTCGTGCATCCAAATCCTTAAAACCAAGTTATCCCAAAGAGTCCACCAAAAAATTCCTATGCATGGTATTTCAAGCCATTCCAAGTAAATTTGCATGTGCTACCTTTAAAACCTTCAAAATATTTCTCTTTTTGTGTCAATGTTTACTAGCTCATGAGGAATTAGTGTGGTTATTCTTTATTCTATTTGTCAAATGGACTTTTACACCTGGACTAGTGGCATATACATCCGCTTATCCAATAACTTGCAAAAAGAGCTGGCAACGGGGTGCCCAGTCCCAATTAATTACAACTTTAACCAATTAATTCTCTTCACACTTTTGCCCTGATTCATCAGTAAGCAATGACAAACAGTGAAATACCTGAATGTGTGTAAACCAAAGAGAAAGAGGGATGATCTGCCTTGCTGGTAGAAATAACGTCCTTCATGGGAGCCGCTCTTAAAAGTCCGTTTGACAGGTAGAATACTGTTCTCACCCGCTACCATTCGTTGACAATTAACAAACACCTCTCAAAACATTTTTACCTCTGTTTTTAAAACAAAAAGCTCTAGCACGTGTTAATCCCTGCTTCCCTCTGCGAAGGGCCAATCTTTTATTTTTATGTTGAGTCACCATCCTTTCTTTGAGCACTTCTTCGAGAGCATAGCTGTCGTTCTTAGTGTAATGTGCTTGTCCCAGAATACGATTAATTGAGGTATAACCATGATGCTTTTATCTTTGATATCTCTATATCTAGTCTTCACTTGAACTTCAGAGGTGCCTTGGCATTTATGTTTTGCTCCACAATTAAGGGCAAGCGAGATACCACTCTATCATGCTTTATTATGGTCATTACAATCTTGTTGATGTTTATAAATTTCATGTTATAAGCTCTTAGTTCGTTGATACTTTTCATTAGGAAACATGATTGCTAAGTTTTATTATCCATACATCATGCAATTGTTAAAGACCTGATCATAGCATTTACAATCAAAAATTATTTTGTTATCATTTACCTACTCGAGGACGAGCAGGAATTAAGCTTGGGGATGTTGATACGTCCAAAACGTATCTATAATTTTTGATTGTTTCATGCCATTTTTATGCTTTTAGCACTTGTTTTATATTAAGTTTATTATTTATTTGGACTAACCTACTAATAGTTGCAAAAGTGCACAATGTTCTTGTTTTACTCTTTGATGTGTAGAAATTATCAAGAATACAAGAGGAAACCTTGTTGGAGTCGAATTGGGACTTTCCTGAAATCTGTCTGAGAACTTTTTACGAAGATTGCCAGTTTGACCCTCGAAGATGACGTATATGGAGACCTGGCTGTTACGAAAGTTGTCACAATTTTCCATACGAAGATTTTAAGCCCGAGATCAGCCCAATCGGAGTTCGGACGCGGCCTGTAGGCCCGTTTTGGTGGAACCCTAAAAGGGGGTGACGGAAATCCGAGAAGATATATAAAGGGAGGAAACCTAATTCGTGGAGGACTCCTCCACCCACGAATTTCAGCCACCAAAAGCCACGTTTTTGCCTCCCCCATGGATCCCATCTCCATGGGGGAGGGCTCCCAAGAAGCCATGAAGGAGGGAGGCTAAGGGGCGGCGCTCCCCAAGCTTGCCGGCGGCGGGGAAAGGAGTTCCCCGCACCGCCGGCGCCGCCGCCGCCCTGCGCCGCCGCGCTGCCCCTCTCCGCCGTCTTCACCGCCATCTCCATCACCATCTCCTCCTTGTATTCAGTGGTTCATCCTCCCACAAACCTCTGTACCGTCCTATGTAAACATGGTGTTTGATGCTATAATATTTATCCTATGATTTACATCATGTTTCCGTAGTTTATTTGTCTTTTGATTGCTTAATTGAATGCATGAGGTTCATTAGAGTTGTATGTCTATATGGTGCTGTCCTTTGGTGTCCATTATACTTGTGCGCGCATGGATCAAACACCCTAGGGTTGGTAGTATTTGTAACGAAGCGGGGGAAGTTCTGCCGGAGTGACAGAAACCTGAGAACGCGAACCGATTAGTTGCACGTATGGGAGTAAGAGGACCTTGAACTTAAGGCTATGGTTGGGGAAACCTTAATGCATTGTTAGTATTTGCGGATGCTTGCTAACAATCCAATCATATAGTACTTGTAATCCCAAGTAGTGGAGTGCATGTATATTTAGCCTCTCCCACATAGAAAACTGCATCGAAGACAATGAACCAAGTACCTTCACTAATTAATCTTGGACAAAGCCACCACAATTACCACCACTTTTCCACACTCATGGTACTGTTAGTATATGGTTACTTAGTGTATTTTATTGCTGCAGCACTAACATTTACTTTTTGTATTTATTATCTTGCAAAACTACCTCTCATACCCGTATTGCTACCGTAGTTTTATTTCTAGATAATGCAAACGTTTAGTGTGCGTAGAGTTGTATCAGTGGTTGATAGAACTTGAGAGAATACTTATCCTACCTTTAGCTCCTCGTTGGGTTCGACACTCTTACTTATCGAAAAGGCTACACGCGATCCCCTATACTTGTGGGTTATCAGACGTATGCAGGGCATCCGAATGATTTGTATTCGGTCGATGAACTGAAGGATTTGTAGATAGAACAAAACACACGGTTTCCCTGCATACAGCCCGACGGTGGCTCATGAGTGCTCGCATATCAAATACACCGTCGGATGTATGCAGGGAATCCGAATGCTTTGTATACCAAATGAACTACAATGAGTACACACTGAGCGCCGAACATGTCCGAGAGGTGGGCTATATATAGGGTCGTGGGGCTCACGAAGTGGTCATGATAGTGCTGATCCAACAGCTCCCAAGCCCTCAGAAGAAACACACCCCTGATCCAACGGCTCACAAGCGCTTGAAAGAAACACACGATCTGTGTGCTTCCTTAGTCCATGTTGGTAACACCAACCGGGACTAAAGGCGGGCTTTGCGGTCACGACTCGTGTCAGTCACGTGTCCTCCCCCAGCGATGCCCTAGCCACGTGTCCTCCCCTAGCGCTGTCCTGGGCACGTTTCCTCCCCCAGCGCTGCCCTGGAGGTCTTTTATATTGTCGTCGACGGGGTAAACCCTAATCCACCGTTCCGCCTAATACGCGCGGGCAATTTTGTTAAAATTGCCGGCGCCATTACCCCTAGTCCGTTTATGTAATAATGTAACCTTATTCTGAAAACTGTTGGTGATGTGTAATAATAAGCATGTAAATCCGCAGTACGGAATGACTACAGTGGATCTCAAGCAAATGCCCCTCTCCGGCGAAACCCTAAACACACTGGAGAAAATCCAAACTTATACGTCTACACCCGGTACAAATTCAAACAGAAAATTTTCTACCCTACAATCAATAGGGGGTAGAAAACTGAAACTTTTCACGTTCATCCTAGAAAGATATTCAAATTTAAACACTTTTCATGTTGAAAGTATTGTCAGATTCAAAAATATGCAAACAAAATTAGTTAATGCATTTTTAATTGAAAATGGCAAAATGGTTAATAGTTTGAATAGTTAAAATAATTATTTTAGAAAACAAAAAATGGTTTTGGATTAGTTATTCAAATTCAAACAGTTTTCATGTTGAAATTTTTGTCAGATTCAAAAGTATGCAGAAGCTATTCGAATTCATATTCAAACACTTTTCAAATTCAATTATAAACACTTGTCACTGAAAATTTGGCGGAAAAAACACCTCTAGTACCGGTTCGTGGCTCCACCCGGTACTAGAGGTGTTTTCGCGAAACACCTCTAGTACCGGGTGGAGCCACGAACCGGTACTAGAGGTACCTCCACCCGGTACTAGAGGTCCCTGGGTATAAATACCTAGGCCTCCTCCCCGGGTCGAGCCACGACCCGGGACAGAGGAAGAAGGAGGCCGCCGCCGACGAAATCGACGCCGTCAGGCTGCCGAAATCGCCGCCCGACGCCGCCGCGCTCCGACTCCGCGCCCGCCGCTCTCCTCCGCCACGCCCGCCGCTCTCCTCCGCCGCGCTCCTCCGCCGCCGGTGAACCCGAACCCTAGGTGAGCCGCCGGCCGGTGGTAAATTTTTGTATTTTTTTACTTTAGGTAGTTTTTTTGTGTAGTTTAGGTAGTTTTTTGTGTAGTTTAGATATATTTGTGAAATTTTTTTTGTAGTTTTTTGTGTAGTTTAGGTAGTTTATAAGTTCTATTTTGTAGTTTAGGTAATTTAGGTGTTAGTAAAATATTTAGTGTTAGCAAAAATTTAGTTGTTAGTGCTAATTTTAGGTTAGTTGTTAAATTTTTTTGTCTTAGCTCTTCTAGTTGTTATTGTTAATTAGTTGCTTCTAATTCTAGGTTAGCTGTTAGTGCTAATTTTTTTGTTTTATAAAAATTATGTTTTTAGTTTATTGTTCTCGGCGACGATGTCCTTGTTGGACCAGAGGGGCAATGTCTGGCACTGGGCTCCGCCGGGCTGGCACTGGGAGGTGCTACCTTCCGGGACGCATAGCTTGGTGAGGAATCCGGGTGACGTCGTCGACCCGGATCTTCTTTGGTGGCAGCCGCGTGGGCCAAGCTCGGTGTAGAGGGAGCCGACCCCCGAGGAGGTGCTACGTCGCCGTATCAGGGAGGAGGACGAGCACGTCCGTCGGTACATGTATTTGTTAGATAGGCAGTATGATAGTAGGTGGTCGTTTCTTCAGAGGGTTCCTCCTCACGTGAGCTATGCCCCTGTGAGGGTTCCTTCTCTTTGGATGCGCAACGCCCGCGGCTCAGCACGTCGCGGCTCAGGACCCGGTCGAAATTAGTTTGAGAGGTTCATGCATGGGAGAGGAGATGTATTAGTGATATATTATTCGTGATGTATTAGGGTTAAATAAAAATGGACGAGTTTGGTTCATGGGAGATGTATTAGTGATACTTTTGCATACTTGATCAATGCTGCTTTTGTAAAGTGAGGATAAATAATGTTCCCTACCTTTGAATTATTTTGCTAATGCTAACATTATTTTATCTTTCTTTTGTATTAGTTAAGCAATGGATAACTTCAACAACAGACACGGTGAAGAGGACATTTTCGCCATGATGCGGCAACCCGAGGGTGGAACAGACGTCGGTGGAGCAGAAGACAATAGAGCAGAAGATGGCTCAGAGTTTTTGACCGATTCCGGTCCGGGAATGGAGGTGGACCAAAGAGACGAAGCGCAAACAAGCGTCGAGTGCGATGACGACTCGCAAATTGGTGGACATCCGCGGTCTGGCGAGGTATATTAAGCCTCTGTTGATCAGATGCAATAATTGATTTGTATATGTATGTATATTAACAAATGTTTCTTATTTTTAGACCTCCGCATCGACCCAATCTGGAGGAAGTAAACGAGGCCATGCCAAAGGGATGGCCTCAGATGCGCACTCCGAATTGAGGTGGTCTCTCCAGAGGGCAAACCGTTGGAGCCCAAGGCGAACACAAGTAAGTTTGTGCATCAATGCGGAGTTGTTGTTAGGGACACCGTCCCGATCAGCGTCCAGGAATGGAATAAGCCAGCAAAGGTAGAGGGAGTTAGTTATGTCAACGACAGATTGAAAGATGTTCTTTGGGACAAGCTCATTACACATTTCACCCTACTGGTCTTGGATTCAGAGGCAAGGACAAAAGCCATGACGAACAAAGTCAAGCATTTCGCTCTTAAGAAGATGGCTGAACAATTCAATAATTACAAGAACAGATTATACCATGAGTACGTCAAAAAAAATAAAGCTCCAGATTTCAGTGGCACACTAGAGAGGCAGCGGGCTCACTGGAAATCATTTCTGGAGTACAAGGATTCGGAACTAGCTAAGGAAAGGTCGGAAAAGAATAAGATAAATGCAGCGAAAAAGAAATATCACCATAAGATGGGGGCAGGTGGCTACATAAGTGTCGAGCCTAAGTGGGATGCAGCTGAGGCCGCCATGCGCGAAAAAGGGATCACTCCAGCTACAGAGCACTTTCCCCATAGGGCAAGAAACTGGGTACTTGGGCATGGGGCGCAGTATGACACGGAAATAGGGGAGTTAATAATTGATGAAAAGAAAGAAATTCATATACCCCAGAAAGCAATTGTTGAATCAGTCAAAGAGGTTCAAGAGGGAAAGTTTATTCCTGACAGAGAGAACGATGAGCTGTCAAAGGCCCTCAGGAACAAAGAAAAAGGGGGACGAACACGAGGCTTAGGAGCTGACACGCCGTGGAATATTGGGTTTCCCGAGGACCGTGAAACTTATAGAAGCCGACTAAGGGCAAAGAAGTGGAAGGAGAAGGAGGACTCAGACCGGTTGAGCAACCTAGAAAGAATCGTACAGCAACAGCAGAAGCAACTTGATCAAATGTGCGAGCAAGGGGGAACTCATCAGCTGCAGCAAGGGAGTCAAGGCGGCCCATCTCAGCGGAGAAGCAGCGTGGCTTCCACGGAGCTCGTTGCTGATGAGTCACCGACATTTACCTACCCCGTGGATTATATCACGGAGAAGACAAGTTGTGAGCTACATGTGCAAGTGAGGAACTTATCCCTAAAGGCGGCGGACGGCTATGCTTTAACTTGTGAATCTACAACACTGTGGTCTGGCAATGAGATTCCAGATGGCTATGGTCGTGTCGGCGTGGATCGAATTGAACCAGGATATGAATCACTGGAGCTTGACATCCCTGGAGCTGATGATGAGAGGACACTGGGAGACGTCGGGGGTGGTATCATTCTATGGCGCAAGAAATACATCCTGTTGCCAGGCTCGGTGCCAAGGCCACCATCGTCTCCTCCGAGTCGGCGTGGATCACCTCCAAGTCCACATGATGACGAGAGGGGCGACCACCACAACACGAGTCCATCTCGATCTCCGCCGCCGCATCAGCCGACTCCTGAGCCGACTCCGCCCACTCAAGGCCAAAAAAGGAATCGCGCCGTTTCGTCGATAGGTTTCCGACATGGACCCCGACAGGAGCCCCTCCCAAAAGTACCGAAGGTTCCTCCCCCGAGAGCTTACGACAGGACTGTAGAGGAAAACGCCGCGATCGTGGCTGCCGACGTGGAAAAACAGCTTGCACCGAAAAAGCGCGAGCCAAAGCCAGTATATACGGCAGAGGAAAAAAAGTGGGCTAAGAACTTTCTTGAGCATTGATGTCTACGCACGCTTATATTCCTGTAGACAGTGTTGGGCCTCCAAGAGCAGAGGTTTGTAGAACAGCAGCAAGTTTCCCTTAAGTGAATCACCCAAGGTTTATCGAACTCAGGGAGGTAGAGGTCAAAGATATCCCTCTCAAGCAACCCTGCAATTAAGATACAAGAAGTCTCTTGTGTCCCCAACACACCCAATACACTTGTCAGATGTATAGGTGCACTAGTTCGGCGAAGAGATAGTGAAATACAAGTAATATGGATGATTATAAGTAGTAACTGCAATCTGAAATAAAGATGGCAGCAAGCAAACATGTAGCAGAACTGGATGTAAACGGTGTTTCAATGCTTAGAAACAAGGCCTAGGGATCATACTTTCACTAGTGGACACTCTCAACAATGATCTCATAACTGAATAAGTAAAAGCTACTCTTAAACACTCTCTTGTTGGATAACAAACACCATTCATTGTGTAGGGCTACAAAAGCACACCTCAAGCCGGAGTAAACAAGCGCCACAACGTCATAAAGGAATCACACACGGTGCACACACTGTCACCTTTACACCGTGGAGAGTGCCGGAGTTCGTATTAAAGTAACCTCTAGAGTGCATAATAGATAAAGAGTAACATCTACATATTCAACTAGATTACAAAGCTCATGATCACATAAAGATCACACCATGGGAGAGAGAGATGAACCACATAGCTACCGGTAGAGCCCTCAGCCTCGGGGGAGACTACTCACACATGGTCATGGTGAGCACACTTGATGGAGAGGTTGATGAAGAGGTGCAGCCCGGAGAGGAGACGGAAGCCCGCAGCAGCCACGGCGCGGCGGCGGCGCTGGAGATGGCGGTGGAGTCGATGGAGATGGCTCCGGGGGCACTTCCCGTCCTGACGGCGTGCCGGAACAGAGATTCTGTCCCCCGAAACTTGTCGTCGATGGCGGCGGCGCTGCGGAACTCTTCGTGGAATATGACAGGATATTTTAGGGTTTTTGCGTCAGAGAGAATAAATAGGCCAAAGTACGCTGGTCAGAGCCTCCCGAGGTGGTCTCCTCACCCCACGGCGCGGCGGTGGGCCCTCCCGCGCCACCATGTGAGGAGGATGGCCCATGGGCCTCCTCCTTCTCCCCTTTGAACTCCGTGTACATGTCGGGAAAATAGGAACTTCGCCTTTTGTTTCGTCCAATTCCGAGAATATTCGCAGAAGTACTTTTCTGGAACCAAAAACAGCAGAAAACAGGGAACTGGCACTGTGGCATCTTGTTAATAGGTTAGTCCCATAAAATGCATAAAATGATATGAAGTGTATAAAACATGTAGCAAATGGTATAATATAAGCATGGAACAGCAGAAATTATGGATACGTTGGAGACGTATCAAGCATCCCCAAGCTTAGTTCTACTCGTCCTCGAGTAGGTAAAACGATAACAACAAATAATTTCTGAGGAGACATGCTTTCACACAATCTTGATCAATATATTGCAAGGCTCATGTCATGAATGAAGTGACTCAAAGCAATGATCTATAGTTTGCTAACAAATAGATAAAGAGTAAACAATGAATCATATAAGCAAAAACTTTTCATGAATAGTACTTTCAAGACAAGCATCAAAAAGTTTTGCATAAGAGGTAACTCATAAAGCAATAGATTCAAAGTAAAAGGCATTGAAGCAACACAAAGGATGATTAAGTTTCAGCATTTGCTTTCAACTTGTAACATGTATATCTCATGGATAGTTGTCAACATAAAGCAATATAACAAGTGCAATAAGTAAATATGTAAGAATCAATGCACACAAAGTTGACACAAGTGTTTGCTTCTAAGATAGAAAGGAGTAGGTAAACTGACTCAACATAAAGTAAAAGATAGGCCCTTCGCAGAGGGAAGCAGGGATTAAATCATGTGCTAGAGCTTTTTAAGTTTTCGAAAGCATATAGAGAGCACAAAATAAGTATTTGAGAGGTGTTTGTTGTTGTCAACGAATGGTAGTGGGCACTCTAACCCCTTGTCAACCAGACTTTCAAGAGCGGCTCCCATGAAGGACGTTATCTCTACCAGCAAGGTAGATCATCCCTCTTCTCTTTTGTTTACACATGTATTTTAGTTTCTTTATAGATGACACTCCTCCCAACCTTTTGCTTACACAAGCCATGGCTAACCGAATCCTCGGGTGCCTTCCAACATTCACATACCATGGAGGAGTGTCTATTGCAAAATTAAGTTGCTTACTGATAAATCAGGGCAAAACATGTGAAGAGAATTATTAATGAAAGTTGTAATTAATTGGGGCTGGGCACCCCGTTGCCAGCTCTTTTTGCAAATTATTGGATAAGCGGATGTATATGCCACTAGTCCATTGGTGAAAGTCTGTCAGAAGTAAATGACAAGATTGAAAGATAAAACACCACATACTTCCTCATGAGCTATAAAACATTGACACAAATAAGGAGTAATAAAGTTTTGAATAGTTTAAAGGTAGCACATGAAATATTTACTTGGAATGGCAGGAAATACCACATAGTAGGTAGGTATGGTGGACACAAATGGCATGGGTTTTGGCTCAAGTTTTGGATGCACGAGAAGCATTCCCTCTCAGTACAGAGTTTAGGCTAGCAAGGTTGTTTGAAGCAAACACAAGTATAAACCGGTACAGCAAGAATCACATAAAAACATATTGCAAGTATTATAAGACTCTACACTGTCTTCCTTGTTGCTCAAACATTTTACCAGAAAATATCTAGACCTTAGAGAGAACAAATATGCATCCCAAGTCTCAACAAGCTCTACGGTAGTTCTCCACTACTAGGCTTTAACTACATGATGCAAGAGCTTAAACATGATCTACTTGAGAGCTCAAAACAATTGCAAAGCATCAAATCAAAACAAGACAATGATCTACAAGAATGCATATGTCTTTTCCAATACCAACTACTACATGTAGCATTTTCTTTCTTCCAAACAAACACCAATAATTTATTTAAACATAAACTCTCCAAATGATAATATAATGCAGCAAGAGAGTATTTATAAACAAGTGCTAACAGCTCGAAGAGATGCATGAAAAACAGGAGCTAAAAGCACTGCAGTAGCTAGTTAAGAATACTCAACAAATATAAGTGAAGAACATGAGTATTCACATGAAAAAGCGGAGCGTGTCTCTCTCCCACACAAGGATTGCTAGGATCCGAATTTATTCAAACAAAAACAAAAAAAAACACACAGACGCTCCAAGTAAAGCGCATAAGATGTGAAAGAATTAAAATATAGTTTCACTAGAGATGACCTGATAAGTTTGTTGATGAAGAAGGGGATGCCTTGGGCATCCCCAAGCTTAGACGCTTGAGTCTCTCTGAATATGGTTGGGATGAACCACGGGGGCATCCCCAAGCTTAGGCTTTTCACTCTTCTTGATCACATAATATCACCCTTCTCGCTTGATCCTTGAAAACTTCCTTCACACCAAACTCAAGACAGTTCTCATTAGAGGGTTAGTGCATAATCAAAAATTCTCATATTCTGTAATGATACAATCAATCCCAAAGCTTCTGGACATTAGCTACAGCCACCAATGCTTTGTGGAGCAAAGAAATCCACACAAACACAGTAAAAGAGCGAATGCAAAACAAAAGGCAGAATCTGTCAAAAACAGAACAGTCTGGAATGACGAATTTTTTCGAGGCACTTAAGTTGCTCAGATGGATCTGGCCTAAAATAATGAAAGTTGCGTACATATCTCAGGAATATGCGTGATTTTTCTCAGAATTTTTTGAATTTTCTACAGGGAGATAAGCTCAAATCCGTGACAGCTAAAAATCTGTCACTGCGCAGAAATCCAAATCTTGCATCAACTTTCAATATAGAACTTTACTTGGCACAACATTGCGATAAAATAAAGATACAAAGGAGTTGCTACAGAAGTAACAAAAATCCTTGACTCAAAGAAAACAAAAATAACAGCAAATAAAAACGATGGGTTGTCTCCCATAAGCGCTTTTCTTTAACGCCTTTCAGCTAGGCGCAGAAAGTGAAAATCAAGTGTTGTCAAGTGGCAAATCATTCAAATCATCAAAAGCTTCTTCCAACACACAGCTTGTAACAATGGGTATCTTAGATGTTCCTGGAGGTGTTTCATTACCTTTAACCGTACTAAAAGTTTTATCAATTTTAAGCTCATAATGAGTCTTTGGTTTTGGCACTTTAGGAACATACATAAACTTTTGCTCTCTACCCACATAAACTTTCTCCTTTTTAGACTTAAGAGAAGTAAAGGTTGAACTTAAGGTTTCAATAGCTTCCTCTAACTCATCAATTCTATGATTTTGGGTGTCATGGATATTATTATCCTCAAGAACAGTGATTCTTTCATTGATGGTGGCTATTGATTCATTAGTCTTACCAATACAATCAAGAAAATTTGGAAAAAAATTCTCCATAGAGTCTAACTTATTTATAACATCCTCCAAGGTGATCTCAATTTTAATATCTTTAGTGGGTGGTGTTCCTACCAAACTTTCAATAATATTACAGGCTTCTAAAGCAGGAGTACCCAAGAAATTTCCACCTGTAAGAGTGTCTAGAACATACCTATACCAACTAGAGATACCAACATAAAAGTTCCTAAGGAGGATAGTGGTAGAGTGTTTCTTAGTACATCTATGATGAGCATCACTAATTCTATACCAAGCATCTTTCAAATTTTCACCTCCTAGTTGCCTAAAAGAACGAACTTCAACTTCAGGAGCATTCATTTTGAAAAACAAAATCAAACTGAATTAAACAAGTAACTAATTTTTTTGTGTTTTTGATAAGAAGCAAACAAGACAAAATAAAAATAAACTAAGCAAGACAAATAACAAAGTAAAGAGATTGGGTGTGAGAGACTCCCCTTGCAGAAGCAATTCGGTTTTCCCCGGCAACGGCGCCAGAAAACGTGTTGGTGGCTCTAGGTCAATAGTGCCAGAAACAATGCTTGTACGTCACACGTCAGTTGGGAACCCCAAGAGGAAGGTATGATGAGTGCAGCAGTAAGTTTTCCCTCAGTATGAAACCAAGGTTTAATCGAACCAGTAGGAAAACGAGGTTTGCTTCGAAGGTGTTGGTGAAGGAGTGTAGTGCGGCGCAACACCAGGGATTCCGGTGCCAACGTGGAACCTGCACAACACAACCAAATTACTTTGCCCCAACTTAACAGTGAGGTTGTCAATCTCACCGGCTTGCTGAAAACAAAGGGTTAAACGTATCGAATGGAAAATGATGTTTGTTTGCATAAAACAGTAGAGAACAATGATTGCAGTAGATTGTATTTCAGATGTAAAAGAATGGACCGGGGTCCACAGTTCACTAGTGGTGTCTCTCCAATAAGATAACTAACATGCTGGGTAAACAAATTACAGCTGGGCAATTGACAATTGATAAGTGCATATAACATGCATGTGTGAGCTGTGGTGTCTACTATGAGATTCATTTGGGCATTACGACAAAGTACATAGACCGCTATCCAGCATGCATCTATGCCTAAATAGTCCACTTTCCGGTTAACATCCGTACCCCTTCCAGTATTAAGTTGCAAGCAACAGACAATTGCATTAAGTAATGTGCGTAATGTAAACAATACATTCATCCTTGAATAAAGCATTGCTGTTTTACCCCTAGTGGCAACAACACATCTACAACCTTAGAACTTGCTGTCACTATCCCAGGTTAAATAGAGGTTGAACCCAACTATCATGCATAAATACCCCCTCTTGGAGTTACAAGTATTCACTTGGCCAAGGCTTCAACAAGTAACGGAGAGCATGCAAGATCACAAATGACATAGACATGATAATATAATATTCAGCTCCACATAGGTATCAATATAAGTCAGATCCCAGCAAACACAACATGTAGCATTACAATAAGATGATCTTGATCATGATAGGCAGCTCACAAGATCTAAACATGATGGCACAAGTGGAGAAGACAACCATCTAGCTACTGCTATGGACCCATAGTCCAAGGATGAACTACTCACGCATCACTCCGGAGGCGGGCATGGCGATGTAGAGCCCTCCGGTGATGATTCCCCTCTCCGGCAGGGTGCCGGGAAGAGCTTCAGAACCCCCCGAGTTAGGGTTGACGACGGCGGCGGCAGCGAATATGTTCTGGATGAAAGGCTCGGTGTTTTAGGGTTTTCGCGTCTCGGGGAATAAATAGGCGAAGGGGCGATGTCGGCGGACCCCCGAGGGGCCCAAACCACACCAGGCGCGGTGGGGCCCTCTGCCGCGCCGCCTGGTGGTTTGGCCACCTCGTGGCTCCCTTCGTCTCTCCTTCGGACTCCGTGTACGTGCTGGAAAAATAGGGACTTGGCCTTTTGTTTCGTGCAATTCCGAGAATATTTCCAGAAGTAACTTTCTGAAACCAAAAACAGCAAAAACAGGGAACTGGCACTGTGGCATCTTGTTAATAGGTTAGTCCCAGAAAATGCATAAAAGTGATACGAAGTGTATATAAAACATGTAGCAAATGGTATAATATAAGCATGGAACAGCAGAAATTATGGATACGTTGGAGACGTATCACTCCGGCCCACCCCGGTCATATCGACGGACACGGCGAGCTCCGCCGTCGTCGCCTCTCCCTCCTCGCCGAGTTTCGCGTGCGGAAACGCCGCGCCTTCGCCGGAATCGACGCCGCCATGCCACTGCTCCCTCCGCCGCGTCCGCATGCCGCCGCCGCCGCTCCAGCGACCCAGAAGAGGCGGCGCCGCCGCTCTCGGGCAGCCCGTGTCCAGGCGCGTCCAGCGCGCCCCCGCGCGCGTCCAGGCTCGCGGTCGCTCGACGCCGGCGTCGTCGTCGCCGCCGCGGCAGTGCTAGTCCAGGGCACTGCTGACGTCATCGCCGCGTCAGCGTGGGCCCATGCTGTCAGATTTTTTTCCCGCAGAAAATTCCAGAAAATGCAAAATTTCTGACAGTGGGCCCTACTGCTTTACACAAAATCCAGAAAATGAAAGATATTACAAATTCAATAACTTCAAATTTACACACCGCAAAAATATGAAAAAAATAGCAAAATGGTCACAAAAATAAGTGTCACCTATTTATGCCATACGATCAACTTTTAAAATTGTAATATTTTAAAATTTTGAATGCATTTCAAATATGAGCATTTAATAAACGCGAACAGAGTTTAAATATGACAAGTATATCAACAGGAGCACAAAAAAAACGCTGGCTATTTATGACATTTGACCAAATTCCAGATTCGAATATTCCAAAATTTCAAATTCCTTTGAATTCTGAGCACTTAATAAACATAGACACAATTCAAATATTAATAACTTCCCAATTTTACCAATTTTTGAAATTTGAACAACTTAAGAATATAAACTTTTCTTGAATTTGAACATATTAAAATCCAAAAAACTTTTGACTGTGCACATTTCCAAATTTCAGTTCTTTACCCCACGGTATTCACAAACATGACAAAAAAAAGCATCCTTACAAAAAAAACTGCCTACCTATAGCATGTGATCAACATTCAAATTTGAATATTTTAAAAAAAAAGCCTTCCAAATCTGAACATTCAATAAACGTAAAAAATGAATCAAATATGATTAACTTCCCGATTCTAACAATTTTTGAAATTCGAACAACTTACAAGTACAATTTTTTTTTAAAAGTTCCAACAGATTTAAATTTAAACAACTTTTGAATGCGGACATTTACAATTCCAATTTTTTACACCGCACTATTTCTTCTTCTAACAATTTTAAAACGTAAACTTTCTCCGGATTTCAATAATTTCCAAAACTTCACAACTTCTAAATGTCAACATTTTCAAATCTGAATTTCACTAAACAGGCAACTTCTAAATGTCAACATTTTCAAATCTGAATTTCACCAAACACTGATCGCCGGCGAGATGCCCGGGCTTGGACCTTGGAGTAGTTCACTTTGATAATTGAAATTTTGGAGGTGAGCTGATGGTCTGACTCGTTCCAAGGCGCCAGTGCTCACTTGCGGTGCGTCAACGAGTCTCCGTAGGCTGGTCATGTGGTCTACCCATCTGCCCTATTAGACACGGAAAGTTTGATGACAGTAACGATATCTCCATGCTTGACAAGTATGACTAGCTATGCGCTACTGAGATTTGCGAAGCATGATGTGGTGCACTCAATTATTTTCTGTATGACTTGACAGGAACGGTATCTCCATGTTTGATAAATCTGTTAGATTCAGCCTGTTCACAGCTTTATTTTATTTGCTTGGACAATTCGTTTCATTGTATTATTTGTTGCATTCAATGTATTTGGATTATTTGTTGTATTTGGATCAGTGGTTTGTAATAATATTGTTGAATTGTTTGATGCCTATAAATAAAATAGAAACATATATATGGAGTCTGCAAATGGTGGCGACTCTGAGTTTGCACGTCGTCTCAATAGTTTTGATTGTGGGCTCCATTTGCATTTTAAATATTGCTAATATGACGACTCTGATAGAGTTGATCTGACCCCGCGACATGAGAGGAAACAAGGGCTCATATTTGATTGCTCACGTGCACCCCTCTGACGACCCGAACAAAGCTAGGTCGGCGGGTGTTGTATCGGAGGAGGTGAGGAGGTCACGCTGGACGATTCTCCGTAGGCGCCGGGTTTCTCCACGAGGAGGGGATGGGGTTTGTCGACCTCAACATGTTCTCCGGTGGTGGCGACGACGAGAGTAGGGGGACGGCGGTGCAGGCTCGGGAGTGTGGGTTTTTTCTTCCCGACGAGACCTGGCTATAGCGGAGTGGAGCTGGGCCCGAGATAGGGATTTGTGTGTGCCTAGCGCTTGTCTGGCTTGAAGGGATGGACGGACCGGTCGACCCAATTGATCTGGTCCGGTCGAGCCAGACAAACTGCCGACCGTGGATCTGAAACACAAAATATGTCGCGCCAGCGCCTCCGTATCCTGTATAAAGCTTCCACGGCCCACTGCCGCCGGTGCTCCGCATGGTTTCCTCCCTCGCGATTCTCCACGGGCGCGCTCACACGACGGAATTTAGCAGCGCGTAGCGCCAGCCGCCTCAAGGACCACCGCTTCTCCTCCAGGGAGCCGCTCGCCAATCGCCAGGTTCCTCCTCCCACGTATCAAGGCCAGCTCTGCTCGCCCGCAAGCTCGGCTCGGTATCCTGGATTCTCGAATTAGAGCCTCGTTTCAGATCCCAAATAACCCGATTCCGAAGGACGACCAAACAACAGGGAATAAAATCGGGACTGTAAAGGGCTGGAACCGGATTCAGAACCCCAAAAAAGTTACAGATTTGTAATCATACTGGAGCTATATCAGGTTCTTGGTATCAACTCTGAAACCAATTGCGAGTTGCGTATCAGTGCATTGCGAGTTGCAGTTTACATAGGACACCAAGAGAATACAGCAATAAAAGGTATGCAATGCTTCACCGAAAGTCAAACATATCTAGTTCCAGTTCCTGTAAATCACTCTTACTATGATAGTTAGTTTGTGGGCAGTGTTGATGTGCTCTCCTGTAAATCGATCTTAATGTTCTATTTCACTACTACCTCCGATCCGAAAAAACTGTCGTACGGAATGAACTGCCTATGTACAAGTTCATAATGTAACTCGTTACATTCTTTTCTAATCGGAGGGAGTACCTTGGAAGTTGAACAAAAACTTGTGCCGGACAACTTTTTAAGCAACTAAATATCCCTGCATATTATTAATATAATGCGAGCTGCAACTCAAAGAGGATACCAGAAAACCACCGCCTAGTATCTTCTAGCATGCACCACATGGCCCTACTGGCTTTTCGGCTTTAAAGGTAGGAAATACTTCTCCACCAACAATCAGACATATATATTTTCTGGATATTGTTCTCTTGATGCCATTCCAAACATACATCCAAAGTACAAAAATAGGACAGGAATACAAAAGCAGAAATGTACAGGCTTAATTCCATCTGCCCATTAGCATTCACCTTGGGGCAGATAAGATGGATGGTTGAGATGGACCTGAGTTTGCGGATGGGTTATCTTGAATAAACATGATTGAATCCGCACCGAAAGTTTCTATGCCCGCTGCACCTTCTAATACCTTTATCACTGTTGACATAGAGGGCCTTCGAGTGCAATCATGTTGTAGGCACCACATCGCAAGCTTCATCATTCGAATTATTTCCACCTCGTGTGAGACCATATCTTCACTATGCTTGTCGATCAGATCAATCAATTTATTGTTTTTCTCTTTTTCTCGTAATAGGTTCATGAGATTCACATCTTCCTCGGCCTGTGAGTTGTCAATGTTCTTTCTTCCACTTATTATTTCCATTAGAACGACTCCAAAGCTGTAGACATCGACTTTTTCAGTGATCGACGATGTCAACCATTCAGGTGCTAGATATCCAGGTGTTCCTCTCATCATAGTCACTACCTTGCTTTGATCCCTATTTATTAACTTACATAGTCCAAAATCAGACACTTTGGCATTAAAGTTATCGTCCAAGAGAATATTTTGTGGCTTGATGTCCAAATGAGCAATTTTTCGCTTGCATTCCTCGTGAAGATAGCATAGGCCCTTGGCAATATCCATAATGATCCTGCATCGGGTGCACCAATCAAGGGGTGGATTGTTATGACGGTAATAGATCCACCTATCAAGCGACCCTCTTGACATATATTCATATACCAGAAGCCTCTCGGACTTCTCTGCACAAAAGCCAATCAGCCCGACAAGATTGATGTGTTCAATGCTGCCAATGGTCTCGACCTCCGCAAAAAATTCTTTCTTTCCTTGTCTAGCACCTTCCAAACGTTTCACCGCAACTCTGTCTTCACCTAGTTTGCCTTCAAAAACCGATCCAAACCCACCTTCTCCAAGCTTCTTGATGAACCCTTCAGTGCATTCCCTTAACATTTCAAAAGAAAACCTCATCGGCATTCCAGGGAATTGATCAAAATCAAATTCTTCATCTTTCTCTACATACTTTCTCCTCCTTCGTAGATAAAGAGCGACAACAATGACAAGAAAAACAAGAGTACTAATAGCTCCAAGTGTAGCACCTAACTTCAGTTTCTTTTTGTTTTCATTAGATGGGCTGAAATTTGGCTCTTCTCTGCTCGAGGGGCTAAGTTGCACCTTGAGGTAAGCAGGGGATTCGAAACCTATAGTTTCATCCGCTTTCATAGAGAGGACCTTTGTCACCCACACACATTCTTCACTTCTGAACAAGACAGCCATGCAGGAGCAGTTCTTCAAGCAGGCTTTCTTACAGTCATCGGTCGTTCTTTCTTTATAGTTTATTGAATGATTATACGTGTAGTTATCATAGTAATAAATGTTGGGAATGGTCAAGAGCTGATGGTGTTGTATTTCCTCACAAGAGACCGGAGTTAATGGTGTGCAACCAAGATTTGGCTTGCGTTCATCAACCGGCTTGAAGTAGCTTATACTTGAATTATTCTCAATAGGACATGTGCATTGCCCCCCAGTGCATACGCCGTAGTCCCCACAGACTGTTGGGTAATCACAAGCATCCATTCCGAGTATATCAGACACGACAATCCAGTTCTCGTTAAACGATGACCATTCATACAGTCTCATGTGTCCATCTGAATTTAATCTCATGTACTGGGTGGATTGAGCTACTGGCAATATGATACTACCATTATAAGGCTCCGACATGAAGTCAAGGCTTCCATCCATTAATGTAACCGCTGTTAGATCACCACTTATATTGGCTTCAAAGTAGAGCTGTGGTGGTGTGGATTCAGCATAAGCAAATAGCCCATCTGCTTCTACAATGATATACACATTTACTGCTGAATTAGTTGTTGTAAGCCTCTTACCTTTCACAAGTGACTGCCCAAGGACCATTGTGTCAGTAGGATGATCAAATGACTGCCACACCGTTGCATTCTTGTCATCAAACAACACCAGATTGCCAATCTCGGTGATCTTCATGCCATCGACAGATTGGCCTAAGCTGGTGCTTGACCAGACGTGGCTATCATCAGCATCACGGAGGACCAAGTTTCCATTTATGGTGAATTCAAGGGTGGCATTCTCTCTAACAGGGTGATCCCGGTTGGCAGACCAAACCACTTGTTGAGGGCTGAATGTTGTGTCGTCGCCAATGGATACCCCAAATAGGTACTCGTCACACGGGGGGGACAGGGGGAAGGAGAAACAGAAGAACCCTACGGTTATGTAAGGTGCAACGCCGGAGGGAGGTTCAGGTTGTACTATGGTGAAGATGTTGCGGCCGAGGTGGTTGTAGTTGTTGAAGGAATCGTCGTTGTTGATCCAAGTTGTTGATTGTTTGAGCAAGCTTTGTGCCGTCAAGAGCAGCGGTCCTGCAGTCGCAAGCACGAGGAAGAGGAGGAGAACGGCAGGACCCATGGTACGTGCTTCAACGGAACCTGCAGGTAATTAAGAAGAATCAGTTAGCACGAGGAGGCGGAAGGCAGCAAGAAACTGGACACGATCGAGCTTGCAGAGCAGAAACGAGATGGCACGTTTATGTCACCTGACCGCCGGCTGAGATAACCCTGATCGCCGGCGAGATGGCCGGGCTTGGACAGTGGAGTTGCTCTGGGATTTCGGAGGTGAGGTGGTCTGAGATGGCTGTGTGCCACTCAGTATACGTCAACGAGTCTCCGTAGGCTGATCATGTGGTCTACCTATCTACCTGTTTAGACACGGAAGCATGACAAGTCTTACTGGCTGTGCGCCACTGGGATTTTCCAAGTATGATGTGCTGCACTCAGATATTTTCAGTATGACAGTGAGGGTATCTCCATGTTCACAGCTTCAGATGTCTCAGCCTTGGGCATCTTTGAATTAGACTGCGTAGGAACCTGTCCAAGATTTTATTCCATGTGTGTTTGATGAACTTTCGTACGTACTGCATTTCATGAGGATGGCATGTTGGACCAGGAGCCATACATGTCATTTGGATGATGTGGATCATATACTGATCCTTGGCAAGCGATATGGTTCGATGCATGGCAGCTGTTTGATGAAATGTCTGGCATAACATTTTAACCGTAGGGGCAAACGGATGAAGAAACAAGATTTCAGAAGTGTTTTTTGCGACAAACAAAATGTCGGACACATGTGCAAGTTAACTGACGCCCTCAGGTTTTGATCTCCCCGGCACGATTTGGCATGACCACGTTTGATGAATGTATGAACTTCATTACGGGAGGGTGGCTTGTGGGACCAAGAGCCATCCTTGTCAGCCAGAAGCTATTTTCCCACTTGTGTAAAAAAAAAGAACAATGCAATGCATTTCATCCAATTCTGTAACGTGTAATTCTTCTGCAACCTGTAAATCACAGCACGATACTGAACAAATATACAGCCTTCTTTTACTATATAACAGCTACTCCAATGTACACCTTCTTTCTTTGAATACAAAATGTACAAACCCAAAAAGCCTCCAAGCACCATGGCATCATAACCTGTGCTCGTCAGCCTCCCAGCTTCTTTCTTATGGTGCCAGACCATCATCCCACAGGCCACGACGGCCTGAACATTCACAAATCTTTAAAAAATTCAAATATCTATATCCACATCTTCTTCCTCTTCACATGAATCTTCTTGCCTCAGTTACTCTTGATGAGGAGCAGCCCGATCCCGGTGACGACGAGCGTGGCCGGGAAGCCGAACTGGAGGTGGCTGAGGAAGGAGAGCGTGTACCCGAACTGCCGGGACCTCCGCGCCTGCTCGCAGACGATCAGGTTCGCTGCCGAGCCCAGGAGTGACAGGTTGCCGGCCACCGTGCTCACCCAGGCCAGGATCAGCCACGCGTTGGTCTCCGCCATAGGTGAGATCGCCGCTGTCGACGCCGCCACCCGCGCGCCGAGGAGGAGAACTGCACAATCGAGCTCAATTATTTCGTTCCCTAGAATGATTGGCCTATCTGAAAGAAGTTGGGACCGGACACTCTAGCGACCAAGTAGAGTACTGATACATTCAGACTTGATTGCACAGCCCAATCCAAACTGGACCATGCATGCCAGTTGACAAGTTGAGCTGCAGTGGCGCAAGTTTTTCAGGGAATGGTGGAGGAGCAAGAACTAACCGGTGGGGACGTTGGACGCCACGTTGGAGAGGAGGAGGATGACCAGGGCGAGGATGACGACGCCGGTCGGCGAGTCGATGCGCGCGTAGGGCTCCATGAACTCCCAGAACGTGCTGGGGATGCCGGTCTTGTTGAAGCCATACACGGTGATGAACATGCCGCAGAAGAAGAGCAGCAGCGGGTAGGAGACCTGAGAATTTGATTGTAAGAAATATGATATCAAATAAACAACATGACAAATACCATCTCTTCAGTTCAATTAATAATTGATTCTGAATGGGTGTGAAGCTTTGATTCAGCTAATACTAATTGTATTTGTATAAGATAAAGTGTGAATTTTAGTTTCAGAAAAAACACAGTGGCCAATCTTATATGATGTACAGATTGAAACCTTGTTTTTTTCCTACTAATTTGCTGTAAACAGGAGTAAAATTGCATCAACTGTAAAAAAAAGTTTTCACTCCAAAAGTGAAACAAAATTTTAAATTTGCACACATTTTATGGTTTAAGCTTTAATTCAGTTCAAATAAAGTTGACAGTTGCAGTGTGAGTTTTAGTTTCATCCGAAAGAAAAGAACAGAGTGGCCAATCAACTTATTTGCTGTACAGATTATAACTTTTGTTTGTAGTTTGATCTATACTAGTAAAATACCCATGCGTTGCAACGGGCGACAACTGTGATAATAGGAACCATTAGGTTGTGTAAGCAAATATCTTGTTCTTTTTTTGCTTTGTGTACAAGAAACATGATCAAGGAATGTAAGGCGGCAAATTTTGAACAGATGAAGCAAGAAAGTAGAGAAAGAAAACAAAAACATACAACTTCTTTTCTATATATGTGGTAACATGTCTTCTCTAGCACATATTTTTTCACCGTAGCAACATGGGTGGACAGAATAGTCTGATTCCTTCCTTTTCCCAAATGGTTAACCCTGGAAATTGTCGCTCCAATTCCTGAAGAGTGTCTGTATCCTGATCTATGTTTTTGTTTTTCTTGTAACAGAGAGACCCCATGAGACCAGAAAAATCTTGGAACAAAGAAGAGTTAGCTGCATTTCTTCCGTGGCATCTGGGTCAAAAGCTTATCTTAGAGAAGCTATTGTATTCGTATATGCTGTTAGGTACTGGATTAGGGTGTTGTAATGTAAGTGCAAGTGCTTCTATATATCTTAGCAAATCCTTACTGTTTTGGAGAATCTTTGTACGTTTATGTGCGAAAATACCTACTACCAACCGTGTTGTAGCCCAACAGTTAATTGTCTGCCAGCTAGTACTTGTTTGTGCCTGCAAATCGTGTTCCTCTAGAAAGCCAACGGGTTGTTAACTGGAAATATACTGACTACATACGTCTAAGGTGAGATTAGTTATCTAGTTAGATGTTACTGCAGTCATCTATCAGGTGGCGACATTGTTTTTTTTTTGAGGGCCTCTCCTGAGAATACAAGTTGTAGTATCTGATCGGACACACAGGTACGCACACCACACGCACACACACCACACGCACACCCCACCTATATGTCTAAACTAGATCTACAACCTATATCCCTAATACGTCTTGAGAATCTTCCGAAGTCCAGAGCTCCGGGTACGACGGGCACGTCGATCTCGCCTGTGGCCCATAGACGTCCGAGAGGCATCGCTGGATTTATTCCTGGTGAGACGCCAGAAAATCGTCCCCGCTGGGGATCGATCCCTGGTGTGCTGTGTGCATACCCGCACCACAGGCCACTCGAGCACATGCTCGGTCTCAGGTGGCGACATTGTTGCTACTGTTATCGAGTGCTGAATTTGTATCAGGGAGGTTCTAACCTGTTTGCATATTATATCTCCAGCAACTCCTGGCATGATCGCGTAGGTGTTTGGTAACCAGAAACCCCCTGGCGTGCTCATGCCGCTCATGGCGCGCACCGCGTCCAGAGTGGGCATGGCCGGCATCCGTGGCCGCCAATGTGCCGACCGAGCGTGTCCTGCCCTGCTCTTCCGACCTAACCCGCATCCCTCTGCCATAGCCAGACCATATCCCTCTGGCGCCGCCACTCCAGCTCTGACGAGCTTGTCGTCCCCTACCACCGGGAACACGTCCGAGCACGCCCCTCCCCTCCTCCTGCCATGTCCCCTGTGCTGCCGCAGCTTCGCCGCGTCCCCTCCATGTTTCCCCGCCGCGTCACCAGCCGTTGACCCAATCAACACTGAAGCACGGTGTGCGATACAGATGTTGAGCACGCTGTCCTACAACAGGCCAACAGGGCAGAAGCCGAGGGACAGCTGCCCACCGTACCGGCCAGCCGCGGGATTGCAGCAGAAAGAAGCGTCCAAAGCAGGCCACCAGAGAATATATCAAGTGTCGCGCAGAGGCAGCAGGAACAAGCCGCAGAAGCACAGGCTATCATGCCAACGATGCAGACGCGGCTCGTGGAAGTTAACAACCCCACGGGCACATCCACAGTTTTGTCCTCGCGACTCAAGGGTCCGGCATGTTTCACTGAGAAGATCAGATCGGAACCTTTCCCTGAAGATTTCAAAGGACCACGCAAGGTGGCAAACTATAACGCCAACATGGATCCTACCACCTGGCTAAACAACTACGAGATGGGGATGAGTATTTTAAATGCTTCAGAAGAGATATGCGCAAGGTACCTCAACATGATGTTGGAGGGCGCGGCTCACATATGGCTACAAAATCTACCCCCCAACTCCATAAATACCTGAGAAGAACTGAAAGATGCTTTCGTCAAAAACTTCCAAGGAACCTGCAAGCGACTCTGCAATATAGAAGATCTAGAGCGTTGCGTTCAGAGGAAGGCGAATCAAGCCGCCACTGGATGAGAAGGGTGGCAGAAATAATACACTCTTCAGACAATATACCACCAAGTTCAGCTGTCCTGGTCATGGAGAAAAATTGTAAGTTCGAACCGCTGATCCATAAGCTAGGTCGCATGAAGGATAAAGTCAAGAGTCTCAGCGAGGTAATGGCTGCGGCTAACAAATACGCTGGCTCGGACAAGACCAGAGATGCGTCAGATGGAGAAGAGGAGAAGGTCGCTGTTGAAGGAAAGAAAAATATCAGCAAGCCTCAACAGCAACAAACTAGCCACAACAACGCGAATCAAAACAAGCGCAAGAGTGAAGAAGGAAACTCTGGGCTTGTCGCCAACACACGTGGAGGTTTCAGGGGCCAACGAGGAAGAGGCCGAGGAAGCGGCTCTCGTCCAATTAACATGGAAGAAGTTTTCAATCGGCCGTGCGATCTTCACACAGGAGGTGACGGGCGGCCAGCAGACCATACCAAGGCGCAATGCAATTATTACAAGAAGTGGAAAGAAGAAAGCCAACACAACAGGGGAAACCACCATGAAGGAAACCCTGGTGCGACTCATGGTTCAGGCGCCGGGCGCACAATGCGAGTAACCCAGGCAGGTGGGGCAGTACCATACAATAGTTATCAACACCTCCAAGAGGGAGGAGAAATTAGGCCGCAGAAGCCAGCAAGTAAACGCTGTGATACCAGCAACCCCCAATTGGCTAAAGTGGTCAGAACATGCAGTAACTTGGAGTCGCGGAAGCTGGCGCTAGTTGTGGCACCTATGTAGCAGGATACAAGCTAACCAAAGTGCTTATGGACGGAGGAAGCAGCATAAATATCATGTACTACGACACGTTCAAGCGCTTGGGGCTCATGGACTCCAGCCTGCAACACACGACGACCGTATTTCACGGCATCGTCCCAGGAAAGTCAGCACAGCCAGTGGGAAAGATAACCCTGGGAGTAACCTTTGGGACGGAAGAAAACTTCAGAAGCGAGTTCATATGCTTCGAAGTGGTAAAATTCCAGAGCCCGTATCACGCCCTGTTCGGACGAACAGCTTTTGCTAAGTTTATGGCCAGGCCATGCTACGTTTACCTACAGCTGAAGATACCAGGACCAAGAGGGGTCATCACAGTGCACGGCGATAGAGAAAAAGCAATAGAGTGCGAGGAAGGAGATGCAGCCTTCGCAGAATCAGCTGTGCTGCTGAAGAGCTAAAGAGTTATAAGTCGCAGGTGGATCCCAATGATATGAGCGTAGTTACCACGCCATTGCCGAACCACCAATGAAATTCAAAGCGGCCCAAGACACCAAGCAGATAGACCTTGTTCCTGGCGACTCATCCAAGCAGGCAGCATCGGAGCGCACATGGAAAAAGAACAGGAGCGGGCCCTCATCGCTTTCCTTCAGGAAAACAAGGACATCTTCGCATGGAAACCATCAGATATGCCAGGGGTACCGAGGGAATTGGCAGAACACAGCCTTAACGTGAACCCCTTGGCCAAGCCAGTAAAGCAACCACTGCGGCGTTTCCACGACAGGAGAAAAGCGATAGGGGAAGAAATAGCTCGCCTATTGGCCGCAGGATTCATCACAGAAGTGTATCACCCGGAGTGGGTGGCAAACCCAGTCCTAGTTATGAAAAAGAACGGCACATGGCGAATGTGCATTGACTATACCAGTCTCAACAAAGCCTGTCCGAAGGACCCATTTGCCTTGCCAAGGATTGACCAAGTGATTGATTCAACGGCCGGATGCGAGTTGTTATGCTTTCTAGACGCCTATTCAGGCTACCATCAAATCAAGATGAAGAAGGAGGACCAGGAAAAGACATCCTTCATCACACCCTTTGGGGCCTTTTGCTATGTAAGCATGCCCTTTGGATTGAAGAACGCAGGTGCGACTTACCAGAGGTGCATTCAAAGTTGCTTGCATGAGCAGATAGGTCGCAACGTTCACGCCTATGTGGACGACATTGTCATTAAATCGCAAGTAAGCCAGGATCTCATCAGTGACTTGGAAGAAACTTTCACAAATCTCAGAAGATACAACATGAAGCTCAACCCGACGAAGTGCGTCTTTGGAGTACCAGCGGGGAAGCTATTGGGGTTCATAGTGTCAGAAAGAGGCATTGAAGCCAACCCTGACAAGATAAAGGCTGTAATGGACCTCCAAAAACCAGAAAAGATCAAGGATGTACAGCGACTCACCGGTTGCGTCGCGGCGTTAAGTCGCTTTATATCAAGACTGGGAGAAAAAGCCCTGCCTTTATACAGATTGCTGAAAAAGTCAGATACCTTCGTTTGGGACTCAGAAGCCGACGAAGCTTTAACAGCCCTGAAGAGTCAGTTGACAAATGCTCCAGTTCTGGCGGCTCCAAAGGATAAAGAGCCCATGCTGTTATACATAGCTGCAAACTCTCGTGCTGTAAGCGCCGTGATGGTTGTAGAGAGACAAGAGCCAGGAAAGGAGTACCCAGTCCAAAGGCCAGTATACTACGTAAGTGAAGTGCTCACGGCTTCAAAGCAGCGTTACCCTCAGTGGCAGAAGCTAGTGTTTGGAGTGTTCATGGCGAGTCGCAAGCTGAAGCACTACTTCCAGGAACACCCAATAACTGTGGTCAGCTCGGCACCGCTGGCAGACATCATCCGCAATCGAGAAGCAACAGGAAGAGTAGCCAAGTGGGCGATCGAGTTGGGTCCACACCATATAAGTTACGAGCCGCGCACATCAATTAAGTCGCAAGCTCTCGCAGATTTCATCAATGATTGGACAGAAATTCAAGTCGCTCCCACCATGGCAGAAACAAAATACTGGACCATGCACTTCGATGGGTCGAGACAGCTACAAGGCTCGGGGGCTGGAGTTGTACTAACTTCCCCCAAGGGAGACAAGCTAAGATACGTGCTCCAAATACACTTCAATTGCACAAACAATGTGGCAGAATATGAGGCATTGCTTCACGGACTCCGTATAGCAAAGGAGATGAATGTCAGTCGCATACGTTGCTTTGGAGACTCAGATTTGGTAGCTCAACAAGTTTCTGGAACATGGGACAGTAAGGATGCAAACATGGCTGCATACAGAAGAGAGGTGGACAGAATTGCTGGACACTTCACTGGCTTCCAAGTTGAACATATTGATCGACGACAAAATGAAGCAGCAGATGCCTTGTCTCGGCTTGGATCCAATAGACAATCAGTCCCGCCCAATGTTTTCTTGGATGAGTTGCATAACCCATCAGTTAAGCCTCCAGCAGAGATTGACATCGCAGAGCCAGATGACGATTCAACTTTAGTCGCAGCCCTGCATGAACAGCCAGCATGGACAGAGCCATACATGGCATATTTAAGTCGCGGAGTGCTACCAGAGGATGAGGTAGAGGCGCGCAAAATAACACGGCGATCCAAGGCCTACACAATAATAAACAATGAGCTATACAAGCGCAGCGTTGCGGGACATTCCAAAGATGCGTATCACCAGAAGAAGGACGAAAAATCTTGCACGAAATTCACGCAGGCGATTGTGGCCATCATGCTTCGTCAAGATCTTTGGTGGCAAAGGCGTTCAGACATGGTTTCTTCTGGTTAACGGCGCTAGCAGACGCTGAGCAGATTGTCAGAGTGTGCGATGGATGCCAAAGATACGCCAGGCAAGATCATATGCCAGCTCAAGCACTTCGTACAATACCCATCACATGGCCTTTCGCCGTATGGGGTTTTGACATGGTAGGGCCCTTCAGACGGTCCCCAACGGGAAAAACTCACCTCCTGGTCGTGGTGGACAAATTCACAAAGTGGATAGAAGCAGAACCCGTGGGAGATTGTGAAGCTGAAACAGCAGTCAAGTTCTTGAAGAAGGTCATATTCCGCTTTGGATATCCCCATAGTATCATTACAGACAACGGAGCAACACCTCTGAAGGAGCTACACAAATATTTTGTGCAAACAATGGGATAAGGCTGGACCTCACGTCAGTATCACATCCACAGAGCAATGGACAAGCTGAGCGAGCTAACCAGGAAATTCTCCATGGAATTAAGCCGCGCCTTATTGAAAAGGTTGAAGCATCTCCAGGATGTTGGGTGGAGGAACTGCCAGCCGTGCTATGGAGCTTAAGAACAACCCCTAACAGATCCACAGGATTTACACCATATTTTATGGTCTATGGAGCAGAAGCGGTTATGCCCAGCGATATCATACATGATTCACCAAGAGTTGCGGCCTATGTCGAAGCAGATAATGAAGCAGCTCGGCAGGATTCTGTGGACACATTAGAAGAGGTCAGAGATTTGGCAGCATCAAGGTCAGCGGTGTATCAGCAAGACTTGCGACGCTATCATGCCAGACGCATCAGAACCCGCACCTTTCAAGAAGGAGACCTAGTGCTGCGACTCAAGCAAGACCACAAGGGAATGCACAAGCTATCCTCTCCATGGGAAGGACCCTACATCATCAGCAAAAAACTAAACAATGGATCGTACTATCTGCTGGATGTGAGGAAGAAAGCAGTGATCGCCATGATTTCGAGGATCGTCTAGAAGCGCCTCGCCCTTGGAACGTCGCGCAACTGCGACCTTACTACACATAAAAAAGCTAATCAGAGCTAAGCTTCATCTTTTCCAGCTGCCTATAGCTGAGTATCATCCTAGCCACTAAGGGCTCCTGCTTCAAAATTGGTCGCCACCTAGGCGCGACCTGCAACACCTGTATCAGAAATCGGCCGCCACCTAGGCGCGGCCGTACCTTATGTATCAGAAATCGGCCGCCACCTAGGCGCGGCCGTATGTCTCAAACTGGGATCGCCGCCTACGTGCGACCCAACCCTATGTATAACACTCGGTTGCCACCAAGGCGCGACCTTATGTGTCATCATAAACAAAGCTGCTTATAGCTATATATCATTTGTTTCTTGGGGGCTTTGTACCCTGAAACAGCCAACCTACTGGCAACTATCAAACTTACCTTAAGTCGGATTGCAACTTGCATTATGCGTCCAAAGTACTGGGGTGTGGCGTCAATCGAGCTTGATTGCCTATCATGGCCGCTCTCGACCCTGAACACACATGTTCCTAGGAAATACTGAGTCGCGCGAGTGCCCACTTAATGGATTCAGAAAGGCCTAACTAGAGGTCAATGTACTGCTTATAGTACGGCAACACCAATTGCAATTGCTTATATCTTAACAATTGTTTTTATCTATGATATCAAGCTACAGGTGACGATCTTCAAAACCTTCTGAGAAGAATTGAGATGATTGTCAAATCACATCAGCTCAATCCTTGGGGGCTACAACATATTGTCATCAAAAATTTGAAGATTGGTCATCATCAAGTGTTGAATCTATCAGGCAAACCTTGACAGAGTAAGAAGCTCACGAAGTCAGATGCATCTTCAAGGCCGCCCCAAAAGTGCGAGTAAAAGCCAATCCAACGTGATCATGAGTCGCAAAGCAAGGAAGTGCAAGCCAGAAAGAAAAAAGTGCAGCCTAAACGTCCAAGGAACCTTTCAAGATCAAGAAAACATATCAAGATATTCCATGAAGTTCAGGCTACACTTGGGGGCTAATGTCGGGGGAATAATTAACCCGCGACTTATTCAAAGCCAAAACGGCGACTTCATCTTCATGATCACGCTATTATTGGGCCATGTAAAGATGGGCCGATCAAGGATCGCGGCCTGCCAAAGGAAGGCTCCAGAAGGTCGGTGGTAAAACTTGCCTTGGAAGACAAGAAGACAATCGGCTTCGTGTAGAACTTTTGTAACCTAGCGAGGCTCTGTGTATATAAAGAGGACTCGCAGGACTTAGACGGGGTCAAGCGATCAAGCCCTAAAACCCTAGTTCTTACGGCGAGTACCCAGATCGGATCGCCTCCATTGTAACACCACATATATCATATCAATACCAATTTAGGGTAGGCAGGAAGTAGGTCTTTACCTCACATTGAGGGGCCGAACCTGGGTAAATCTGTGTTCATCCTTGTTCCTGCGATCCCAAGCTCGGAGACGATTGACTCGCGCAAATCCCACACCTACGAAGTCATCCATGACATCTGACGTAACAAACCCACGACACTCCCCCTTCCACCTTCTTCTCCCGCGCGACCGCGGCGTCGCCGGCGACGCCGACGCGCGCCCTCGCCGCTCCGGCCCCCCCGGTCATATCGACGGACACGGCGAGCTCCGCCGTCGTCGTCTCTCCCTCCTCGCCGAGTTTCGCGTGCGGAAACGCCGCGCCGTCGCCGGAATCGACGCCGCCGTGCCACTGCTCCCTCCGCCGCGTCCGCACGCCGCCGCCGCCGCTCCGGCGACCCAGAAGAGGCGGCGCCGCCGCTCCTGGGCAGCCCCGTGTCCAGGCGCGTCCAGCGCGCCCCCGCGCGCGTCCAGGCTCGCGGTCGCTCGACGCCGGCGTCGTCGTCGCCGCCGCGGCAGTGCTAGTCCAGGGCATTGCTGACGTCATCGCCGCGTCAGCGTGGGTCCATGCTGTCAGATTTTTTCCCGCAGAAAATTCCAGAAAATGCAAAATTTCTGAGAGTGGGCCCTACTGCTTTACACAAAATCCAGAAAATGAAAGATATTACAAATTCAATAACTTCAAATTTACACACCGCAAAAATATGAAAAAATAGCAAAATGGTCACAAAAATAAGTGTCACCTATTTATGCCATACGATCAACTTTTAAAATTGTAATATTTTAAAATTTTGAATGCATTTCAAATATGAGCATTTAATAAACGTAAACAGAGTTTAAATATGACAAATATATCAACAGGAGCACAAAAAAACGCTGGCTATTTATGACATTTGACCAAATTCCAGATTCGAATATTCCAAAATTTCAAATTCCTTTGAATTCTGAGCACTTAATAAACATAAACACAATTCAAATATTAATAACTTCCCAATTTTACCAAATTTTGAAATTTGAACAACTTAAGAATGTAAACTTTTCTTGAATTTGAAGATATTAAAATCCAAAAAACTTTTGACTGTGCACATTTCCAAATTTCAGTTCTTTACCCCACGGTATTCACAAACATGACAAAAAAACAGCATACTTACAAAAAAAAGCTGCCTACCTATAGCATGTGATCAACATTCAAATTTGAATATTTAAAAAAAAAGCCTTCCAAATCTGAACATTCAATAATCGTAAAAAAGTAATCAAATATGATTAACTTCCCGATTCTAACAATTTTTGAAATTTGAACAACTTACAAGTACAATTTTTTTTAAAGTTCCAACAGATTTAAATTTAAACAACTTTTGAATGCGGACATTTACAATTCCAATTTTTTACACCGCACTATTTCTTTTTCTAACAATTTTAAAACGCAAACTTTCTCCGGATTTCAATAATTTCCAAAACTTCACAACTTCTAAATGTCAACATTTTCAAATCTGAATTTCACTAAACAGGCAACTTCTAAATGTCAACATTTTCAAATCTGAATTTCACCAAACACGCGCGGCATTTGCCGCGCCCAGTTGCCTAGTATAACTGATCGCCGGCGAGATGCCCGGGCTTGGACCTTGGAGTAGTTCACTTTGATAATTGAAATTTTGGAGGTGAGCTGATGGTCTGACTCGTTCCAAGGCGCCAGTGCTCACTTGCGGTGCGTCAACGAGTCTCCGTAGGCTGGTCATGTGGTCTACCCATCTGCCCTATTAGACACGGAAAGTTTGATGACAGTAACGATATCTCCATGCTTGACAAGTATGACTAGCTATGCGCTACTGAGATTTGCGAAGCATGATGTGGTGCACTCAATTATTTTCTGTATGACTTGACAGGAACGGTATCTCCATGTTTGATAAATCTGTTAGATTCAGCCTGTTCACAGCTTTATTTTATTTGCTTGGACAATTCGTTTCATTGTATTATTTGTTGCATTCAATGTATTTGGATTATTTGTTGTATTTGGATCAGTGGTTTGTAATAATATTGTTGAATTGTTTGATGCCTATAAATAAAATAGAAACATATATATGGAGTCTGCAAATGGTGGCGACTCTGAGTTTGCACGTCGTCTCAATAGTTTTGATTGTGGGCTCCATTTGCATTTTAAATATTGCTAATATGACGACTCTGATAGAGTTGCTCTGACCCCGCGACATGAGAGGAAACAAGGGCTCATATTTGATTGCTCACGTGCACCCCTCTGACGACCCGAACAAAGCTAGGTCGGCGGGTGTTGTATCGGAGGTGGTGAGGAGGTCACGCTGGACGATTCTCCGTAGGCGCCGGGTTTCTCCACGAGGAGGGGATGGGGTTTGTCGACCTCAACATGTTCTCCGGTGGTGGCGACGACGAGAGTAGGGGACGGCGGTGCAGGCTCGGGAGTGTGGGTTTTTTCTTGCCGACGAGACCTGGCTATAGCGGAGTGGAGCTGGGCCCGAGATAGGGATTTGTGTGTGCCTAGCGCTTGTCTGGCTTGAAGGGATGGACGGACCGGTCGACCCAATTGATCTGGTCCGGTCGAGCCAGACAAACTGCCGACCGTGGATCTGAAACACAAAATATGTCGCGCCAGCGCCTCCGTATCCTGTATAAAGCTTCCACGGCCCACTGCCGCCGGTGCTCCGCATGATTTCCTCCCTCGCGATTCTCCACGGGCGCGCTCACACGACGGAATTTAGCAGCGCGTAGCGCCAGCCGCCTCAAGGACCACCGCTTCTCCTCCAGGGAGCCGCTCGCCAATCGCCAGGTTCCTCCTCCCACGTATCCAGGCCAGCTCTGCTCGCCCGCAAGCTCGGCTCGGTATCTTGGATTCTCGAATTAGAGCCTCGTTTCAGATCCCAAATAACCCGATTCCGAAGGACGACCAAACAACAGGGAATAAAATCGGAACTGTAAAGGGCTGGAACCGGATTCAGAACCCCAAAAAAGTTACGGATTTGTAATCATACTGGAGCTATATCAGGTTCTTGGTATCAACTCTGAAACCAATTGCGAGTTGCGTATCAGTGTATTGCGAGTTGCAGTTTACATAGGACACCAAGAGAATACAGCAATAAAAGGTATGCAATGCTTCACCGAAAGTCAAACATATCTAGTTCCAGTTCCTGTAAATCACTCTTACTATGCTAGTTAGTTTGTGGGCAGTGTTGATGTGCTCTCCTGTAAATCGATCTTAATGTTCTATTTCACTACTACCTCCGATCCGAAAAAACTGTCGTACGGAATGAACTGCCTATGTACAAGTTGATAATGTAACTCGTTACATTCTTTTCGAATCGGAGGGAGTACCTTGGAAGTTGAACAAAAACTTGTGCCGGACAACTTTTTAAGCAACTAAATATCCCTGCATATTATTAATATAATGCGAGCTGCAACTCAAAGAGGATACCAGAAAACCACCGCCTAGTATCTTCTAGCATGCACCACATGGCCCTACTGGCTTTTTTTCGGCTTTAAAGGTAGGAAATACTTCTCCACCAACAATCATACATATATATTTTCTGGATATTGTTCTCTTGATGCCATTTCAAACATACATCCATAGTACCAAAATAGGACAGGAATACAAAAGCAGAAATGTACAGGCTTAATTCCATCTGCCCATTAGTATTCACCTTGGGGCAGATAAGATGCATGGTTGAGATGGACCTGAGTTTGCGGATGGGTTATCTTGAATAAACATGATTGAATCCGCACCGAAAGTTTCTATGCCCGCTGCACCTTCTAATACCTTTATCACTGTTGACATGGAGGGCCTTCGAGTGCAATCATGTTGTAGGCACCACATCGCAAGCTTCATCATTCGAATTATTTCCACCTCGTGTGAGACCATATCTTCACTATGCTTGTCGATCAGATCAATCAATTTATTGTTTTTCTCTTTTTCTCGTAATAGGTTTATGAGATGCACATCCTCCTCGGCCTGTGAGTTGTCAATGTTCTTTCTTCCACTTATTATTTCCATTAGAACGACTCCAAAGCTGTAGACATCGACTTTTTCAGTGATCGACGATGTCAACCATTCAGGTGCTAGATAGCCAGGTGTTCCTCTCATCATAGTCACTACCTTGCTTTGATCCCTATTTATTAACTTACATAGTCCAAAATCAGACACTTTGGCATTAAAGTTATCGTCCAAGAGAATATTTTGTGGCTTGATGTCCAAATGAGCAATTTTTCGCTTGCATTCCTCGTGGAGATAGCATAGGCCCTTGGCAATATCCATAATGATCCTGCATCGGGTGCCCCAATCAAGGGGTGGATTGTTATGACGGTAATAGATCCACCTATCAAGCGACCCTCTTGACATATATTCATATACCAGAAGCCTCTCGGACTTCTCTGCACAAAAGCCAATCAGCCCGACAAGATTGATGTGTTCAATGCTGCCAATGGTCTCGACCTCCGCAAAAAATTCTTTCTTTCCTTGTCTAGCACCTTCCAAACGTTTCACCGCAACTCTGTCTTCACCTAGTTTGCCTTCGAAAACCGATCCAAACCCACCTTCTCCAAGCTTCTTGATGAACCCTTCAGTGCATTCCCTTAACATTTCAAAAGAAAACCTCATCGGCATTCCAGGGAATTGATCAAAATCAAATTCTTCATCTTTCTCTACATACTTTCTCCTCCTTCGTAGATAAAGAGCGACAACAATGACAAGAAATACAAGAGTACTAATAGCTCCAAGTGTAGCACCTAACTTCAGTTTCTTTTTGTTTTCATTAGATGGGCTGAAATTTGGCTCCTCTCTGCTCGAGGGGCTAAGTTGCACCTTGAGGTAAGCAAAGGATTTGAAACCTATAGTTTCATCTGGTTTCATAGAGAGGACCTTTGTCAGCAACACACATTCTTTACGTCTGAACAAGACAGCCATGCAGGAGCAGTTCTTCAAGCATGCTTTCTTACAGTCATCGGTCGTTGTTTCTTTATAGTTTATTTTATGATTATACGTGTAGTCATCATAGTAATAGATGTTGGGAATGGTCAAGAGCTGATGGTGTTGTATTTCCTGACAAGAGACCGGAGTTAATGGTGTGCAACCAAGATTTGGCATGCGTTCATCAACCGGCTTGAAGTAGCTTAAACTTGAATTGTTCTCAATAGGACATGTGCATTGCCCCCCGGTGCATATGCCGTAGTCCCCACAGACTGTTGGGTAATCACAAGCATCCATTCTGAGTATATCAGACACGACAATCCAGTTCTCGTTAAACCATTCATATAGTCTCATATGTCCATCTGAATCTAATCTCATGTACTGGGTGGATTGAGCTAGTGGCAATGTGATACTAGTGACAATATATGAATTCCCTCTCTCGAAGCTAAGGCCTCCACTCCTTAATATAGCCCCTAGATCATTTCCCATATATCGTCCCACGGGGAACCTAAAGTAGCTTTTTGGTGGTGTGGAATCTGTGGATTCAACATAAGCAGATAACCCAAAATTGTCTAAGATGACACAAAATTTTGCTGCAGAGGTACTTGTTGTGAGGCTCATACCTTCTACAAGCGACTGCCCAGGGACCATTGTGTCAGTAGGATGATCAAATGACTGCCACACCGTTGCATTCTTTTCATCAAACAACACCAGATTGCCAATCTCGGTGATCTTCATGCCATCTACAGATCGGCTCGAGCTGTTGCTTGACCAGACGTGGCTATCATCAGCATCACGGAGGACCAATTTTCCACCTCTGGTGAATTCAAGGGTGGCATTCTCTCTAACAGGGTGATCCCGGTTGGCAGACCAAACCACTTGTTGAGGGCTGAATGTTGTGTCGTCGCCAATGGATACCCCAAATAGGTACTCATCGCACGGGGGGGACAGGGGGAAGGAGACACAGAAGAACCCTATGGTGATGTAAGGTGCAACGCCTGCCGGAGGTTGAGGTTGTACTATGGTGAATATGTTGCGGCCGAAGTGGTTGTAGTTGTTGAAGAAATCTTCGTTGTTGATCCAATTTGTTGAGCGTTTGAGCAAGCTCTGTGCCGTCAAGAACAGCGGTCCTGCAGTCGCAAGCACGACAAGGAGGAGGAGAACGGCAGGACTCATGGTACGTGCTTCAACGGAACCTGCAGGTAATTAGAAAGAATCAGTTAGCACGAGGAGGAAGGCAGCAAGAAACTGGAGACGATCGAGCTTGCAAAGCAGAAACGAGATGACAAAGTAATCGCACCTGACCGCTGGCAGCGATAACGTGATCGCCGGCGAGATGGCCGGCTTGGACCTTGGAGTAGCTCTGGTAATTTCGGAGGTGGGATGGTCTGACTCGGCCCAAGGCGCCACTGCTCACTTGCTATGCGCCACTGAGCGTACGTCAACGAGTCTCCCTATGCTGGTTATGTGGTCACCAATCTGCCCTATTAGACATGGAAGTACCATGACAGTAACGGTATCTCCATGGTTGACTGGCTCTGCGCCACAGGGATTTTCCAAGCATGATGCGCTGCACTCAATTATTTTCAGTATGACATTGAGGGTATCTCCATGTTTGACAAGTCTGTTAGATGAAGCCGTGGGCATCTCTGAACTCCTTTTCAGCTATTTATGCGTGACTCTGGACTTAGACTGCGTAAGAACCAGTCCAAGATCTTTTTCCATCATTCCATGTGCGTTTCTGTGGTGTACGATTGTACGAACTGCATTATGTGAGAATGGTGGTATCATATACTGGTATTTTCTGTGGCGTACTCCATATACTGAATTGACAATGCGAAATGCAGTTTTTTTTCTAACATATGGAGTTTTCTATGTGACAAGAAGACACATGTACTTGAGGGTGAAGAAAGTCATTAGGATAATTTAATTTCTTCGTTTTTATGGGGGAACAGTAGGGAGCCTCCTAGTGTGTGATTTTCATTTATGTAAGAAAATAGTACAAAATAGTTTAAAGCATTACACCCAGCCTATGCATAATTAGGATGTACACAGTCGACAGATTTTGCTACATAATTACAAATAAAAAAATCCATGTCATATAATATAAACCCTATTTGGATCGAGCCAACCCAATCATCCAGAAACTGTGTATTTTGGGCTTTAACCAATATTTCTTCTAAAGAAAACATGCCAAGTATCTAGGGAAGGAGTCATTTTCATGTGGAGCACTGCTATTGGGAGAGTGAATAGGTAGAACACCTGTACATATATATGAATCTTCTTTTTTGGAACGTGCATAGATGATGCAAAACATGTCTAAAAAATTCGAAACAAAAATGTGCATGCATACGTGATGCAAAACATGTGCCCTGCACATGACTTTCCTGACGAAATTACTATTTACTTTACCTGCATAAAAAAGAGAAAATTTCAGTGCTATGTAGCAGTATATATATATGTGATGTATTTTTTTTCTTTTTTACACAGCCCAAGTAAAAAGTCGTTTCTCCGCGAAACTTTGTACGCACACATTGAACATGCAGATGTACTCTCGATTTTTTTTTCAGAATTTTAAACATTTAGAAAATGCATTTCCCAACCAGGTTCATATGTACCCTTGTTCAACGTAGTTTACTAGGTCTACTTATTTTACTCACTTTTGGTGGATTGTAAATCGTGTCCCTTTAGGCACTAATATGCATATTGTTGGTTTCGATGTATCATGTTTGTCAATCTGGAACACTCGAAATAGAACATGTTTTGCGGGAAAAGTAATTTCCTCTCTTATGGAGTTAATTGGTCACACGTGTACCTTTCTTTGTTATTGGGCAGGCTTATAGACTTATGCTGACCAACTGAACCTGATGACCAGAGAGATCGTCTCTAGCAAACTGCTCTCAGGCTGGTCCAAGTTATGGCGAGGACAACATCTGCCACGATTTCTGATGATGTGGATGTGGAAGATCAACATAATGTGATGGTGTACTATCACTACTAGAAAAATGACCTCTAGTCGCGGTTCCAGAGGACCTTTAGTCGCGGTTGGGCAACCGCGACTAGGCTGGCGGGACTAAAGCCCCCATCCTTTAGTCGCGGCGGATTCCGAACCGCGACTAGAGGTCCCTCCACGTGGGCTTTAGGGGGACGTGGGGTGTTGGGCACCAACCGGGACCAAAGGGTTTTGGTTTTTTTTTTCTTTTTCGATTTAATTGCAGGGTTTAGGGTTTATATATGCCGGGGTTTGGTTATAGCTAGGTTCCCGTGTCCCGTGGTAACGGTAACCCTTCCCGTTGCGATGACGGTTACGGTGACGGTAACCGTTACGGTAACCGTGACGGTTACCGTTACGGTAACCGTAACGTTTTCGATGTCGTAACCGTTCCCGTGTCGTATGAAGTCGATGCACATATTTATAACACATACAATTAAATTAAGTAATACTTGAAGATCGTAGACAAGAGTTCGTTGATGCGCCAAGAGTTATCGTAGTACAAGAGTTGAAGCAAAACAACAAGTTACTTTAACGATTTCATGCTTTCAGCATCGTAGTACTCTCCTTTCTCCTGTAAGGCCTCTGAAAGGTAAAATCCCGCCAATTCCTCTCCAATTGCTCTGAAGCGGTGGTCGAGTGGTAGCCTCTCGCGCTTTTTTGCCAACTCTGCATCCTTTCTCATATTCCATTTCTCGGTGACTAATACATATATATACTCGCAAACGAAGAATCCACAGTACTCAGTTCCCTTTGGTTGCTCCATGCAAGACTATACAAGAATAGATTTCAGTCAATAATAATGAAGTATGCATGAGAAATGTTGTGTGGACGAAGAGGTAGCAGTACTTACTTGGTTTAACTTCCAATCCAGCTTTTGGCGCCACCCACCTTCAGGATCTTCCGCTCGAAACCTTTCCCAAACTCTGCCCGACAAAGAACATTCACAAATGAGTTATTCGTTAATGACTTGACATCAAGATATGAATGACAGAGGCGGTAAGAAATGAATGTACCTTGCTAGTAAGTCGAAACAACTCCTGTAAGTGTCAGGATGATACCTCAATGAGTCAAGTGAATGAATAAGTCCTTCGTGATGTCTAATGACAAGAAGAATCCAGTGGTAGCTGGGCACAGTCATGCATAACTCATCAGTTAAACTTAACATCGGGTGAGCAAATTAGAATGTGTAGAAGACACTAAAACTTACCGGAAGTGGTAAGGCCAATATATAGTTCTTTTGTCGCGGTATCGCTTGAACACCCTTAGCAAATCATCCGGTGTGTTCTTGTTATACAAGGGATTTATTATGGTTTCTTCGTTATATTTATCCGGGTCAATGAACCCAATGTCATGCTGGTTCAGCTTTTTGAGCTCGAGCATCTTCAATCTGCATAATATAGCACACAAAAGATTAAAGTGAGAATAATTACAAACAATGAACGAGACTAGGTAAAGACTTAAATAAATCACTTACAGGCAATAGGAACTCATGATAGATTTGTCGAGTGCCCGCAGATTGTATAGCTGAAAAAGTTCGCTAAACGTAACAGTGTGATTGTAGTCTTCTAAGAAGTGCTCATCGTCTTCCCTACATTTCAGAACGATAGCAGATGTCTTCTTTGCATTTTTCATGTACCATTGATGCAGAGTACGCATTTTTGTTGGAAGGCCCCTGATTTGCACCAAAGCTTTCCCCGGAACGAAGTTTCTTACTGGAGGAGCTGGTGGTGCAGTCTCAAAATTCAATCTCGAAGCATATTCATCTATAGGCATTTGCGCTTCGGCGGCAAGACGACGGATTACCTCTATGTCAAACACCATCGGCTCTTTAGGGTCAGATTGTACTGGTTGTTTTCCGCGCTGGGGAACTCGACTATCTTTGTTCGTCGGCGGCGGGACAATTAGCGGGGGGACAGAACGTACGGGTTGTTCTCCGAGCTGGGGAACTTGTTTACCTATCTTCGGCGGCGGTGGGACCGATGGTGCTGCTTTTGTAGCTTCCTTCGCCGGCGGGACCGATGGTGCTGCTTGTTTTTCGTTTGCCGCCGGCGGCGGGACTGACTCTGCGTCTTGTTCACCTTTCTTCGGCGCCTCCGCCGCCGTCACCTCGTCATATGACTTCTGAATAGAACGGACATAGTCAGATGGCGGCTTCTCTGGAGGGACATATAAGTTGTCAATGACTTTATGACAAGCCGCTGCAGTATAGCCCTCGGTAAATGTTGGCGGCGGCACTTTCGGTGCGAACAATGATTTATTATGCTCCTCGATGGCTGCTTCGTTTTGGTCAAGAGTCTTCTGCCAAGGTTGCCTCAGATCAGGCGTTGTGGCCCTTTTAGCAGGTCGCCTCTTGACCGGGGAAGACGCGCGCCTTCTCCGTTTAAGCGGTACGGACACTTCCGGTGGGGGGTTCCGTACCGGAGATGGAGATGGAGATGGACTTTGCTGACTGAGATGGTCCTCTAGATTATTTTCCGGTGTGGGGTCCCTGTCACGCGGTGCCGGAGATGGATGTGTCTCATCGATACCCCGGCAGGGTGGGCTTTGCTGAGTCGGTGGCTTTGAGAACTTGATGTATTTCTTGTTCCACTGGACGAAACCACCCTTGACATCGCACAATGCCTCCTCACCGTTACCTCCAGGAATCTCAAGAGCCAATGATTCCGATCCCGGCACAATTTCATCCACCCCGACAACAGCATAGCCAGGATGAATGACACCATTATGGTAGCTTGCTGTGTCGACAATCGGTAAAGCATAGCCGACCGCCACCTTCATGGATATGTTGCTCACAGGCGTATGTAGCTCACATGGTGTCGGTTCCGTGATATCATCCACGGGGTAGCGAGCATCGAGTTCTAGTTGCGTGGAACCCACGCTGCTTCTAAGCTGAGATCGAGCATCCACGACTTCAGGATCTTGGGGCTGCTGCACCTGGCGTTCATTAATGAGTTGCTTCATCTGGCGTTCCAAATTCGCTATCCGCTCTTCACCCTGCTTCTTCTTTCTTGCACGGCTTCTATAAGTGTCAGCGTGCTGCGGATACTGTTTTTTCAAGGTGGCACCGCCGGGTAAGCCTCGTAAACGTCCCCAGTGTTCAGGTTTCCCTAGGGCCCGTGCCAGCTCGTCTTCCTCTCTATAGGGTTCCCACGTACCCGCTAGAACTTCCTTTATTGCATCTTCAATTTTTGGGACCATGGCTACTACTGTTGCCTTGTATTTTTCAACCCTCGGGACAATCTTCCCTTCCTCGTTCAACGTTGCGCCATGCGCGAACAACCAGAATTTGGACCTTTCGGGCCAGCTGTATGTCTGTGGAGTGAAACCTGCAGCCACGAGTTTATCTTCCATGGCTAGCCACTTAGGAATGGCTGACCTGTAGCCACCTGGCCCCAAGTTATGGTGGTGTGTCTTACTCGCAGCATTTAGCTTATTTTTTTCCGATCGGGCCACAGCCGCAGCCGAGGTCTTATACGCCTTAAAGGCTTCCCAGTGATCTCTTAGCTTCACCAGTTTTTTTTGACTGAAATCTGGATCAACCTTTTCATATTTTGCCCATAATGTTTGCTTATATTTCCGAAAGGCGTCGGCCATCTTGGAGAGAGTCCAGTGCTTGAGTTTCAACTTCAAGGCGGGCTCAATACCATCCGGGAGGTTAAAATGCTGCAAGAGTGTGTCAAAGCAGAAATCTTTATAATGCTGGTGGACATAGCAAGGGTCATCCTCGGCAACGCCTGCTGGCTTAAGCCATTCTGCTATGGAGATCGGGACCTCGTCCCTAACAATAACTCCAGCTTGACTAATATATTTTCTGCGGTTCTCTATCGGTTCCACCGGATCGCCATCTACATCAATTTTATAGATTGGTAACTTTGCATCTTCGCTAGTCATTCTTTTCGCTGGGCCTCGAGGAGCTTGATTCTTAGCCTTTTTATGCAAGGTGGACGCCTAAAGTAAGAAATATAATGCGTTAATAAGTGCAATACAAATCAGTTAATGCATTTTGTGTTCAAGCAAATATAGAATTCATATATAAACCTCGAGGTGGAGGCTGTTATTTCTTCTTCCTCTAAAATACCCTCACCAGACGGGTTTAAAAATTGTGATGCAAATTGCTCAAAATCTTCGTTTCGATCGTCGGCGGCGCCTTCTCCACCGGCAGCATTTGCATCGCGATGCTCAAAAATATCCTGCATGAATAAGTTTTCTCCTTCCTCGTCTCGCACAATTAAAGGGTCATCCATAGCTGAATGTTCCTACACTCAATAAATTTGCATAATTAGTATTCAAACTTAGCAACCGTTACGGTACCCGTCACGGCAACCGTTGCCGTGACGGCAAATTTTCAAACTTAGCAAATTTACAACTTAGCAATACTAACTTAGCAAATTTACATATTGACATATTTACACATAGTAATATTCACATATTCAAATTTTCTAAACAACTTCAAACATAGAAAATCAACTATAATGACAATTCACATAGCTCTAATAACCTAACTATAATGAAAAAAGGAAAAAACTTAACTAAACAAAATTTACATAATACCTATAATTTACAACCTAACTATATTAATCTAACTAAAATGAACTATATATTGCTAACACAGTAACTCTCCCACTGTATGTCATTGCTAACACAAAATTGCTAACACAAAATTGCATCTATTTTGCATCTATTTTTCCTAACACATTGCAATTAACCTAGTTCTAACACATTGCTAAAAAATTGATCAAAAGTTCTAACACATCTATTTTTTCTAACACATTTTTTCTAACACATCTATTTGATAAAATTGCATCTAGTTCTAACACTAGATAATAATTAACCTAAATATGCAAAAAAAAAAGATAAGAAAAACTAACCTCCAAAATCGAGCAGCACCACGGCGGCGGAGGCGGGACGGGACGGCGGCGGCAGGGCGCCCAGGGCAGGGGACGGGACGGCGGCGGCGCCGGTGGTGGTGCTCGAGGCCGAGGGAGGCAGGCCCAGGGCGGCCGGCGTCCAGGGCAGGGGACGGGACACGGCGGCGGCGGCAGGGCGCCCTGGGCGGCGTCGTCGTCGCGCGGGAGACGGCCGGCGACGCAACGGAGGGCGGGGGCGCAGCAGCGGCCGGAAGGCGGGGCAGCACGACGGGGAGGGGCAGCACGACGGGGCGGCGGAGCAGCACCACGGCGCGCGGGTCGTCGGCGGCGTCAGGGGAGCCCGGAGGCGGTTCAATTCGTCGATTTGGGGGGAGTTTGCAAAAAAATTCGCAAACTCCCCCACTAAACGGCGCGGAATCGACCTCTAGTCGCGGTTGCTGGCTGCAACCGCGACTAAAGGGTCTTTAGTCGCGGTTGCAGCCAGCAACCGCGACTAGAGGTCGACCTGGGCCGCCAAAATTCCCAGGGGGACCTCTAGTCGCGGTTGCTGGCTGCAACCGCGACTAAAGGGCTTTTCTATTTTTTTTGTTTTTCTATTTTCTTTTCTTGTATTTGTTTTCATTTATGTACTTAGATTTTAATTCTTTTATATACTTAGATTTGTTTTCCTATTTTTCCTAGAAACTAGTACACTTAAAAGGACTCCATGGCAAAGGGTTTATTTTTTTGAGTATTTTTTCTCTTTTTCTCATTTCTTTTCAAAAAATGGTCAAAATGGAGAGCATGGCTATTCATCTAAGGTGGTCGAATTTCCAAAAACTATGGATGGTTCTATGTTGTAACCACTACTTGTGTACCCTAAAATTATTTTTGTAACAATTTTAGAGCAAACTATCACATATTTGTAAGATGAATGTTTGGTGTTGTAAAATGCAGAAGAAAGCAGATAAAAATTATTAATTCATTTATCTTAATGCATTACATAAAAGGTTTAATACATTATTACACATGATACAACGTCTCACAAGCGCTTGAAAGAAACACACCCCTGATCCAACATCACCAACATTATTCTACATAAACGGACTTGCTGGCTCGAAGGCCGTAGGATTAGGGGGAACGGCGGGAGGAGCCAGCCCCGTGGGCGGCCGCCCGGTTCTCGCGCGCACGTTTGCGGCGGAGGGCAAGATCCATGGAGGATGAGTCTTTCAGCGCCCAATCCAGATCGGAAGCCTCCTTCGCCTTGAGCTGGTAGGAAGTCTTGGCTCGCTGGACAGGGTAGTCGCGGATAGACTGGAAGGAGGCTTCCATGGCCTCCTGTATCTGCAACCCACAACCTTCTTCCCCGTCGTCGCTCCAGTCGAAGTCGTCGTCCTCCTCCTCCTCCGCGGGAGGAGCGGCGGCGCCTGGTGGAGGTGCAGCGCCGCCAGGTGGAGGTGCGGCGGCACCTGGTGGAGCAGGAGGCCGGTAGCTGGGCATTCCTCTCCACGCCGGGCTCGTGGGCATACGGCGGGATAGACTCCCGCGGTTGCGCCCAAGCGCGCTCTGCCGAGCACGCTCGACCTCGTCCAGAAGGCGCTGCGGCGGGCGTGGCGGATCCATCTCGTGGAGACGATGCGTTCGTGGCTAGGAATGGTGGATTAGGGTTTACCCCGTCGGCGACAATATATAAAGACCTCCAGGGCAGCGCTGGGGGAGGACACGTGCCCAGGGAAGCGCTGGGGGAGGACACGTGTCGTGACCGCAAAGCCCGTCTTTAGTCCCGGTTGGTGTTACCAACCGGGACTAAAGAAGCACACGGATCGTGTGTTTCTTTCGAGCGCTTGTGAGCCGTTGGATCAGGGGTGTGTTTCTTTTGAGGGATTGTGAGCTGTTGGATCAGCAGTATCACGACCACTTCGTGAGCCACATGACCCGGTTGGTGTTACCAACCGGGACTAAAGAAGCACACGTACCCTATATATAGCCGCCCTCCTCAGACAGGTTACTCACTCACACAAAACATTCCAGCGTCACTCGGAGAGGCATCTTTGGGCAACCAGCGGCAAGACGTCTCTGATGACCTGCGACCGTTCCAAACGGTTGCAGATCATCAGAGATGTGTTGCCGGACGGTTGTAGATCATCAGAGACGTCTTGCCGCTGCTTGGATCGAAGTGGCGCTCAAACACAAAACATTCCAGCGTCACTCGGAGAGGCATCTTTGGGCAACCAGTGGCAAGACGTCTCTGATGACCTGCGACCGTTCCAAACGGTTGCAGATCATCAGAGACGTCTTGCCGGACGGTTGTAGATCATCAGAGACGTCTTACCGCTGCTTGGATCGAAGTGGCGCTCAAACTCACGAGCCACCGTCGGGCTGTATGCAGGGGGAACTGTGTTTGGACGGTCGAAGCTGAGGTTTGAGAGGTTCCCACGGGAGGTGTGGGAGCCGACAACCACCTACCACGCGTGTTTCACCGGTCGTCATGCAATTAATTAACAGAAAACAAAAAAGAAAACTCACAAAGGTTTAATACATTATTACACATCACCAACAACATCCCTATGTATTGTTCACTTGTTCTTCTTGTGTGCCCCTTTCTTTTGAACGCGCCGTAACCATGGACAATCTTCTTGAAGTAACTTGATGGTTGGGTCAATGTTCACTTTGAAGGGCGGAATTTCATGAAACTTATTGTAATCTTCTGACATGTCTGTGTGGTCCTCCACTCCCACGATGTTTCTTTTACCTGAAAGAACTATGTGGCGCTTTGGCTCATCGTTTGATGTATTCGCTTGCTTATCTTTTCTTTTTGTTGGTAGGGTAGACATGTCCTTCACATAGAAAACCTGAGCCACTTCACTGGCTAGAATGAATGGTTCGTTCTCGTAATGAAGATTCTTGAAATCCACTGTAGTCATTCCGTACCGTGTGTCTACGGCTACACCGCCATCTAGGTTGAACCATTTGCACTTGAACAAAGGAATCTTAAATGAAGGTCCATAGGACAGTTCCCATATCTCCTCTATGTAACCATAATATGTTACCTTTTCCCCACTGCAGCCATCTATTGCATCAAAGCGGACACCACTGTTTTGGTTGGTGCTCTTTTTATCTTGGTCGGCCGTGTAAAATGTATTTCCATTTATCTCGTACCCTTTAAAAGTCAATATAGTCGAAGACGGTGTCTTGGCCAATAAGTATAGCTGTAGTTCATTTGTGGTGACATTCATCAGTCTTTTCTGTAACCAACCGCCAAAAGTCCTGATGTGTACTCCATCAATCTCATCTTCTGGGTATTTGGAGCGTAAATCATTCTTGTGTTGCTGGATATACGGAGCCACCAAGATGGAACTATGCAGAACTGTGTAGTGTGCTCGAGTGAAAGAATCCACGTCTTCACATATGATTGCTTTCTTTCCTAGCGTGCCTTTTCCACGCAGTCTCCCCTCATGACGCGATTGAGGAACACCAATCGACTTAAGATCAGGAATAAAGTCAACACAAAACTCAATGACCTCCTCAGTTCCATAGCCCTTGGAGATGCTTCCTTCTGGCCTAGCACGGTTATGAACGTATTTCTTTAAGACTCCCATAAACCTCTCGAAGGGGAACATGTTGTGTAGAAATACAGGACCGAGAACACGTATCTCTTCCACCAGGTGAACTAGAAGGTGCGTCATAATATTGAAGAAGGTTGGTGGGAACACCAACTCGAAGCTGACAAGACATTGGACCACATCATTCTCTAAATCTTTTAGAGTAAGTGGATTGATAACCTTCTGAGAAATTGCATTCAGGAATGCACATAGCTTCACAATGGGTACTCGAACATTTTCTTTTAGAAGTCCCCTCAATGCAACCGGAAGTAATTGTGTCATAATCACGTGACAGTCATGAGACTTCAGGTTCTGAAATTTTTGCTTTGCCATGTTTATTATTCCCTTTATATTCGACGAGAAGCCAGATGGAACCTTCATACTGCGAAGACATTCAAAAAATATTTTCTTCTCTTCTTTCGTAAGAGCATAGCTCGCAGGACCTTGATGATTATCAGAATGATCGTCGTCTCGTGAATGCATACGTCGATGGGCCTGTCTTGCTTCCGGTGTATCTTTTGACTTTCCATACACGCCCAACAAGTTAAGCAGGTTCAAGCAAAGATTTTTTGTCACGTGCATCACGTCGATTGCAGAGTGAACCTCTAGCATTATCCAATAGGGCAGCTCCCAAAATATAGATTTCTTCTTCCACATGGGAACGTGGTTCTGAGCGTCATTCGGAACAGATAGTGCTCCAGCACCCTTCCCAAATATTACTTTTAAATCCTTGACCATATCATGTATAACAGAACTAGAAGGTCGAGTAGGCTTCCGCCGAATATCTTCCTCACCTTTGTAATGTCGGCCTTCCTTTCTTCCTGCATGCCTCGGTACAAGCCATCGACGATGGCCCAGGTACACAATCTTGTTACCTATATGTTTACCTTGAGTCTCACCTAAACAATGCGTACATGCATTGTATCCCTTGTTTGACTGTCCTGAGATGTTACTAAGAGCAGGCCAATCATTGATGGTTACAAACAAGAGCGCTCGTAGATCAAATTCCGTTTGCTCGTGCTCATCCCACACACGCACACCTTCATCACTCCACAGCTGTAAAAGTTCTTCCACCAATGGCCTCAGATACACGTCAATGTCGTTGCCAGGTTGCTTCGGGCCTTGGATGAGCACTGGCATCATAATGAACTTCCGCTTCATGCACAACCAGGGAGGAAGGTTATATATACATAGAGTCACAGGCCAAGTGCTATGACTGGAGCTCTGCTCTCCAAATGGATTAAATCCATCTGTACTTAGACCAAATCTTAAGTTCCTAGCGTCATCCGAAAATTTCGGGAACACTCTGTCGATTTTTCTCCACTGGGACCCATCAGCGGGGTGTCTCATCATCATGTCTTTTTTACGTTCTTCTTTGTGCCAGCGCAACAACTTGGCATGCTCTTTGTTTTGGAACAAACGTTTCAGACGTGGTATTATAGGAGCATACCACATCACCTTGGCAGGAATCCTCTTCCTTGGACAACCTTGCTCGCCCTCAACTTCACCTGGGTCATCTCGCCCAATCTTAAACCGCAATGCACCGCATACAGGACAAGCATTTAAATTTTCGTGCTCGCCGCGGTAGAGGATGCAGTCATTAATGCATGCATGTATCTTCTGCACCTCTAATCCTAGAGGGCAGACAACCTTCTTTGCTTCATACGTACTAGAGGGCAATTCGTTTTCATTTGGAAGCATCTTCTTAACTATTTTCAGCAAACTTTCAAAGTGCTTGTCGGTAGTACCACTCTCTGCCTTCCATTGTAGCATTTCCAGTATCGTACCGAGCTTTTTCTGGCCATCTGTACAAGTTGGGTACAACAATTTGCTGTGATCGGCTAACATGCGCTCCAACTTCAACCTCTCGTTTTCACTTCCACAGTCCATTTGTGCATCATGAATGGCCTGACGAAGATCATCGTCGGGCTCATCAAAGATGGCATCCTCTTCAACTTCGTCTTCCCCCATTGTAGTATCAGCGTGTTCATTGAACAGAGGATAGTTGTCATTATCCTCCTCTTCTTCATTCTCTTCCATTATAACCCCTCTTTCTCCATGCTTGGTCCAACAATAATAACCAAGCATGAAACCATTTCGCAACAGGTGTTCGTGAAGCCTGTCTGTGGAAGAGTATGTATACTTATTCATACAGAGACTGCATGGACAACACATAAAACCATCCTTTCGCTTGCTTGTCTCAGCCACATGGAGAAAATTATGCATGCCAGTAATGAATTCGGCACAAACTCGGTCACCGTACATCCATTGACGTCTCATCTGCATTATATAAGTATATCAAAAAAATTATGCATGCCAGTAATGAATAGATAAGTGACCATAATAATTCAAGCAAAGTAGAGTGGCGACAAATGTAATACATTGTAGCATTAAATATCCATTAATTTAAACTAACATTGAACTATTTAAAGAATTTAAGTCCAACAACAAATGCGATCAGAATCGCAACTAAGGTAACTATTGAACCAACAGCATAATGATACCAAGCCTCTTGACTAATGGCATATCTTCTAATTTTTTTAAGCTTCAAGCGCATCGCATCCAACTTGATCTCGTAAGCATTAACGACGTCGGCAAGCTTCGAGCGCATCCCATCCAACTTGATCTCGTAAGCATCGACGACGTCGGCAAGCTTGAACTGGTGTTCATCGATGATGTTGACAAGCTTAACCTCCAATTCCTTCTTCTCTTCTTTGCGGAGATCTTCACTTATTTTTAATTTAGCTTTCAAATCATCGTTTTCTTTCACAAAATATTCAACAATAGGGTCCACTGGAATTTCCGGTTCAACTACCTCCTAGACAAATATATATTTATGTCAAAGTTGGTCCGCATGATTGTCATAAACGCGAAACGAAACAAATATATAGTTATTAAAAGTCATACCACATCCGAATAATAGAGCGGACGAGAGCCGGTGGGGGTATTTGTGAAAACCATGGCACTATATATATATATATAAAACAATTATACAACTTATACAAAAAAAAATAATAATTATGGAACAAAATCATACAACATAGATTTTTTTTAAATAAAAAAGAAAGCTCACCTAGGTGGTGTCGGTGACGAGACGGTCTATCGACGACGGTGAGGAGGTGAATGTTGTGACACTGAAATACAAAAACATAATTTAGTTTAAGATCAAATTGACAATACAAAATTGAGCTAAATAAGCAAAATGAGCTAACTTAGGCATTTCATCATACACCTACCTAGCACTACAAATATGAATTGAGCTAAATGAGCTAGACAACCAACGAAACGGGCGCCGAAAGAGAGAGTTTGCAGTTGCTAACCCTTGGATAGATGCACCACCGTCAATCTTAACAAATGGTGCAAAAAATCGTGGATGAAATCGAGCTCGGTGGAGAGAAAATGGAGATTCAACTCGAGCTCGAAATGGCCAAGGCTGGCTCGGGGTGGAAGATGAAGGCGACTGACCTTTGATCGCGGTTGGTGGCTCCAACCGCGACTAAAGGTCCTCGCTAGGACAGGCGGCCTTTTTGTGCGGGACCTTTAGTCGCGGTTGGAGCCACCAACCGCGACTAAAGGTCCTCGCGCGTGCCCCGCGCGGCTCCGGCCGCAGGTGGAGGACCTTTAGTCGCGGTTGGTGGCTCCAACCGCGACCAAAGCTCCAGCACAAACCGCCACCTGTCCTAGCCGTTGGATCTGTCGGAGCCGCGAGACCTCTAGTCGCGGTTCGGAAACGAGCCGCAACTAAAGGTCCGCCTCTAAGGCCACTTTTCTACTAGTGTATGCTGAGACTAGTGCCAAACGATCCGGCTATGCTTTTTCAGCTGAAAAAAATAGAGGTGCATTTTGGCGTTGAATAGGCCGGCCTGGACGGTCTCATGAATATTTTTGAGTTTTAACATCCTTTTGGCAAAAGGTTGAAATGCCTAAGAGTTCTTAGATGATATATTGAGTATTTCAGACTTATGTCTTATATCCTAGACCTATTTCTTATTTTTGCTCGTTTGTTTGGATTTTCTTTACCATTTGTGCATACACCAAATCTTCACTCCATGTCATATACCACTATATAAACCCTAAATCGATTTCAAACAAAGATATACCAAAGTAACAAAAAATCCACACCAAAGTGCCCCAAATTCTAAAGCTTGTTGTAGTACAAGATGGTGAGAAATGATCTTTATAGATTGAACTTCTCTTTATTAACTCTGATCCTAAAGAACATGATGCAATTACTATCCAAAAGTTCAAACCTATTGCGCTGACTAACTGTAGTTTCAAGATTTTTTCGAAATGTGTAACTACTAGACTAGGTGTGGTGTGCGAGAAACTTATTTCTCCGAACCAAACCGCTTTTAACCGAGGTAGGTACATTCTACAAAGTGCCATGAGATAATCCATGAAGTGGCACATAGCTCACAAGCTGGATTTATCTTTAAGCTGGACTATGAAAAGGCTTATGATATGGTCAATAGGGAATTTCTCCTTAAAAATGTTGGCCTCTAGGGGCTTTATCCCAAAATGTATGTATCTCTTTAAGTCCCTCCTGGATAGAGGTTCTGTAGGAGTTAGAATTAATGATTGCAACAGTGACTTTTTTTATCTCTGGGAGAGGAGTGTGGCAGGGTGATCCGGCCCTCCTCTCTTTTTTAACATGGTTGTGGACGTTTTTACTCAGATGCTTATTAAAGCTGCCAACCATGGTAAAACTACTGGCCTTTTGCGAGGTTTTAATCCATCAGAGGTGATCAGCATGCAATATGCAGATGATATTCTGCTTTTTTGGAAAAGAATCTAGAGAAAACTATGAATCTCAAATGGATTTTGTCCTGTTTTGAGCAAATCTCAGGTCTCCGAATTAACTTTCATAAATGTGAGTTAGTTCCTATTAATGTGGATTGGGAAGAGGCCCAGGCTTATGCTCAAACTTTGAGCTGTCGGTTAAGGGATTTTCCTCTGAAAAATCTGGGGGTTCCTCTACATCATAGTAAACTCAGAAAAGAGGATCTACAACCTATTGTACATAAACTCTTAAAAAGAGCTTCTGGGTGGAGGGGTAAACTACTCACCCATGCTGCTAAGCTAGAGCTAGTTAGGAGTGTTTTAGATTAGCATTCCTATCTACCTTCTGAGTGTTATTAAATTTCCAAAATGGGCCATTAGGCTCATAAACTCTCAGATGTCCCATTGTCTCTGGGACAATTATGAGGGGAATTTCGACCTTGAACTCATAGAACAAAGATAAATCGAACCCTCAACTCCCAATCCTGAAATCGGCACTCTCAACTCTTCAATCCCGGTCTAATTTCGACCTTGACAGTGTTTCCCAAACAGGGATGTCGTGGCAAGTGAGAGTCGGGATTGCGCTGGGAGAGGCTCGATTGCGCGTAGAAGTTGGCCCGGCCCAGTACGCGGAGGCCCATCGCTCGAACAGCTCGAGGTGGAGTCCCATGAAATTTCCCTCTCGCGCGGCGGCAATGGCGACGAGGAACTGATCGGTGCCAGTGGCGGCGATCGTTGCGGGCGGCGAATAGCGACGGGTGAAGGTATGTATTTGGACGTGATCCTCCTCCGGTGGCTGTAGTTTTAGCTGTATCAGCGGCATTGGGGCTAGGGTTTTTGGGGGAAAAAGTTGCAGTTTTTTTAGGCGATCGGTGAAGTTAGGTTTTTGGTGCGATTAGGGAGGGATATTCCATTGTTATTGTCGAAGTTAGTCTTGTTTAGTGATATTGTTCTTTTAATTTCAGTTTAATCATGGACCCGACGGAGATATTGAACGTGCGATTCCACATCGGAGGCGAGTTCATCGGCAGCAATGGTCCTAATTTTGTGAGTCCCAGATTGTCAAACTTGAACAATCTGTGTAATGTTTCTTTGCTCCAAACTAGATGTGTGCACCAGTTTGTTAAAGTTGAAGTTTATGTTGCTTTTCCTACATATATCATATGCAAATGCCAGGATAATTACTGAGCTCCCAACTCAAAATAAACAGAATTCATACTTCATTACATCCGCAATACCACAAGTACATCAATTTTATTACAACCCACTCCATACAAGTTGAACTAACACAAGTACTGACCAATTTCACTCTCAGTTCAAGTACCATTTTACCTACAACTAAAGCTAGCACAAAGACAATGAAAACAAACACCACATTCTTATATTTGCGCTGCAGAGCATCTATCTCTGCATTCTTCTTCCTCAGTTCTTCCTTCAGTCAGTGTAATTGCATCTTCAGACCGAGCCGGCCAACAATACTGCACCCTTGAGCCTCCAAACTGGGATTCAATTAGTGACAAAAGCATCTCTGTGTCAATTCACGCACTCGGCCGTCAGAGATGCATACAACTCGAGCGAGCCATGGCGGAACAGCCGCCGTCGCTCCCCCAACCCCCGCCGCTGCGTCACCAGCCCCGTCGCCGCAGGAGCGGCAGAAGAACTCAAAGCCCACGGCATCCCCGCCGCTGCCGCACCCGCTGCGTCACCAGCCCCGTCGCCGCAGCGGCGGCAGAAGAACTCGAAGCCCACGGCATCCCGCCGCTGCGTCACCAGCCCCGTCGCCGCAGAAGCGGCATAAGAACTCGAAGCCCACGGCATCCCCGCCGCTGCCGCCGCCGCTGCACCGCGCTATCTCTCAGCAATCCCCAATTTCGCCTCTCACTCTGCGCTCGCTAACCCTAACTTCTGTCCCCAATTTCATTCCCCAACTGTTAGTAGCCGCGCGCACGGTCAACACTTCCCTCTCAGGCCCACCGCCACGTCAAATCCCAGTTGACCAGCGCCACGTCAGCGTTTTTTCGGCTTGAAACACTGTCAGGGTCGAAATTAGACCGGGATTGAAGAGTTGAGAGTGTCAATTTCGGGGATTGGGAGTTGAGGGTTCGATTTATCTTTGCTCTATGAGTTCAAGGTTGATTATGGACTTTTTCCCACTTTACATACCATCTTGCTAATTGAAACCTAGTTGCTCAAAAAAGGATTTTGGGGGGGGGGGGAGGGGGGGTGGGTATTCCAAATATAGCTGAGATGAATCTCTGTCTTCTTGCGTCTTGGATCAAAAGATATTATCAAGGTGGAGATAAACTGTGGAAGCAGATCATTGACCATAACTATAATGTTGACTGCCCAAATATTTTCTCCTCTTCCTCGGTAGGAGTTTCCCCTTTTTGGGAAAGGGGTCCAGTGGGCTGCGAAAGCAGCTAAGCTAGGTTACTCTTGGAAGGTAGGAAATGGTAGGAAAATAAAATTTTGGGAGGATCAATGGTTTGGTAGCTATTCAATACTGGGAGTTTTATGAGATTGTCAATTAATGAGCAAACAGCTACTATTGCTGAACTTTGGGATGGTAACTAGTTAAAGGTTACTTTCCGGAGGTTTTTTGGACATGGTCTCATGGTTAAATGGTATGAGATTATGCAAATTGTGCAAACTATTCAGTTTACTAATGAGGATGATGCCCTGGTTTGGAAGTACGAAACTAAAGGGACGCCCTATAGTGTTAGTTCTCTTTATGCAGTTATTAATTTCAGAGGTGTGTCTCCAGTTTTCGTCCAGGCAGTATGGAAGATAACTGTACCACCTAAAATACATTTCTTCTTGTGGTTGATTTCTCATAACAAGATTCTCACTAGAGATAATCTTGTTAAGAGGCAAACTGTAGACGATTTAACCTGTGTTTTTTTGCTCAGAACCTGAATTATGCGACCACCTCTTATTTGAATGTGCGGTAGCTAAGGCGATTTGGGCTGAAGTTAAAAATGCTACTGATTGCTGTGTCTCGGTTACCTCTTATAATTGTATTGCTTCTAAGTGGCTTTGTGAAAAAAAAATTCATAATACCACACATGCATCAGTACTTTTGGTTATCTGGAATACCAGAAACGACCTATGCTTTAATCGCTCTCCTTGGCCTGCTTTACAGAGCATCTGGAGAAGAGTGGCGTCCCTGCTTAGTGCTTACACAGTGGAGGGTCCTGTTCTCCGGGGACACAAAAGGAAGACTGGAGAGCGTGATTGGGGAGGTGGAGCGATTAGCTCAGAGACCTCCTCCGTTATGCTGGCCAGACCTCGGGTGAACATACTGATAAACAAGGATCTGGTCTTGAAGCATAACCAAGAACTGGAGGAAGACGAGGAAGCCAAAGCTTGGAGAAGGGATACTGAGGGCCTAGCTAAACATCTCGAGAAGAGGGCGCTCAAGCTGGTGGATGATGGTCTGAGTTTGAAAGTTGTTGACAACAACTGTTGAAGCATGTAGGTTGTAAACTTGCCCCGACCCCCGCGACGCTCTGCTTGAGCGACACGGGGGAACCCTAACCGCGCCGCCGCGGCCGTCCTCCTCCCCTGCCCCTCCTCCGCCGCTGCCGCCGGCCTGGCCGCGGTGGCGGCACCCCAGCCTCCACAAAGGCGGCGCGGGGGCAAGCTCACGGTGGACCCGCAGCGCGGCTCCCGTTCTCCCGCGGCGGCGGCGCTGCTTCTGTAGCGAGCTCCGCATGGCTCGACGACGATGTGGCCAGGATGGGTGCGGCAGGTGGTGGTGGCGACCTTCGGCGCGGCTGCCGGTGGATTCGGCCAGGACCCGATCTGGGCCCCGATGGGCTCGGCGGGCCGTTGCTCTTGGCGGCCTCCCGTGCGTCGCACCGCTGTGGTGCCGCATGATACGTCCATTTTGCATCACTATTTTATATCATAATTTACTGTTATTCATCATTATATTTCATATTAATGCATGTCACTTATGTTATTTTATCTTATTTTGCATGTTTGATGATTATTGGGAATTCATCTGCCGGAGCCAGATTTCAGCTGGAAAAAGCATCGTCAAGCCAATATATTTGCGGAACTCCAAAATTCACGAAACTTTTGCCGAAGTTCCTATTTTTTCAGATGATGGAGCTAGCCAAAAGGGGAGCTCCAGGTGGGCCAGGTGGGCCCCACGCCACCCTAGGGCGCGGCAGCCATGTGGGCCGCACCGGGCACTGCCGAGGCCACCTGGCTCGGCCCCTCGCGCTGCCCCTTCGCGTATATCTTCCCTGAAAACCTAAAAGTCGGGAGGTTCATCCACAAAATATTCCGCCGCCTCCACGGGACGAAAAACCACAGAGAGAGAAAAGCTCTCCGACAGGGAGAAATCTGCCGGGGAAATTCCCTCCCGGAGGGGGGAAATCATCGCCATCGTCACCGTCGTCACGCTGGACTTCATCGGGATCATCATTATCCACCGCGCCATCACCATCATCTCCGCCGCTCCACTCCGTTCCGCTGTAACATCTAGGGTTGTACCTTGTCTAGTTCATTGGGGAGACTCTCCCGGTGTTAATTACTCTTTGTTGTTGATGCTATTGAGTTTTATTGGTGGATTAAGGTTCATGTCCAGATTGTTATTCATCACTATATCATCTCTGATCATGATCCATATGATATCTTGTGAGTAGTTCGTTTAGTTCTTGAGGACATGGGGAAAGTCTTGTTGCTAGTAGTGGAATAACGTTGAGTAATATTTAATGGTTTGATATTTAAGTTGTGGTGTCATTCTTCTAGTGGTGTCATGTGAACGTCGACTACATGATACTTCATCTTTATGGGCCTAGGGGAATGCATTATGTATTTAGCTTGCTAATTGTGGGGTTGCTGGAGTGACAGAAACCTGAACCCACGTTGGTAAGTTAGTGCACGAGGGAGCGTAGGATCTGAGAGTTTAAGGCTGTGGTTAGATTTATCTTAATTACTTTCTTGTAGTTGTGGATGCTTACAAGGGGTATAATCACAAGTACGTATTAGTCCTAGGAAGGGCGGTGCGTTAGCATAGATTCACCCACACAACACTTATCAAAACAATGAAGATTAAACAACTGCATGAAGCGAAAGCACTTGACGAAACTCCCATGTGTCCTCAGGAATGTTTGTTATTCATAAGTAACACAACCGGCTTGTCCTTTGCACTCAAAAGGATTGGGTCACTCGCTGCAATTATTATTGCTCTCATTTATTTACTCGTACTGTGTTTATCTGCTATATCGAAAACCTCTAAAAACTTGTCTGCTAGTGTTTACAGTGAATCCTTGATCAAAACTACCTGCCAGCACCTTCTGCTCCTCGTTGGGTTCGACACTCTTATTTATCGAAAGTACTACGATACACCCCCTATACTTGTGGGTCATCAAGACTATTTTCTGGCGCCGTTGCCGGGGAGTGAAGCGCTATTGGTAAGAAGAGTTGGTAAGTGAAATATTTACTGTAAGTGCTGTTCTGTCATGGAGTCATCTCCATTTGAATCACTGTTTGGGAGGACTACCACCACTGCTACGGTAGTAGCTGACCCTCCACCTGCTCAGATTATTCCATTTAAAATACCTATGAAAATTGTTGAACGTGTTATGAATAACCGCTTTGATGGAACTGTTCATCCTGGTAATCACTTGCTTTTTATACATGAACTGTGCGAGTTATTCAAGTGTGCAGGTATTTCTATGGACAAAGTCAAGAGGAAATTATTTTCTCTATCACTGAAGGGCAGAGCGCTGAATGGTATAGTCTGCTTAAAAATGGCCACTCATTGAGTTGGGTCGAGATTGTTCCTCTCTTTTACTCCAAATTTTATCCTCCTAGTGAGATTCATAAAGACAGGAACTCTATATATAATTTTTGGCCTCATGATGGAGAAAGTATTGCCCAAGCTTGGGGGAGGCTGAAGTCATTAATGCTCAAATGTCCCATTCATGAGCTCCCAAGTAATATTGTTATCAATAACTTTTATGCAAGACTTTCTCTTCATGATAAGGATTTATTGGATACTTCTTGTTCTGGATCATTTACACGGAGGAAAGAGGAAGATAAATGGGACCTTCTTGATCATATCCAGGAAAATACTGAAGGATGGGAGAACGACAAAGGTAGAGAGTCATGTATAAATTATGATTTCGAATGCATTAAATCTTTTATGGAGACTGATAGTTTTCGTAATTGTAGTGCTACTTATGGTCTTGATTCTCAAATTTTTGCAAACTGTTATAAGGATTTTGCTTCGTATCTCGACATTCCTAGAAAGGGGTGGAAAAAGTATCATGAACCTTATAAAGATAACATTAATTCTGATCCTATTAAAAACATTGAAGTTCATACTGTTGATCGCATTCTGCCAGAACCTTATATTGAGAAAATACCTTTTCCTGTAAAAGTAAAAGAACATTCTATTTTGGCTAGTGTGGTTAATAAAAGTGAAAGTAAAGCTAAAAAACCTGATGAGCAAATAACTGTAAAACCTGCAATAGCTATGGTTAAGGATCTTGTAACTGAAAATGTAGAAGGAGGACATATTAAATTTTGCGAAGAAGCTTCTAACATTGTTACACATCCTAAAAGAGCCCGGAAAACAAGTGTTCACGTGCTTTCGGTCAAAATAGGCGAGCATTGCTACTATGGTCTTTGTGATATTGGTGCTAGTTCAAGTGCCATTCCTTATGATCTCTACAAGGAAATTAGGCAAGAAATTGATCCTTGCAAACTTGAGGACATTGATGTGGTTATTTAGCTTGCTAATAGAGAAACTATCTCTCCGTTTCGTATTGTTAGAGATGTTGAAGTTTTATGTGGTAAGACTAAATACCCTACTGATTTCTTAGTTCTTGGTTCTGCTGCTAGTAAAACTTGTCCTATTATTTTTGGTAGACCTTTCTTGAATACCTGTGGTGCTATTATTGATTGTAAGAAGGAGAAAATTTATACTAAATTTGATGGAGAATCTATGAGTTCAATTTTTCGAAATTTGCTAAGAATCATTATGAAACTGAATTGCCTAATGAGGATTTAAAAGTTGAACAACTTGCTTCTATTGCTGTTGGTCCTAACAGTGCTTTGCAGCAATTTATGGAGGATCACGAAAGTGAGGTTTCTGCAGAAGAGAGAAATGAGATTGACGACATCTTTCTTCATCAACCTCCAATTCTCAAGCATGATTTGCCTGTGGAGGATTTGGGCATTTCGCCCCCTCCAAAGGAAGATCCTGTTTTGATTTGAAACCTTTACCAGATACACTTAAATATGCTCATATTGATGATAAGAAAATATATCCTGTTATTATCAGTTCTAAACTTTCAGATGATGAAGAAGCAAGAGTGTTAGAAGTGTTGAAGAAACAACGAGGAGCTATGGGTTATACTCTTGATGATTTAAAATGGATTTCTCCTGCTATCTGTCAACATGCAATTAATATGGAGCCTGACGCAAAGCCTGTTGTTGAGCATCAACGTCGTTTAATTCCTAAGATGAAAGAAGTGGTAAGGAAATAGGTATTAAAACTCCTTGATGCAGGTATAATTTATCCTATTGCTGATAGTAGATGGGTTAGTCCTGTTCATTGTGTTCCTAAGAAAGGAGGAGTAACTGTTGTGCCAATTGAAAATAATGAGCTTATTCCTCAAAGAGTCACTAGTACAGAACGACACATCGGAAACGGGCCAAAAACCCCTTCGGCAACGGAAAAAGGGTCCGTGTCTCCGACCCTGTCACTGATGTGAAGGCTCTCATCGGCAACGGACAAGAAAAACCGTCACCGATGAGGCTTGATTTTGGCTACGGTTGCCATCCAGTCTCCGTTGCCGATGTATCTGGACATCAGAAACGGAGATTCTGTTTTACTCGTTTGCATTGAGGTTTTTCATAAGCCTACAGCAGCAATACAGTTGCCAATTGACATTCAAAATATCACAGCAGAAGCACAAAGTTGCTAGCAAAACCGTTCATAACTTATATAACAATTGTCACCATTACATAGCATCAAAAGATGAGTTACACATGCTTCGCTAATCCTATCATTCTCATGCCTCCCTAAACTACAGCTAAGGCTTGCTCCCTAAACACACATCCACAAAATAGCCGGAGAAACTGAAAAAACAGAAACTACACCAAGCCAAATTGCCAAATTCTTCGTACTGAGGCTTGCTCCATCTTGGACGGTGTCGCCGAAATATAATCCCACTTTATAAGTAGCACATTTAAAGTTTGTTCGGATCAGCTTTGTGCTTCTGGATAAAAATACATGGATTGATAGTTAGAGAAGAGCCAAAATATGATGCTACAAGACATAGATATAATTTAATATGAAAACAGTTCACACCTTTAAGCGCCTATATCCGTGTGCTTGCAGTCCGATCAAACGATTTGGAGGCATAACTTGAAGGTGATGTTTCCTTCAAGAGTCTCACCATTTTTTATACAGTATCGCCGAAATACTATTACTTCATACACTAGCCACACAAAACAATAACGAGGATTAGCACATTGACAAAAAGTTGTGACTGGATCTATTCATCATCGGTAGTACTACAAAGAGTTGAAATTAATTCACCCTACTAGAATTTAAAATAGTGCAAGATACTAGACAAGTTTTCTATATACTAGACAAGTTTTCTATGCTAGACTAGAAAACTAGACAGAAACAATAAAGTGCAAGATACTAGACGAGTTTTCTATATACTAGACAAGTTCTATATACTAGACAAGTTCTATATAAAATCAATTGATGAACTAGTTCATGAGCTGAGCGATTTAGACCTCACATTTTCTTCTCCGTGGACGGCGCCTCGAGATCGGCCACCTCCTCCTCCGTGGACGGCGCCTCCAGATCGGCCACCTCCTCCACCGTGGACGCCACCTCCTCCACCGGGGACGTCGCCTCCAGATCGGCCACCTCCTCCTCCGTCGACGGCAATCTCTAGATCGGCCACCTCCTCCACCGTGGACGCCACCTCCAGATCGGCCACCTCCTCCTCCGTGGACGGCGCCTCCACATCGGCCACCTCCTCCACCGTGGACGCCACCTCCTCCACCGGGGACGTCGCCTCCAGATCGGCCACCTCCTCCTCCGTCGACGGCGGCCTCCAGATCGGCCTCGGTTGACGGCGGATCCACCACAACTGCTGCATCACCACCCGATGAATGATCTGATCCAGCTCCGCGTGGCCCAGAGGACGTGGGCACGCGCTCCCACACCTGCCGCATCACAGCCGCCTCCAGATCTGCCCTATCACGAACAGATGCAGCTAGATCGGTGCGGCCGCTAGAGCCGCGGCTGCGATGGCGAGATCTAGAAGTGCCGGCAGAGGAAGCCATGAGAGAGTGAGGAGAGTAAAAAGCTACAATGTGCGGCGGCTAGGGTTGAAAGATGGACAGTGAGGGATTGAGAATGAGACTGATGGGGCTTGCTTCGCCAGTACATTTATAGGCACCCAATTGGCAACGGACATTCTATATAACCGTTTCCATTGGATACAAGTTCACAACTACTATGTGCTACTGATTTCCGTAGCTGCATACGAACATAATACATTCTAGTGATTTTCAAAGTGCATACGAACCTAATACATTGTACTGATTTGCATAGCTGCATACGAACCTAATACATTCTACTGATTTTCATTGCTGCATACAAGTTCACACCTAACAGCAGCACACAAACACACAAAATCATTCTAGCAATGCTCACAAGAACATTTAACTGAGCTACTTCTGTTCCTTTATGCCGCTCCTTGCGCACAGCAACAACATGGTCAGATTTAGTCGAAGTGTTTGTTGGGCTCCATGCCAAACCAGCTAGAGCTGCTGCAGTGTGCGGCTTCATCTCCATGTTCGCCTTCTTGACTATCAAGGCTACATTTTCCAGCTCTGCAGCTTCCACTTCGACGCCATTAGCAAGCAGCATCTCAACATAATCTTCAATCCAAAAAAAATAATCACAGCTCCCAGAATACTCTTCGCCCTCCCTGCCAAATGGTAAATCGAATCCAGAGGCAAATCAGCATCACACATAGAATAGAATCAATCAAAACTGGTCGAAGCGTCGAACTAACCCTGTGATTTGGACACTTGAAGTAGATCTGGCCTGGGTTCAGATCCGAACGCAACACTCGACGAATCGCGTTCCGACAGCGGCAGCAAACGCACTTCACAAGCGGCAGATCTGACCCGGCCCCGGCGGCGCAGGAGGAGGACGCATTCGATCTCCCCGACGAGCTCATGCTCTTGGCCATGGAGGACACGAGTGCGGAGTAAAAATAAGCTGGAGCGGAGGAACAAGGGCGAATCGACAGTCTTTTATAATATCCAAGATAGTGCTAAAAAAGGAATTTTATATAAGCAACCTCGCCAACGGTTGTATACAAATGTCCGATGCCATTGAAGATCATATCGCAAACGGAGTCGAAAGAAACTCCGTTACCAACATATCGGCAACGGTTAATAATTCGCGACCGTTGCCTATGAAGGCGGGACGCAGGCCAACTTGCCTGGCGGGGCGGGTTTTCTCACGCGGAAAGCGCGATTCTCCGTCGCCTAACTCGTGCCGTTTCCATAGAGGGGTATCGGATGTGTCGTTCTGTACTAGTGAGTAGTAGTTGGCTATAGGATGTGCATTCATTTTCAAAAGTTAATAAGGTTACTAAGAAAGATCACTATCCTTTGCCTTTTATTGATCAAATGTTAGAAAGGTTGTCTAAGAAAACTCATTTCTGTTTTCTTGATGGTTATTCTGGTTTTCGCAAATAGCTGTTAGACATCAGGACCAGGAGAAAACTACCTTTACTTGTCCTTATGGAACGTATGCTTATAGACGTATGCCTTTTGGTTTGTGTAATGCTCCTGCTACGTTTCAAAGATGCATGTCTGCTATTTTTCATGGTTTTTGTGAAGAAATTGTGGACGTCTTCATGGACGATTTCTCCGTCTATGGAACTTCTTTTGATAATTGTTTGCACAATCTTGACAAAATTTTGCAGAGATGTGAAGAGACTAATCTTGTTCTTAATTGGAAGAAATGTCATTTCATGGTTAATGAAGGAATTGTTCTTGGGCATAAAATTTCTGAAAGGGGTATTGAAGTTGAAGCAATTGAGAAAATGCCCTGCCCAAGGGATGTGAAAGGTATTCGTAGTATTCTTGGTCATGCTGGTTTTTATAGGAGGTTTATTAAAGATTTTTCTAAAATTTTGAAGCCACTTACTAATCTTTTTCAAAAAGATGTACCTTTCGTTTTTTACGATGATTGTAAGGAAGCATTCGAAATTCTTAAAAAGGCTTTAATAACTGCCCCTATTGTTCTACCGCCTGATTGGACTTTACCTTTCGAAATTATGTGTGATGCTAGTGATTTTGCTGTAGGTGTTGTTCTAGGACAGCGAGTACATACGAAATTAAATGTTATTCATTATGCTAGTAAAACACTAGATACTGCTCAAAAGAACTATGCTACTACTGAGAAGGAATTTTTAGCGGTAGTATTTGTTTGTGATAAGTTTAGACCATATATTGTTGATTCTAAGGTAACTATTCATACTGATCATGCTGCTATTAAGTACCTTATGGATAAGAAGGATGCTAAGCTTAGACTTATTAGATGGGTTCTTCTGTTACAAGAGTTTGATTTGCATATTGTGGATAGGAAGGGTGCTGAAAACCCTGTTGCTGATAATTTATCTAGATTAGAAAATATAACGCATGAGCCTATTCCTATTAATGATAATTTTCCAAATGAACAGTTGGCTTCTATAAAGGTAAGTTCACATGAAAGTCCTTGGTATGCTGATTATGCTAACTTTATTGTTGCCAAATATTTGCCTCCAACTTTTACTTATCAGCAAAGAAGGAAATTCTTTTGTGACTTGAGGCACTATTTTTGGGATGACCCATTATAAAGAAGGAGTAGATGGTATTATGCGAAGATGCGTTCCTGAACATGAGCAAAAAGAAATATTGGACAAATGTCATGGTAGTGCTTATGGAGGACATCACGCTGGAGATAGAACTGCACAAAAGGTTCTACAATCAGGTTTTTATTGGCCTACTCTCTTTAAAGATGCAAGGAAGTTATTTTATCATGTGATCAATGTCAGAGAGTTGGTAACATTAGTAGACGTAATGAAATGCCTATGAATTATTCGCTTGTTATTGAACCTTTTGATTGTTGGGGATTTGACTTTATGGGTCCTTTTCCTCCTTCAGATGGTTATACTCATATTCTTGTTGTTGTTGATTATGTTACTAAATGGGTAGAAGCTATACCAACCTCTAGTGCTGATGGTAAAACTTCTTTAAAAATGCTTAAGGATGTTATTTTCTCTAGGTTTGGTGTGCCTAGATATCTTATGACCGATGGTGGTTCTCACTTTATTCATGGTGGTTTTAGAAAAACTCTTGCAAAATATGGTGTTAACCATAGAATTGCTTCACCATATCACCCTCAAACAAGTGGTCAAGTAGAGTTATCAAATAGAGAAATTAAATTGATTTTGCAATAGACTGTTAATAAATCCTGAAAGAATTGGGCTAGGAAGCTTAACGATGCTTTGTGGGCTTATAGAACTGCTTATAAAAATCCCATGGGCATGTCTCCTTACAAAATGGTTTATGGAAAAGCTTGTCATTTACCTCTAGAGTTAGAACACAAAGCTTATTGGGCGATCAAAGCACTTAATAGAGATTTTAAACTAGCTGGTGAAAAGAGATTGCTTGAATTAAGTTCTCTAGATGAATGGAGGAGTGAAGCATATGAGAATGCTAAACTCTTCAAAGAGAAAGTTAAGAGATGGCATGATAAGAGGATTTTAAAAAGAGAATTTAACGTGGGTGACAAAGTTCTATTGTATAGGTCTCGTCTCAGATTTTTTGCAGGAAAATTGCTCTCGAAATGGGAAGGGCCTTATATTGTTGAAGAAGTTTATCGTTCAGGTGCAATAAAAATTAATTCACTTGATGGTGACAAACCACAAGTAGTTAATGGGCAAAGACTCAAACATTATATTTCTGGAGATTTTATAATGAAGATGTTGATATTATTCAAGTGGTAACTCCGGAAGTATTCATTAAAACTCAGAAACAGGAAACTACAGAGTCTGATTTGGAATAGGTATGAGTTTCGGTAAGAAAAAGTTCGCGTTTGACTTTAAAAATTCCATATTATTTATTTTTATTCAGTTTTGGAAATCGCAAGTCGAAGATGGGACGGAAGCAGTGCCCGAGGGCACCACGCCACCACTGGGCGCGGGCCCCACCATGGCCGCGCCGGGCCCTGGCGTGGGCGCCTCGGAGCCCGTCTCCGACTCCGCTTCGACCTGCGCCTTCCTTTTATCGTGATATTTTCTGCTATATAATCCCTTGGATCCCCCGAGGTCCGTATCTCGTGTTTTCGTCGCGATTTGTTTTTGAGTTGTTTCTGTCAGGTTTCTCTTTCAAGAACTAGATCCACCATGTCTTCTCCTGGAGCCCCAAGGATAGTTTCTTTGAGAACGTTGTCAACCCATACATCAATGAAGTGAAGATGCAACCGCAGGAGATACGCCGCGTTGATGGCGTCCTCGTTCAAGGGGATGTCCGAGGACCGGAGAAGGATGGAGACGTGTAGGCGAGGCTTGAGGAAGTTGAACATAAAGTTTTCAGGTACCAGAAGATGATAGAGCGTGGAGTGGAAGTCAATCACAAGATCATCGCTGAACTTACTGATAAACACAAGAAGGAGACTGACGCGCTCTGGAAGGATATCTTTTTACTTCATGAATCCATCGCAAAATTGCAAGCACAGATTTATGACTTGTGATGACCCACAAGTATAGGGGATCGCAACAGTCTTCGAGGGAAGTAAAACCCAAATTTATTGATTCGACACTAGGGGAGCCAAAGAATATTTATAAGCCTTGACAGATGATTTGTCAGTTCAGCTGCACCTGGAAGTAGACTTGCTCGACACAGTTTATCAGTAGCAACAGTTTTATGACAGTAGCAGTAGTGAAATAATAGCAGCAGTAAAATAAAGACAGCAGTAATAATTGCAGTAGACAGCAGGATTAAAATACTGTAGGCATAGGATGGATGAACGGGCACTGCATGGATGAGATAATTCATGAAATAGTCATACATAGGGCAATTGCAGATAAATAATAAGGTATCCAAGTAATAAACAATCATAGGCATGTGTTCCGTATTTAGTCGTACGTGCTCGCAATGAGAAACTTGCACAACATCTTTTGTCCTACCAGCCCGTTGTAGCGGGGCCTCAAGGGAAACTACTGGTAATAAGGTGCTCCTTTTAATAAAGCACCAGAGCAAAGCATTAACACTCCGTGAACACATGTGATCCTCACGTCGCAACCATCCCCTCCGGTTATCCCAATTTCTGCCACTTTGGGGCCTTTGGTTCCGGACAGTGACGTGTGTATACAACTTATAGATATGATCCAAAACAATAATTATTCTCATGATTCAATAACATGTTCAGATCTGAGATCATGGCACTCGGGCCCTAAGTGACAAGCATTAAGCATAATAAGTTGCAACAATGACAATAAGCACTACCGATGGATACTAGGCACCATGCCCTAACAAATCTCACAACTATTACATGAATGGTCTCATCCAATCCCTACCATCCCCTCAGCCTACAGCAGGGAATTACTCACACATGGATGGCGGAGTCATGGATGGTCGATGGAGAGGTGGCGGTGATGATGATGGCGATGATCTCCTCCAATTCCCCGTCCCGGCAGGGTGCCAGAACGGAGTTTCTGATCCCGGAATAGGGTTTTCGATGGCGGTGGAGCTCTGGAAGGTTTCTAGAAAAAGCGTCGATTCCCCTGAAGTTTTTAGGCCAGAGGCTTTAAGTAGTCCGAAGGGGAGCGTCGGGGGCCACACAGGGTGGCCACACCACCCCTGGGCGCGGCAAGGGCCCAACCACGCCCTAGGTGCGTGTGGTGCCCCTGTGCACCCTCTTCGCTTCGTCTTCTGGCTCCGTGGGTCTTCTGGAAAAATAGAATTTCTGGAATTTTTCTGGAATTTTCCTAAAACTTTGACTTTCTGCACAAAAACAAGACACCAAGGCAATTTTGCTGAAAACAGCGTTAGTCCGTGTTAGTTGCATTCAAATCACACAAATTAGAGGAAAAACAATAGCAAAAGTGTTCGGAAAAGTAGATACGTTTTGGACGTATCAACTTGCAGAATCAAAACTATGAGCATGAGACAAGGTTTAATCACATTAGTTCCGCCGCCGGCATCAGAACCTTCGAAACCAAGTCATCCTTTGCCGACGGGGAGCCTTTCTGGTGGAAGAATTATAATAAAGGATCTCCATCACCATCGCCACCAAAGGAGTAATTCGTCATGGGTAACAACACACCCTCAGCTTGTTTCAAGCTTGGGGGAGTGATGCATGTAAAATGCATACATGAACTTTGCACTATATTACTTGTATTCCAATCATATTTGCATCATATAAGGGTTATATCAATGTTTTATAATGATTTTTGGAATATTTCATGATTTTCCTATTTTTATGGAATTAACCCTGCGCAGGCAGAAAAACCTATTTTCCATATTTTAGTGTTTCAGGGACCCAAACGACGTCCAAATGACCTGGAAATTTACGAGCATCAGTTTTTGGAAGGAAGAAGACTTGGGAGCGAAGGAAGCGAACAAGCGGAGGCCTGAGGCCCAAAAGAGGGTGGCCCATGCGGCCAGGTACATGGGCCGCGTGGGACCCACCATCTGGAGCCTCGAGGCTCCGTTGCCGTCGATCTTTTCACCCACGACTCCGTCTTGACCTAAAACCGACTATAAAAATAGTCCCCGACGCCCTTCGGAAAGGAGCGCCGCAGAAACACAGAAACCACGAAATAGAGACCTAGAGTTGCAGATTGGAGGGGGAAAACTCCGGCGGGGCGCTGCCGGCGTGGTCTCCATCTTCTCCAACGACTTCTCCACCGTCTCCGTGATGAAGAGGGAGTAGTCCACCTCTGGACTATGGGTTTTTGGAAGTAACTTATGTATCTCTCTCTCTTGAGCTTCACTAATTAGTACCGTATGAGCTGCTGAACATGATTACGGTCATTTATGTAATACCTTTGTGGTGGATCTTTATATGAGTTAATATATGTTTGAGATTGCAATGGTTTTGTTTCAGTTATGAAAGTAGATGCATATTATGTACTCCGTTCTTATTTACTTGTCATGATCAAGCATGTTTATGAGAGCGTGTGAGGAGGAACGTGTGCATTAGTTGGAGTAACGGGGGTGGCTAGTGCAGTGAACGTGAGAGAAAGTTCTGCGATCCACTTGGGTATCTCTACCTTATTTTGTTGCCTCACTAGGGATAAAAAGAAATACCATGCTACCGGAGATGTGGGTGTGACCATTTCCACTACTCCATGACTAGATCTAGCATGTTCTTATTTTAACTTCATGCCATGATACTTATTACTATACTCTGAGTTATCTTAATTACTGAGGTGTTATGATTTAGTTCGCATCTTGGTGGAGTATAAGAGAGACTAATAACCAAAAGGTCTCTATGTTAGGACGTGATGCCCATATAATTATAACTTGTCATTAAACCGTTGTGTTGCAATCTCATATGTCAACTCTAGTGTTCCATTGTCTACCACTTTATTAAAGAGAGAGTGCATTTGTGAAACCATGAACCCCGATCCATTTTTAATCATAAGAAACACCTTTCCAACCACTTTTACCACTTTTCCATTTTCTGCCATTTAAAAATCCGAAAATACAAAAACACTTTTACATCTTGCATTCACAATATAAAACCCAAAAATATCATTTATCATTGCTACCACCATCCTTGCATATTTATTTACCACCATTGCATATTTATTTCTTGTTTGCATTGCATATTATCTTGATATCATTCTCACACCTTGTGCTTGACAACCACTAGGTGAGGTTGAGGACCAAAACATTTACTTTGTTTTGTAGGTAACCAAAAGAAGGATAGGAGAGATAAATCTTCACTGCTGATTCCCCGAGAGTTCGATATTAAACCCTCGAGTCACCCCTCGTGGGGAAAACACGTCTTCCACTTACTACACACTCTGCACTTGGATTCTCAACCTAACCCATTTACTTTTCACGCAGGTAACTACGTGAAGGGCCATCAAGACTGTTTTCTGGCGCCGTTGCCGGGGAATCATTGCTGAAAGGTTTATCCAAGGGTCCCCTGCACTAGCTCTGTTTTCTGACGCCGGGTTTATCCAAGGATATCTCACCAAGTCAACTTCATCACCAACTTGTGCTAACACCTAAGCTTGGGGAGGTTGCACCTACGTGAGCATCATCTTATCCATCTTTACCTTAAAGCATTTTATTTGTTTTGTTATTGTCTTGCATATCATATTTATAATTCGGTTTGCATTTTTTTAGTTTTGCATTTTGTGTTGCATTTGTTATTTCGGTTTGCATCATTTAGTGTCATTTTATTTTAGTTTTGCATAAAAAATTAAAAAACACATAAAAACTTGCATAATGGAAAAGAGAACCTTCTGGCCATTTAGTGTTAAGAACTTTCCTCAAGATATGAATATCCCTGTTGAGAAATGTGAGGTAGATCCTAATATCATGAAAGCAATTTATGAATACCGTTTTTATGGGAAACCAAAAGAAGATCCTATACCTCATCTTAAGAAGTTTAATGAAAGGTGCAAAATGTTAAATTTGAGCCATGCTAATATTAAAATTAAGCTTTTTCCTTACTCCCTAGGTGGAAAAGCCTTAGATTGGATATTGAGATGGCCACCTGGAAATTTTAGCACTTGGTTTAATTTAAAAGCTGCATTCATTGAAAGATTTTGTTCCACTGAAAATTTGCAATCTTAGACAAATAGTTATCACCTTTAAACAAGAAGAGGATGAACCTTTGATAAAAGCATGGGAAAGGTTTAAAGGGATAGCCTTTGGAATGGAACATGGTCTTATAGATTGGATTCTCATGGATATATTTTATAGAGGATTGTCTGAAACCTCTAAGGTCTTTTTGGATAATGAATGTGATGATTCTTTTATGAATACTGCTGCCAATCATACCACTATCTACTTGATGGCCTGCTTTTGGAAGTAAGAATTAAAGAAAGTCTAGAAAAGGCCCAAGTACCTGAAGATGTCTTTGATGACCGTTATGAAATATTTAACCTATATAATAGGGAAAAGAAAGTTGAGGAAGTTAAAATGCTTAGTGAAGTCAAGGAACCATTGCTTGACTTAGAGAATTGTAGCTTGCATGAATTAATATCTATCTTACAAAAATTTGCAAGTGATCCTTCCATCAACTCTAACCAAGCTGGTTTTGGTTCTTATATTGCTAATCATGTTTAAAAGAAAAGATTGCTAGGTACAACCAAGAGGCTATGATACCACCTAAGCTTGGGGATATATGGATTCCCAAAGTCCTAGTAACCATTGGAAAAGAGACACACCATGCTATACTTGATCTAGGATCTAGTGTCTCTGTTTTATCTAAAGAACTATATGAATACTTGAATTGAAAAATCTTGAAAAATGCTCTATTGAACTTGCACTTGCTGATGATTCCATTAAACATGCTTTAGGAAAAGTAAGTGATGTTATGGTAGAGTTACATATGACATTTGTGCCTGTTGATTTTCTAATCATGGATATGGGGAATAAAACCTCTAGTCCAATTATTCTTGGAAGACCTTTTCTTCGTACTACAGGTGCTATCATTGATTCAAAAGAAGGGAATGTGAAGTTTCAGTTTCCACACAAGAAGTGCATGGAACACTTCCCAAGGAAGAGGGACACATCATTCAAGCTCCCTCATGAGCTTCGTCCACAATAAAATCAAGTAAGAAGCCTAGCTATATGGCTATAAAGAAAGCGCTTTACGGGAGGCAACCCGGTTGTTTTTATTTTGATTTTCTTTGTGTCCTCTTGCTGTAACAAGAGACTTTGTTTTAGTTTAGTTTCTGGAATTTTTAATAAAGTGCCAAGTTTTACTCATTTTGGTTTGAAAAGTTGCTTATAGCGTTCGGAGATTTTATTCCTGCACGAATCTGTGCACGGTATGATTTTTAATTCTTATTCTGTAACTCCGAATGAGCTCATATTTGAACTGTAGTTGCAACTTTTCATCCTCTGTATGCATGAATTTTTCGGAATTTTTGACAAAGTTTAGTAGGGTAGAAAAATACGTTTTGCTGCTGCTGTTTTTCTGGACAGATTCTGTCCCATTTTGTTTGATGCATGCTTTGAACTTTTAACTTGAATCTTTTTGATCCAATTGAGTTTATGAGTAGGCATACAACATTATACACTTTCTGGACATTCATATGAATTTTTGTCTAAGGATTATATGCAGCAAGAAATCTATTTGTTTATCACTACTAATGCACCCCACAGAAAAGAAATGGGAGAAACGGTGTTTTGAAGTTTTTTCACAGGGATTAGAGGAGATGCACCAAGAGCTATCCAAGGATGGTGAAGACCATAAGCTTGGGGATGTGAAGACAACCCCACTGGACCTACACACTCTCGGTTTGCACACGTCTAACTTCTGTTTTTCGATCGAAACACTTTATCGCATAAACTTGGAGCGTCTTTTTGTTTGTTTTGGTTTGATTTTTATTTTGTGAGACCACCACACTATCATTTATATATGAGAGAGCTACTGGAAATTTGGGTTGAATTATGTTGGATGCTATTATAAGATTGGGAAAAGGGATGTTTGAGTTGATTTTAAAAGATACATATAGTTGCATGATTCATGAGCTTGTTAATGAGTAATAATTTGCAAGTATTTTATCAAGAGCTATCTTTTATTCATGTTTTGATGCTGAATGTTATTTTACTTGTTTAACATGGATTAGTTAGTTCTATGGACACTCATGCATGCATTTAGATGGTCAACTTTCTCCCTCTTGCTAGCCCAAAAATTCCAACAAGCAAAAACTTGTTTCCAACACCTTCAACCAAAGTTTTTCCAGTGAGTCCACCATATCTACCTATTAGCTTTATGCTATTCCGAGTATGTTTATCATGATATTTGTGTTATCTATACCTCTGAATGAAAATGCTTATGTTGTTGATTGTTATGGGAAAAGTTGGTTATAGAGCTCTCTCGAACTTGATGCACACTTTACTTTCATTGCATAAATAAAATATGACCCATTGTGATTAAAATTATGATGTTGTGGCTTGACAAATGTCTTTGGTTGAGAGTTAGCTCATATGTGCTGTCACATGGCAAGCTTTCAACATGCACTTCATTCATTTAGTTGATATCATGTACTTTTGTTTATGGATGCTTACCATGGGTGAAATAAATGTGGAAATGAAGTAGTTTAAATGAGTTTGTATAAATGGTTAGAGAGACGCCTGGGCCGCTAATCTAAGCCATGCATCATTCATGGTGGAAATTTACTTACATGCTATGGTGAACCTTCTGTGATACACCTTACAATAAAAAGCTATCTAATGGTAAATAAAAAGGGTGTTGAGATTGTTCATTGTGTTTGTTTGTCTTGTCATTTTGATATGGGCTTGTTCCATATCCTGGGACAAGAGGTACCCCAGTTGACGCTCTTAATGATACTATTATTACTTACAATGATATTTAACTTGAACTTGCTTTGTTTCCCAAGTTGAGTAACACATGGAGTAGGTACTTGTATTCAAGGGGCATGAGACTTTCAACCTGTACTTTGTCAAGCACACTACTCATATTTGCTTTCACTTTAAACTTAATCATTCAAGATGCTATGATAGGGGAATGAGAGCTTGACACCAAGGATTACCACATTACAATCATTAACTTAAGTAGAGAAGTTCAGAAGTTAGATGAAACTTATTCATGCTTTACCTCTACTCATATATATCTTTCCAAAGTGTCCACCTTTTATATTCAGATTTTCATAATACTCTATGACCATTATAGGATGTTCTTTACTTTCATTATGCATACATGTGGTCCATAGTACTTTCTTTTATGTTACACTTTGTGAATTATCATTGAACATCCTTGCATTGAATACTTGATATCACTTCATAAACTATCTTGCATATTGCTACTCCTTTTAAGAATGAATCATTTGACTCTATGTAGCAATAGTAATCATCTTTGATATCCATTGATAGTATTAAATTGCAAAGTCCATGTTAGTTTTATCACCTTCATACTCGAGGACGAGTATGGTTAAGCTTGGGGATGTTGATGCATGTAAAATGCATACATGAACTTTGCATTATTACTTATATTCCAATCATATTTGCATCATATAAGGGTTATATCATGTTTTATAATGATTTTGGAATATTTTTTTTCCTATTTTTATGGAATTAACCCTGCGCAGGCAGAAAACCCTATTTTTCATATTTTAATGTTTCAGGACCCAAACGACGTCCAAATGACCTGGAAATTTGCATCAGTTTTTGGAAGGAAGAAGACTTGGGAGCGAAGGAAGCGAACAAGCGGAGGCCCGAGGCCCAAAAGAGGGTGGCCCACGCGGCCAGGTACATGGGCCGCGTGGGACCCACCATCTGGAGCCTCGAGGCTCCGTTGCCGTCGATCTTTTCGCCCACGACTCCGTCTTGACCTAAAACCGACTATCAAAATAGTCCCCGACGCCCTTCGGAAAGGAGCGCCGCAGAAACACAGAAACAACGAAACAGAGACCTGGAGTTGCAGATTGGAGGGGGAAAACTCCGGCGCGCACTACTAGGAAAAGGGTTATAGGGAGGTTGCCATTCTGTGGCGCACCATTAATTGGTGCGCCACAGAATTATTTCTGTGGCGCATGGATGCTCGTGCGCCACAAAAAAATTTGACTTTCTGTGGCGCATCTTTTGCCCATGCGCCACAGAAAGTAAAAATTCTGTGGCGCATGTCCACAGATGCGCCACAGAAAGCCAGACTTCTGTGGCGCATGAGACACCATGCGCCACAGAATTCCTGTGGGTCCCACGTGCAATCATTGGGCCAAGGTCCATCTGGGGACATTCTGTGGCGCACCGTGGCTGGTGCGCCACAGAAACCCAACTTTCTATGGCGCATCCAACACCATGCGCCACGGAAAGTTGTTCACTTTCTGTGGCGCATCAACACCATGCGCCACAGAAAGTTGGCCCAGATCTACAAAAGGGTGGCACCACCCTTTCCCCATGCATGTGACCTTCTTCATCCTCCCATCTAGCTCGAGCTCCTCCTCTCTCCCATGCCATTTTGACCATCATATTCTCCATTATTTGTTATTAAACCTAGTTTATTTGATATATAATTGGTGAGGGCTTGGGGAGAGCCTCCATATATATTCTCCTCCTCTCTTTTTGTCCACAATTTTCTCTCCATCACCACACACTCTCGCTCATCGATCACGGTCACGTCTCGGCAACGGATCTAGATCTACTAGGTGGGTATTGTTGGATGGATGTTTGTTAAAGGCATGAGAAACTTGTCGGCGGGCGATTGTGTGTGTGGTTTGCATGAAGCAAACTATTGTTGAACGGATCTATGCATGAAACTTGTGTGTGTGGTTTGCATGAATCTTTGCTTGCGCCGGCGTGGTGCATGGATGTTTGCCGAAATGTTGATTCATTTCCATTTCCGTAAATTTTTGCACCACATATGTCCTACTTTTAGGGGAAGTCATGCCGAATTTTTTCGTCGAACATTTCCGACTTTCCGATTTCCGCATGAGAAGCTTGTATGTGTGTGTGTGCATGTTGCGGTTAATTAATTCTAATTAATAACACATACTCTATATGTATACCGCGTAGGCGACCATGGTCATCAAGATGAGCTCCAATCGAATCAACAACTACAAGGAAGAAGCGAAGGCGGAAATGATTCGGTGCAACGGGCGCCAGATACGATGTCCGTGTAGAAGTTGCAAATTTGTGAGATGGATCGACCCTGATTCCGGACAATTGGAGGAACACCTGCTCAGGCACGGTTTCATGGAAGGCTTCAACCAAGCGCCGACAGCAAATGTTGCGCCTGAAGACGAGGGCGGTCAAGATGATCGTGACGAAGGAGATGCCGACAGACATGGTCATGATGGTGGTGGAGAAGACGCGAACACGCCGTAGAGCTCGCTAATGTCGGCCTTGATGGAGTCTCATGTTCAAGAACTGCTCCTCAAGAACGCGAGCACCGTTAGAGAGAAAGCCAAGCTGGCGCAAATGGAGATAGACGGGAAGACTCCATTGTATCCTGGGTGCCGGCCACAGGATACGCGCTTGCAAGTAACGCTTGATGCTCTAGAGATGAAGTCGGGAAACAAATGGACCGACGCGAGCTTCAACAAGAACATGCAATTCTTGCACGAGCGTCTTCCCGAGGGGAACACATTGCCAACTAGTATCGAGGAGGCCAAGAAAGTCGTTTGCCCTCTTGACCTACCGCACGTTAAATACCACGCCTGCATCAATGATTGCGCAATTTATCGGGGCGAGTACGAGGACAGAACCACATGTCAGGTGTGCGGCCAAGGACGGTACAAGAGCCGTGGGAAGAAAGTTCCTCGAAAAGTGGTATGGTACTTTCCTATCACTCCCCGTCTGCAGCGGTACTTCGTGGACCCTAAGGAAGCAAAGCTCATGCAATGGCACGCGGAAAGGGAGAAGCCTAAAGAAGATCCGGAGAAGGGCAGGATCCTTACACACCCTTCAGACGCTAGCCAGTGGCAAGAGTTGGACGCCGTCGGAAATTTCGGAGGCGACGCAAGGAACGTCAGGCTCGGTATGAGCACCGATGGACTCAATCCGTTCGGCAACCAGAGTAGCACGCATAGCACCTGGCCCGTGTTTGTATGGCCTTACAACCTTCCCCGTGGTTGACGCAGATACTTCCCGTTGCGATTCGAAGGATAATGGATGAGAACGTCCGTGATACGCTGCTTGCCCTTTGCAACTTTTTTGACGTCATCAACAGGAAGTCGATCGGCGTGAAGCAGCTCGACAGGCTAGAGGAAGAGATCGTGCTGATACTATGCGAGCTCGAGATTTACTTCCCGCCAGCTTTCTTTGATATCTGCGTGCATCTCCTTCTCCATGTCGTTGATGACATCAGGCAGCTCGGGCCAACGTTCATGCACTACATGATGCCGTTCGAAAGGATGAACAGTGTCATGAAAGGATACGTCCGCAACAGGTCCCATCCAGACGCAAGCATGGCCAAGGGCTTTCTAACCTACGAGTGCATCTCCTTCTGCCAGAATTATCTAAGCACCGAGAACCAGGATGTTGGTCTCCCCACGAGGAAACACTTCGGCAGGCTCAATGGATATGGTCACCGAGAGGGCACCAGCTCAACCTTTGTCAGCATGCAGGGTCGAAAGGACGACTTCGACATGGCTCACCGGGTCGCGCTACAACACTTACAATTGATCGAAACTTGAGTGGAACAGCACAAATGCTTACTCGAGCAACATTACATCAAACTGGGCTGGCCGAGGAAGAAGGGAGACGTAACCAAAGCGCACAACTCTAGCTTCACGCGTTGGTTCAAGCAAAAGCAACTGGAGCTAGCAAAGAACAAAGCACCATCTACGGAAGATGAAAGACTCATATTCTCCTTATCACGGGGTCCCTCGCACAACGTAAAGACCTATCAGGCGTACGACATCAACGGCTACAGATTCTACACCGAGGAAAAGGACAAGAAGTCGTAATATCAAAACTCAGGAGTAACTGTCGGGGGAATACTTTCTGGATTAACCCGCAGCCCAATGCGACTTACTTTACTCGCACGGACAAAGGCCCACTTGGGAGCAAGCCCGGTATTGAACCGCCATAAGGAGAAAGATCTAGAAGACATATCCCGGAGGACGTGAAGACCAAGTAGTCTCCGAGTAGGCCTCTGTGGACGTATTCCTTATGGGGGAAGTTTCCTTTGTAACCTGCGAGCCTCTGTGTATATAAAGAGGACTCGCAGGACTTAGACGGGTCAAGCTATCAAGCCCTAAACCCTAGCTCATACGGCGAGTACCAGATCGGATCGCCTCCATTGTAACACCTCGATTATCATATCAATACCAATCTAGGGTAGGCAGGAAGTAGGTCTTTTACCTCACATTGAGGGGGCCGAACCTGGGTAAATCTGTGTTGATCTTTGTTCCTGCGATCCCAAGCTCGGAGATGCTTGACTCGCGTAATCCCACACCTACGAAGTCATCTATGACACCTGACGTGACAAACCCACGACAGTTGGCGCCCACCGTGGGGCCTGCGGTCAAAAGCGTCACGTTCCGCGCAGGATCGAAATCAGGCTTCAAGGACATCGCCATCGGCCAAGTTGAAGACATCAATGGGTCCCCTTCATCGACGACTCAGAGTGGGGACCCGAGGCAGATCGCATCGAGTTTGGATACATTGTTCCCATCGGATCAGTAAAAGTTTTCGTCGGATCCGTCAGTCGCAGATCTATATGCGACTCAAGGAAGCGAATCGGGGAGGAACTGCGGCCGGTCAGGGTCCGCGTGTTGGAGGAGCTACAACAAGCTACAGCAAACTACCCATCCCCGTCCCGTCAAGACCTGTTTGGGGATCTCTACCAAATCAGGAAGGAGACCTCAAGATTGAAGAGATTGAAGCTATCAGGACGGAACTCTGTGAAGAGGCACAAAGACTCGCGGCTGAGCGCGAAAAACTCCAAGAAGAAGGTCGACGACTCCGTCGCTGCAGCCAAAGCACCAGGCGGTCCGAACCAAGACGACATCTGAGCGCAAGAAACTCCAAGAAGAAGAGTGGCGACTCCGTCGTTGGCAGCAAAAACATCAGATCAAGATGGACAGAGGAGAGATGAAATCACAGTTCCACGGCGACCCAGAGAGCAACGTGCATGCCGCGATAGGGATATTGTCAAAGATAGCACCGGTTGGAGACACACGAGCTGATAAGGAAGCTCGCCATGCGATCGACCTACTGCAAACCGCTGCTTTACAACAAGCAAATATGTATGGAGTCACGCCCAATGAGCCGCAAAACGAGGTATCATGGGGAGGAGAAAGTGCAGCGTCGAAGAAGTGGTCAACCAGCTAGCAGGTTTGCAGGTATCATTGGAAAAAGAAAAGAAGATAGAAGGCGAGTCACGGACGTCCGGAGCGACTCAGCCATCCCAGATTGAAACTGATTCAGATGAAGATTCAGCGCCAGTAAACTCCTATTCATTATTGAAAGGACCAGCATGTTTTGGAGAGGAAATACGGCTCACTCGTTTCCCCCGAACTTCGACGAGTCGCAGCGAGTCACCACCTATCGCAGTGACCAAGACCCTGCCTTATGGATAGAAGATTACGAGGCAAGCATGACAGGGGCTGATGTGACTCAGAAATACGTGCGAAATACTTCCACTTGGCAATACAGGGAGAAGCTAGGGATTGGCTGTTAAGGCTGCCATCAAAATCAATAAGCACATGGGAAGACTTGAAGGACAAGTTCATCAGCAGATTCCAAACAGAAGACATGAAAAACCTTAGACAATGCATTCAAAAAGAGGACGAATCAAGCGGCGACTGGATCAAGAGAATCGCGGAGATCCTTGGCTCCGCCAAAAACTTAACAGTACAAGCTGCAATACAAGCTATGAGAAAGAACTGTAGATTTGAGCCGCTGGTGCACAAATTAAGTCGCGCTGAGCACAAGATTGATAGTTTCGACCAGCTTTTGGCAACAGCTGACAAGTACGCAAAGACAGATAAGGGACAGGCGGCTTATCACAGAACCCAACAGGGAAATTGCAAGTCGCGAAACTGAACATCGCGCACACCAGATGCAGGAGCAAGGGAGTGATAAGGCCTTACTCCCTAATAACTGCAAGGGGATCTTCGACGTGCCTTGCGACTTACATCGCAGGAGAGATGGCAGGCCAGCGTCACACAAAGGCGCAATGTCATTATTACCGGAGGTGGAAAGAAGGCGACACGCCAGATACGGCTCGCAGCAGATCGATGCAGCACAAGAATAAATCTAGCTCTCATCAAGGGCCTGACGTTTTACCTAGAAGAAACATAGGACAGTGGAAGTACAAACAACGGATGGAAGCCGGAAGAGCGGTCAGATTTCAACGCCAGAAAGGTATCGTCGCTGGACAGAGCAATCGGTTATTTGGAGTCGCGGCGATCACCCCCCAGAAGTAAGAGATCCAGGACAGCCAGCTCTTGTGGTCACGCCTGAAGTCGCGGGATACAAGTTAAGTAAGGTCCTAATGGACGGAGGAGGAAGAGTAAACATCCTATATCAAGACACGCTCCGAAGAATGAATATACCCGAGACGAGGCTGCGACCATCCAGGAAAGAAATTCAAGGCATAATCCCAGGAGCTGTTACGCGACCAATCGGAAAGATAACACTTGAAGTTAGCTTTGGAACAGAGCGGAACTTCCGCACAGAGCTCCTAGACTTTGAGGTTGTAGCAGTCAAAAGCTCATATCATGCGATCTTTGGAAGAGAAGCCTATGTCAAATTTACCGCCCGCCCCTGCTACGTCTACCTACAGTTAAAGATACCAGGACCAAACGGTGTTATTACAATATATGGAGACAGACAGAGAGCGTTAGAATGCGAGAACGCAGGCTCAGTACTCGCAGAAGAAGCTTGCATCGCCAACTCCTCACACGGATATCAGTCGCAGATCGTAATCGCAGCTCAAAACGAGTCGCGTTGGAGGTACCGCGGAAGCGGCCAACAGGATGCAGCCACCGGATGGTAAATACCCACCGAGAAGTCGCGCATCAGCAAGATAATGCCCCAGAGGTCGCTTTGATACAAAAAGAAGACAAGAGATGGCGCATGTGCATAGACCCAGCCTCGATCAACAACCCCAGCCAAAGGCTCAGTTATCGTGAGTCCTTACAAAGCAAACTCAACTCACATAAGTCGCAGCTCAGTGCGGCTAATCGCCTAACAAACTTGCTCTCTGCTTCAACATGAGACATACATCGGAGCTATCATGCTCGACCCGAGTCGCTTTTAGCGACTCAAAATTGAACCAATCAGGTGTTCAACCCACTCCGTTAGGAGTATTAATTCGCAACTAAGTGCGATGAGTATCAAGTATGCATGGCCTGCGGGGAATAGAAAACCCGCATTAAAGGGCCTGCATCATCCTGTAACACCCTGTAAAACATCGAGTGATTATGAAATAAAGCCGGCACCCTTGACATTCAAGGGTTTGTCGTTTCGCCTCAACTATCATTGAGTCGCTGAGTCTTTTGAATTTCATATATCACTGACCCTTGAGGGCTCCTTACGAGCATCGCGAGTACCAATCGCACCTCAAATTTTGCCAAACTAGTGGCAATCCTTAAGCTAGAAGCGTCTTGCATTATGCGGCCAAAGTACTGGGGTGTGGCGTCAATCGAGCTTGATTGCCTATCATGGCCGCTCTCGACCCTGAACACACATGTTCCTAGGAAATACTGAGCCGCGCGAGCGTCTACTTAATGGAATTATCATGAAAAGAACCTGCTTATAGGTCACCAAAATACTGTTTATAATACATGAATGTCTTACAGACTAACGGGCATGTCCCACATTATTTATTTTTCTTCTTCCGAGCTACAGGAGTGGGAATTGGCGCGGCTTGTCTCGCGGTTGCAGTCGCAGGTGCCCTAATAATCAGGGCGCCGCCAGACGAGGCAGAAGGGCCACCAGATACTGTTGCTGGAGTAGCAGCCCGAGATGACTCAGCTCCTGTGGACTTTTCCTTTGGCACCTTGCTCCCATCAAGATTGAATTTTTCGAGATAAGTGCCCAAGTCTAAATTATCAACAAATTTTGTGGCATATCCGCGCATCCCTTTCCAGATATCGAAGTACTCGCTTATTGGCAGTTCAGTATCATCCGCGCTCATCGCCAGGCCGTGGCGAGCAACCTTGCCAACATCTATTTCTGGATAATATGCTCGGAGCAATGTCAAGACATGCGCGGCTCCGGCGCGAGCAGAGGATCGTTTCCAATCAGAGACGTAATGTGGAGCCTTGAGCAGTTTATTTATCCAATACTCGCAAGATGTTGGGCCATCAGTCGCAGGAGAGATTACCGTCATAACTTCCTTGGTAACCTTTAAATTGGAGCGGGACACTGGGGCCTCAGGCCCTATGTCAAGAAAGAAAAGGCAAGAAACAAGTCAGAGACTCACGTTGGTTACCCAAAATATATATGATTAAAGGAATAAAAGACGAACCAGCAAGCTGTAGGATGGCTGATTTGACCATGGAGCCAAAACCCTCAAAGGCTTTGAACAGCGAGTTATATTTTTCATCTCGTGCGGCGAGTTCCTTTGCGTGGTCTCCCTTCAGGCGATCAATCAATTCAGATTTAAGAGTCAGCCCTTCTCGCAAAGATCTAATGACTTCGTCTTTCTCCATGAGTCGCTGCTACATATCGGCTTCAAGTTCTTTAAATTGCTCTTCACAGGAGTCGAGTTGACCTTTGAGAGATTTTATTTCCTGATCTTGGTCCCTAATGACCTCATTATGCTGCTCCAGGGGAGACTGCATCATTTCAGGATGATCTATGGAAATGCCTTTACCCTTTATTGAGCCAGAAGCATCAAGCAAGGACAGTTCACGCTGAAAATAAACAGAGCAAAACGCATGGTAAACTATCCAGGAATTTGGGGGCTCGAGATTTGAAGCTAGGAAAAGAATCAACACCCCGTGCAATGACACAAGGTTTTGATCCTTGGGGGCTACGGTATATGTACCTGGCGACTTGAAGAAAATTGCTCAACTAAGCCGCGCAGCAGAGCAGCATGCTTGTCTCCAGCAGCAATTATGGCATCTGCAATTGACTTGGAACTATTTCCTGGAGCTGGAATTCTATCTTCAGTGGATACCCTACCAACAGTAGGAGTTGCGGATGGAGCTGCGACTGGGTCGTGGCAGGAGCCGCAACAGCAATACCTCCCTCCAGGGAGGGCCTTGGATGAGTCGCACCATTACTGTTTCCCACGTTTTCATCAGCAGCATCATCCTCGCTCATAGCTGGCTGAGAAGAAGTGGGATGAGAATTAGACTTGGTATCCTCTTCAGGCATGGCCCTGCAAAATATTGATGGGTCAATAAGCTGACCTAGCAGAGCCGCAACATTGAAAAGAAGGCGAACCATACCCAGAGGCGACACGGATACTCTTCATTAGGCAAGCAGAGGAAGGAGAAGATAAACCTTGCAAATCTGAACCTACAGAGTATGAAAAGAAGTGGTGATCAGCAATTCTTTGCCAAAAATACGCAAGCACAAAAGGAAAAGGAGAGAGTCACAAACAATTACTCGAGCTTATTGAGAAGCAGTCCTTTGCAACAGCCTCGGAAGAGAAAGCAGCCTTGTTGGGTCAACAAGTTTTAAAGATTTGGCAGTTCTTGTTTCTACCAGTAGCGCCAAGGCTTTGCGGCGTTTCTCAGGCAGCGCGGGGTCTTCTGAGCTCTTGCATAAAATACGCTTCGAGGACCTGCGAGGCACCTCAGGAAGTTCCAAGAAAGGTGTATTTGGAGTCGAGGACAGAAGAGCGTCGGCCATTTGTTGCTCCTCTTCAGAAGCGCTACCCTCGTGCATAACTGTATCTTCGCCAAAGGCTGCGGCTTGATTTGACGACTCAGCCGCGGTTCCTTGGTTCAAGTCGACGTCCTCTGAGGGAAGAACCCAGAAATAAGGGTCGATCTGAAAAGGAGCTCGGGTCAAAATAATTAATTTTGGAGAAGCAATTTTCGAGGAAACAGGTGACAAGTAAACATTACCACAAAAGGCTTGTGCTCAGCCCAGAAGGGGGCAAGCCCGACATTATCATACGAGTCGATATCCTCGTCCGTCACTCGGCGAATGAAATTTATCCATTCCCCTTTGTCCCAATCTTCAGGGCAAGTACGATCGACGTCGTTTGCATGACAAGTGAAATCCACCATAAGTCGCGAGCGGCGACTCACAGGCTGAATTCACCACTTAGTCCAGCAAGATATGAGATCTAATCCAGTGAGACCATGGAGTGTCAGCGCTCTCACCTTGTCTAGAAGGGATTCGATAAAGGGCAACGAAGAAGGATCAGACTTAGAAGACAAAGCATCGGTAGCCTCGAAGGGAAGAGGAGACCAAAGAGGAAGAGGAATTTCACCCTCAGGAGAAGTGTTTTTACAATAGAAGAATGTCCTTTGCCAATCCTTGATTTTCTTGGCAAGGGTTAGTTTTGGGAAAATACTACCCCTACGGCGTTAGAAGGAAATGGCGCCGCATTGGAGAAAAGGACCATCTGTGGTTTCCCTTTGACTATTGCAATTGAAAAGAGCAAGCCAGAAATCTATTGAAGGCGGGATACCCAGATAATCTTCGCAGAGGACGTGGAAGTTGCTCACTTGCAACATCGAATTAGGGCCAATATCATGGAAGCGGAGACCCAACCGCTGCATCAAGGAGCGGAAGAAGAGAGAGCCCGGGGGCTTGAACCCGCGCTCAACATGCTCCGCAAATATCACTACTTCTCCTGGTTGAGGGTTGGGAATTACCTCCTCGCCGGCCGCCCGCCATTCGCATTGATCTTTTGGCGGAAGAAGGCCCCGTGCAGATAGAGATTCCAGGAAATCTTCGTCGACCCACGAGCTTCCCAGTTGCACTTGCGGCGAGACATTTTTCTCAAATTGATGGAGATCTCCACCGAAGGATTGTGAGTACGAGAAGCGAGATTGGAGGCGGCGGAAAGGAGCAGCGGATGCGTAATGCAGGACTTGATGCAGAACGCTAGGAAAAACGATGAGCCAAGATAAATAACCTAGACGCGAAAGACGTTTAGATCTGAAAATCAACCGTCAAGGCAGGTTAAGTCGCGTTCTTGAGCCGCCAAGAAGAGTTATAAGCCGCAGATTGGAAATATGAAAATTGGAGTTCAGCTGGGATAATTCATGTGCGCGGCTCAGGGGTTTGTTAAGACAAAAAAGCCTTCACTCGAAATCCAAGCTAAACTTGGGGGCTAATGTCGGGGGAATACTTTCTGGATTAACCCGCAGCCCAATGCGACTTACTTTACTCGCACGGACAAAGGCCCACTTGGGAGCAAGCCCGGTATTGTATCGCCATAAGGAGAAAGATCTAGAAGACATATCCCGGAGGACGTGAAGACCAAGTAGTCTCCGAGTAGGCCTCTGTGAACGTATTCCTTATGGGGGAAGTTTCCTTTGTAACCTGACGAGCCTCTGTGTATATAAAGAGGACTTGCAGGACTTAGACGGGGTCAAGCTATCAAGCCCTAAACCCTAGCTCATACGGCGAGTACCAGATCGGATCGCCTCCATTGTAACACCTCGATTATCATATCAATACCAATCTAGGGTAGGCAGGAAGTAGGTCTTTTACCTCACATTGAGGGGGCCGAATCTGGGTAAATCTGTGTTGATCTTTGTTCCTGTGATCCCAAGCTCGGAGATGCTTGACTCGCGTAATCCCACACCTACGAAGTCATCCATGACACCTGACGTGACAAATCCACGACAGTAACTATGCTATCCTACGGCGATGAGGAGGCTACTGTCAAGGAAAGATACTTCGGAAGGATTGAGGACATATGGGAGCTCAACTACTGTGAAGAGTTGGTGCCAGTGTTCCGTGTAAGATGGGCCAAGGATGTCGTCAAAGAAGGCCGGTATTTCACCACCATGGTAATACCCGATGCCAAATCGAAGAACGCCTCCGCGAAAAATGAGCCATGGGTACTCGCTAGCCAAGTTGAGCAATGCTTCTTCATTACCGACCCGTCAAAGCCTAGCCGTGTTGTCGTGAGGAGGGGCAAGAGGAGCATCATCGGAATGGAAGGAGGCACCACCGAGCAAGACTTGGACAACGAGCCAAAAATCGAGGAGGAATTCGACAAGTTCTTCGACATGCCTACTACTAGTACACAAACAAGGAAAACCTCCCTACCTACCAAAGGTTGTCCGTTCACGCGAAGAAATCTCAAGGTCACCGGCCTAAAGTTTTCAACCGCAAAGAAGGGAAAGAAAAGAATCTAGCTCGCGGAACCGAGACGAAGAAGAGACTTTTTTGGTGTATTTAATTTGTGTGTGTGTGTGTGTGAGACAATGCAATTAAGCATATATATGTATGAGACATTGTGTGTGAGACCATGCAAGACCATATATATGTATTCAATGAATTCAATATGTACCAAAGACATTAATTATGTGTAGTTTTTGAACCAAATTTAACCAAAAATATTTGAAAAGAAAAAAAAATAAAAAAGTGAGCAGCCAGGATTCGAACCAGGCTTGCCCAGGAAATTGAAGTGGTTGGAACCACTGGGCTGTGGTGTGTGTTTGTGTTATGTTACAGCAGCACAGCTTTTTATTTTATAGACCAGCTATTCTGTGGCGCATCCCTCAAGAGGTGCGCCACAGAAATCCTGGGAATTTTGTGGCGCATCACTCAAGAGGTGCGCCACCGAAATGTTGGGCACCCACTTACATGTGGGCCCTCCCCGCGTTGCCTCTTCCTTCCCCAATTTCACAGAGTACTCAAACCGCTCCCGCGCGCGCTCTCGTCCCGGACGCCGGCGACCTCCCCTGCGCCCGACGCCGCCGCAACTCGCCGCCCACCCTGCGCGCGGCCCGCCCTCGTCGCTGGCGACCTCCCCTGCGCCCCGGCCGCCCCCGCCCGAGCCGCGCCGCACACCGCGCCCGGCGACCTCCCCTGCGCCATCGTCGCCCACGCCGCTCCCTCTGCCGTCGTCGCCCGCGGCGCGCCCGGTGACCTCCCCTGCGCCCACGGCCGTCCCCTCCCTCCCCCTCCCCTTCCCTACCCGGTGAGCTTCCCCTCTCTTCCTCCTCCTTCCCCTCCCAAAACCTGCACGCAACGTGTTCGACAAAAATCCTAGTCTATGTAGTTCATACAGAATTGGGGATTCGGGAGAGGAATAACTGATTTCTAGTCCATGATTGTAGTTGTGGCACCAATGGTCTATCGCACGTCCGAACTCTAGACCATGCAGTGTATGCATCAATTGCAATGTACATATTCATGAGGTTAAATGTAAGCAGAGGATAGAAAATCTTCTTATGTGGCTTTATTTATCAGTTTTGGTCCAAGTAAATGGAGCAAAGAAAACATATGAATATTTCCTAGTCTCTGTTTAAAAAAAAAACATGAATGAATATGTTTTGGAAACGCATGACAAATATCTACTTTTTTTAAGACTTTGAAGTGCATGTTGAATATGTTTTTGCTGAATGAAATGTCGTGAAATTCCACCATATGGCTTGTGTTGTTTGCTTGCTTGCTATTAGTTGCTTGCTGTTAGTTTAGTGCTAGCTAGGTTCCAATAATTAGCCCTCTGTTTTTTGTTGATGAATAAGCTATTCTTTTATGTTAGCTTGCTGCCACTAGAGACATGAAAGATCTTTTTTTTTTGGTTGTACAGGTGTAGAGGTGTGTGCAGCTAGGCAAGAAGACGCCCCTGGTGAGCTCCTGTGACGACCATGTACGTGTTCTGTGCTACCACGACCATCGTGTCGTGGTTGTTTGTGATGTTGTTGCCGGCCAGCTATGCCGGCGGAAATGTGTTGATGTGATGCTGTTGCCGGCCAGCGATGCCGGCCATTATTTGTGAAATGCTTGTGCAGGTACCCCGTGAGGCCCTTGAGATTGCCGAAACGTCGATTAACTTCCGTTCCGGCAAATTCGGGTACTCCATATGTCCTATTTTTAGCAAAGGTCATGCCAAAAAATTTCGTGAAATTTAGCATGACTTTGCTAAAAATAGGACATATGGGGTATTGCGGCTAATGCATGGGCCGGGGTATCTTAGTACTAAATTAAGTGATGCTTTTGTTATATTTGTTGTACTAACTTTTTTCCTCTTTTTCAATGCAGTGCAAACATGTCCTCCGAGGCCGGTCCTTCTAAGCACATGAGCGTCGAAGAACAAGCTAGAGAAAAGAACAAGTAGTTCTGGGAAGTGAACCCGGAGATGGAGGATGCGGAGGCCGCCGAACTGGCTCGTGACGGCGATGGTGACTTTCTGTTAGAGATGGAGGATGCGGAGGATGCGAGGACACCGATAGAGATGGGGACGCAACCACCACCACCGAGGGCGGCGACCACACGGATGTCGGGGGTGGCGACCACACGGATGGCGGTGGTGGTGGTAACCCGACCGCTAAGAGGCATAAGAAGCAGAGGAAGGACCGGACACCGAATGCGGTGGCCCCCATCACAGACACGTTCACTAAGGTCTCCTTAAGTGGCCAACCACAGGAGCCTAGGAACATCGCAAAAGGGTACGGCATGCAACTAGGGTGCATCCTCCGGGAAACCGTGTCGATCAACACGTATGACCTCAGGAGCGCAGAGAATGAGGCTTTGCGCACACAACTCCTCAAGAAGCTTCACGAACGATACATTTTCCCGGATGATGGAAACAAAAAGGTGGACAACTTCGCCATCACGAAGATGAACACCGCCTTGACCAGCTGGAGAGGCCGGGTGAAGGCGAAGATTGAAAAGGGTCTTAGCTGGGAAGAGATCAGTGCCAAAGAGCCGTACATCGACATAGAAGAGTTCGAGGCATTGAAGTTGTCCTTGGCATCTCCGGAGGCTGAAAAATGGACCGAGTGGGGGAAGAAAATGCGGGCACTGAACTTAGGTAACCACCATTTGGGAAGCGGCGGTTACGCAGGAAAACAGCCCGTTTGGGACAAGGAGGATGCCGAGGTTGCGAGACTTGGGAAAGAGAACATGTGGCATAAAATCACGGACGAGCAAGTTAGGAACTTTGTTCGGTCCCGCTACTATCTGAAGCCGGGGACGGGGGAATTCGTTACCGACTATAAAGATGTGCTGGATTTCGAGAAAACGCTGGTAAGGAACTTAATTACCGCGGATATCTCAAAGTCCATTTGCGTTGATTTCTACATGGGTTCACGTTTATTTCCTTTGTCCGCAGGAGGCTGAGTTGAAGGCTGAGGCTGAGGCCGGCCCGTCGTCCCAGGAGGCTCAGGCCGGCCCGTGGGACACGACTTTCAACCGGGCGATGAACGTTTTCAAGGGGAGGGACAAGTCAAAGCCGCCGACGTCAGCTGGCCGTGTGACCGGCTTTGGTACGGCGATGAAGTTCATCGAGTACTACAGCACGGACACCGACAAGAAAAAGGAGAGGAGGAAGCCGGCTAAAGATAGAGCCGAGGTTCTCGAGCTAAGGAAGAAGCTGGAGACACTAGAGAAAGAAAAGGTGGACTCTACCATGGTGGACAAGCTAGTGGCCGAGAAGGTGAACGAGCAGCTCCGGACGTGTTACCCCCTGGGTTGATGGAGGGGTTAGCTGCCTGGAACGCGAGAGGTCAACAGGGGCCGATACACGTGCCCAGCTTCGCCGGCAGCACCTCCAGCAATAACGTGTCGCCGGTCCTGGTGACCCCACCGGTGCTCCCTGTCGTGGATCAACATACACCAAGGCCGGAGAATAATGATAATGCGCACGAGCGGCCGGAGAATGATAGGCCGGCCGCCGGCACCGGCGCCCTTGTCTCGACATTAGCCGAGCTCGACGCCATCACCAAGGTAACTAATTAGTTAGTCCGCGACATCTTCTATGACTATATATGCCTTTGATGACTGCCATATCTCATGCATGGTGCCCAACATGTGTTGACTCCCAGGACATGCCTTGCATACTCCTGCATAGGGTGGGGGTCGGCGGCGAGTTGAAGGAAGTCGCAACGGCCAAGATCATACAACCTTTGACCCGCGATATGCACAACACCCGAATGAGCGAGGTCGTGATGAAAGTCAATGTGAGCGAGGTACTGCCTGAGTTCCATGACATCGACCCCCCCACGCAACCTCCGGGAGCCGAGAAACACATGAAGCTTGGCGAATGCGGGAAGTGGATGATGGAATGGCCGAAGACCCAGATTCGTCTTGGGGATGTTCTTCATGGGGTCAGGCGCACCGGCGGCGCCACCTCGAGGCCCCGGCCCCAGGTCGTTCGGCCCCGTCGAGGCGGCCACAAAAAGCTGTTGCGGATGAACCGGCGCCACAAGCAGCCGTCGCCACCACCCAGAAGGAACCGCCGGTCGCCGCCACCACCACCCAGAAGCTACCGCCGGTCGCCGCCACCACCGGCCGGAAGCTACCGCCGGTCGTCGCCGCCACCAACCGCCACAAACAGTTGTTGGGAACATCTTCACCGCAACCGTCCAAGGTTAGTTCTGACTTTCCGAATTCCCCGACTTTCCGACTTTCCCGACTAACGGATGTGCTATTGTTTATGTTTAGGACAAAGCCGTTGCACCTCAACTTGGTGGCAACGACGACAATGAGGAGGAGGAGAATGATGTCAACGTCGATGACTACATCAACACTGGCGCCTGCATGGATGGTATGTACATGCCTCTTGTGGATGAAGAACCCTTCCGCGACCACCGCGGTCAACCTGCTCGTCCCACTTCATGCACACAACGCCTGGCCTTCACCGACACGCCTCCGGATGCCGGCGATCATCAAGCTCAACCGGGTAACATTTTCAGCCCTAACACACTGAAAGAAACTGTTAAAGCGGGGTTCACTTCACCCCCACAATCCACAGAGATGAAGAACAAGAAGCACAGGAAGAGAAAAGGATCCTCCACCTCTGCGAGCCAGCCAGCTCCTAAGATCCGGGGTCTTGAAGACACGATTCCACCCCGTGCGGATGGCTTCCCCCGAGTTCATGAAGCTGGTAAACCTATCTTGTCTGGGGACTTGCTCCGCCTTGCAGAAGGACCCATGATTGCCTTGCAGGAATCTATCTTGCATCTAGAGGAGCTCCTTCTTAAAGACAAGCAGCCGAGTTACCCGGCGTTCGCGGTCAAGGTGCCAAACGAGCTGGTGGACTTCGTCCAGGAAGACCCCGCGGATGTGTTCTTCATAGCGTACGAGGACATCTTCAAACTCTTTCACACTCAACGGCTGGACTATAACATGGTCCGCCTATATGCGCTCGATATGGCGATGAAGATCAGGAGAGATGATACCCCGTACGTCGCGATAGTGGATCCCTACTACATGCGCGACAGCCATCTAGTGGAAGGATCAAAGACACGGGAAACGGCCACGGAGTACCTCGTAAGGGTCATGCTGGCCAACAAGAGGAAGAACGCCCTTCTTCTGCCTTTCTTTTTCGAGTAAGTACACATCCGCTCGCCACCGTCGGATCTTATGCCTTCTTGTACATTTCTTCCATCGCTGATCCTTTGTCCAACATTCTGTTTCAATTGTGTTGAGCAGGGACAAGTACTGCGCACTCATCTACGTATCCCCGAGGTGGTCCATTGCCACTTATTTGGACTCGGGGAATAAATCCACGCCGAGACGATACACCAGAATAAAGGGTGTTCTCGATGACGCTCTCGAGGCCTATGCCCAAAAGGGCGGCCCCTTCCATAAGAAGTCGGAATTCTTCACGGAGGACAACACACACAAGTTCCAGCATGGGACCGGCTTCCATTGCATCAAGCAACTGGATGGCAGCGTGAAGGAGGCCTACTACGCCCTCCATCACCTTAAAGCGATTGTCCGGGATTTCGAGAAAATGAAGATTCCATCTGGTCTCGCAGAATACACCAAAATGGCGGATGCTCTCACCGATGCTGATTACAGAACAGACTTCCATCGCATCCGGCTGCAGTTGTCAACGATCATCCTCGACGATGTCATTCACAAATCAGGGTCCTACCACTACCCCAGAGGTATTATAGAAGTGCATGTGTAGGGTTATATATTATATATATGCTATGCTATGAAACCCAAATAGGATAGCCATATGATTTCCAACCATGACAATTGATTGATTGTCTTGCCTCTCTACTTAGATGAATAAATTATACTCTATTTATATCACTAACCAATATATATCCCAATCCATCTTCAGGGTTGTGTCAGAGGGATATCGAAGAACGACTAGAGGCACAGAATGACACCAGGGAGTGGAAGACGAAAGAAGGCTTTCTACCGTTCCCGGCGCCGCTCAAGAAGAGGACTCCATGATCATGCATGCTCCGCGCGCTCTTGCTCACCATCATCGCCGATGTGTACTACATTTGATCATAGTTAGGCGGCGAACACTTGATTTGTAATGTGTAGTGTGAAATGATGAAACATTCGGCACTTTTGTGACTATGTGTATATATGTATCTCGATCGGGCACTAAGTAATATGTGTGATGACATATTGATTAATGTGTTTGTCTGTTTATATACCTGTCAAATATACCTGTATTTCTGTATAAATCCTGTATAACCTGTATTTTTACAGCAAAACAAAAAAATACCGGTATTTCTGTTTCATATTTCTGTGGCGCACGTTTTTTTTTGTGGCGCACCACTTCTGTGATGCACGAAGGAACAGTGCGCCACAGAATTCCTCTGCATAGGGTGCTGCCGAGCTATTTCTGTGGCGCACGCCCTGGGTGCGCCACAGAAATAATTTTTGTGGCGAGAATTCTATGGCGCACCCAGCAATCCTCCCGGTGCGCCACAGAAAGTCAAAAACGTGCGCCACAGAAAGGCCTTTCTGTGGTAGTGGGGGCGCTGCCGGCGTGGTCTCCATCTTCTCCAACGACTTCTCCACCGTATCCATGATGAAGAGGGAGTAGTCCACCTCTGGACTATGGGTTTGTGGAAGTAACTTATGTATCTCTCTCCTCTCTTGAGCTTCACTAATTAGTACCGTATGAGCTGCTGAACATGATTACAGTCATCTATGTAATACCTTTGTGGTGGATCTTTATATGAGTTAATATATGTTTGAGATTGCAATGGTTTTGTTTCAGTTATGAAAGTAGATGCATATTATGTACCCCGTTCTTATTTACTTGTCATGATCAAGCATGTTTATGAGAGCGTGTGAGGGAGTCCGTGTGCATTAGTTGGAGTAACGGGGGGTGGCTAGTGCAGTGAACGTGAGAGAAAGTTCTGCGATCCACTTGGGTATCTCTACCTTACTTTGTTGGCTCACTAGGGATAAAAAGAAATACCATGCTACCGGAGATGTGGGTGTGACCATTGCCACTACTCCATGACTAGGTCTAGCATGTTCTTATTTTAACTTCATGCCATGATACTTATTGCTATACTCTGAGTTATCTTAATTACTGAGGTGTTATGATTTAGTTCGCATCTTGGTGGAGTATAAGAGAGACTAATAACCAAAAGGTCTCTATGTTAGGACGTGATGCCCATATAATTATAACTTGTCATTAAACTATTGTGTTGCAATCTCATATGTCAACTCTAGTGTTCCATTGTCTACCACTTTATTAAAGAGAGAGTGCATTTGTGAAACCATGAACCCCGGTCCATTTTTAATCATAAGAAACACCTTTCCAACCACTTTTACCACTTTTCCATTTTCTGCCATTTAAAAATCCGAAAATACAAAAACACTTTTACATCTTGCATTCACAATATAAAATCCAAAAATATCATTTATCATTGCTACCACCATCCTTGCATATTTATTTACCACCATTGCATATTTATTTCTTGTTTGCATTGCATATTATCTTGATATCATTCTCACACCTTGTGCTTGACAACCACTAGGTGAGGTTGAGGACCAAAACATTTACTTTGTTTTGTAGGTAACCAAAAGAAGGATAGGAAAGATAAATCTTCACTACTGATTCTCCGAGAGTTCGATATTAAACCCTCGAGTCACCCCTCGTGGGGAAAACACGTCTTCCACTTACTACACACTCTGCACTTGGAGTCTCAACCTAACCCATTTACTTTTTACGCAGGTAACTACGTGAAGGGCCATCAGGGAGTGTTTTCAGTATCATCACCTTTTATCTTTTTATCTTTATAATTTCGCGTAGTATCATGAGTAGAGAAGTTATTATATGAGATGGTTTGCAATGTGGAGTGTCACTCCTTAGTTGGTTATCTATGTATCCGTTGGTATGAGGTTTCTTTTGATGGAATATTAATGAGAAGTTTTATCTTTACTTTCTGCACACTTTATTTTAGCCTGCAACTCCTTTTCATATGCTGATCTTGTTATTAGTATTGGCATCACTTTGGGTGCAGCAAGTAAATTTAGTTGGTTGTGGCAAACTTAGCAATGGCAACAATACTTTATAACTTAAGTAGAGAAGAGAGAACTTCTTGCAAAAATATTATCACTGTTATCTTTCTTTCTTGTTAGCCCATGAGATTAGTATTCTTTAGTTAAAATATTTGTGCTTACAAAGAAGATAGCATGTTTGTTTTTATTACATCTATGTTTGTTTGTTTCTCTCAACTCTTATGCTTGTTACCAAACCTTGCTAGCCTAAACCCTGTACTGAGAGGAAATACTTCTCGTGCATCAAAAACCTTGAGCCAATACCCTCCAAAGTGTCCACATAACTTCCTATACGTGGTATTTCGCTGCCACTCCAAGTAAATTTGTCATGTGCTACCTTTAAAACATTCAAATACTCTTTTTGTGACACTGTTTACCAAGCTCATAAGGACGTGGTAGTTGGGTTTGTCATCTTCCATGCTAATTGATTTCCTCAGACTAGCAGCTACATCCGCTTATCTGCTTTTATTTTGCAAAAAGAGCTGGTTAGTCCACTATAATATCTAAAGTAATGAAATAGACACTCCTCCATGGTTTGAGATTGTTGGCAGGCACCCGAGGATTCAGTTAGCCATGGTTTGTGAAAAGGAATGGTGGGGAGGAGTGTCAAAACTATAAAGTGCATAATATAAATGCAAAGTATATAAACTCTCGGAACCGCTCTAAAAGTTAGTTAGCATGGAAGATGATAAGAACTCTACCGCTGATTTGTTTACCATTAGCATACACCTCTCAAAACAATTTTACTTCTGTTTTAAAAATAAAAAGCTCTAGCACATGATTTAATCCCTGCTTCCCTCTGCGAAGGGCCTATCTTTTACTTTTATGCTGAGTCAGTACACCTACTTCCTCTTCCTTTAAGCAAGCATTTGCGTTGTTGAGATACAACATTTTATAGACTGTAATACTTCCAATCATGTCTTTTATTCTTCCTTTGTGTGAGCACAAAAACTTTTATCTATGAGAATATAATTTTGAAAGTTTTTCTTCGACTGCAAAGAGAACCGTGATGATTGAGCATACAAGTTCTGCAATATAGCTCTAGTATAAAGACTCTTCTTAAAAGATAAGTTAAATTGCTGATTGTTCTCTGACCAAGAACAAAGTTTGCCACCACCAATTGATTTCTTTAATGTACCTTTATTTGTGGTTGTTTCATTACTTGTTTCAAGTCAAGTTATATGCAGAGAAGTTGCTGCTTAAAATAACTTGTCTTGTTAAGTAAATATTGATGTTTTTTGTCCGTATTCTTTATTATCGACACTTCACTCCATAAACCCGTTGTCCTGTTTACTGAGCTCAGTTTTCGCTTGGGGACAAGCGAGTCTAAGCTTGGGGGAGTTGATACGTCCATTTTGCATCACTATTTTATATCATAATTTACTGTTATTCATCATTATATTTCATATTAATACATGTCACTTATGTTATTTTATCTTATTTTGCATGTTTGATGATTATTGGGAATTCATCTGCCGGAGCCAGATTTCAGCTGGAAAAAGCATCGTCAAGCCAATATATTTGCAGAACTCCAAAATTCACGAAACTTTCGCCGAAGTTCCTATTTTTCCAGATGACGGAGCTAGCCAAAAGGGGAGCTCCAGGTGGGCCAGGTGGGCCCCACGCCACCCTACGGCGCGGCAGCCATGTGGGCCACGCCGGGCACTGGCGAGGCCACCTGGCTCGGCCCCTCGCGCTGCCCCTTCGCGTATATCTTCCCTGAAAACCTAAAAGTCGGGGAGGTTCGTCCACGAAATATTCCGCCGCCTCCACGGGACGGAAAACCACAAAGAGAGAAAAGCTCTTCGACAGGGAGAAATCTGCCGGGGAAATTCCCTCCCGGAGGGGGAAATCATCGCCATCGTCACCGTCATCACGCTGGACTTCATCGGGATCATCATCATCATCATCCACCGCGCCATCACCATCATCTCCGCCGCTCCACTCCGTTCCGCTGTAACATCTAGGGATGTACCTTGTCTAGTTCATTGGGGAGACTCTCCCGTGTTAATTACTCCTTGTTGTTGATGCTATTGAGTTTTATCAGTGGATTAAGGTTCATGTCCAGATTGTTATTCATCACTATATCATCTCTGATCATGATCCATATGATGTCTTGTGAGTAGTTCGTTTAGTTCTTGAGGACATGGGGAAAGTCTTGTTGCTAGTAGTGGAATAACGTTGAGTAATATTTAATGATTTGATATTTAAGTTGTGGTGTCATTCTTCTAGTGGTGTCATGTGAACATCGACTACATGATACTTCACCTTTATGAGCCTAGGGGAATGCATTGTGTATTTAGCTTGCTAATTGTGGGGTTGCTGGAGTGACAGAAACCTGAACCCCCGTTGGTAAGTTAGTGCACGAGGGAGCGTAGGATCTGAGAGTTTAAGGCTGTGGTTAGATTTATCTTAATTACTTTCTTGTAGTTGCGGATGCTTACAAGGGGTATAATCACAAGTACGTATTAGTCCTAAGAAGGGCGGTGCATTAGCATAGATTCACCCACACAACACTTATCAAAACAATGAAGATTAAACAACTGCATTAAGCGAAAGCACTTGACGAAAATCCCATGTGTCCTCAGGAACGTTTGTTATTCATAAGTAACACAACCGGCTTGTCCTTTGCACTCAAAAGGATTGGGCCACTCGCTGCAATTATTATTGCTCTCATTAATTTACTCGTACTGTGTTTATCTGCTATATCGAAAACCCCTAAAAATTTGTCTGCTAGTGTTTACAGTGAATCCTTGATCAAAACTACCTGCCAGCACCTTCTGCTACTCGTTGGGTTCGACACTCTTATTTATCGAAAGTACTACGATACACCCCCAATACTTGTGAGTCATCCCCGCACGGGGCTGGCTGCTGCTGTGCGGGTTGCGCGAGGGAACTGCAGCGCAGCCGGCGGGAGGTTGAGGCTCCCCGTCTGGTTTCCCTTGGCTGGCACGTCGCGTTGGCTTCGGGGGCAGCGGCACTTGTGCGGCTGGGCGTGTGGCTATCCTGCAGCACTTGGACGCCGGGGCGGCGGTCCCGGACTTGGTGGCGGCGTCGAGCTGAGCTAGGAGGTGGTCGTGGACCGTCGGGCGCGCGGGGCTGACGGTGTCTTTGTGTGGGTCTGCGATGGTGGGCTGGTCGGTCCCCGTGTGGGCGGGCGGGCGGAGACCGCCGGGTGAAAACCTTGCCTTGGTCGACGACCAGGACAGGCGACGGTGACGCCCCCGGGCGCCACTTCCTACTTGTAGGCGTCGTCATGGCGGGGCTCTCACTCCTCCGCCCGGAAACTTCCGGGGAAACCCCAGATCCTCCGTGGATCGGCGAGGGCGGCGCTTCGGCATCGTATTCCCCTTGGGGCCTTGTCTTGGATGTTTCGCCGGCCAGAGGGACCCGTTGATGTTTGGTGGCCAGCGGCGACGATCTTCTCGTCTTCGGCTAGGTGGTGCGTGGCCCTGGGGCCGGCGTGGATGTCGGAGCGGCGGCTCCGATCTCGCCTCCGCTGCATCGTGTTGAGGTGCGTGGGTGTCGACCTTTCGTGCTTGGGCGGTTTCGTCGTCGACCTGTGTGGAGCGTGGCCCATGGCCAGCGTGGATTTCGCCTCCGCTGTTGCGTTGATGGCCTCCGCTGTTGCGTTGAGGGTGTCGGCCTTGGCCGCTTGGGCGGTTAGGCCTATCGACTTGTGTGGTGCGTGGCCTCGGGTCCGGCGTGGTGTGTTGTGTTGTTGTATCCGGTTTTCGGCCAGTTTTCCTTATAAACTGGCCAATTCACTTCTTTTATATAATTGAAAAGGCAAGCCTCTTGTCCGGTTTTAAAAAAAACTGTTGAAGCATGTTGCGCGTTCCCCTGCTTCTTGATGGTGTAATAGGCTAGCTTCTTCTTTTCGGCTCGCAAAAAGCTTGGTGTAGCGCTACTTTGGCGGCCGGTTTGGTGGCCAAACTATTGTATGTGCCGCGTTAGGGGGTCAATTCGGTGCTGGAATGTTAAAACTGCTGCAAGACACTTTGGTTTCTTCAATGGAACTGGGCGAGGCCCTTTTTATCTAAAAAAAAGTTTATAGACCACGGGTGCATTTTACTCATTGTTACATGCATGTCGTTTGATGAATGCTTGGTAGGTTGCACATGGACTTCATTACACGTTGGTGCCATGTGGGGCCAAGAGCCATCCATGCCATGTTGGTTGCACATGGTCAATGGGAAAATGACCGTTGCTCGGCCACGCTCCTGCGACGCGCGCCTCGCGCGACTCCGGCGGCCGCCGGCGGTAAGCCCAGCCTCCCCTCCTCCTACCCCAGCCCTACCCACCTCCCACCACCTCCGGCCACCTTCCCATCCAGTTTTATCCCCGTGTTCCCCGGCTTTCGGCCTGCGCGCGCCTCCGACGCGGCCCGATCCAGATCCGCCGCCAAGCTCGGGTGGCCGGCCCCGCCGCCTCCGTCTCCCTCCGTCCAGCCCAGGGGTCGCCTCCAGAGCATCGTGGAGGGGTCCCTGCTCGTCATTGACCCCGGCCACGCTGTCCCTCCGTCCTCGGGGGCTACCGCCGCCTCCGGCATCCCTCCCCGTCGGCTTCGTCCCGGCGTTTCACGGATGTCAGGCTCCCCCGGCGCGGGGCGCCTCTGCTAGCTCTAGTTCGGGCCGGGCCGCCGCCTCCGCGGATCTCCTCCTCGCCACGCCCTCCGACGCCATCTGCGAGGGAGTAAACGCTGCCTTGTCGAGCTGGCGCGCTCGTGGCTGCCCTGCTTCATCTCCCATGCTGCCTGCACCGACCCCCCTTCGCGGCTTACTCCGTACGGCCAATCCTGCCATGGCCATCAATGCCACCACCAGGGCGCCGCGGACAGTCTCCTTCGCCATCAACGCTCCGCGAATTGAAGAGGAGGTGCGGGGCCGCCCTTAGCTCCGCTCCGTCGTCGTTGTGCCGCCCACCCTTCAAACGTCAGGGCGCTCCGGGGAAGAGGAGGGATGGCTCACCGTTCCTCCGCGGCGCCGCCCGTCAAGCCGACCTGACGGCGTTGGCGTCAGGCCCGGACGCTCCCTTGTCGGTGAGGCCGCTCTGCGCTTCCAAAGGCGCACGAGGGGGCTGTGTGCTCGCTGCCTAGCCCCCATTCACCACCACCGCTCCTCCGCCTGCGGTGAGCCGATTCGTTGCCTCTCGTGCAAGCTCTCCGGTCACAGGGAGCGAGACTGCCCGCTCCGACGTGCCGCCAAGTCCGTTCGCCACGGGCCTGCTCGCCATCCTCCTCGACAGCCTGCTTCCTCACCCCTCGCGTCGGGAGCCCTTTCGTGGGCTGCTGTCACCGCTGTCCCGCGCGTCGTCCCCGAGCCTGCTTCGTCAAGGTCTGTCGCGCCTCCCTCGCCGCCGCCACCCTTGGAGCACGCCTGCTGAGCGGCGCTTCATCAGCCTCAACCCGTCCGCCCGTGCACTTGCCTCCACACCGACGAGATGCGCAGCATCCTCTCCGACATGGCGGCATCTCTCCGGGCTGAGCTAAAGGAGCTCGTGGCCGACGCCATCGCTCCCTTCCTCGCCGCTTCTTCGGCCGTGTGCGACAGGATCGAGCGCGCTCGCGGCATCACCTCTCGGGCGGAGGTGCTCGGCGACGTCCTGCTGCCTATCCGCGGGGAGAGCTCCCCGGCCCCCTCGCCTTCTCTGTGCGGCGACGAGGCTGTGCAGGTTGACGAAGCGGCGCGCTTGCTGCCGGAGATGAAGCTGATTGGTGGGTCTGAGCCCTGCCAGAGATGACGCCACCTTGTCCATCGCCGGCGGGCAGCTCTGAGCTGTATGGTATTGACGCCACTCCAAGTCATGTTGGGCTGCAGCAATCCTTCAGCTTCGAGGTGGCGCCGACGCAGCTTTTCGCTAAGGACGTCGTCGTCGAGCTCACTATCGTCAATGAAGACTCGGAGCCGTCGCGGGATGCTGATTTAGAAGAGGATGATGACTCGGAGCCGTCGCGAGATGCCGGTTCAGAAGAGGACGCTGAAGCTACCTTGTTGGGTGATCTCCTGGCTCCCTCATCGGCCCTTGGCGGGGCGGGAGGGGTGAGCGTGGACGGAGACGTCGTGACCCCGTTGCTGAGCTCGGTCCAAGACCTCCACCAGGCCGGATGTGCCCCTGCTTCCTTGTCCTGCACCTCGGACACCGGTCTTGGCCCGTGTTGAGGTGTCGACGCCGGAGATTCGGCAAAGTGCTCGGCTGGGAGACAAACCGAAGATGCACACCATGGATAAAGTTACCAGCGAGCTGAACAAAAAGATGGGAATTAAAGTTGCAGATGATGCCCCTCTGGAGCAGGCTCGGAAGCAGTTCGTGGGTAGCTACAAGACACAGATGTCTGACACGGCTTTGCAGGCCTCGCTCGTCTTTTCAAGCTCAACATCCCGAGCCTTGCCGCGGTTGACGACGCGCTCTTGGTCCTGACTGGTCCAAGGGTGTGGAGTTTGCGCCTTCAGCCGAGTAGGAGGCCTACGTCTTGTTCTTCTTCCCTTTCCAGCGTGTGCTGGACCGTGTCGAGGGCCGAGTTGTAGAAGTTATGATCGGCCGAGTTTTTTGTTTTTGGCCGATTTTGTGTCTTCTTTTCATTTTGGCCTAGGCCTCTGTTGTTTGCTCCTTCTATATCAATATAAAAGGCAAAACTTTTGCCTTGTTTCAAAAAAAAATGTCAGTAAGAAGCTATTTTCCCACTTTTTTTTTGACAAAGGGAATACAACTTGTAAATCACAACAGAATGCTGAACAAATATACATCCATCTTTTACTTACGATAAGGCTACTCCAAAATGTACATCTTTTTTTAAAATACAAAATGTACAACCCAAAAAGCCTCCAAGCACCATGGCATCATAACGTGTGCTCGTCGGCCTCCCAGCTTCTTTGTTACGGCAGACCATCATCCCACAGGCCACGACGGCCTGAACATTCACAAATCTTAATTTTTTACAAATATCTATATCCACATCTTCTTCCTCTTCTCATGATTTCCCCCCCTCAGTTGCTCTTGATGAGGAGCAGCCCGATCCCGGTGACGACGAGCGTGGCCGGGAACCCGAACTGGAGGTGGCTGAGGAAGGAGAGCGTGTACCCGAACTGCCGGGACCGGCGTGCCTGCTCGCAGACAATCAGGTTCGCCGCCGAGCCCAAGAGTGACAGGTTGCCGGCCACCGTGCTCACCCAGGCCAGGATCAGCCACGCGTTGGTCTCCGCCATAGGGGAGATCGCGGCCGCCGACGCCGCCACCCGCGCGCCGAGGAGGAGAACTGCACAATCGAGCTCAATTATTTCTGTTATGCAGAATGATTGGCCTATCTGAAAGAAGTTGGGACCTGACACTCTGGCGACCATCTAGTACTGATACATTCAGACTTGATTGTACAGCCCAATCCAAAGTTCCAAACTGAATCATGCATGCCAGTTGACAAGTTGAGCTGCATGCAGTGGCGCAAGTTTTTCAGGGAACTAACCGGTGGGGACGTTGGACGCGACGTTGGAAAGGAGGAGGATGACCAGGGCGAGGATGACGACGCCGGTCGGCGTGTCTATGCGCGCGTAGGGCTCCATGAACTCCCAGAACGTGCTGGGGATGCCGGTCTTGTTGAAGCCGTACACGGTGATGAACATGCCGCAGAAGAAGAGCAGCAGCGGGTAGGAGACCTGAGATTTTGATTAGTACTTTTATTAGCAACACTAGAATAATAAAAAGTTTTATAGTACTACAAGATAAGCAGCACCAAGTTCCAATCTTGCATTGATCGTGAATAACTGCACCAAGTTTTATAGTAAACAAAAGTTTTCGTAGCAAAAGTGAATTCAAAATTTCAAATTTGCACACGTTTTGTGGTTTAAGCTTCAGTTCAGTTCAAATGAAGACAGACATCTGAAGAAGAAGCAACTGTGATAATTGCTGAGTTACCTTCTCGAGGCAGGGGCGGGCGTCCTTGAAGTCGAGCACGATGAGCGCGAGGGCGGCGGTGATGGCGCTCCAGGACATGTTGAGCCCCAGCAGCAGCGCAGCGAGCATGCCGAAGGTGATGGCGTACACGCACGTCTTCCACAGCTTGTTCTTCCACTCCTCCATGGCCACCTCTTCCTTCTCCTCAGGCGAGCTGTACTCTACCCTCTTCCTCGACACCACCGCGCTCCCGTTCACGCCGCCCCGCCTCTGGTGAATCCCGTCCTTCGCCGCGTCGCCGCCGTTTGTGTCGGCGGCGTCGGGCTTCACCGGCTCGCAGCAGCAGTGCGCCTCGCAGACGGCCGCCGCCGCGTCCGTGGCGCCGGAGCCTCGGCGGCCGCGCTGGTGCGACATGGTGGCCGGCGAGAACCGGTGCGAGGTGACGTCGTCCTCCTCCACGACCTCAAGGGCGTCATCGTCGTGCGACACGTCCACGCACTTCTCGTCGGACAGCTCCCGCCAGTAGAGGCACAGCAGCATGCCAGCGTTCACCACGACGCCGACGAGCGTGGCGGGGAGGATCCCGAACACAAAATCCCCGAACGAGATGCCGCTCTGCACGGCGATGACGAGGTTCTGCGGGTTGCCGATGGGCGTCGCCGCCGACCCGATGTTTGCGCTCGACGCCAGCGCCAGCAGGAACGGCTTGGGCGGCAGGTTGTTCTGGCGCGCGATCTTGAGGATGAACTCGGTGAGGACGACGCAGCAGGTGTCGTTGGTGAAGAGCGCCGACGCGAGCGCGGAGACGACGCAGGTGCGGACGAGCAGGTCCTTGCCGCCCTGCGACCGCCACGAGAGCACCCGGCCGAGGTGCCGGAACATGTCGGCGCTCTCCAGGTACACACTCACCACCATGGTGCCGAAGAGGAGGCCCAGGATGGGCAGGTCCACCGCCGCGTACGCCTCGTCGGCGGTGATGACGTTGAAGAGCACCATGAGCATAGCGCCCAGGAGGGACCCCGCCGTGCGGCCGATGGGCAGGAACGGGACGGCCGGGAACACGGCAAGCACCCAGAAGATGGCGAACGACGCCGTGCCCAGCGCCACCTTCACCGTCGGCTCCATCGCCATTGCTGAAAGCCTGAAACTGAAGATTCGATCGTCTTCTTTTTCTTCTGACCACTGACTGAATCTGCGAGAATCTAGCCTTGGATACAATACACCACCTCTTAAGATTCAGCTCAAGGACACTGACTGAGGTACCTACCGAGCTTCACACGCAAATTTAGAAAAACTAAATCTGCAATCCACAATCTGTGGCCTATCCCTAGCTATGGACAATTGCAAGATCCGTGCCTTGCTGCTCACTGGACCAGCGCTCACATGGGCAACTAGCTACCAACAAGAACAATTGCTGGACCTCAACTGCAATTCCAATCAGCTAACTGGGGCACAACCATGCATGAACACGTACCATACCACGAAGCCACCAGATTGATCAAAAGCCCTCCATGGATTCCAAAGAAACCAATCCAGGGAAGAACACGGTGGCCGCCGGTGGTGAAGACGATGATGAGATGGTGCAGGAACTATAGTTAGTTAGCACACATGGCAAGGGATTCTTCTTGGGAGGACAAATGAAACACTTGGCATGCTCCACATGGCTTCCTAGTAGATTGCCCCACTTGGATATTTTTTTCGCCTCTCTCTCTATACCAATCGATGAGACGATGTCTACACCAAAACAAGAGGATTTTTTTTTCTGCTCTCAACAGAGAATTATGGTTGGCTCGTGTGGACCTGGATCACCTCTGCCACGGTGCTCTCACCACCTCCTCACACGACCATACCGTGATTAAGGAGAATATAAGATGTTGCTAATCAGCAATGCACATCGACTGGTCTTTGGATCCTAGTGAATATAATACATTTTCTGCTCGACCTTTTTGTTCTTAGTTTCCTTAAACTAGGATTATCACTGGGCTTTGAGTCTGATTGGACATAATGAGTCACATGATGATAACTGGGATACAAGAGATGACAAACTGTACCTAGCAGAGCTCCTGCTAGTTAGCGTCAAACAAACTGTACTACTAGTACAAAAAGACGGTAGAACATGATTATATGAGGTAATTTATGTGAAATTCACTTTTCACCTGGTGCATATGCACCCGTATTTAAAAAAATTGAAATGTCGAAAAAATCTGAAATAAAACTACACGGATACATCTTACCATTCTATGTGTTCGTACATCTTAACATTCTATGTATTTACAAAGTCGTTTCACGGAAAACCAGTTTTTTATCCTGTGTAAAATAGACAAAAAAATACCTCCTGAAAAACCTTATTTTAGCACCAAAATTCATATTTTTTACACAAGCCACAAAAAATATCGGTCTTTCGTGAAACGAATTTGTGAACACATAGGATGTTCATATCTATGCGCAACAATTTGTTTCAAAAAAATTGACATTTCAAAATGCGTTTAAAATACATTTTAAATGAAGGGTGCATATGCACCCGGAAGACAAAACACCACTCCCGTAATTTATGAAGGTCACTTTCAACCTTTTAGTGACACTACCTTGACAGATTAGGCAAAGCGGTAACTATCCTAAATACTATTCTACCACCGGCAACTTTCAATGCTTCATGAGAGAAAACATCGACGGGCCCTGAGACGGTGACATGGACGGTGCTATGCACGCCTACGCTCACCGGCGGTGCCGAGACGACAGCGGCGGAAGAGAGCTCGACTACAGTCCAGAGTGATTGCTGAGGTGGAACGGGATGGGATTGGGATTTGGTGCCGGATCAACGTTATCATCCCGTGTATGGATTCTCAGCCATGGCCCTCTGTTTCTTGTTTCTGTCCTCTTAATTGTCCCTGCTGATCATGTTTCCCGTTCTCCTTAATCATCTAATGATCCCTTGATCGTCGAGAGGAACAGTACTTATGAGATTTCCTGTTTCCTGCCACGCTGGATCGCTTTCAGCTGGACGTGGATTGATGCCGAGTTGCTGGACCCACCAGGAAAGGAAGAAGAAAATATCACCATGATTAGAAGCTCCCTCGGCAAGTTTTGTTGCAGCCTAACATTTCTTTCTGCCAACATAACTAATCTTGCAACCCGAGATTGATATGATCATCACAACTGTCCTGCAGATATTTATGAAAATTGTTGTTGCTGATGATGTTGTATCCTTCTTCAGACTGGCAATTTTGACAATATGATGCAATGTCAATTTCAGCATTATTGCCCGTCAATTTCCACCAAATATGGACTCAACGTCTCGTGATCTCCATGTAATGTCTCATCGCCCATCTCTGCGTCAGACAGTAGCTTCAGACTGAGATTTTGTAGACTTCTCCAGGGCGCCCCTTTCAGGATTTTGCAGCTACAACAAGACAATCGACATTTCCAAGCAGGTTTCCTCAGAAAGTTCCAGCAAGTGAAAAGAGGCGAATTGCTCGAAAAAATCCCCCTATAGGTCAAAAATAATCATTTGTGACAATGACAGGTGGGCCAAGAGCAACATGACAGTGAAACTTCATCGTGCGCGAAGCAAATGACCTCAAGCAAGAAGTCTTGTAAGGAAGGAATCAGATGGTTCAACCAAGGTCCTATCACAGCAGCTTGGGTAAATTAATTATCCTTGTAATTTTTAATCCACATTAACAACTGGAGGTAAATCCAATTAATCAACCAGGCACAAACAAATCATCATGCAATGAACATCAGTATAGTACTTCCTCATCTGATATGAAAACGATGAGAGTACTTTCTCATCTGATATGGAAATCAGAGTAGCACTGTCAAGCCACTGATGGCTCCTGTGACAAAGCTGCTGAAGCGTATAGGTTCCACCATTTTTGGCTAATTCATTATGTACATAAACAGCGTCAGCACAGTAGCAACCATGTCAGTTAAACAGGATTATACAACAGAACGCTACGCCGGTAAAAGTATCTGCGGTTTTATAATGACAACAGCAATAACAACACATGGTTTGCGGTTCCAGAATCTGCGGATCACCTTTGGTCTCTTATACGATGATTAGCTGGACACCGAATCACTATCTAACTTCGACTTACCACTAAAACCTTAAAGTTTTGCATAGGTTTGGGGAATGCGACTACTGTTGCAGGAGCAAAAGAAGCAAAAGAAAACTTATATCTTCCTGTTGTAAGGTTATGGTCAGTGCGGGGGTTAGCTGGCCCCTGGCTGCGCCATTGGGCGGAAGGACCAGCTCTTCCTTGGCTCCGTCGTGATTGCAGCGACCTTCTCGTTCGCCCACCAGTCAGATCCCAGAGCACCAGTTTCCTCCACTTGGGGAGCATCGGTGTTGCTGAACTTGAACTCTTTGGCCAGCCGCTGGGACAGGGAGCGCCGTGCTTTCTCAGGCAAGTCATGGTATGTTTCATCGACATACAGCCCTGCTTTTGCTTCATTGGATTCTCTGGAGCGATCGCCGTTGCTGGTCGATGAGAGGTGAAAAGATGACGCAGCAGATTCTCCAGAAATCGCAGTTTTCTTCTCCAGGCAGCGCGCAACATCTTCTACTGTCAGCTCAAATGAGACCCTGTGATCCATGGCATGATCATTGTTTTGAAGTCGCGCAGAGAAGTCCACAACAGGTACAGCAGCTGAAATGTGGCCATCCAAAAGGGAGCCACCGTTCCGCATATGGCGAGGTATCAACTTTTGTGTAGCAACGCTCTCACCATCCAGGATCTTTGGGGGCTGACGGACTGCGAAGGAGGGGAAAGTGGAGCCCGAGGAAGCATGCGACTCAGGGTCGGGGAATGGGGAGGAAGTGCCAGAACAAGCCGAACTTGGAGATATGAGACGCCCAATTGGGCTCTCAGGGTACATATGGTATGAGTGAAGTTCACCCCTTTCACCATTCTTGCTGTTGTTGATTGAAGTCAGAAGCTTTGCATATGGCACCTCAGGTGAGGAAGGGGTTGTCAGATGGACAGACTCTGGTGGGGGAGTGAAAGGAGCTGTTGAAGGTTCAGTTGTGAAGGCCGAGAAGATTGGAGGTGAGACTACCTGTGTCTCATGTGCATATGGCCCAATAGCAAAGATAGATGGAGGCCCTGTGGGTGATGGAGAATTTGGCGAGCGAGGCGAAAATGATGGAGGGCCCATCGGTGATTGTACAATAGATGCAGATCCTGATTGAAGGAAAGAAGCAGGTGATGATGGAGGCGCGATGAAGGGGAAAACCTGGGGAGGTGGATGATCTGGAATTGCTGGTGCAGGTGCATCTATCCTCTGAGATGCAGGTTCTGGGACAAGGACGGCATGGCTGATGCGGCGGTCATTCTTTTGAGACCCAAAGCAGAAGTATACGCTCAGCCATTCAGCCCATTTCCTTCTCTGCAAATGAACAGCACCAGTTATTAGTACACAAAGAAAGCGTGATTTTTGTGCAGTCTTTGATTAAGTTTATGGAGATGGCAGCATAAAATTGGATGAATAATCAAGGTAACTTTACAAGTATATTAATTGAAGAGAGATAAATGTCCATATATAATCAGCAGCATGTGCACTTTTCTCATACATATATATATATATATATATATTCTATGCTTGTCTCCAAAATCGGCAACCATATGTGACTTTACCAAGAAAATTTAAATTACAACAATACCAGCAATGCCATGCACTGCCAAGATACAAACAAAGGCAGTACAAGTGAAAATATTAAATGATGTTTCTGTCAACAAAGCATAGGGAAGTGCATGAATAATGTGTTACTTAGCCTGAATCTAACCTAGAAATAAAGTGGAAGTAAAATCATGCAGTCACCAAAATTACCTATGCAGATCTCAGCCAGTTGGAGTATGAAACAAGGAGGGCTATAGTTCTAGCCAAAATTGTAACACATAGATCCCACACAGTTTTTTTTCCCTTGACATAGTTAGGATTTACTCACAGGGTTAAAATTCTAGCTCCACTGCTGAGAGATCTCACACCAGCAAGTACTGGCTGCTATTGTAACGGATGATCGTTTGTATCATGTGGTCCCAACTAAAAATGTCTGGAGAGTAACAATCATAGATGCACCACTTTGCCTTATTTTTCCATGAACAGACAAAACTGTAAGATGGACTAACAAACATAGCAGGATGAATGCCTAACAGCAGGCCATGTACTACAAAAAGGAGTACCTAAGGCCAGGGATTAAAAATAGAAATAATAGCTGGTGGAATATGGCCAGCTAAGAGAGAATATTTTTGTCCCATCTGGTCATCTCAAGAATTCAAACTGACTGTTTCAACTAAACATTCTTTTTTGAGGCATTCTCGTATTCTTTTATGGTGCCAATTTCCAAGCATGTTTTCAGTGCCGATAGTACGTTCCACCCTGAGGTCAAATGTGGCACTCACGAGTGTCAAACATAGGACTTATAAATACTTTTCTAAAGATAACAGCATGTATTGCAGCTCTAAAAAGATATAGAAAGGGGCAAAGCTTGATCTCTAATCAGTTTTATTTAATATTAAAAAGCTGAGACTTCCACGTATATGTTAAACAACGTCGTCGAAATTTACAGGTCAACTTAGTGAAGAAGAAGCGCACAAACCTGCCCTCAAAGATCTACTAATGAGTATCTACCATTTAAAAGCACACAACAAGTCCGTGACATTTATTTCCTATCCCAACTCTAATAATCGTAAACAATATTTGCGAAAGAAAACGAGACACAGATCATGTACTCGGTTAACTGTAACATTTGTTTCATGTCTGTACAACAATAATATGGTAGTACCTATGATATTATGTGCCAATCATGTACCCAACACGGCAACTATGGAATCAAATGCCTACCACAAGCACATGTGAGTTTGCGACCGGGTGATGACGAGAGACCTAACTTTCGTTGCGGCACATATCAAATCACACAAAGCAGCAGCCAAACATGTGATCAAGCACAAACCGATGATATACCTACTAAGCCAATCATGAACCCCGTGGCAACAGCAGAACCATCAGAGTAGAGCTACCTAAACAACGTTACGGCACATATAAAATCATTAAAAACAACCGCAGCCAAATATGTGATCAAGCCCAGACCGACGATATACCTACTAAGCCAATCATGAACCCGGCCGCAACATCAAAAAAATCAAAGTAAAGCTACCTAAACCAACACAGCCATATCACACCCAACGGCAGCCACAACAACATGGATGATGATGATATAATTTACACGGGAGGGCGTAGATAGACAGAGAGGCACGAACCGGCTCCACGTCAGGCTGCGTGCGGCTCCCGGCGGAGACAATGGCGGCGGCGGCCGCGTTCACCGTGTCGACGCTGTTGTGCACGGGCCTCATCTCGCTCCCACCGCGCTGCATCTCGCCTCACGCACCACGGGGCAGGGGCCGAAATGGGATCGGCGGGCAACGAACGAACTGGACGGACGAACAGGATAGCAACGAAGATTCCATTCGCGTCAGAGACCAGAGCAAAATCAACCGCGATAACGAACAATCCTAGCAGGGCAGGGCACTGGGCAGGGTTACTCACCGGAAGCAGAAACCGACGGATCGGGCGGATCTCCGGCCCGAGCAGCGATCGAGCCGGCCCTCCGTCCGCCTCGCCCTCCTGGGATCGATCAGACCACCCCGCGAGATCCGAGCTGGTGAGGCATGGCGGCGGCGGCGCGAATTGGAGCGGGATCGGGGTGGGAAACCCTAGGAGGAGCCGGATCCGAGCGAGAGAGCGAGCTCGAGGGAGGGAGATAATGGAGGAGGGGACTGGACTCGGCTGTGATTACTGGAAATAATTGAAAATTTAGGGGGAATTCTTATACTGCTGCTCTAGTCAAACACGCTATTAGGCTGGCGCTCGCCTGGGCTACTCTGAATTTACGATCCTGCCCCTGCCTGGTATTAGCACATTTGTCCAAGTGGTTTATACTCTGTTCTCCTTGGTCTAAAGGATCACGTATGTATTTTCTTTTTGTTGCAGGGGTAAAATCTGTGACTAATGCCATGGCTATGTGTCCTGTAATGTGTTTCCTTAATATATACTATAACCCGTAGATTTCTTTCCCAAAAAAAATCACATATTGTCGTGGCTACCAATTCGTTACAGATATTCGGTACTTTGCACTATGTTACACATGACATGGTACACGGATCACTTTGTGGTACGTTACGCTGTTAGCGTTATAGTCAGTAGCAGATCTAGTATCGGATCAGTCGGGGTGCCAAGCTTACTATTGGGCTTGTGGACTTCAACTTTAGTAAAGAATAGACAAAGGATTAGTCAAAATACTACTTGACGTGTATTTGTTCAAATACGGATATATCTACACATTAAAACATGTCTAAATACATCCAGATTTAGACAAAGCTAAGTTAAGTATTTTGGAACGGAGGGAGTAGTAAATAATTGAAAACTTGTATTTTGGAGGGGGTGCCATGGCACCCACACACTGGATTCGTCCCTGGTTATAGTACGTTATTGACCGCTAGATGTGTTGGCGTCCATACAAATAGATGCATCAATCTTCTCTTGGTCACAAAGCATGAAAACATAGTGGTGATCTGTAATACTCAGGCATGTGCTCGATGTGCGTAAACGGATAAACGCCATATCGAGCATATTTCGTCACCTCAACTAACATTGGCAATTGCCACATGCCGTGGTTTCTTCTTTGCAGAGGAAACATGTCTTCCAAATTCTTCATTTGTTCGCTACGTTTTGCAATTAGATTTGATTTTTTTTCCGTTATGGGTGTCATCATTCAAATGAGAATGAGCGCGAGCGAACCGTATTAAATTTGCCTCATTTAATGCCATTAGTGAAAAAAAATTATTTAGAACAAAAATAGGATGAAAGGCGAAAAATGGAAAGCATTGGTTGCTGGCCTCGACCAAGTATAGCAACTAATCAAAATGATCCAAAGAAGTAACTAATCAAAATACCCGCAAAACAGCAAAGGGCATTTGTGTCAAAAGCGCGGTGCAGGCGGGCACAACCCCCACGTGTGCGTGGTGAAGCAGAGCCAGCCAACAATCATACATACCCGTGCAGAAACATCCCTCTCTGGCCCACCCGTCAGTGCCGCTGGTACGTGCCGCCGTCGAGCGGCAGGCCGCGCGCCCCTCGTGCGGTTGGGTGCAGTGCAGGGCCACTTTTGCTCTGGTCCCGATGGGAAAAGGCGCGTTTCGTTTCTCCACGTTTCCCGCTTCCGTTCCTACGTTGGCGGATTCACCTCGCGAACCGCCGCGGCTTTTGTTTGTTTGCGTGTTCGGATATCGTACGCGTACAGTGGGATAGGTAGATGACAAACCAGCAGATATGTTTGGTTCATTAGTTGGCCACCCAACTGACGCTGGACAGCGCGGCACACCTTCTCCCCTTGATCTTTTAATTCTTAATTAAAATATCTTGCACACCCAACTGACGCAGTGATGCATGCATAATTGGAAGGGAGGAGAGCGACCTGAGGCCTGAACTGGCTGCACTTCGTTAATTAGTAGGAGTACGTAGCTGTTGTGTTTGCTTGCAAAGCTGTGTTTGTTTGTTCCTTCGCCTGAGACTAATTAACCCAATATTCAAAGCACACAAGCCTGGAAGAATCATGTGTAACCGGGAACAAATGGGAGCGTTGGCTCCATCTCATTCACCGGTTAATGGATGTTCACTTGTCTCATGACAAAGATAGCTTTGTCTGGGGTTTAACGGCTGCTGGGAAATACACAATCAAATCGATGTATACTGATCTCTTAAATGGCCATACACCTTTCCTTGGAAAGTATATCTGGAAGCTTAAAGTACCCTCTGAAAATTAGAATTTTCATGTGGTTCATTAATCGCAAAGTGCTCTTAACAAAGGTTAGTTTGTCAAGAAAGAATTGGCAAGGTAGCACTAAGTGTTGCTTCTGTAATAAAGCTGAAACAGTGCAGCATTTGTTCATAGCATGTCCTCTAGCTCAGGTCATTTGGCGCATAGTGTATATGGCTTTTAATATCACACCCCCAAAAAATATTACTAATTTGTTTGGCAATTGGTTACATGGGTGACTAAGAAGGACAAATCCAACATAAGAGTAGGACTTTGTGCTTTACTTTGGGCCATATGGCACGTGCGAAATGACATTATTTTTATCAACTCGAAAGTTTCTTCTTTCTTGCAGGTTATTCCGTTGGCCACACATTGGATCCGTACATGGTCTCTTCTCCAGCCAGTGGACAGACGCCAGGCTATGGATTTTGGGTGAAACCGTATGGAGTTGGTTGCCCGGGATTTCTTCAACCAATATGGCTGGCAGCTTAATTATAGATTAACATGTTAGAGCATAGGCTTATCATGTTATTAGCTTGGTTCAGATGGTTGATACATGTCTCCACTTTGAGTGACCCATGAGTTGTAATAAGTTCTAAACAGATTTTGAATAAGTTAATAAAGCGGCCATATGCATCATTTCGATGCAGGGGCTGGGATATTTCCCTTTTCTAAAAATAAAAAATACTCCCTCTGTACCAAATTACCCTACGTTTTGGGATTATTCAAAGTCAAACTTTGACTAAACATGTAAGAAAAATATCTATATCTAAAATATAAAATAAATATTGCTAGAATCATCACAAAATATATTTTCGTATTGTATACATTTCATATTATAAATGTTGATATTTTTTCTACATGCTTAGTCAAAGTTTGCAAAGTTTGACTTTGACTTATCCTAAAACGCAAGGTAATTCAAGAAACATATATAGTGTACAAGCTACGTAACGCTGTGTTCGTATGTCATGGAATTGTTTTGCTACATAACTATATGGATATCAATAGATGCTTAGTCAAAGGTATCAACCTCATCATCATCCTCATCATTATCATCAATGTCATCGGTTGTTTTGCTCTGGACATCTTCCTCGTCATATAAGATTTCCTCAATCTTTTCAAACAAGCTAACTATTGCTTTGTTATTTTCGACTGCCTTCCATAACACTTTAGGATCTACCCATTGTTGGACTATAGGATTATAAGGAGTAAGGTCAGCCTCGTGTGCTAGCATCCACTCTACGTGGCCATCATCTGATTCTATCAGTGTCCATACATGTATCTGGTATTTGTCAATTGTCACATACTGAACCCCTCTCTCGTAGCTCACTAAGATGGTACTCTTTGGAAGCTCAAACCTACCTCCATATTCTGTTTCGTCATAAGCTTTCCCCGGCAGTTGGGCCATGTCGTACGCCCCTTCAGAGTTCCGTAGGATCATAATGACATTGTTCCAACAATGTACGTAGAGAGACCCCTTCCAGTATTCGGCTGTCTTCCATATCTTCGCAAACCTTGGGTGTGGCGCAGTTACCATGTCATAGAGATGCCTAGGGGCGCAACGCCCTGCAACAAACTCTCGGCTCGTCCATTGGCAGGTTTGTGACGAGAACACCAATGTAGAAATCACCTTATCCTCGGGCACCTCATCAACTGCTGGCACTTGTACATGGGTATCTTTGTGTTTATCCAGTTGCGAAACCTCAGCTTGATGTGACAGCACTGGCAATTCCTCCGCTATCGGCGAGGTATTGACTTGTCCAGAATGCACTTCGATATCTATCTCCTCCTCCTGGCCATCATCGGATAGTTGTTCTTCTTCAAACAATATAGGTAAGTGCAGGTGCTCGATGGATATCATCCTGGTCTCATCTTGGACGTCTGGTTGCGTGTTTCCTTTCGGAAGGAGGAAGACCTCGTAGTGCAGCCACACGGCCGGATCGAAGGCGAGGAACATGATATCGTCGTGGTCGTGGTACAGGCACTCCTTCTCTGACGGTGGTGGTGGCAGGCGAGTGCATCGTACCGTGGCCGGATTGCAAACGAAACGACCATAATAAAATTCACGCTGAAGGAGAAGGAGGCCGTTACAATGGTGGAGGACGGAGGCCCAGTCGTGGCGGAAGAGTGGGCGCCGGAAGACAGCAGGCCCGTCGTGTGCTCCGCGCGAGCACGGCGCTGCCGACGGGGCGAAGAAGGAGGACTCGTCGTTGCATCCGAAACTGTTGGTGAAGATGCCGGGGAAGACGTCGCGGGGGAAGAAGGAGGTTGTGGGCGTCGACGGCGTCGCGCCACGCGCGGCAGACGTGACGGGACTCGGCGAGCGCGCGACAGGGGAGGCGGCGGAGGATGTCGAGGAGCACGTCGTAAGGGAAGCAGATGCCGTTTCCGTTGCCGTCGGTTCCGTCCATCTGGCCGGCCGGCGGTGGTGCCGATCCGCCGATCGGGGTGGAGAGCGACAGAGACAGGTGCGGGATAGGACGCGATCTATCGAGTGGTGAGTCGATTTCAAGCCGGTATCGTGTACACGTACAACTCGGATCGAGTCCATGTCCAACACGTGTTGCTGTTTCTGTAGGTCCTTCCATCGGAAACGATGGCTTCGCGCCGCCGTGCATCACATTTCTGTTCGTCCCCTGCCACCGGCACCCACCCTTGGAACGGCGGCGGCAAAGACGTATATAAGTGGAGCCGGCCGGTCAATAGTTCTTAAAGTACCCTGAATACCTGATGCTAATTTGCGCTCTGTCACGTAAGTCAGCTCCTCCTAATGCCACCAATTATTAAACAAATGAACATTAGTATAATTGATTAACACTGCAACGAGGAATGTTTTCGTGCAAAACATTAACTAGCTATACAGAGTGCACTAATTAATACAGTAGTATGGATAACGACATACATATTTTTGGATCCTATCGCAAGCACCCATTCATCTGTTTTCATATATGCACCCAGCTGATAAGTGATAAACCAGCAGTTAGGTGGATAGACATACGGAGTATAAAAGAAAACAAAAATACTTCCTATACTGATACGACAAAGATCAATGTAGCATCTGATCAAGCATACTGTGAAATTAATAACATAGTTACAGCGAGTTACAGGATAGCCTTTTGTTCACGACTTTGCTCTTCCTTGCAACGAGTTGCACGCCGCAGATCACCAACCACGGTAGGGTAGCTTAGCTGCCGGAAGCGCATCAACGTAGCATGGTCTGTATGGGAACCCGGCATGGATGCCAATGCCACCGATGCCAATGCCACCAGCATAGCTGTCTGCGCCTATAACAAGTCGCCACCCTAAATATTGCATTCTTGAGGTCCTAAAATGGTATGCGGCAATGCCACTATCGGTTCGGAGGAGCACCACATCCTTGTGCGGATGTAATCCTATGATCTTGTAATACCAATACTCCTTGTCCCCATGGTTGGTCGCACTTTCATATCCTTGGTCAATGAAGTTGTCCTTGTCCGAGTCCCAGAAACTCTCTTCGCTTTTGAATTCACCATATTTTTCTTCGTCATCATCACCATCATCATCATCATCACCACCACCATCGTCGTCATCACCTTGATCTTCTTCGTCTTCCTCTTCTTCTTGTTCTTCATCTTCTTCCTCCTCTTCATCTTCTTCGGATGTGTTGCTCTTGGGTCGAGGTTTAAACAAGCTAACTAATGTTTTGTTATTTTCGACTGCCTCCCATGGTACTTCAGGAACTAGACATCGCTGGACTTTACGGTTATGACGAGTAAGGTCAGCCTCGTGTGCTAGCATCCACCCTACCTTGCCATCATCTGATTCGGTTAGTGTCCATACATGTAGCTGGAACTTATCAACTGTCACATAGTGAACCCCTCTCTCGTAGCTTGCCAAGACGGACCTCTTGGGAAGATTGTCATACATGCCCCCAAATTCGGCATCGTCATAAGTTTTCCCCGGCAGTTGTGCCATGTCGTACGTCCCTTGAGAGTTGCGTAGAATCATAATGATGTTGTTCCAGCAATGTACGTAGAGAGACTCCCGCCAGTACTCGGCTGTCTTACACCTAGGGTGTGGCCAAGTCACCATGTCATAGAGATGCCCAGGGGCACAACGCCCTGGCACAAACTCCCTGCCCTCCCATTGACCGGTTTGTGACGAGAACACCAATGCAGAAATCACCTTATCCTTGGGCTCCACGTCACCTGGCACATGGACATGTGTCTCTTGGTTCTCTTCTAGTGTCTTTCCTCTTGGAAGGGTGAATACCTCATGGTGTCGCGACACGGCTGGGTCAAAGGCGAGGAACATGCCGTCGCTGTACAGCGGCTGATCTTTCGGCGGTTGTGGCGGCAGGGGAGCACATCGTACCGTCGTCGGGTTACACACGTAGAGACCGGACGAGCACTCGTCTTCGAGGAGGAGGAGGCCGTTGCAGTGGTGGAGCACAGAGGCCCAATCGTGGTCAAAGATGGGATGTCGGAAGACAGCAGGCCCGTCTCGTGGTCTGCGCGAGCGCGGCGGCGCCGACGGGGCGAAGAAGGATGACTGGGCCCAGCATCCGAAGTTCTGCGTGAAGATGCCCGGGAAGACGTCCCGAGGGAAGAAGTACCGAAACTGAAGGTTATGGGCGTCGACAGCATTGCGCCACGCGCGGCAGACGCGCCGGGACTTGCCGAGCGCGTGGCACGGGAGGCGGCGGAGGATGTCGAGGAGCACGTCGTCGGGAGGCCGTTGCCGTTGCCGTCCATCACGTCCATCGGCGCCCGCCGGATTCTTGGCAGATCGAGTTGGGGTGCACGACGAACGGGAGCGAGGCGCTGAGGGATAGGGCCGGAGAGCGAGATGGGCAAGTACGCGCGCGATGGATCGGTGGCTAGATCGGGACCGTGGATGTACACAAAATAGTGGTCGAGCGAGAGTCCGTAACGGAGACAAGTTTGTGCTTTTCCAAAGCTTCGTACGTGTTCCTTGCCTATCCGGATCCGTTACAAAAACTGGTTGCTTTCATCTATGGCATGCGTACCACCGTACGGTTGCAATGGTTAAAAATAGGAGTAGTTTCGGATGTAATCCTAGCTAGGAATAATGTGCTTAAAAAGTACACGAGTATTGGATTTGGTCATGCGTAAAAGGTATGCATTCCTAGCTAGGAATATATATATTTTTTTTTTTAACATAAGGACTGTGAGGCAAAAGCCCCACAGCATTTTATTTTATATTGATAATTACAGAATTACATACAAATGTACAGACCCACCTGCGTATGTAATATTTACAATAAGCTGCCTATCCAGGCCATTAGTGAAGAATGATTCTTTTTTCTAATCCTATGACCAACCATAGTGATATCATGTACAAAGTTGCCCTTCCACCCTGCAAAGGATGGCCTCTCATTATTGAAAATATTGCCATTGCGTTGCTTCCATATGTTCCAACAGGCAAGTATGACTACCTCCATGAAAAACGGTTTATTGAAATCTGCTCTAGCCAAATTCGCTGCCGTTTGCAAATCATCACTCTGGCGCCAATCAATTTGCAGATAGCTCCAAATCCTCTGACTGAAATTACATTCGAAAAACAGGTGCATTCTGTCCTAGCTAGGAATAATGTGCGGATCCCCCGCAAAAAGAAAGAGTACATAATGAATTGCGTCACAAAGCACTGAAAAATACTACCTCCGTTTTTATTGACATGGTGTCATTTGTACCCCTGAATTCTTATTCAAACAAGTTTCTTATGGCATAATTTATACGACATAATTTACACTATTTTAGTGGTAGAATTGATGATCAAAATTCGTGTATATAAAATAAGGACGCCACGTAAATGCACGAAGGGAGTATACGACAGCAAATTACATCTTAAGCCATCGTATTGCCCGAGATGCAGAAGGAGATGTGTGTGGCTCGGGTGCTGGACGTATCGATCATGCCCAAGACGCATTACACGCTGAAGCTGAAGCATGTCTACAGGCCATGGCCCTAGCTCAGAACTGGGGGATGAACCGTATCCTTGTGGAGACTGACGCACAAATGCTCGTCCATGCTATCTCATCGAAGGAGTATGATCTTGCACCAAATGGAGTTCTATTTCGGGAAATCAAAGCACTTGCTCGTTTGAATTTTACTTCTTTTTCAATTTCGTTTTGCCCACGGGCTTGTAATAAAGTGGCTGACGCTTTAGCGACTTTTGGCGCGAAGATGGTCTCGGATCCCCAAGCCGTTTGGCCGGGTCGAGCTCCTACCTTCGCCCAACTTCTGGTTGCCAGCGATTCCGCTGAGCAGTTTGGCTAATGGATTTTGCTTTACTTTCAAAAAAAAAAACTCGCTGGAATATATATGCTTCTTGTTTCTCTTATCTCTTGCACGGCCAATATTTCTGAATTTGTAATCTAACTATAATATAATTCAGCTCTATATGTAAGAAATTGCAGCTTAAGGTCCAGCAAGTGTTTGCATGTGTGAGTGTGACAACGTGAGCCAGCTATACATATTGCAGTGATGGATGCATCAGCAAGTGATCAATGGTCTCTTGTTAAAAAAAAAAAACTTGTTCAAAAAAAAAAGTGATCAATGGACTCATCATGTTGGTCGCCGAAAGCGGTTGCGTAGACCTTGCAATTGGATGGCGCCCTCGAGCGCCACATCTGCAGGGCCCCCGTATTGCGGTGGAACACTGTTTGTCTCTACTTCCACATGAAGGCGTCCTCCTGCCCGCAATGGAATTCGATCTCGACACAACCGTCTAAATCAAGGACCTCGTTACTCGAAAAAACAATCAAGGACCTCTCCGATAGCCGGCGCTGGATATCGGGGGGAGAAATCGTGAGTCAGGCACCTACACTACCATAGAACGCAGCATCACATTCATTTTCGGCCATCGAATTCCTCATCCTGCTCCAAGCGATAGGTGCCGATAATCCAGCCCATCAGAGCCGTCTTTGTGTTCTGACTGTGAAACGGCCCCATCTGCCGGTTTTATAAACGGTCGACTAAAAAAATACTACTCCCTCCGTCCCGGTTTATAAGTCCGGCACGTGTCCCTAGATCATCAATTTGACCAATGTAAAATTATTTGTATAATATAAAAAATATACCATTAGAAAATATAAAGTTCAAATTTTCAAATGGTATATTTTTTGTAATATATAACTCGAATTATGGTGGTCAAATAGATGATCTTGGGACACGTGCAAGACCTATAAACGGGGACGGAGGGAGTATCATCTTAGGCGGCTTCAATATTGAACCGCTTCCCGCACAGGAAGGCGATCAGGTTTTATGCCCGACTCTCGCATCAAATACGGGATTTAACCGGACTACCATAGGTGGTAGTAAAACACAGCATATATCGCTAGTTGAAGTTGGTTGTATATAAAAGCGGGCTTAGAATGCCCTGAACGTCTCGATTTTCTCCGATTAATCTCTTTACCATGCGCCATGCGCAATCTGGACCGTCGGCCAGGATTGAGCGTTGAAAATGCGATGGATCAACGCTAAATCCTGGCCATCGGATATCTGAAACCGACGGCCAGGATTGCGCAAGGGCGTCCTAGCACACGGTAAAAATCCACGTTTTATTTTCTCGGAGCGGCTAGATTTTCTCGTTTCGGGAACGGAGGTAGTCGTAAGAACAAATACACTCCCTCCCCAGAGTCGGTACAATTTAAAAGCTCGACTCTCGTTTTTCGGGCACGGCCAATATTTCTGAATTTGTAATCTAACTGTAATATATTGCAGCTCTATATTTAAGAAATTACAGCTTAAGGTCTCCCCCAGATAACCCGACTCCAGCAAGGTGTGTGCATGTGAGACAACGAGAGCCAGCTACGTAGTGTTGCAGTGATGGATTCATAATTGGGAGAGAGAGAGGGACGCTCTCTCGAAACAGGCTTTCGCCCCGCTTTATAAATAAAGTCTAACGGCCAAACCGATACAATGTGATGAGGTGACCCTCTTATAAAGCAGATCAAGGATAAACAAGAAACACATGAGAACCAAACTTGCCACCGATGACATCGTCACGACACCGAAAGATACCGTAGCTCCACGACAATGCCCCCAAGAAGGTAACGACGCCGCACGTCGCCATTGTCGAGACTAAAGTCCAGGGTTTTCACCCGGAGCCCTGACACAACGAAGGTAGCCACAACGACGCCCCCAAGAGGGTAACGACACCCGCAGGCGTCGCCGTCGTCGACGCCGGAGCGTTGGGCTTTCGCCCGAAAAACCTTTGCCATGCCCGGTATTTCGGAACGCCCACCGCCACCGAGTCAGGCTCCCAAAACACGATATGGGAGCTGACAGTGTCGAAACGCCGCCAGCACCGAGGTCCCCCGCCACCCGCTCCTCACCATCCACATGGACAAGAAGCAAGGCCATCACAACTGACACGTCACTCGCCGTAGAGACACCCGTGCAGTCCACCTTCCGAGGCCGCCGCCTCGGCGTCCGGGATCGCTAGCCCACGGTGGGGCTGGACACCGCCACGACCAACCCACCGGCACAGACAGGAGAAAACGGGGTCAGCAGACCGGTACCTCGGACAGTGAGGTTCAACTAGCAGGACACACCTGCCTGTCGAACCCACAGCGCCCGTACGGGGACCGTGATAACCCCCAAGAGCAAGGGATCACTGTAGCACCTCTCAATGTGGAAGTAAGGTATCGATCCGCAGGAGCAAGAAGGAAAAGTTATCTATTTCCTACAACTAAAGTGTCACAAGTTTTAGTTGATTATGCACTAAACAAGTTTAGAGGACAAGATGGTTGGTTTGATGGATGTAAAAGTGTCCCAATCCTCTTCTTTGCAAGAGGACAAGACAAAGGTAGTAGCAAGTGAAAGCTCTCAAAGTGAGAAAGCCCAATCCTCTATGTAGCAAGAGGACAAGCTCAAGTGTGTGTTTCTTATAGGAACAATGGACATGGTTCATGGGTTCACTTAATCCTCTCTCTCTCTCATCTACGGTCATCATCATGTTATAGATAAAGTACGCACAATTGTCATGTTTTAGTGGTAGCTTTTTATGACGGCTATATGTCCTAAAACACATAGTTGAAAGAAATACTCATTTGTGTTGCTAGGTCACCCCTCGTAAGGCTAGCGTGGTTTATCTCACTCCCACATCATACTCTTTCTTTTTACCCCCAGATAAAGGACGTTGGGCGGTACTGTGTCACTCAATACCTATGCCGTGTCACATCGGCCATCCCGTACCCACATAAATCATACTTCAAAGTATGACAAATCACAAAAGCTCCAACACAACGGTAAATGCATAACAAATCATCTCACACCACAATATTCACCACAAAGGTATTACATAGATGACCATAATCATGTTCAGCAGCTCATACGGTACTAATTAGTGATTCCGGCGGCGTTTCCCCCCTCCGATCTTCTCCGGCGGCAGCCTTCTGTCTCTCTGTTTCGTGGTTCTGTGTTTCTCCGCCGCCTCCTTTCGCGAAACGTCAGGGGACCTTTTTTTTATAGGCGTTTTTAGCTCAAGACTATGTCGGTGGAGCAAAGATCGACGGCCACGGAGCTCCGAGGTGGAAACGAGCTGGGCCCACGCGGCCATGTACTTTAGGCCGCGTGGGACCCTCCCATTTTCAGCCTGTGGGCTTCTCGTCTTTAATTTAAGCCCATTGCGTTCGTCTCAAAAATTCTGAACCGTGCTCTTTGACCTTGCCCTTTTTGGAGTCCCGAAGCTCCCGGAAAGTCTGAAACACTAAAAGAGACGTTTTCTGGAAAAACAGTGTTAATTCCAAATAAATGGGGAAACTGTGAATTATCCCCAAAATCATTATAAAACATGAATATAACCCATATATGATGCAAATATGATTGGAATATAAGCAATTAAAGTGCAAAGTTCATGTATGCATGTATGCATTTTACATGCATCAACATCCCCAAGCTTAATCCATGCTCGTCCTCGAGTATGAAGATGATAAAACTAACATGGACTTTGCAATTTAATACTTAACAATGAATATCAAAGATGATTACAATTGCTACACATAGTAAAGTGATTCATTCTTCAAAGGAGTATCAATATGCAAATAGTTTATGAAGTGATATCAAGTATTCAAGACAAAGATGTTCATTGATAGTTCACAAAGTGTAACATAACAGATAGTAGTATGGACCACATGTATGCATAATGATAAGTATGGACATCCTACATTGGTCATAGAGTGATGATGAAAATCTGAATATGATCGGTAGACACTTTGGAAAGATGTATATGTGAGTAGAGCTAAAGCATGCATAAGTTTCATCCAACTTCCAAACTCTTCTACTTAAGTTAATGATTGCAATGTGGTAATTGATACGTCTCAAACGTATCTATAATTTTTGATGCTCCATGCTGTTATTATATCAATTGCTACATGTTTTGGTTACACTTCATATCATTTTTATGCATTTTCTGGGACTAACCTATTAACAAGATGCCACAGTGCCAGTTCCCTGTTTTTTGCTGTTTTTGGTTTCAGAAAATCTATTAAGGAAATATTCTCGGAATTGGACGAAACAAACGACATCGTCAATAATATCACGAGGAGATCACGGAGTCCAAAGGGGAGTCGGAGCAGACCCACCAGGGGGCCACGCCACACTAGGGCGCGGCCCAGGGTGGGCCCGCGCCCCCCTATGGCGTGGTGGCCCCCTCGGCCACCGACGCCGCCTCTTCGCCTATATATTCTCCGCGACGCGAAAACCCTATGACGGTCGATCATACTCCACGAAAAGTTCCGTCGCGGCCGTCATCGTCAATCTCAGATCGGAGGAGTTCTGAATCTCTTCCCGGCACCCTGCCGGAGGGGAGATCATCACCAGAGGGCTCTACATCACCATGCCTGCCTCCGGAGTGATGCGTGAGTAGTCCACCCCTAGACTACGGGTCCATAGCAGTAGCTAGATGGTTGTCTCTCTACCTTGTGCCTCCATGTTTAGATCTTGTGAGCTGCCTAACATGATCAAGATCATCTTATTGTAATGCTAGATGTTGTGTTTGCTGGGATCCGATGAATATTGATACCATGTTTATTCAAGTTGTTTATCTATGTGCTCTTGATCTTGCATGCTCTCCGTTGCTAGTAGATGCTTTGGCCAAGTAGATGCTTGTGACTCTAAGAGGGGGTATTTATGCTCGATAGTGGGTTCAGTCTCTAGATATCTGGATCAGTGACAGAAAGGTCTAATGTGATAACCCGGATTTTCAGGTTATTAAAAATTAAGTTAAATAGTATTTTACTACTACTTATTTTGGTTTTTGAAAATCTCTTGTATTTAAAGTATATTTTGATTTGTATGACCAATAGAATTGGTGGAGCTAGCTAACTAGCTAGTTGTACCATGCATGCATCCATCGATGAAGCAAGGTATAAGTAGTACGTGCATGCATAGATAATCTGCACCATGCATGACGTTGGAGATTAGGCAAGCAATAGTCAACGTGGCTTCATAGCATAGGTTGTCGGCAGATATTTCCCTACGTGGGCCCTTCGTGGGCCATGTCACAAGCATTGCTGGCAACACATCAGTGGCTGCATGGAGGCCAGAGTACGTGTCCGCAGGTTCTTCTCGAGAGCGCCGAAGGATCGGCGGCAAAGCGGCAAGATATTTCTTCGGCAAGCGGCAAGCGGCCAGGATATTTTAGCCAGCCTTCCACCTGATCGATTCCTAAATAGAAGCGCAGCTAGCTGCTGCTTTACTTCCCTTACTTCACGCAAATCCAATCTTCTGAGAGGTAGAGAGCACAAGAGAAAGAAAGCCAGAGAGAGGCGGTGGTACGGAGGCGCTGCCGTAATACGGAGAGAGGGAGGTCAGGAGCTACGCGCCGGCGAGTGGAGAGGTCGACTGGTATTATGGCCATGGTGCTGTAGCTCGAGATCGTATGCCATACTTAGAAGACAACGGTGGTGAACAACGGCAGCTCGCTGCCATGAGATAGCCGGCGAGTGGAGGGTTCGATGGTGTCTTTCTACGGCTGTTCGATGATGCTATTCTTGGAGGCTACTTACAGCGTGGCGGCGTATGGGTTCGTGTACTGAGCCTAACTAGTTGGTGGTGTTCTTCGGCGTCTTGGCGTACGTATATGGGATCGTATGCCTATACTCGCTGGTCTTGGAGCGGTCGGTTTACAGTATCGGAGCTGACTACATGCGATATTAGTTGTTAGCCATGGCGTGGCTAATTGAGGCAAGCGATTCTTATCTCTCTCATATATTTTGTAGAGTATACTTTAATTGAATACTGCGTGATACCCAGAGTGGTACGAGCTTTGTGTTGATATACGGGCTAATGCGCTGGTGTCGTTACGGTGATGGATCCGTAGGAGCCACCGGTACGAACCGGGCTTAGCACGTATAGTTGACATGCAAATGAACACAACGTTTTCATAAGGTAAACTTGGTGCTACGAAGGTGATCGTATTGTACCGGTCGCAGTACAGGTATGGGACTGTCTGAGTTCTCCGCGAGGGGCGGCCCTTGAATGGAAAGTGTCGGTGATGGATCCGTAGGAGCGACCGACATCGAGTAGGTCAAGGTGTCCGGTGTCCGAGTGGGTGAAAGGGCTCAGCTCGTTCTGGAATCCTGTGTGGTTCTGGGCGAGGCTGTCGATGACGGAGTACCCCTCTTAAGAGTGTAAAAGCGTGGATATTCACCCCTGTGATTCCCGGGTAGGGAAACTCACTTTCATGTGTGGCACCATGCTTTTTAAACCTGACTAAGAACTTAACCACACAATGATTCAGATGTATTTAGAAAACCTAGTGTATTTTACAAAGTATATGAAAGTGTATGAATTGTTTGCTGAGTATGATTTTATCGTACTCACCCTTGCTTCCTATGTTTTTGTGTTATCAGAGTGCGCAGCGGAAGACGATGTCATCCGAGGAATAGGCTGGACCAGTGGGTGGGAACGACTAGAGAACCTTTTATTCTGTAAATGTAATAATCCTGTAAAATGAGTAAATTGAGCTGTTGAGATCCACTGTGCTGGTTTATGCCTTCTTTTCTAGCCTTACGCGTGTATAGACTTTCGGGTCTATAGGCGCGTGGCGGCTGTCATTCTACCGGGCCGGGTCTCGGGGCGTGACATCTAAGATGGTAGATGTGCTGTTGCTACTAGGGATAAAACATTGGTGCAGTGTCCAAGGGCACTTGTATTGATTACATTACACACTTTACTTCATGCAATAATCTGTTGTTAGTAACTTAATACTGAACAGGATGCGGATGCTGCCTTGAAGGTGGATTATTTAGGCATAGATGTTGTTGGAATAACGGTCTATGTACTTTGTTGTAATGCCCAACTAGATTTCATAGTAGACATCTTGGCATGTATTGCATTGTTATGCCCTCTCTATTTGTCAATTGCCCAGCTGTAATTTGTTTACCCAACATGCTAGTTATCTGTTCTGAGAGAGACACCACTAGTGAACTGTGGACACTGGTCCAATTTCCTCATACTGTTTACACAACCTGCTGCAATCATCTGTTTCCTGTTACTTGCTGTTTTTCCTGCTGTTTTCCACACCATACGTTTAACTCTTTGTTTCTGCAAGACCGGAGAGATTGACAACCTCTCTGTTTCGTGTTGGGCAAAGTTCTGGTTTGTGTCTGTGCAGATTCCACGTTGGTGCAAGCTCCCTAGCGCCAGGGGGAGTCAACATCAACAACCTTCCGATAGATCGTCAAGTCCTACTGGATTGATAACCTTGGGTAGATTTCAAGGGAAAACTTCTGCTGTCTACATCATAACCTTCCTCTTGGGGTTCACCAACACGTAGCCATCAAGCTGTTTTCTGGCGCCGTTGCCGGGGAAGTACTCATCATCACCATCATCATCATCCTCAAATACTCTCCCGTCAACCAGGCACCAGCTGTTTTCTGGCGCCGTTGCCGGGGACTTGGAGGCTATTGGAAAGGGGAGTCTCTCAGTTCCAATCTCTTTACTTTGTTTTTGTCTTGTTTTAGTTTTGTTTTGCTTGCTGTTAAAAATCAAAAACCCAAAAAAAAATTAAATTCCTGCATCTAGTTTATTTCGGTTTGTTATTATGTCTAGTTCTTTGCTTGCTATTCATGGGTACTTTGCTTGAAACTTGTCCTATGGCTGAAAACAACTTGAGAAACCTTTATGAAATTTATCTTGAGCTAGGACATGATGTGTTTGAAGAGAAAATTAAAAAACCTATGGAACTTTATTTGCATGATAGTACCAATGATATTGGTATACACTCTTTGAACATGGTTGTTGCTAATGCTATGGAAAATATTAAGCTTGGGGAAGTTGGTAATGATACTATTAAAATAACTTCTTTTGATAAATTTGAGGTAGACAAACATTCCTTGACTCAAGAGAAAGCAAAAATAACAGAAGTACCAAATATTTCCCCCAATGTTGTTTATGAAAATCCATGCTATTTTGATAAGTCTTATGATAATCCTCTTTTTATTCCTAATTTCGAAATGCATGGTAATGAGAGTGTTTGCTTAGAAAATGTTTATGATAAAGCTCTAGATGATGGTCCTATGTTGCTTGATAATATTATTAATTCTACTATTGAGAGTGATCAATCAACTTGTTTCAATATGTCTAAAAGTGGGTTTGAAATTTTTGATCCCACTATCTTGCTTGATAAAAGTTATGTGTTTGTAGATCATAAAAAGCATGCTTTATGTGATAGTTATGTTGTTGAGTTTGTTTATGATGCTATTGAAAATTATTATGAGAGAGGGAAAGATGGTTTTAAAAGTTTTCATGTCACTAAAATACCTCTCTTTGTGTTGGAAGTTTTAAAGTTGGATTTGTTGCATCTTCCTATGCTAGCTGCTTTATGCTTCAATGATTTGTTTTACTACAATATTCCTCTGCATAGGAAGTGGGTTAGACTCAGATGATTTTGATATTTGCCTCTTGATGCTCTCTTTGTTTTTCAACTCTTATTCTTATGCGAGCATCATTAAAATCCTAAAGCCTAGCTGAAAGGCATTAAAGAAAAGCACTTTGGGAGATAACCCATGTAGCTGTTTTATGTTTTCTTGAGTCAAGGATGCTTGTTTACCTCTGTAGCAACTCCTTTGTATCTTTTATTTGCTGTTTTGTTGTGCCAAGGAGAGTTACTAATGCAAAGTTGGTTTTTATTTTCGGGACTGCATTGGGACAGATTGCTGTTCGTCACCGTTTAATTCAGTAGAAAATCAGAAAAAATCGAAAAATGCTGAAACTTTTTGTGCATGTTCCTGATGATGTTACGCAACTTTCATTATTTCAAAAGTTTTCATCTGAGCATCGTAAGTGCCTCGAAAAAATTCGTCATTACAGACTGTTCTGGTTTGACAGATTCTGTCTTTTATTTTGCATTCTCTCTTTTACAAGTTTTTAAGTGGTTTCTTTTCGTGTAAAAGTGCCCACTTGAGCCTAGTAACAGTGGCTAATGTTTAAAATAGTTGGCTTGTGAGTTTTGTCTTTGCTAGAACTTTGAAGTATTATCTTTTAGTGCACTAACCTGCTAATGAGAAAAGCTGTTAAGTTTTGGTGTGAAGGAAGTTTTCAAGTGTTGATAGAGGAGAATGATATTACATGATCAAGAAGAGTGAAGAGCTTAAGCTTGGGGAGGCTTACCTCCCCAGCATATTTCAAGAAGACTCAAGCATCTAAGCTTGGGGATGCCCAAGGCATCCCCTTCTTCATCTACAAATTATCAGGTCATCTCTAATGGTGCTATATTTTTATTGCTTCATACTAGTGTACTCTTCCTTGGAGCGTCAGTGTGTTTTTGTTTTCAGTTTGTTTTGTTTTGTTTGCTGTGCTATACTTGTTGGATCCTAGTATTCATGTTTGGGAGAGAGACACGCTCCACTTTTTCATTAGAATACTCTTGTGCTTCACTTATACTTGTTGAGTATTCCTGTCTAGTTGCTGTTATTGCTGTTAGCTCTCAGTTTTTCATGTATCTCTTGTTAGAGCTTCAGTTTCTTTTGAAGAAAGTACTCTCTTGCTTCACTTATATCTGTTTGGAGAGTTGTCAAATAAGTTGATTGGTGTTTGGTTGGACCAGAAAAATGCTATGCATGTGGTAGTGGTATAAAATGCTTACATGAATCTTTTTAGATCGTTGTCTTGAGTAATTTGATGCTTGCCAATTGTTTTGAGCTGTCAAGTAATTAATGTTTAAGCTTGTGCATCATGTAAGTAATGGCTATTAATGAAGAACTACTATAAGGATTTTCTGCTATAATAATCTGTTGCATAATTGGAAGTCCATAGTAGTCTAGATAATTTTTGGATGAAGGCTATGTGTTAACAAGGAAGACAGTGGGAGTCTATGGTTCGTCAAACCTTGTGTTTTATGTACACTCTTGCTATTCCAGTTGATAATGATGTTTGCTTATAATAACCTTGCTAGCCTAAACTCTGTACTAAGAGGGAATGCTTCTTGTACATCCAAAACCTTGAGCCAAATCCATGCCACCTGTGTCCACCATACCTACCTATTATGTGGTGTTTTCACCATTCCAAGTAAATTTCTTCATGTGCTATCTACTAACTACTCAAAACAATTATCCTTTTTGTGTCACTACTTGAAAAGCTCATAAGGACGTAGATAGGTGGTCTTTATTTCCTGGTTGATCAAATTTTACACACCTGGACTAGTGGCATATACATCCGCTTATCCAATAATTTTGCAAAAAGAGCTGGCAACGGGGTGCCCAGTCCCAATTAATTACAACTTTAACCAAACAATTCTCTTCACATCTTTTTGCCCCTGATTCGTCAGTCAAGCAATGTTCACAAGTGTGTAAACAAAAGAGAAGAGGGATGATCTGCCCGCTGGTAGAAATAACGTCCTTCATGGGAGCCGCTCTTGTAAAGTTTGATCAACTAGTGAAGTAGAGTATTGCCTATTTGCTGATTTGTTGACACCTGTATACACCATTACCTTACAAAACAATATTTTATGCTCTCTATATGCCTTCGGGAACTACAGCTCTAGCACATGATGTTAATCCCTGCTTCCCTCTGCGAAGGGCCATTCTTTTACTTTTATGTTGAGTCAGTTTTCCCACTTCTTTCTGTCTACTTAAGCAAACATCATTGTCAACTCCAGTATAACAGTTTTTACATAACTTTGTGTTTGGTTGATCATATTCTTTGCATTGACATTATCTATATGATATACATGTTGAAAGTTGAAGCAAAAGCTGAAGCTATTATCTTCCTTTGTGTTGATACAAACACTTTCATGTTGAAATTATTGCTGCTGTGAACTAACTATTATGTTAGACTATTATATCTCTAAATGTTTTATAGTATTATTCATGAAAGTTTGCACTTGTGTGATCACTTATGTTTACTCTTTATTTACTTGCTTGCAAACTATAGACCATTGGCTTGGATCACTTCATTCAGATCATGTGCATTACATTGTTATTTGATCAAAGATTGTGTTGGTAGCATGTCACTTCAAAAATTATCTGTTTTTATCGTTTACCTACTCGAGGACGAGCAGGAACTAAGCTTGGGGATGCTTGATACGTCTCAAACGTATCTATAATTTTTGATGTTCCATGCTGTTATTATATCAATTGCTACATGTTTTGGTTACACTTTATATCATTTTTATGCATTTTCTGGGACTAACCTATTAACAAGATGCCACAGTGCCAGTTCCCTGTTTTCTGCTGTTTTTGGTTTCAGAAAATCTATTAAGGAAATATTCTCGGAATTGGACGAAACAAAAGACATCGTCAATAATATCACGAGGAGATCACGGAGTCCAAAGGGGAGTCGGAGCAGACCCACCAGGGGGCCACGCCACACTAGGGCGCGGCCCAGGGTGGGCCCGCGCCCCCCTATGGCGTGGTGGCCCCCCTCGGCCACCGACGCCGCCTCTTCGCCTATATATTCTCCGCGACGCGAAAACCCTATTACGGTCGATCATATTCCACGAAAAGTTCCGTCGCGGCCGTCATCGTCAATCTCAGATCGGAGGAGTTCTGAAGCTCTTCCCGGCACCCTGCCGGAGGGGAGATCATCACCGGAGGGCTCTACATCACCATGCCTGCCTCCGGAGTGATGCGTGAGTAGTCCACCCCTGGACTACGGGTCCATAGCAGTAGCTAGATGGTTGTCTCTCTACCTTGTGCCTCCATGTTTAGATCTTGTGAGCTGCCTAACATGATCAAGATCATCTTATTGTAATGCTAGATGTTGTGTTTGCTGGGATCCGATGAATATTGATACCATGTTTATTCAAGTTGTTTATCTATGTGCTCTTGATCTTGCATGCTCTCCGTTGCTAGTAGATGCTTTGGCCAAGTAGATGCTTGTGACTCCAAGAGGGGGTATTTATGCTCGATAGTGGGTTCAGTCTCTAGATATCTGGATCAGTGACAGAAAGGTCTAAGATGGTAGATGTGCTGTTGCTACTAGGGATAAAACATTGGTGCAGTGTCCAAGGGCACTTGTATTGATTACATTACACACTTTACTTCATGCAATAATCTGTTGTTAGCAACTTAATACTGAACAGGATGCGGATGCTGCCTTGAAGGTGGATTATTTAGGCATAGATGCGGTTGGAATAACGGTCTATGTACTTTGTTGTAATGCCCAACTAGATTTCATAGTAGACATCTTGGCATGTATTGCATTGTTATGCCCTCTCTATTTGTCAATTGCCCAGCTGTAATTTGTTTACCCAACATGCTAGTTATCTGTTCTGAGAGAGACACCACTAGTGAACTGTGGACCCTGGTCCAATTTCCTCATACTGTTTACACAACCTGCTGCAATCATCTGTTTCCTGTTACTTGCTGTTTTTCCTGCTGTTTTCCACACCATACGTTTAACTCTTTGTTTCTGCAAGACCGGAGAGATTGACAACCTCTCTGTTTCGTGTTGGGCAAAGTTCTGGTTTGTGTCTGTGCAGATTCCACGTTGGTGCAAGCTCCCTAGCGCCAGGGGGAGTCAACATCAACAACCTTCCGATAGATCGTCAAGTCCTACTGGATTGATAACCTTGGGTAGATTTCTCAAGGGAAAACTTCTGCTGTCTACATCATAACCTTCCTCTTGGGGTTCACCAACACGTAGCCATCAAGCTGTTTTCTGGCGCCGTTGCCGGGGAAGTACTCATCATCACCATCATCATCATCCTCAAATACTCTCCCGTCAACCAGGCACCAGTAATACTTGGTGTCAAGCTCTCATTCCCCTATCATAGCATCTTGAATGATTATAGTTTAATGTGAGAGCAAATATGAGTAGTGTGCTTGACAAAGTAAAGGTTAGGTGTCTCATGCCCCTTGAATACAAGTACCTACACCATGATTACTCAACTTAGGAAACAAAGCAAGTTCAATTTATATATCATTGTAAATAATAATAGTATCATCAAGAGCGTCAACTGGGGTACCTCTTGTCCCAGGATATGGAACAAGCCCATATCAAAATGACAAGACAAACAAACAAGATGAACAACCTCAACACCCTTTTTATTTACCATTGGAATAGCTATTTATTATAAGGTGTATCACAGACGGTTCACCATAGCATGTAAGTAAATTTCCACCATGAATGATGCATGGCTTAGATTAGCGGACCAGGCGTCTCTCTAACCATTTATACAAACTCATTTAAACAACTTCATTTCCAACTCATTTCATCATGATAGGCATCCATAAACAAAAGTACATGATATCAACTAAATGAGATGAAGGAGCATGTTGAAAGCTTTGCATGTGACAGCACATATGGGCTAACTCCCAACCTCGAACATTTATCAAGCCACTAGCATCATAATCTTAATCACAATGGGTCATGTTTTATTTATTGCAATGATAGTAAAATGTGCATCAAATTCGTGAGAGCTATATAACCAACTTTTCCCATGGCAATCAATAACATAATCATTTTCATTCAGAGGTATAGATAACACAAATATCATGATGAACATACTCGGAATAGCATATAGCTAGTAGGTAGATATGGTAGACTCACTGGAATAACTTTGGTTGAAGGTGTTGGAAACAAGTTTTGACTTGTTGGAATGTTTGGGCTAGCAAAAGGGAGAAAGTTGACCATCTAGATGCATGCATGAGTGTCCATAGAACTAACTAATCCATGTTAAACCAAGTGAAATAACAATCAGCACCAAAACATGAATAAGTGATAGCTCTACAAAAAGAATTTGCAAACTATTACTCATAAACAAGCTCATGAATCATGCAACTATATGTATCATTAAAAATCAAGTCAAACATCCCTTTTCCCAATCTTATAAAAGCATCCAACATATTTCAACCCATATTTCCAGTAGCTCTCTCATATATAAATGATAGTGTGGTGGTCTCTCAAGACTCAAACAAAAAAAAAACGACGCTCCAAGTTTATGCGATAAAGTGTTTCGATCGAAAAGCAGAAGTTGGACGTGTGCAAACCGAGAGTGTGTAGGTCCAGCGGGATTGTCTTCACATCCCCAAGCTTATGGTCTTCACCATCCTTGGATAGCTCTTGGTGCATCTCCTCCAATCCCTGTGAAAAAACTTCAAAACACCGTTTCTCCCATCTCTTTTCTGTGGGGTGCATTAATAGTGATAAACAAATAGGTTTCTTGCTGCATATAATCCTTGAACAAAAATTCATATGAGATGTCCAGAAAGTGTATAATGTTTTATGCCTACTCATAAACTCAATTGGATAAAAAAGATTCAACTTAAAGCTCAAAGCATGCATCAAACAAAATGAGACAGAATCTGTCCAAAAAACAGCAGCAGCAAAACGTATTTTTCTACCCTACCAAATTTTCTCGAAAAATTCCGAAAACATTCATGCATACAGAGGATGAAAATCTGCAACTACAGTTCAAATATGAGCTCATTCGGAGTTACAGAATAAGAATTAAAAATTATACCGTGCACTGATTCGTGCAGGAATAAAATCTCCGAACGCTATAAACAACATTTCAAGACCAAAATGGGTAAAACTTGGCACTTTATTAAAAACTCCAGAAACTAACTAGACACAAAATCTCTTGTTACAGCAAGAGGACACAAAGAAAAATCACACACAAAAATAACCGGGTTGTCTCCCGCAAAGCGCTTTCTTTATAGCCATATAGCTAGGCTTGATAGTTTTAATGATGCTCCCATAGGAATAAGAGTTGAATATAAAAGAGCATCAAGAAGCAAATATCAAACACATTTAAGTCTAACCCACTTCCTATGCATTGGGATCTTGTAAGAAAATAAATCAATAAAGCACAAAGTGACTAGCATAGGAAGGCAAAGCAAGTGCAACTTCAAAATTTTCAACAAAAAGAGAGAAGACTTAATATTTTTGAGATGTATGAAATCATGTCTCCCTCTCTCATAAAAACTTTCAGTAGCATCATTGATAAACTCAACAATATAGCTATCACATGAAACATTCTTATCATGATCCAAATGCATAAAAGTATCGTTACTCTCCACATAAGCATAAACAGTTTCATTAGGAATAGTGGGAGTAAAACATTCATAATAATCATTGTAATCATCATATATAGGAGGCATATCATAATCACAATAAACTTTATACTCAATAGTGGGTGGACTGAAAATATCATATTCATCATCATAAATGGGAGACATAGTATCATCAAACAAGTCTAAGAACCTCCCCAAGCTTAGATGATTGTAAGATATAAAATAAGTTAAAGAGACCTCCCCAAGCTTAGTCTAGTGCACACAAGAATAGAAACTTAAGCGCTACGCTCCCCGGCAACAGCGCCAGAAAAGTACTTGATAACCCCCAAGAGCAAGGGATCACTGTAGCACCTCTCAATGTGGAAGTAAGGTATCGATCCGCAGGAGCAAGAAGGAAAAGTTATCTATTCCCTACAACTAAAGTGTCACAAGTTTTAGTTGATTATGCACTAAACAACTTTAGAGGACAAGATGGTTGGTTTGATGGATGTAAAAGTGTCCCAATCCTCTTCTTTGCAAGAGTACAAGACAAAGGTAGTAGCAAGTGAAAGGTCTCAAAGAGAGAAAGCCCAATCCTCTATGTAGCAAGAGGACAAGCTCAAGTGTGTGTTTCATATAGGAACAATGGACATGGTTCATGGGTTCACTTAATACTCTCTCTCTCTCACCTACAGTGATCATCATGTTATAGATAAAGTACACACAATTGTCATGTTTTAGTGGTAGCTTTTTATGACGGCTATATGTCCTAAAACACATAGTTGAAAGAAATACTCATTTGTGTTGCTAGGTCACCCCTCGTAAGGCTAGCGTGGTTTCTCTCACTCCCACATCATACTCTTTCTTTTTACCCCCAGATAAAGGACGTTGGGCGGTACTGTGTCACTCAATATCTATGCCGTGTCACATCGGCCATCCCGTACCCACATACATCATACTTCAAAGTATGACAAATCACAAAAGCTCCAACACAACGGTAAATGCATAACAAATCATCTCACACCACAATATTCACCACAAAGGTATTACATAGATGACCGTAATCATGTTCAGCAGCTCATACGGTACTAATTAGTGAAGCTCAAGAGAGAGGAGAGATACAAAAGTTACCACCACAAACCCTAGTCCATGGGGTGGACAACTCCCCTTCATCATGGTGATGATGGTGGAGAAGTTCTTGCTGTAGATGTTGATGATGAACACGCCAGAGGGGGGTGGAGCCCTCCGGAGGTGATTCCGGCGGCGTTTCCCCCCTCCGATCTTCTCCGGCGGCAGCCTTCTGTCTCTCTGTTTCGTGGTTCTGTGTTTCTCCGCCGCCTCCTTTCGCGAAACGTCAGGGGACCTTTTTTTATTGGCGTTTTTACGTCAAGACTATGTCGGTGGAGCAAAGATCGACGGCCACGGAGCTCCGAGGTGGAAACGAGCTGGGCCCACGTGGCCATGTACTTTAGGCCGCGTGGGACCCTCCCATTTCCAGCCTGTTGGGCTTCTGGTATTCAATTTAAGCCCATTGCGTTCGTCTCGAAAATTCTGAACCGTGCTCTTTGACCTTGCCCTTTTTGGAGTCCCGAAGCTCCCGGAAAGTCTGAAACACTAAAAAAGACGTTTTCTGAAAAACAGGGTTAATTCCAAATAAATGGGGAAACTGTGAATTATCCCGAAAATCATTATAAAACATGAATATAACCCATATATGATGCAAATATGATTGGAATATAAGCAATTAAAGTGCGAAGTTCATGTATGCATTTTACATGCATCAGACCGCCAGCAGCTGTCGGATCTAGACCCGACGGGTACAAATCCAGCGCCCCAACCACCCATGGTCAGGGGGTGGGCTCCCACATCGGGAGCCCCTGAAACCAATCAACCTGTGGGGCGCCCAGCCAGCCCGATCCAGGCCCAAAGGGGCCAGATCTGGGCCGAGGCCGGGCACGCCACCATCGATGGCCAGCTCCGCCTACGGCCGTCCGAGGTTCCTCTCTTTCCCGATCCCCTCCGTCGCCGGCACCAGGGGTGTACGCCGCCGCCATGCCGACCCGCGACCGCCGGCAAGATCCGGGCTGACGAGCTCGGCCACCACCGCCGCCATGGGCTGCAGTGCCCCGAGGCCGCCCCCCATCGCCGCCTCCACGCGCGGACGCTCGCCCCTGTCGCAGCACGCCGGCAGCCGCCACGCCAGGCCCCGCTGAGCGCCGCCGAAGTTCACCGCCGCCAAGAGAACCGCCGCCGTGTTCGGGTTCCTCTCGCGTCGGGTAGGGAAAGGCCGGCCGCCGCCGGCACTGCACGGGCCTTGCCCGGCGGCGCACTCCGGCAGCGGCCGGGAGGGAGAGAGGAGGGTGGGAGGGAGCAGGCGGCGGGCGAGGGTTTCGTCTCGGTCGCCCGCACGGGGGCGATGCGAGACTGAGGGGGTTTTTTTTTTGCCTCTAGGCTGCGCTAGTAGCAGTTTGTTCTGTGAGCTGTGTTCGTTCACTTCAAACCTAGGCAGCTAGCCCCTGTTCACTTGAAGAACCATATAAACAGTGATTAAATTGAATTGTTTGAAAAAAAAATTATGCTATGCCGGCTAGCAGCAATTTGCACTGTCTGATGTCATCCTACTGATTAATGCGTGACAAATGCTCGTAAATGAAACATGGAGTAGTATACTCCACTAAGTATGCTTCACTATCTAGTGCATCGGGAAAATATCTAATCATAGCACAACTTAAATGATTAAATGATAACACTTTAAAGTTCAAATTTACAAGTTCCGAAACAGTAGTATTCCTAGCCATCGATCGACATATGATCAAGCATAGTGAAACTAATAGCATAGTTGCAGCGAATTGATGAATACTAGAAGGGAAAGACGCGCTTTGCCGCGCCCACATGGTTTTTGATATGTCCATTTTTATCTTCATGGCCTACTTACTGATGTTTGCAAAGAGTTCAAGAGACTAAGATTTTGGTAAAGATCCAGCGTCCCTAGGATCACCATTTAATATATTCTTATTTTTCAACCTTGTCGTTTTTAGTCTTCGACGATCCGATCTCATATGCAGCCCAACCGGTAATCACCCTCTCCTTTGACAGCCGTCGGTACCTACTTACACTGGCTGCTCCGACCCAAATTTCACACATACTATATGTGCTTGTCTCTATCAATCTGACGTTTCCACTGCATTGCCTCTACTTTATATCGCCGCCGTTTTCAGATCAGTGCATACGAGTTAGCAATAAATTGATGGTTGAGAAATCGACTGGGGTTTGTCAAATTTATCTTGAAGGTGGCGGTTCATGAAATTTAAACCAGACAAAAAATACTTCCTCTTTTTGTAGTAGCCAAAATTTGATCTGCCAAAAATATCGACATGGTTAACACGAATCCATCCATAGCGTACAACAAAGACGTGTTTGGTTTCCTGCATTGCTTGCATCCATGCCTTTTCAGAGTTTGCCTGAGGAGAATTGTGAGCTGAGTCATACTCTACACCCCATTTTGTTGCCTTCATTGTCTTTTCTGACTCTAGAGAAACGCAAACACCGTTTGGTCGCAACGTGTGCCGTGTGCGCTGCCACTTACTTCACCTCTAATGTACATGATAAATTTACCTCACACCTCTAGGTTTGGAAGGTTTGGAACAAATTCGTGTATGTATCGTCCCTAGAGCGACGAGTGGGACAACGGCGGTGCAGTGGAGAAGGTCACGTCAGGAACTGTGACGGCAACGATGAAGTTTGCAATGCAGAATACACAAACATAACATGTCAAACAATCATATGTACAGTACAATATCTACTCCGTGGGTAGGTTAATCACATACTATGACGGAGTCCATGACAGCGAGCAGCAGCGGTTGAGCAGAGACGACAAAGATTGAAGAACACATACAACAAACACATTGTAAACATATACATACGTGTACCAGATGTACTTGTATAATTGTACATGTCTGACGAAACGGAAAAGTTATAACACGAAAATTCTCGGAAATAGCGAGATGAATCTACTTGTCATGGTGGACTGAGTGCGACAAATTTGACCAAATTCGTCTAAAAATGATGCGCACTTGGTCAAACATGAATGGAACTACTCATCGACGTGCATATATTTCGTATACATTTTCCCAATAAAAATATCAAAATTGCAAGTTATATACACATCACTCATAACTAATTAGTTAATATGTAGCCACTAAATAAAAAAACAGCTTGTCCCACTGATGGTGGGTCCCATGTTGCACTTCTTCGTGGAACAACCACGTCGTCTCAATTCCTGCTAGATTAGATATTGTAGGATGCTCTATCTCCATCATATTTGCTTTTCCTTCCAAAGAGTCGTAAGCTGCGGATCACCAATTACGGTAAGGTAGCTTAGTAATGCTCTATCTCCATCATATTTGCTTTTCCTTCCAAAGAGTCGTAAGCTGCGGATCACCAATTACGGTAAGGTAGCTTAGTTGCCGGAATCACATGCATCAACATAGCACGGCCTGTAAGGGAACCCGGCGTCGATGCCACTGGCATGTTGGTATGCATCTCTAACAAGTCGCCACCCTAAATACTGCATTCTCGAGGTCCTAAAATGGTATGCCGCAGTGCCATTAGAGGTTTCGAGTAGCACCACATCCTTGTGCGGATGTAATCCTATGATCTTGTAAGATCCATACTCGTTATCCTCGTGGTGGATCACACTTTCATCTAGGTCAATGAAGTTGTCCTCGTCCGAATCCCAGAAACTCTCTTCGGTTTTGAATTCACCATCATCATCATCACCATCGTCGTCATCGTCATCATCATCATCATCATCACCTTGTTCTTCTTCGTCCTTCTCTTCTTCTTCTTCTTCTTCTTCTTCTTCTTCTTCTTCTTCTTCTTCTTCTTCTTCTTCGGATGTGTTGCTCTTGGGTCTAGGTTTAAACAAGCTAACTAATGCTTTGTTATTTTCGACTGCCTCCCATGGCACTTGAGGATCTATACATTGCTGGATTTCAGGGTTATAACGAGTAAGGTCAGACTCGTGTGCTAGAATCCACCCTACCTGGCCATCATCTGATTTTGTTAGTGTCCATACATGTATTTGGAACTTATCAAGTGCCACATAGTGAACCCCTCCCTCGTAGCTCGCCAAGACGGACCTCTTGGGAAGATCAGACAAGCCCCAAATTCGGTATCATCGTAAGCTATCCCCGGTAGTTGCGCCATGTCGTACGTGCCTTGAGTTGCACAGAATCATTATGATGTTGTTCCAACAATGTACGTAGAGAGATCCCCGCCAGTACTCGGCTGTCTTCCATATCTTGACGCACCTAGGGTGTGGCGCAGTCACCTTGTCATGTAGATGCCCAGGGGCGCAACGCCCTGGCACAAACTCCCTGCTTGTCCATTGGCCGGTTTGTGACGAGAACACTAATGCAGAAATCACCTTATCATCCTTGGGCTGCTCCACATCCCCTTCCAGATGGACTTGTCGTTTCTCTTCTAGTGTCTTTCCTCTTGGAAGGCTGAATACCTCGTGGTGTCGCGACACGGCAGGGTCGAAGGCGAGTAACATGCCGTCGCCGTACATCAGCGGATCATTCGGCGGTCGTGACGGTAGCCGAGAGCATCGTACCGTCGCCGGGTTACACACGTAGCGACGGAACGAGTCCTCGTCGAGGAGGAGGAGGAGGCCATTGCAGTGGTGGAGCACGGAGGCCCAAGCGTGGTTAAAGAGAGGACGCCGGAAGACAGCAGGCCCGTCGCGTGGTCTGCGTGAGCACGGCGGCGCCTACGGGGCGAAGAAGGATGACTCGGCCTCGCATCCAAAGTTCTGCGTGAAGATCCCCGGGAAGACGCCCGGAGGGAAGAAGTGCCGAAGCTGAAGCTTATGGGCGTCGACGGCGTGGCGCCATGCACGGCAGACGCGCCGGGACTTGGCGAGCGCGCGGCACGGGAGGCGGCGGTGGATATCGAGGAGCACTTTGTTGGGGAAGCAGATGCCGTCGGTCGCGTCGGTCCCGTCCATCTGGCCGGCGCGCGGTGGTGCCGATCGATCAAGTCGGAGAAGGCGCCGCCGATGGAGGGATCAATGGACAGCGACAGAGACAGGTATCAAGGATATAGGAGGCGATCGATCGAGCGGTGGGTAGAAATAGATCATCTCGGGTGAGTCGACTCTGAGCCGGTGTCGTGTACAACACCCCGATCGACCGAGTCCATGTCCAACTTGTTCTAGTGCTTTCCTTCCTGGCCAGCCTTCCATTGGAACAATGGCTTCGCCGCTGCCGTACACCACATGCCCGTTCGCCCCGTACCATCCTTGACCGGCGGCAATACAGCATGATCAGACTTCAAAGTTCAAAGCCCTGGGCTGGAACCATGCATAATACAAGTCCGCTACTTGACCAGCGAACCGGTACGTACGAGAGAGAGGCGATCGCAAGGGCGATCTGGGCGATCGTGGCGGTGGCCTAGGGTTTCAACCCTAGCCGCCGCCGGTGATATCTGCAGCTTCATCGTCGCCGCCGGCAAAGATTCGACGGGTCCTCGCCTCCTCTAGGTGTCGTTCTGGCACTAGGAGGGGTGGGGACCTCGGACCTGCGCACGGCGCTTTTCGAAGGTCCTTAATGGTAGAGTTTGGTTTTGGTCGTCATCTTCTTCGTCAATGGAGATGGTATCGTCTGCAATAATTGATCTTCCACGCTTCGTTCGACGGCGAGATATCCTTCCCGACGTCAATGGTGGCTTTGAAAGATTCAGTCTGTCTAGGTATGGTTCTTCAGATCTTGCTTCGCCAGATCAATGTTGGATTGTTTCTCATGGTTGCCCCGAGGAGGTTTGTACTCGCAATATCTATCCCGGCTACTACGTCTTCGGCAATGGTGATTCGTTCTCTCGGCTCCCAACGACGTCGACAAAGTGGTTCGGTTATTTGTCCCTGGAATAGCAGTGGTGGTGCTCTTGCCGATGTTGCTTGATTAATTTAATGGCTGCGTGCGTGCACAAAGCCTTGGCATTGCGGCTCAAAATTAAAAAAAGGAGAACCTTCGGTGGTATTCACAGGTCTGTGGTTTGGTGGTGTTGGCGTTGTTCTACGGCTGCCTTCAGAAAAGTACAAGATTGTGTCATGGATGAAGAAAGGACTTGAAGATCTCATAGATTTGGTAGTCTCTTTTAGTTTTGTTTTTGTAATCGATGTAATCGTGTACTCTTTGTTGGTTCAATATATGTGGAAAATTCAAAAAAAAACCATGCATAATACAATATGTTCATCGTTTTGGTTTTCGAAACTGAAAACAAATAAACACTCTTCATCCGTTTTATTGTGGTCCTGATCTATCAACAAAAATACTGCTGAACGGACACGCACACAAAAACACAGTAGAAAATACTCATGCAAAGCAAGCGAAGTGACAATCATGTGAATACAGGGTACTGATTGAAATACAAACATCCATCGATCGCCAACATTTCGTGGAAATAATCACACCAAGACAACGAATGCAGAGTTTTCGTCAGAGTCAAACCGATGATCAACCACACAATTGAAAGCAGGGAGCAAATTCAACAATAGATTTCTTGCACACAAAAGGTGGACTATAAGTCTATAATCAGACCATATATTCAGTTAAAATTAATTTGGTAACTTTTCCTTAAATTAGGAAAACCTGCACAGGCATCGCCGGTTAATCGGAGATGGAGAGGACGACCTACTGGCCGCGTCAAATTTGGAAGGAAATTTCTTTCAACACAAATTTTCAACAGCCAAAATAGCATCACACGTATATAACTGCGACCTGAAACAAGATGGATAAGGAGTTACAGTGGCTGACGAATTGCCGAAGTAGCCCATGAAACTGGCCAGGGCACTTCTTCCAAAACAAGGGGATCAACCACACAAAACTTACATATATTTACATATGCAAGGGTATTTGAGGTTTAGTTACACAGCCAGCACGCATAAACATCCAAAAGTTTCACGTCATCGGGTAGGCAACAGTGCACTGCCGCGTTGATTTTCAGTTATGTCGATGTCTCCATGGCACACATAGTTTCAGGAATACATCGTACATTGGATGGGAAGGTTATCTTCAGCTCAGTCGAGCATGTCCATGGGGACCTGGACTAGGGTGATTGCCCGCGACAAGAATGTCCTTGATCCGGTTTAACGGCGGAACGGCGTGGTTGATCCTCTGTAAAGCAAACAGGTGTGTGGTGTTTATCAAAACTCAGCTGCCAGCTGCGAGCTGCCACTGTAAAACTAAACATGGTACACAACTGACAGTAACAGCAGGAGTTGCTGGAATATAAATGACAGGGAATTCTAACAGGCTACCTACTGACACATGAGTTCCTGAAATCGGAATATCTCGCACTATGGGACAGTCAACAAAACATAGCAGGCAGAGCTTTGAAATAAAATACCCAGGTAAAATAAACTGTTGGATGATAAAAGGCAAAGCTGTGCTCCTTGGCAACGTGTTTATAAGAACATGCATGATACTGCCGTCAGTTACAGTATGGTAGTATTAGAATAGCAAAGGCAATAATCTGATTTCCCCGCAACTATATAAATAACTTTCATGAAAAGAAGGATGCTTAATATTTTCAGATATAGACATATGTATGCTATTTCCTACCTGAATTTCAAGCCCAACTAGTCTGTTCAGTTGCAAGGAAATTTTGGCTAGTATGTTCAAGAGGAAGGTGTCCCGCGGTTACCTCCTTGCTGCTAGCAGGCTGCAATTTGACCTGCTGAAGCTGCAGCTTGCCCCTCAGCCAGCGCCGCCGGAAGTACGCCATCCCCATCAAAGCAGCGCCGGCCACAATGACCGGCCAGAACTTGTTACTTTCCCTAGCACTCCTGTATAACGATATCATTTGCTTCCGCAACCACGCATTGCGTGGGACTCCAGAACCAGAACCATCAGGCCTGCTCTCTTCATCGGACGCAACAACCTCGGACGAACCGGTGACAGTGTCCACATTTTCTAAAGTTGGATCTTCAGTTTTCTGCTCAATTGTTTTACTCCCGGTCGCTGACCAGCTCAATTCTTTCTCAGCGTCCTCCGGTGCACTGTAACCAGATGACGAGAACGTAACCGGGTCTTCCGCCGCCAAACTCGCCCCGCGCAAGGCGTTGCCATCATCGGACTCCACATCAAGCTTGGAAAGGCTCTCCCCTTTGTCAAAGGACGAGATCCTGTCAAGGTGATCATCCTTCAACCTCTCTTGGTACCTATGATCATCACAAGCGTCAGAAACTGCATACTGGCTGCCCCGCGCCTCCAGGCGCTCCTTGCTACCAGAGTCCTTGAGGAGAACCTCCTCCTCATTTTGAGGCATCGAGAAATGGCCAGACATGAGTAGTGCCGAATCATCCTCCTTTGTGCCATAAACCTGACCATCAGACTCCTCGTCAGAAGGTTCAGCTCGCGCCGGATCAGGTGTGGACGCGTAGTTTGATGCGGTGAGCTGCACCACCTCCCAGTCGTTCCTGCGGGGAGAGGTCTGCCCGGTGGTACCACTCTGGTCAGCTGGCTCCATCTTCCTGCGATCAAAGTTTTAAGAAAAAAACGCAACTGTTGGAAGGCTGTACAGGACAAGCTGTTGCACTTAGACAATACTAATACGATGATGAGTAGCTCGTGGGATGCAGGGGATGTTGCAGTTACATCTTGCTAAATAAACTTGTATGTTTTCTGCCCTGTACATCCAGTTGAGGTCGGCTAGTGATGTGCAATCTTTCAGAGAAATCAAAGCAGCTGACAATCACCAATCCTAATCAGTAAAAAACTACAGCGGATTTTGGCCCGATGCAACAACGTCAGAGTTGTGGTACGCAAGCTACTGCATGACGCAGACGTAACAGAGTAGCTGTGTCTAAGTGCAGATTTGTGTAAGTGGAGTATAAATACTAGTACTAGAACAATCATCTATGGTTCGTAAGCAGAGCAACGAGGCGCGAAGAGGAGCATATACAGCTAGCCCTGTGGATTGATTCAGGCAGCAGCGTGATTGCGTCAGAAGTGAGAACAAACAGCAGGCGAAGCATCCTACCGCCAGCACAAGCAGGGGAAAATCAAATCCATGGGGTCAGGCAAGCAGAAGCAAATCCATCCCTGACCAGCCGAAATCTAGCGAAGCGCGAACTGAGCAGAGGAGGCTCGATCGGTCGATCGAGGGCGCTGGAAACGAACGAAACGCGAGGACCATACATACCAGAGGCGACGAGAGCAGGCTTCCTCGGGTGGCAGTCGCAGCTTCCGGCAGGAAGCAGGCGATCGATCGATGGCGAGTGGGGAAAGGAAGAGGGAGAAGGAGAAGGAGAAGAACTAGCTGGGGAAGTGGGAGACGTGGCGTCACGTTGCGTGCCTAGATTTTTCTTTCCTCTTTTGTTTTTGAGTGGAGGGACCCGAGATCTTTTCCTGCCGCGCTGCTGGGCCTGTTTTTTAGCAGGTCGCGCTGGGCTGGGCTGACGGCTTGCGCTGCTGGGCCTGTTTTTTTAGGGGATCCACTATCCCCTCTTCTCTTCGACTTTGTGGTCGAAGCCTTGGCTGCCATCTTGGATGCTGCCGGGGGGCCGGGCATATTCAAGGCGTCATTCCCTATCTTATCCCCGGGGGTGTGTCGCACCTGCAGTATGCGGATGACACGATCATCATGTTCCAGCCCGACGACTAGGCTATCGCCAACCTCAAATTCATTCTCTTGTGTTTTGAGAACATGTCTGGGCTGAGGATTAACTTTCACAAGAGTGAGGTGCTGGTCTTGGGGACTAATAGTGAGGAACACCAGCGGATTGCAGACATGCTTAATTGTAAGCGTGGAGCCTTCCCGTTCACCTTTCCAGGTCTTCCCATTAATGACCATGCGCTGTGTGCAGGGGATTGGGGTCCCCTGGCCACAAAGGTGGGTAAACACGTGGACCCTTGGTTTGGGAAGCTCATGTCTTCGGCTGCGAGACTGACACTGACCAACGCGTGCCTATCTAGTCTCCCCCTCCATGCGATGGGCGTCTGCCTTCTCGAAGATGGGGTGCACAAGACAATGGATAGACATAGATCACGGTTCTTCTGGGAGAGCAATGGGGTTAAGCGTAAATACCACTGGGTTCGGTGGTCGGCAGTATGTCAACCGAAAGCCTTGGGGGGCCTCGGGATCATTGACACCAGACTCATGAACATTTGCCTTATGGCTAAATGGGTTTGGAGACTGCTCACCTACCAACATGGGCTATGGGCGGATATCGTTAGGAGCAAGTACTTGCGAACCAAGGACGTGCTGATTGACTCCCATAGCCCCGGTTCCCAATTCTGGAATGCCCTTCAAAAGGTGAAGGAGGTAGTGCGCTTGGGGGCACGACAGTATGTTCGGAATGGCAAGTCGACGAGGTTCTGGGTTGACTGGTGGCAGGGGTCGGGACCACTGTGCACCAGATTCCCGAACCTCTTCGCCATGTCAGCTGACCCCGATATCTCGGTAGCTAGAGCCTTCTCGGACAACGGGTGGGATATCCACTTTTACCGGGTTTTGGGTCAGTCCGACATTCCAGAGTGGGACGACTTGCGTCGACAGACGTCGGCTATGCGCCTACTGGACGGGCCGGACGAGTTGTCTTGGACGCTGGAGCCTTCTGGCAACTTCACGGTCAAATCTTTATACCGGAAGCTCTGCCAAGGATACCCTCGTAAACATTACAGCAAGATCTGGGGGATTGCGGTTCACCTCAAGATTAGGGTTTTCCTCTGGCAATTAGTCAGGAAGCGTCTCCCATCGGGCGACAACTTAGTCCGCCGCAAGGGCCCCTCGAATGGCCTTTGTGTGATGTGTGGTCAGGTGGAGGACACCAACCACATTTTCTTTGGCTGCGTTTTAGCCAAGTTCCTGTGGAGCGCAGTTAGGGAACTGTTACATTGCTCCTGGAACCCCACGTGTTTCGCGGAGCTGTTCCGGCTCCTCCAGGGGTACACGGGTCGGGCACGTAGAGTCTTATGGATTTGTTGCGCGGCCCTTTGTTGGACTCTCTGGAACATGCGAAATAAATACACTATAGAAGGGATCTTCCCCTCACAGCCGGCTGGCTGCCTCTTCAAAATGGCTATGTATTTGTAGGTGTGGAAGCCAGTGGCTAGACGCCAGGACAGAGGCGAGGTGGAGTCAGCGATTCGAGAGATCCGTCGGCTTCATGATATCGTTAGGGAGCGTCCTTGACCACCTGTTCCGCCTCCGACTCCTCTTAGTCTCCACCGTAGTGCCTACGGGCTGTGTGTGTGTTGTGTGGTGCCCTCTTCTGAGCGGCCTTGTTGTAGCCAGCGTGCTACCTGGATCGTTGTTTGTGTCCTTTGTGACCCTTTGTGATGTTTGGTTGTACTCTCTATGCACTCGCCGGTTGGCTTTATTAATTTAAAGCTGGGCTCCTCTCGAGCCTTCAGTCTAAATCTGCAGGGAAGGTTTTTCCATAGCTGTAACATATCTGAAAATGGTACGGTTTCATTTGGCTTTAGCAAAAACTGTAGTTGTATTTACTTCAGTATTGACGAAAACTGCACTGATTTTGAAGCATATGAAAACGAGGTTCGGACCTCTTTTTCCAAAACTGAAGTATTTGCTTGCTAGGCATGGAAATACTACGATTTTCATACTTTGGTTTTAGATATACTTCGCTGCCAAACTAAGCCTCGATTTTTGTTTGAAGATGTGCATTTGTAGCTTTTTGCAAAGTTGTACACGACATGCGCGCGCCTGACGTTCTCGAACAAGTTTAGGAGCTCATTCTAGCGCACGAGGTGTTCGCGCAAAGACTAGTCGTCCCTCTCGACATAGAGATCTGGATCGCTAGGGAGGCGGGAAAGCTTGTAGGGTCCTTTGAAGTTCTTCTCGAAAGGTTCCTTCATGTTGAGCCAGCAGTTGATGATGTTCATCGACATATTGTTGATCCACGCTCGAGCGGTGCCCTCAGCATGAGAGGGGATGTAGCGCGTGGCGACTAGGTTGTGGCCGCCCGTTATCTGGATCACCATGAGGTAGTTGGCCAGTCACTTCACCGGCTTGACATGTGGAAGTATCAGTAATGCATTAGTATCAGCTATCAGAGGCTAAATAAAAGACACTTCTAGAACTAGGTGGATGTGAACGGATTTAATCCACTGTGGGAACTGGGAAGAAATGTTTTAACGATGCTGCAATAGTATAAAACATCTCCTATGAGTTATAAGACCATATTTTGAGGCTAGGGTTTCTCCGGCAATATCCTGTTGATCGGTTGTATCTATTATTCTATCTACGGGCCGGCCCATCGGTGCAAGAACACAGCACGACCGTCCATCACTAGTACTACTATAAACTCGTATTAGATCGACTGCAAAAAAAAAACTCGTATTAGATCATATTTTGACCTAGCAACTCCTCCAGGAAAAAATATTACGGCTAGACCTAGCAACTAGCTAGATCCTGTTCCCATGCATGGCTTCTTGGTGGATACGTCCATCTGTTGGCAGATCGTGTGAAGCAGGAAGATGATGAAGGCCCGGCGGTTTGTGAACGTGGTGACAGATGGCTATTTGTTGAGTCGCATCAAGCTCAAGAATAATCTCTTCTACCCGTCCGCCGCGGAAGCACGGCAGCAGGCGGCCGCCAAGAATGAGAACGAGGCGGTGACGGCGCCCGCGGCGGCGGACGACGTCTTGCGATTACCCCCGTCGAAACTCGTCATCAAACCCTCTGCGCACCCGTCCAACACGAGCCTCAACTTCACGCCATTCTACGGTGGTGCCGGCGGCGAGGGAAACGTCCTCTGCATCGACGAGTCCGGCCACGCAGCCCTCTACGATGCCGCCGGCTCCACCGTGGAGATGATGCCCAGCCTAAACGGGCCTAAAGGTTTTACCCCATCTCCTTCTCGGCCGCGCAAGGCTCCGACGACCCCGCCCGCCCTGACGCGATCTACGTCCTGGAACGAGTTGCCAGCAGCCGCAGAGCCTGCAGGTTCGAGGCCCTCGTCTACGGGGACCCCTACCCACCGCGCCCATATTCCGGCAAGGAAGGTTACGCCTGGCACTGGCGTCCGCTCCCTCCGCCGCCCGTCAGCCTCGGCAAGTCCATCTCCCAGTGCCACGCGCTGCTCCATGGCCAGGACGGCGGCGGCGGCACCTGCTACGTCTCCTACTTTATCTGCTCCGGCCCCGACGGCCCCTACCGCCGCCTCGACACAGCCACCGGCAACGACCTTGAGTACACGGGCACCGGCACCTACCGCTTCGACACGGCCACCAGCGAGTGGACCAAGGCCGGCGACTGGATGCTACCCTTCTTCTACAAGGCCTGCACGTGCCCGACCTCGGCGACGACCTCCTGTTCGGCATCGAGAGCCACCCGCCCTACCACTTCTGCGCCATGGACGCCTCCGGCCTACAGACGAACAAGCCTCCGGCGCTGCGGCACGCGTGGATGGACATCATAGTCGACCCGCTGCAAGAGTGGCGCCCGTCCTACAACAGCGTGGCGTACCTAGGGGACGGCAAGTTCTGCATCCACAGGAGCTTCGACATCATGGAACCATTCGGGATGGAATGGGAGTCCGTGGACACGGTGGTCCTGCTTACCGGCGTTGAGGTGGTGCGAGCGGGATCCAGGCTCCGGTTGATCAAGCACAAGTCCAAACGTCTCGACTGCAAGATCCAATATGTGCTCTGAAAAGATAATACTTCTTGCCAGTAGCATCTGCATCCAGCTTCAGATAATAGTAAGCTTCATATATAGATTGTTATTACCACTATATGCCTGGCAGGTTCCAAAACCATGGGAGCAACTCAGCGATGGACTGGCTGTCAACTTCAGAGGTATGGCAGGTTCCTTTCTTTTATATATGATCTCCTCGTGTTGCTTATCATGCTTTTTAGGTTTCTGTGAGCTTGTAACCCAAAACAAGCTAGAGAAATACCGAACGATGTTGAAAATAAAGCTAGCATCTACATATCCACTAGTTGTGAATCAAGTATTTAATCTAGTAGTAGTACCTTGCAGTATACTAGTAGTTGCTTGTCAGGCAATGCCACCTCCGATTGTGGCAAGTAGTAAATACTTTGGTACAATCGAATTGTGAACCATGCTATTTGTGTTTTTTCGCGTTTACCATCACAATTTCAGAGTTAAGAGCATCTCCACCGATACCCAATTTTGTCCGACAATCTTCAAATTGTGTCCGACAGGTTTAGTTCCCGAAATAAAAAAATTCCCGAGGGGGCTCAGGATTCCCGGATACCACGGTAACCAAGAAATCCCGGGTGGTTACCAGATAAATTTAAAAATTAAATTTTGAATTCAAATACTCTCTAGAAGGTTTTATTACTATTTAAACTCTATTCGACACAACCTTCAATATATCCTAGCGGTGCCCACCGATTATCACTGGTATACACACTAGGTCGCAGGTTCGTATTTTTTGCCGTATTTAGGAAAATAAAATCTTACACAGCAATAATATTGCTCAAAAAGTTGGCACGGGACGGGGATTCGAACCGGGAACTCCAGGAGGGAACATAGTGTTACTGCCTCTCGGCTACGCCTTCAGAATTGATTACGTGCTTAGAATATATACTATAGTATTTAGCTAACTCGAGTGTTAAAAGTCAATTTTTCAAAATCTCGGGATTTTTTTCACCGGTAAGCACCTTTCTCAGGGGTGCTCGAGAAACTCGGTTACCGGTCGGTAACCAGTTTACCGACCGGTAACCAAAACCTTGCCGGAAACATGTCCATCACAATCCGGGGTGCTGCCCACAGTGGCATACTCAAACCAAATAATTGTGATTCGGCCAACATTGGCAAAGTTGAACAAAAGACACGATTTACATTTGAAATTTGAGACATTACAACAAAATTGAAACTGTAACTAATTTAGACTTAAATTACAACTAAACTAATCTAGAATTAAACTACCACTCTTGGACATAAGATCACGTGGGTACGCACAAAATACCGGCAGCCGAGCTCCTTGCCGGGGTAGGAGATCATGGAGCCGACACCACCAAAACCTGCACTTCACTTGAGGCTTGCAACCCCGCATATATGTTCATAGGCCCAGATTCTGAACTTACTTATCCTAGAGAACAGGGCCTTCACAATTCCGAAGTTGCAGTAATGAGACCAAAGGCGCAATTCCTTTCCTAATCAGCTCTCTTCCCTTTCTCATTGTTCAGTTCTCTCCCTATCGATCAGAGATGGTACTATGCCTTCATCCTTCCTCCTTAACCCGTCCCACAATCTGATTCACTTAAACAACTCTCCTCTCTAGCTTTGATTGCTCTGCTCTCGTGGCGTTGAAGAAGTTTTATTCCGGTGAAGATGGAGATGGAGTGAAGAACAGAGCAGATTCTGGAGGATGGAAACGAATGTAAGTTCATGGACACGGCCTATTCAACTCTTTACATCATATCCCATGGTAATACAAAAGCTCCAAGTAGTAATAATTTTGAATAAGGCTAAATGATTATCTTCTTCTCACACTTAGAAAAGAGATCCTTATGTAGAACTGTATTGTTTCCTTAGTACCATTATGTAGTCTGCTTGATTGTTACGAATAAATCGTTTGAGGTGTCAGGTTTATAGTTCAAAGGTCCCCGATCCATGCAACTCGATTGCTTTTTTTTGCAAAGAGTACTTGATTGATCGTGAAATACAATACTTACATTCTGAAAAAATGTCAACAAGGGCCCCTTCTCTTCGTTTTGCCCCAGGGCCTCCAATATGTGTGGACCGGCCCTGTCGAAGTCTTCCTCGTTGGCGACTCCATCCATTCCGACGATGTTCCTTTTGTCTCTCCTCACGACAACACGGCTAGGCCGTGACGGGTCGGTTATGAAGAAGAATTGGGACACGTGTTTAGCCAATACCCATGGCTCATTTTGTGCGGTGATGTTCACGCTTGTTGAAGTGTCGGCTTCGGGCATAACCATGGTGGTGAAGTATCGGTCTTCTTCAATGCTCGATCTCCTAGCCCATCTGACACGGAACATCGGCACCTTCTCTCCAGAGTAGTTAAGCTCCCAGATCTCCTCGATCCTTCCGTAGTATCTTAACTTCACGTTACCGGTGTAGGATTCCATCTTTACCCCTGAGTTTTGATAATCTGATTTCTTGTCTTTCTCCTCAGTGTAGAATGTGAACCCGTTCATATCATATGATTGAAATGTCACGAGATTGGGCGTGGGGACATGTGCCAAGGCGTATAAGAGTTTACCGTTCGTGCTATCCATTGGCGGGGGATTAGCGGCAAGCTCATCTTTGAACCAACACAAGAAAGAGGAGTTGTGCTCTCTGATTATTTCCCTTTCGGTCCTCTGCTTGCCCTTTTCAGTGTACTTCTTCCTAATGATGTTTTTGTGCTTTTCCAACCAAGGATCGACCATTTCAAGGTGTTGTAGAGCTATCAAGTTTGCCCTGTTAAAGTCGACGCGTCGATTGCACTACTAGGAAACTGTCTTTCTATAGAATGGCATTTTGTGGCGCACCAAAACGAGCGTGCACCACAAAAATGATTCTGTGGCGCACCATAGAAGGTGAGCCACAGAATGTGTGCGCATTTTGTGGCGCACGCTGCTCAAATGCACCACTGAAAGTCCACATTCTCTGGCGCACGCCTGGAGATGCGCCACAGAAAAAGTGTGGGCCCCACCACCAAACATTGGATTTCTGTGGCGCACGGCCGGCCATGCGCCACAGAAAGGAGGTATTCTGTGGCGCATGTGGGCCCATGCGCCACAGAATGGTTTCTCCCACTTACAAGTGGGCCCCTCCCCGCGCCCGCCTCTCTCACAGTTCTGTGGCGCACCCAGGCGGGGATGCGCCACAGAATTTTCCTGCGCCCACTTACGTGTGGGCCCTCCCCGCGCCGGCCTCTCTCTTCCCAATTTCGCAGAAGAAACGGTCACGCACGCGTGATCACCCTCGCCACCGGCCGCACCACCACCGCCCCCACGTGCCGCCGCACCACCACCGCCCCCACACGCCGCCGCACCACCACCGCCCTCGACACCGCCTCCCTCGACTCCCTCCATCCCCTCCCCGATCAGGTGTTGCTCCTCTTCCCCTCTCCCTCCCCTCCAAATTAAGATGCACATAAGGTGTTTGTGAAATTTGCTTGATCAAATTAGTGTAGGTTAGTTTGCTCTAGTGTAGGTTAGTTTGCTGTTTTAGGTTAGTTTGCTGTTTTAGGTTAGTGAAGGTTAATTTGCTTGATCAAATTAGTGTAGGTTAGTTCACTGTAGGTTAGTGTAGGTTAGTTTGCTGTTTTAGGTTAGTTTGCTTGATCAAAAAAATTGGAGATGAAAAATTTGCTAAGTGTTAAATGGTCACTGTTTAAACATACCTTTAAAACTGACTTGAATTAAGGTGCTAGAAATTTTCATAACTTTGTAAGCCTCCAAAGTTGGTACTTTTTAACTGTCTTGAAGATGCATTTTTAGTTGGAATTGGCTTTTAGTAATAACATTTTTAGTTGTAAATAGTATCCATAATGCATTATTTTGCCATATGCAGGAAATTTAGAAGAAGCTCCGTGTTCTTTCGTGAGATGTGGATGTGGCGACTTCATGCTTTCGAAATGCTCCAAAGTTGGTACTTTCGAGCATGTGTTTTGTGCTACCACGACCATCGTGTCGTGGTTGTTTGTGCTCCGACCATCGTGTCGTGGAGATGCCGGCCGAAGATGTGGATATGGTCGTGGTTGTTTGTGCTCCGACCATCGTGTCGTGGAGATGCTGGCCGGAGATGCCGGCAACATGATTTGTGAAATGTCTGCAGGTACCCATGAGGCCCTTGAGTTTGCCAAAACGTCGATTAACTTCCGTTCCGGCAAATTCAGGTACTCCATATGTCCTACTTTTAGGAGAGGTCATGCCGAAATTTTTCGTGAATTTTGGCATGACTTTGCTAAAAATAGGACATATGGGGTATTGCGACTAATGCATGGGCCGGGGTATCTCAGTACTTAATTAAGTGATTTTTTTTTCATATATTTGGTGTACTAACTTCGACGTTTTTTTTCTTATAGGTGCGAACATGGCTGACAATAACGAGGCCGAGGGTTCTCGAACAGGAGGCGAGGGACCGATAGAGGAAAATGGTATGCTTCAGATGGTCATCGCACATGCAGTGACAAAGACGTTCACGTCGCTCTTTCCTACCGTCTGTGAGTCTGTCAGGGTTTGGATTGAGGGAGGGAAAAAAGGGCCTCCCCACAAACGATTAGCTTCGGCTCCAACAACTACTCAATCAATGTGGCTACAGAAGATGCACCCCCCGCATCCCCAGAGGTAAAGAAGAAGAAGCACATGAAGAGAAGTAAGCCAGCTCCTAAGACGACTATTCGGGGGTATGAAGACATGGTATCACCCCGTGCGGATGGCTTGACCCGAGTTCATGAAGCTGGTCAACCGATCCTGCCTCGGGAGCTGCTCCGCCTCGTAGACGGATGCATTCTCTCTTTGCAAAATGTTATCTTGACGCTGGAGGGCAACCTTCTTAAAGAAGATAATCCAAATTACCCGGTGTTCACTGTCAAGGTGCCAAAGGACTTGGCCGACTTCGTCCATGAAGCCCCGCGGATCTATTCTTCATATCGTACGAGGACGTCTTCAGTCTGTTTCACTATAAACGGCTGGACTATAACTTGGTCCGCCTATACGCGCTCAACCAGGCGATGAGGATCAGGAGAGATAATACCCCATACGTCAAGGTAGTGGATCCCTACTACATGCGTGACAGCCTGCTGGTGGAAGGATCAAAGACATGGGCCATGGCCACGGAGTTCCTCCAGAGAATCATGTTAAACAACCAGGATAAGAACAGCCTTCTTCTGCCTTTCTTTTCCGAGTAAGTACACATCCGGTCGCCGCCGTCGTATCTTATGCTTTCTTATAGATTTCTTCCGTTGTTGATCCTTTCCAACATTCTGTTTCAATTGTGTTGAGAAGTGACGAGTACTGCGTACTCATCGTCCTAAGCCCGAGGTGGTCCGTTGCCACTTATTTCGACTCGGGGAGTCTTAAAGACTACACCAGATTAAAGGGTGTTCTCGATGAGCCTCTCGAGGGCTATGCCCAAAAGGGAGGCCACTTCCACAAAGAAAAGAATGGGGAACGTTTCACGAAGGACAACAAACACATTTTCTGGCATGGGACCGGGTTCCATTGCATCAAGCATGCGCCTGGCAGCGTGAAGGATGCCTTCTACGTCCTCCATCACATTAAAGGGTTTGTCCGGGATGCAGAGAAAACGAGGTGGCCATCTAGTCTCCAAGAATGGGCCAAAAATGCGGGGGAAATCACCGATGCTGAGCTTAGAGAAGACTTCCATCGTATCCAGATGCAGTTATCGCAAATCATCTTGGAAGATGTCATGACTGCAGGGGGATCTTTACACAATGCCAGAGGTAGGATGTATTATAAAAGAAAGCCTTGCCTCACTCGATAGAAGTGCTTCTTTATTTTATTTATTATAGACTTATCCACTTAATTAGATGAATAAATCATACTCTATTTATATTATTAACCAAATATATATCTCAATTCATCTTCAGGGTTGTCTAAGTGGGAGAGCAAAGAACGCCTAGACATGCAAAATGACATGAGGACGTGGATGACGAAAGACTGCTATAAACCGTTCCTGGAGCCGATCAAGAAAAAGGCTCAATCCTACCAGTGGAGCTAGACGTGTTCTCCGTCAGCGACCCAGCAAGAGACCCCAGCAGCGACTCAAGAAGAAGAGACTTCAGCGGCGACTCAAGAAGAGACTCCAGCGGTTCCTCCCGCACCCTCGACAAGTGGGCTGAGGCTGAGAAGCCAGATTCAGCGTGGGGCGTCGGCTTCTCAACCTCAGCCCACTTGTCGAGGGTGCCGGAGGAACCGCTGGAGTCTCTTCTTGAGTCGCCGCTGGAGTCTCTTCTTCTTGAGTCGCTGCTAGGGTCTCTTGCTGCGTCACTTTATTTGTACTATGACTTATGTGACATGAGATGAACTTTTGTACAATTAATTTGGCACTTGTCACTATATGTATGTATCTTGGGCTCTAAGTGATGTGATGATTTAGTATAATGTGTCTGTTTTCATATACCTGTCAAAATATATTGTTGTTTGTATTATTGTCTATATAAATCCTGTAATATACCTGTATTTCTGTAATATACTTGTATTTGTAAAGCGGGCAGCAGCAAATTGCGAATACCTGTACATGTATTCTGTGGCGCATGCCCTTTTTTTTCTGTGGCGCATGATATTCTGTGGCGCACACCCTGAGGATGCGCCACTAAAGATGTTTCTGTGGCGCAGGACCTGGGTGCGCCACAGAATATTGAGATTTCTGTGGCGCACCAGGGGGTGCGCCACAGAATGAACATTTTTGTGGCGACAATTCTGTGGCGCACCCACCATGCGCCACAGAAAGTCAAAGTGGGTGCGCCACAGAATGCCTTTTCCCTAGTAGTGTTGTCATAGTCCACATGCAATTCCTTCCGGCCAGATTTGTGACCTACTCCCTCGTGCCTGCCAAGGTGCTTGTTCCTGGGCAAGCCAACAGGGTGCTCGACGTCCATATAGTTTGTGCAGAAAGAGATGCACTCCTCGGTGAGAAAGCCCTGAACGATGCTTCCATCCGGACGGGCCCTGTTACGAACAAAACCTTTAATGACCCCATTCATCCTTTCAAATGCCAGCATGTTGTGCAGGAATAGCGGCCCGAGATGCTTGATATCATCCACGATATGGACCAACAGATGCACACAAACGTCAAAGAACGCGGGTGGGAAGTAAATCTCAAGCTCGCACAGTATCACAACGATCTCTTCCTGCAGCCTTGAGAGTTGCTTCATGGTGATCGACTTTCGAGAGATCACGTCGAAGAAGTTGCAGAGGCCAAAAAGGGTTTCACGTACGTGCTTGTCCATTATCCTCTGATCGCAACCGGAAATATATGCGTCATCATCACGTGACAGTCATGAGACTTCATCCCGCTGAATCTTTTTTTCTTCGGGTCTAGATATCTGCTTATAAGCCCCGACTAACCCAAAGGCACTTTGACTCCTAGAAGGCACTTGATCAATTGTTCGATCTCGTTCGGACTGAGAGTGAAGCAGGAGGGGGGCAGTAATAGTCATTCCTCTTAACCCTTTTGGCCTTGTGACCGCCCGTATCCTCATCCGACTGGTCACCCCCATTATTCGGGCGTCCCCCTGAAGCTCTCCCTGATTTCCAGATATATCAGGTCGCCTCTTGCTTTTGGCCCATCTTTGGTCCTCTCCGGCATGTTGAGCAAAGTGCCAAACAAAGCCTCGAACACATTCTTCGTGATATGCATTAGATCAAGGCAATGAGGCGTACCGAGGATTTTCCAGTACGGCAAGTCCCAAACCGGACACTTCGTTTTTCATACATTTAGGAGCGGTTGTGTTGCCTTTTGCTTCTTTCCCGGCGCTGGGCACTGTTCCCAAGCATTCAGCAACTCGTAGATTTCTTCGCCGCACCTCATATGTGGTTTGTCCTGGAGCTCATCTTTGCCGTTGAAAAGGTCTCCACGCCTTCTCCACGCGTCATCCGGGTCTAGCCACCTTCGGTGCCCCACATACACGGTTTTCGAAGACCCGGTATCTCTCGAAAGCTGGACAAACGTCGGATCATCCATGCACCTCACACATCCGTAATGCCTGTTGGTCACCTAGGCTGCGACATATCCGTAGCCGGGCAAGTCGTGCACCGTACAAAGCAAGGCTGCTCTCATAGGGAAATATTCTTCCTCGACGGCGTCCCATGTCCTGACCCCTTCCTCAGCCCATAACGTGTCTAACTCATCTTTCAGCAGCTTCAGATACATGTTGATGTCGATGCCTGGTTCTTTCGGCCCTTGAATTAGCTTGCTCATGTGTATATACTTCCTTTTCATGCACAACCAGGGGGGAGGTTGTATATCTACACAAACACGGGCCATGTGCTATGCGTGCTGCTCTGGTTGCCAAACGGATTGAGTCCGTCAGTGCTCACACCCAACCTGATGTTCCTTGGGTCTGCCGTGAAATTTTTGTATTCACAGTCTAGTGCTTTCCACTATGCTGCATCCGAAGGGTGTGTCAGCCATTTTGGCTTGTCGACGGTCTGCTTTGGATCTTGCATCATTGCCTTCTTTTTGTCATCGTGCCATCGCATGAGCCTTGCTTCCTTTCGGTCCGCGAAATACCGCTGCAGACGGGGAATGAGCGGAAAATACCACACAACCTTGCGAGGAGCTTTCTTCCGGCCTGTCTTGTACCGATCAGCCTTGCACACTGGACATTTGGTCTTCTCCGTGTCATCTTCCCGATAAATGTAGCAATCATTGATGCACACGTGGTATTTTATGTGCGGTAGATCAAAGGGGCACACGACTTTCTTGGCCTCGTTTAGACTCTTTGGACACTTGTTGTTCTGGGGAAGGATATTGTGCCAGTATTGCAGACTAGCCTCGACGCTTACGTCGCTCAAATTGTATTTTGCCTTCATCTGCAGAACATCGAGCGCTACTTTCAACCTGGAGTCCTCGCAACCAGCATACAACGGAGTATTCGAGTCTATCTCTAATTGCGCCAGCTTAGATTGCTCTTTAGCAGCACCTCTGGAGGTAGTCGTCTTCTTAAGAAGCAGTTCTCGAATGTGAGGGTCCCGCACGACTGAAGTTAGAGGTGTCTGCGTGTCCTCGTCGGACGTTACACCATCATCATCGTCGTCCTCTCCACCATCATCATGTGTGGGAGGCTCTTCGCCTTCTTGCCCGTCATCATGATCACCGCCTTCCTGATGATCATGTGCTGCTGCCGCCGCCTCAACGACTTCATCTTCTTCATCATCATCTATCCACTGAGTGTAGCCATCCATGAAACCATGCCTCAGCAGGTGCTCTTGCAATTTTCTGGAAAAGGGGCTGAGCCATTCATGTAGTTTGCATTTTCGACACGGACACAAGATATCTTTCAATTTATTTCGAAACATGTCTTCCGTCGCGCGTTTCAAATATCTATCCACCACAATTTCGCCCATAATGACCATCTTGTCGCCTGCACGCGGTGTACATTTATTAGGACCATGCATCATGCATATATATCGGTGAAATTTTTTGGCATGACCTTCCTACAAATAGGACCAAGCGGAGTGCCAAAATTTGCCGAAACGGAAATGAATCAACATTTCGGCATACTTCGGCAACTCATTTTCTTAAAATTTCATACACAACACAAGTTTACATGCATATATATGCATCATGCATCCGGAAAAATTGCGCATCATCTCTCCCGCACACATGTCCATCAAAATTTCACAAATTTTTAAAATTTCACATATAAATTTCCATCGCGATCATTTTCATCCTGTTTAGTCACCTTAGCAACGATAAGCACACGCCACAAGAGAACCGAGGAGACGGAGAATGGATAGAGAGGAGTGTGGTAGATCTAGATCCACAAAAAGGTGTGTGTGGGTGGATTTTTTGGTAGATCTTGATGTGGGAGGGGAGATTAGGTTAGATCTAGCAAATTATGTAGGTTTTGTCGGTAAAAAAGGCGGGAGGACATGGGGGGAAAGAGCCATTAAGGGAAGGGGTTCGAGCTAGTAAGAAGGGGGTGAAATGAAGTGCAATGAAGGGAGTGGTAGGTGGCTGGTCGGGTTTGGATATTAAAATGCCAGGTTACCACTGACGGACGTCCCTATTCGTGCGTCAGTGGTACGTATCACAACACTGACGCACAGGATAAAAGCACGTCAGTGGTAAGTGGGTCCCGCTGCTTGTAGCCGGGGGAGGCGTACTGTTGTACGCCTCCCCCGGCTACAAGCAGCGGGACCCACTTACCACTGACGGGTATACTAGGTCGTGCGTCGGTGGTATTGCTACACTGCTGACGCGCAGTTAATTTGCACGTCAGTGCCGCACGCATGTTTTGCCCGTCAGTGATGGGCTTGCATCTATAAGCTTTTCCCTACTAGTGTACACCACTGTATCACAGCCAACGATGGAGGCGAGGCTAGCAGCAATCACGGCGAGCCTCAACGAGTCAGACAATCCGACCTTGACTGGCGTTGGGGACAGAGCTCTCCATGGTGCATGCGATATTGGCACGCCTGCAGGGTGTTCGACCTATTTCCTCACCATCCCACGGGAAGATTTCTTACTTGTAATTGTGGTCTCCTTTTTTCCATTTTCGATTGTATTGGCATTAGTTTCTTTTCTACCTTATTTACCCAGTAAATCTACCGCTTGTTCTTCCAAATGGGGGAAAATGCAGGCTGAGGTAACCCTCAGATCCAAAATGCAAAATAGACCAAAAATCACATGATAGCAAGGAACAGACAAACAATAAAAGACAGATCGATCATCTTTATATACTATTAAAAGAGAAAACGTGATCGGATACATTAAATCTTACGCGTTCAATATCCTACCAACGACTCAGGTTGTTCCGCCGATGTTGAGCACCTCAACACACATCAAACGAAAAAGCAATCGGAACAGGAGAAGGAGATCAGATCGGAAAGGATCGAGAGAAGGATATTGGCTAGGAAACAACTAGTGATACAGGAGGAAACATACGTACATAGTCTCCGTGAATTGTGGTATCTATCTGTCTGATGCGCCTCACGGCAGCATAGATAGCAACTTCTCAGAACCCGGTACGCCGGTCTTGAATCTTGATGGACTGGCATGTGGAGAGTTGATGTACCCTCCGTCGTCATATAGCCTGCAGGTGGAGAGTTGAAGACAAGGCCCCAACACCATGGCCACGTACACGCCTGGTTGGAGACGCGTTGCAGACTAGCAACGGGTGTAGACTGTGTCCAGGTTGAGCTCGGCCGAGATGGAGCAGCCTAGGTCATCCTGCATGTTGGCGAGGATGACTTTGGCGCCCCCCGATGAACTTCGCGGACATTGCCGGTCTTGCCCTGTTGCCCATGCCGCTTGCGTGCTTCAGCCAATCGGGGAGGAGTTTCAGTCGAGCCGAGCTCTCCCGGCACTCGATTTAGACATTTCGCCATGGTCTTCGGCGGCGGGCTGATACATCTCAAACGTATCTATAATTTCTGATGTTCCATGTTGATATTATACCAATTGTTACATTTTTATATACACTTCATAGCATTTTTATGCATTTTCTGGGACTAACCTATTAACAAGATGCCACAGTGTCAGTTCCTGTTTTCTGCTGTTTTTGTATTCCAGAAAAGCTAGTCTGGAAATATTCTCGGAATTGGACGAAACTTGGACAGAACCTCCTATTTTTCCAACACGAAGACGGAGTCCAGAGGAGAGACGGAGGAGGGCCACGTGGCACCCACACCATGGGGCCGCGCGGGCCCCCTGCCGCGCCGTGGGGTGGTGTGGGGCCCACGTGGCTCCGCAGCCGCCGCCCTTTCGCCTATTTATTCTTCCCGACGCGAAAACCCTAAATACCCGAGCCATTATCCACGAAAAGTTCCAGAGACGCCGCCGCCGTCAACCCTAGCTCGGGAGGGTTCAGAAGCTCTTCCCGGCACCCTGCCGAGAGGGGAATCATCACCGGAGGGCTCTACATCACCATGCCTGCCTCCGGAGTGATGCGTGAGTAGTTCATCCTTGGACTACGGGTCCATGGCAGTAGCTAGATGGTTGTCTCTCCACTTTATGCTATCATGTTTAGATCTTGTGAGCTGCCTATCATGATCAAGATCATCTTATTGTAATGCTACATGTTGTGTTTGCTGGGATCCGATGAATATTGAATACTATGTCAAGTTGATTATCAATCTATCTTATATGTTATTTATGATCTTGCATGCTTTCCGTTACTAGTAGATGCTTTGGCCAAGTAGATGCTTGTAACTCCAAGAGTGAGTATTTATGCTAGATAGTGGGTTCATGCCTCCGGTAATCTGGGAGAGTGACAATAACTTCTAAGATTGTGGATGTGCTGTTGCCACTAGGGATAAAATAACCGATGCTTAGCTTAAGGGTACGCCGTTAGGTCTAATGCATTTGTTTACATTACGCACATTACTTAATGCAATTATCCGTTGCTTGCAACTTAATACCAACGGGGAACTCGGTATGACAACCTGGCGGTGGATTATTAGTCATAGACGCTGTTGGATAACGGTCTATGTATTTTGTCGTAATGCCCACATGAATATCATAGTAATCATCATGTCATATATATGCATTGTCATGCGCTCAATATTTTGTCAATTGCCCAGCTGTAATTTGTTCACCCAGCATGTTAGTTATCTTTTATGGAGAGACACCACTAGTGAACTGTGGACCCCGGTCCATTCTTTTACACTGATAATACAACCAACTGCAAACATGTTCCTTTTCATTCTCTGCAATTTACTACTGTTTTCCACACCATACGTTTAATCCTTTGTTTTCAGCAAGCCGGTGAGATTGACAACCTCACTGTTTCGTTGGGGCAAAGTAGTTTGATTGTGTTGTGTGCAGATTCCACGGCGCCGGATTCCCTGGTGTTGCGCCGTGCCATATTCCGCCACCAACAACCTTCAGAAGTGATTTCTTGCTCCTACTGGTTCGATTAAACCTTGGTTTCATACTGAGGGAAACTGCTGCTACACTGCTTCATACCTTCCTCTTGGGGTCTCCCAGCGAACGTGTGATCCACGCAATCAAGCTCTTTTTCTGGCGCCGTTGCCGGGGAGCAGAAGCACTTCGGTTCAGAAATCTCCTTACTTCCCCTTCCACACGCCAGCATCTTTTTCTGGCCGTTGCCGGGGAGCAAGAGGATTTCTGCAAGGGGAGTTTCACGCTTCCAATCTCTTTACTTTGTTATTGTCTTGCTTAGTTTATTTTTATTTAGTCTTGTTTGCTTTATTTATCAAAAACACAAAAAAATTAGTTACTTTTATTTTTCGAATTGTTATTTTTCAGTCTTGTTATCATGTCTAGCCCTGTTCCTGTCATCATGTCACCTGAGGAAGAGATCTTCACTTTCAAGCAAGGGAGTGAGGAGAGTTTTAAAGATGCTTGGTCTAGAATTTTTGAGTCTTATGCTAAAACTGAACCTAAAATGACTTTAAGCCTGCTTCTTAGTAGCTTTTATTTTGGTCTTGTTCTTTGCTACAGATATGCTTTAGATGCTGTGGTAGGAGGAGATTTCCTTCGTTATGATGGGGATCAAGCTTTTAATGCTATAAAAAAATGATTACAATTTCTAGCCCTCCAATCAGTAAAATTGATTTGGCTTTGACAAGCATAAGTGATAGACTTAACACTCTTGAAACAAACATATCTGGTCTAAAAGAAGGGTATAATCAAATTTGTGAACACTATGATAATGTGCCAGTAAATTTTGAACCATCGGGATGGGTTCCCTCAGTAAAAGTTGTTATCAATGGTGAAACTTTTCATGCTCGCTGTGATATTATGTCTGAATTCTGTTTAATGCCCAAGGATATTTTTGATTCCTTAAATCTTTGGGAGCTTTCCAAATGCGAAGATTGTATAATTTTGGGTGATAATACTATTAAATTACCAAGAGGAGTAGCCGAAGGAGTATTTACAAAACTCCTGGGGATAACAATATCTATTGATTATCTTGTCATTGAATGTGCAGGAGTAGGACAAATTACGCTTGGAAGATCTCTGTTGAAACGCTTTGGAGCAATAATAGATGTGGGCCAAGGCACTATGAATTTCGCCTCTTCACCTATGTGTAACCAAGTATTTCCTAAAGATAAGGGTAAAGGTAAGAGAGCTAAGCGTAAGATTGTTGATGCTTCATCACTTGGAAACACTTGATTCTTACTTTCTGCGCCTAGCTGAAAGGCGTTAAAGAAAAGCGCTTATGGGAGACAACCCATTATTTTATTTCTGCAATTTTTCTTTTTTTTTGAGTCAAGGAGTTGTTTACTTCTGTAACAATTCCTTTGTATCTTTATTTTATCGCATTGTTGTGCCAAGTATTGCCTCTAATAGGAAGATGATGCTAGATTTGGATTTCTGCGCAGGAACAGATTTCTGCTGTTCACCGTTTTAATTCTGTAAAATCACAGAAAAATTATTTAAATCTGCAATTTTTGTGCGTGATCCTCAGATATGTACGCATCTTTCGTTAGTTTAAAGTTTTTCGATCTGAGCAACGTAAGTGCCTCGAAAAAATTCGTCTTTGCGGACTGTTCTGTTTAGACAGATTCTGTCTTTTATTTTTCGCATTCTCTCTTTTACTAGTGTTGAGTGGAATTCTTTTTTAGGGTGAAGAGCTTCACATAACATCAGTGGCAGTAGCTAATGTTAAAAGTAACGGTCATGTTTGTGTCCTTATAGAACATGTGAGTTTTTGATTGTGCACTAACCCTCTAATGAGAATTACTTTGAGTTTGGTGTGGCGGAAGTTTTCAAGGGTCAAGAGAGAAGGATGATATAATGTGATCAAGAAGAGTGAAGAGCTTAAGCTTGGGGATGCTCCCATGGATCACCCCAGCATATTTCAAGAAGACTCAAGCGTCTAAGCTTGGGGATGCCCAAGGCATCCCCTTCTTCATCAGCAACTTATCAGGTCATCTCTAGTGAAACTATATTTTAATTCTTTCACATCATATGTGCTTTACTTGGAGCGTCTGTGTGCTTTTATTTTCAGTATTTTATTTTTCTTATGGTCAACTTGATTGGACCCCAGCATTCTTGATTGGGAGAGAGACACGCTCCGCTTTTTCATATGAATACTCCTATTCTTCACTTATACTTGTTGAGTATTCTTGTCTAGCTATTGCTATGCTTTTAGCTCCTTTTTCATGCATCTCTTATTCAGAGCTGTTAGTTCTTTTAAAGAAAGTACTCTCTTGCTTCACTTATAATTGTTTGGAGAGTTTATGTTGAAATAAATTGATTGGTGTTTGGTTGGAACAGAAAATGTTGCATGTGGTAGATGGTATAATGGAAAAAGCTTACATATTCTTGTAGATCATTGTATTGGATAATTTGATACTTGTCAATTGTTTTGAGTTATCAAGTAGTTCATGTTTAAGCTTTTGTATCATGTAGTTAAAACCTATTAATGAAGAACTACCGTAAAGCTCGTTGAAATTTGGTTTGCATGATTGGTATCTCTAAGGTCTAGATATTTTCTAGTAAAAGGGTTTGGTTAACAAGGAAGACAGTGTAGAGTCTTATAATGCTTGCAATATGTTTTCATATAAGCTTGCTGTGTCGGTTGATATCCTGTGTTTGCTTCAAATAACCTTGCTAGCCTAAACTCTGTACTGAGAGGGAATGCTTCTCGTGCATCCAAAACCTTGAGCCAAAATCCATGCCATCTGTGTCCACCATAACTACCTATATGTGGTATTTTCTTGCCATTCCAAGTAAATTTTTCATGTGCTACCTTTAAACTATTCAAAATTATTACTCCTATTTTGTGTCAATGTTTACCAAGCTCATGAGGACGGGGTGGATGTCTTTATGTCAACTGTCAAACAGACTTTACCACCGGACTAGCGGCATATACATCCGCTTATCCATTAATTTTGCAAAAAGAGCTGGCAAATGGGGTGCCCAGTCCCAATTAATTACAACTTTAACCGCTTAATTCTCTTCACATTTTTGCCCTGATTTATCAGTCAAGCAATGACAAACAGTGAAATATCTGCATGTGTAAACAAAAGAGAAAGAGGGATGATCTGCCTTGCTGGTAGAAATAACGTCCTTCATGGGAGCCGCTCTTAAAAGTCTGGTTGGCAGGGGTCATATTGTACTTTCCATTTTCTGATTCGTTGACAATTAACAAACACCTCTCAAAACTTATTTTTACTCTCTATATGATTTCAAAAACTTAAAAAGCTCTAGCACATGATTTAATCCCTGCTTCCCTCTGCGAAGGGCCTTTCTTTTACTTTTATGTTGAGTCAGTTTTCCTACTTCTTTCTATCTTAGAAGCAAACACTAGTGTCAACTTTGGTGCAACAATTTTTATATGCTCGTATATTGCACTTATTATATGCTTTGTGTTGACAAATATCCATGAGATATATATGTTGAAAGTTGAAAGCAATTGCTGAAACTTAAATCTTCCTTTGTGTTGGTTAAATACCTTTTACTTAGAATCTATTGCTTTATGAGTTAACTCTTATGCAAAACTCTTTGATGCTTGTCTCGAAAGTACTATTCATGAAAAGTTTTTGCTTATATGATTCAGTTGTTTGCTCATTATCTACTTGCTAGCAAACTATAGACCATTGACCTGGATCACTTCATTCATAACATGTGCTTTACAGTATTATTTGATCAAGATTATGATTGTAGCATGTCACCTCAGAAATTATTTTGTTTTTATCGTTTTACCTACTCGAGGACGAGTAGAACTAAGCTTGGGGATGCTTGATACGTCTCAAACGTATCTATAATTTCTGATGTTCCATGTTGATATTATACCAATTGTTACATGTTTTATATACACTTCATAGCATTTTTATGCATTTTCTGGGACTAACCTATTAACAAGATGCCACAGTGCCAGTTCCTGTTTTCTGCTGTTTTTGTATTCCAGAAAAGCTAGTCTGGAAATATTCTCGGAATTGGACGAAACTTGGACAGAACCTCCTATTTTTCCAACACGAAGACGGAGTCCAGAGGAGAGACGGAGGAGCCACGTGGCACCCACACCATGGGGCCGCGCGGGCCCCCTGCCGCGCCGTGGGGTGGTGTGGGGCCCACGTGGCTCCGCAGCCGCCGCCCTTTCGCCTATTTATTCTTCCCGACGCGAAAACCCTAAATACCCGAGCCATTATCCACGAAAAGTTCCAGAGACGCCGCCGCCGTCAACCCTAGCTCGGGAGGGTTCAGAAGCTCTTCCCGGCACCCTGCCGGAGAGGGGAATCATCACCGGAGGGCTCTACATCACCATGCCTGCCTCCGGAGTGATGCGTGAGTAGTTCATCCTTGGACTACGGGTCCATGGCAGTAGCTAGATGGTTGTCTCTCCACTTTATGCTATCATGTTTAGATCTTGTGAGCTGCCTATCATGATCAAGATCATCTTATTGTAATGCTACATGTTGTGTTTGCTGGGATCCGATGAATATTGAATACTATGTCAAGTTGATTATCAATCTATCTTATATGTTATTTATGATCTTGCATGCTTTCCGTTACTAGTAGATGCTTTGGCCAAGTAGATGCTTGTAACTCCAAGAGTGAGTATTTATGCTAGATAGTGGGTTCATGCCTCCGGTAATCTGGGAGAGTGACAATAACTTCTAAGATTGTGGATGTGCTGTTGCCACTAGGGATAAAATAACCGATGCTTAGCTTAAGGGTACGCCGTTAGGTCTAATGCATTTGTTTACATTACGCACATTACTTAATGCAATTATCCGTTGCTTGCAACTTAATACCAACGGGGAACTCGGATGACAACCTGGCGGTGGATTATTAGTCATAGACGCTGTTGGATAACGGTCTATGTATTTTGTCGTAATGCCCACATGAATATCATAGTAATCATCATGTCATATATATGCATTGTCATGCGCTCAATATTTTGTCAATTGCCCAGCTGTAATTTGTTCACCCAGCATGTTAGTTATCTTTTATGGAGAGACACCACTAGTGAACTGTGGACCCCGGTCCATTCTTTTACACTGATAATACAACCAACTGCAAACACTGTTCCTTTTCATTCTCTGCAATTTACTACTGTTTTCCACACCATACGTTTAATCCTTTGTTTTCAGCAAGCCGGTGAGATTGACAACCTCACTGTTTCGTTGGGGCAAAGTAGTTTGATTGTGTTGTGTGCAGATTCCACGTCGGCGCCGGATTCCCTGGTGTTGCGCCGTGCCATATTCCGCCACCAACAACCTTCAGAAGTGATTTCTTGCTCCTACTGGTTCGATTAAATCTTGGTTTCATACTGAGGGAAACTGATGCTACACTGCTTCATACCTTCCTCTTGGGGTCTCCCAGCGAACGTGTGATCCACGCATCACGGGCGCATGATGCGACAGCGGCAGAGGCTCTGGCCGCTCGCCGCGTGTTCCTCCAGAAAGAGCTTCTCCTAGTCTAAAAAACGCAACAAGATATGCATATGAAATCCGTTTTTGATGAACTACAGCTTGGTATGGAGATGAACACAAGCTCTAAATTCTCACATGGATAATAGCCAAATAAGAGCCAAGAAAGATGATATGCCAAGTATGTAAAGGTTTGAGCTCTCCACAAAGATGTGATCGATCAAGTTACTCACTTGAGAGCCCCTCTTGATAGTACATCGTCTATCATATAACCCTGTCTCCCACAAACACCACGAGACCGATAAAATAGAAACTCTATCAAGATCATACATTTGCCTTGCGCATTCCACTTGAGCTAGATGATGACGATCTTGATCTCTTCAAGTGGACCACCTTTCTTGATTGTGCTTTGCTTGGTAAAGACTCACATATCGCCCCCCCATACACCACTATGGGAGAGCCTCTCTTAGACACATCTTCACTTAACCATTATCTCCAAATGGGTGACAAGCTTCAAGCATAGGATTTTTTCGAGATGCTTCTCTTGAACTTGCACTTCATCTTCTTCTCTTAATATATATGATGACTTGAATATTGCTTTGGTCATCACTTTATCTTCTTCTTTCAATCTTGATACCAACACATGGTGTTCAAGTATTGCCAATGGACAAGCCCTACAAGGATAGCTCAATGCAACCATTAGTCCATAGAGATTGTCATTAATTACCAAAACCACACATGAGGGCACATGCACTTTCAATCTCCCCCATTTTGGTAGTTGATGACAATCTCTTTTGAGAGGGTTTATAATATGGAATTTAACGAACAAGGAGCGGTTGCACTAACATTAAATACAACGAAAGTATGTGATGTTAGTCCAACCACGTATATAGAGCAAACTCCCCCACAATCTATGCACGTGTGTATGAACATGAATTCATTGCATATATTGTCAACCATTACCAGTAGTGGAGTTTCCACTATATACAAAACCAAGCAACGAATGCAAATGCCGCAAGAAAGGCAAATACTTAAGAACCAATCAAAGTATAAAGCCAAATATCATAAACACTTCAAAACTTCTCCCTCATTGGCACCGATTGCCGAAATGAGCAAAAAGTTTCGGAAGGCCAACATAGTGACAGTTCCTCCATGAGTTAGCTTTTCTCATAAAAATGAGTATAATCAAATGGACATTTCCACCGATCAATAAAAGGAGGAAATCCAACTATATTGAGAATCCAAAGATTGCAACAAAAATAGCAAAGAGAAAGATACCTCAACAAAAGAGGCAAGCAATCAAAGGATCCGAAAAACCAATTGGACACAAGAAGATATTATGATAAGATCAACCAAGTGTTCTAAAAATCAAGAGGGAGCTCCCCAAGGTACATGCTCAATGTAGAATTTGCATTTCAATATGGTGTGCACAACGTGGAATCCTCACTCCCTCCTAGACACTTTGAACACAAGCAAGTGGAAGACAACATAGATGAAAAGAAGCAAAGCAACTTGCAACAAAACAATGTTGAGCAATAAGAACAGGAGGAGACAAATAAAGACTTGCTCAACCGAAAAAGATGGGTGTGCCATGGAGAGACGTTTAGGAGACTAATGCAAAGATGAGCGTATCATCGACATAGTCTTTCAATATAAGTGGCACATAGTGCATATCAAGTTTTTCCCATAAACACAACCCAATGAAGATATAGCAAATAGCTCCACAAGCTTATTAAGATGCAAAAAGGAATATCAAATGAAAATCAAAGGCTTGTGCCTTTTAGAAGCCACCAAGGAATCAAAGGCAATGAAAGGTGGTCACAAAAAAAGAAGTACCAATTAAATATATAACTACTCTCATGTGTATAAGTTTCAAAGTAGACATCAATCATGAAGATATAAGTCCACAAAGAAACATGCACACACAAAATAGATACTACGGTGAAGAACATGATATCCTAGTGGAAGTAATATATATACCAATAAGATCTTTGCTTAAAAGCATAGCACATAGCTCAATTTTATCTTAAATGATATAGATGAACTTCCAACACAAACTCAACAAAGCAATTTCTATCACCACTCACCATTGCAATTTCTATCACCATTCAAACATAATTTCCGTTCACAGACTTTTTCTAATCCTTTTAAAAAAAATCAAAATTAGATTTTGTCCATCGACCTTTTCTGTTCACTTTTAAAATCGTTCAAAATAATTCCTCTCACCGCCATTTTCTGTTCACTTTTTAAAAATCGTTCAAAAATAATTTGCGTTCATCGATATTTTTTGTACACTTTTAAAATCCTTCTAAAATCATTCAAAAGTAGATCCTATTCAAATACCTATGTTGTTTGTTTGTTAAAAATCTTTCAAAAATAATTTCGTTCACAGTCTTTTTCCTGTTCGCTTTTTAAAATTGTTGAAAAATATATTTCGTTCACCGACCTTTTATGTTCACTTTTAGAATCGTTCAAAATGAGGTCAATGTTCTAATTGAAAAAAGTTCAATTCAAATTATATGTTTTTTAAAATCCTTTGAAAATGGTTCTGATTTTGAAAATGGTTCGGATTTTGAAAATGGTTAATTTTTTAAAATGATCAGATTACAAAATTGTTCATATTTGAAAAATGTTCATTTTTTGAACATGATTCGTATATCAAAATTGTTCATATTTTGAAAATTGTTTATTTTTGAAATTGGTCCATATTTCAATGTTTTTCATATTTAAAAATTATCATTTTAATAATGGTTCAAATTTTGAAAAAGTATTTAAAATATCTAGATTTCAAAAATATTCAGATTATGAACTTAGAACCATCTACGTGACAGCACCATGAAGAGCCGCGAGCTGGACAACGGTGTGACGGCAGCGGCGTGCGCGGCGGCGACGAGGGACGGCGGCGATGTAGCGACGATGACGGAGTTAACCACGGCGAGCGGCGGCGACACAGGTTGGAGAAGACGCGTATAATGAGAAGTGTAAACACGTTCAAATCTGTGTTACAAGATTATCTCGTATATGACTGTCAAGACAAACATTGAGATTAATGTCCTCGTCAAAGGATATTTCAAACGGTCAACCGAGTGCGACGAATTTGATAAAATTTGGTTAAAAAAATTCCGAACATCGATTCAAAATTGAGAAGTTATAATCGACGAAACTTGAAACTAAGTACAGGAATGGAACCTACTAGTGGACGCGCATAATTTTCGTGTACACATTATTATTTCAAAGTAGTTCGAATGTGCATGACATATATACTGCTTTTGAGGGAAGTTGCACGGCAGTGTAACTTCTTTTTTTTTTTAATCTGCACGGCACTATAACTTGTTTCTATTGACCAGGAAGCAGCAGAAGTGCAGAACGTGCAAAGAAGTACGTTCGTATATTAGAAGCAGCTAAACAGGAAACAATCTAATTCATTTTAACGCGAAAAGGAGATGCTACTCCAGCAGCCAAAAGTGGGCCAGGAAACGCGGCCCACTAGCATCAGGGGTATGCGGAGGAAACAACACTTCCGCGTTATGCGTGAGTAAGACCTCCCGCGATTCGCCGGCGAGAGGAAACAGAATGACATGTGTGAGCAAATGAATCAGGTCACGCTGACCCTGTGTGTATGATGGGTGAGTCACGTAGGCATGTCCGGCACCCGAAAGAGGCCTCCAAGAATCCAAGTGGACCTTTGGGTGCCCGACACAAAATGGATCAATCCGGACACTTGAGTCCGGAACCCATTGGGCCTGAGTACAAAACCTTCCTCCCGACCCCTCGGCTGCACGCCCTCTATAAAATCCTTTCCGTGCACGCAGACGCAGCAGTCTATTCTCTTTCCGTTTCTTCTCGCTTCCAAAAACCCTCTCCCATCCCATGGCGTCCAGGGGAGCGGCCCCGGTGGTGGACGCGATGGCGGTGGCCGTGGCGGGCCCGGAGGAGGTTACCCGCAGCAGTACAGTCGCGGCCCTGGTGGTCGAGGAGCGGCCGGCGGGTACTATCAGCAGGCGCCGCCCGCCCGCTTCGACGCGGGAGGCCGCGGGCCCGGCGGCTACCGCCCCGTCGCGCCGCGTCCTGCCGCCCGCCCGTCGGTCCCCGTGGCAGCGTCTACGAGTTCTTCGTCCTCGTCGATGGAGGCATCTGCTCATGCTCTCGCGAGTGACGTGGGCCAGCTTTCCGTGACGGCCCCTGTTCCTCGCCCCCCCGCACCCGTCGCGGCGCCCCTGGCTCATCGCCCCCCTCCTCCCGACGCTGCGGCGGCCCCGGCTCCTCCTCCACCTGCGCCTGCCGCGGAGGTGGAGAGATCTCAACCCGAATCGCAGGCGCCCGTGGCCGCACCGGTGTCGAGAAAGTCGATGATGCCACCGGCGCGTCCGGGATTCGGGACGGCGGGGCGGAGGGTGATCGTCAAGGTAAACCACTTCCTCGTGGGCTTCGCCGACAAGGACATCTGCCACTACGACGTACGTGAGCCACCCCCTGCCCTACCTCTCTTTCTCTTCGAATTTTATTCTCTGCTACTCCCTCCGTTTTTTAATATAAGATGTTTTAGCTATTGCACATGTTGTCTACATGCATGATAAAGTGAGTGAACATGCACACTAAAACATGTCTACATACACTTGCATGTGTATGAATGTGGACAAATACTAAAACATCTTATATTAAAAAACGGAGGGAGTACGTACTATTGTTAGATTTGTTCCGATGCACGATGCTACCTCGTACGTACTAGTCGTCTAGTTGCGATTTTTTAGCTCTAGTTGTTGTGATATTCCTACTTTTGCATAGCTCAAATGCGAGCCCTGAATGTCACAATCTCGCCTAGTTTGGGATCGAAAACATAGCTTATTCCAACATTTTTTTTCTTTGCCCGAATGCTAATTAATCTGCCTACTTTCGTTTCAATCGGATTTCACTTCCAGGTTGTCATTAATCCTGAGCCTAAGACAAGACGGATCAACAGGGTTATCATGACCGAGCTTACAAACAAACATCGCGAGTCTCTCGGTGGCCTATTGGTGGTTTATGATGGCAGCAAGAGCCTGTACACTGCAGCCGAGCTGCCTTTCAAGGTTATGGATTTCTCCATCAAGCTGGGGAAAGAACGCAGGGAAATGTGAGCATGTCTTGATTTTAATTTTCCGGTATCTGTATGTGCTCTATGCCTAATAGTTTCAGAAGTGTCCGCTGCTAATTTATAACTTTTTTTGCATTTTATCTTCATTGGAAAAAAAGAAGTACAAGGTCACGGTTCGATTCGCTGCACGGGCCAACTTGTATCACCTGCAGCAGTTCCTCGGTGGCAGGCAAAGGGATTGTCCGCAGGACACCATACAAGCGCTCGACGTTGTGCTGAGGGAGTCACCTTGTCTCAAGTATGATAATTTTGTCAACGTCACTCTTCTCTGTTATATTGTTACTGCTGACTTTGTTTAATGTGTTCACCATATGAATTGCTCTCGAAATTCTGCAGCTATGTCACTGTTTCTCGATCCTTCTTCTCCACAACCTTTGGCCGAAAAGATATCGGTGATGGCCTGGAGTGTTGGAGAGGATATTACCAGAGCTTACGCCCCACGCAGATGGACCTCTCACTTAATATAGGTGCATAATAGTTCAAAAAAACTTCTCTTAGGAAATCTCACTTTAGGCCACTCCGCAATTACATTTTTATTGAGCATGAGGCTTTGCCATGGTAGATATTACGTGTGTTCTGTTTAGCTCTGCATAAATCTGCTAGCCGAGTCTTCGTGTATTATGTTACTTGTTTCCCCTTGTTCTAAAATTTACAAAGTACCGGGCGAGTGTTTCAAACACAAGATGAATCACCGAATGAAAAAATTATATAACTAGCATTGAGGTTCAGTTAGAGGAACATGCCAGCACTGGTGCTTAGTTAAGCAAAATTATATTCATGTGCCTGAAGTAAAACCTAATACATTTATTTAGCATGCACTGGAATGTATTCGAGCAGTTCTATTTCATGGCTTATGATCTTTCTGAACTCTTATTGTACTTGTTTTGTTTTACAGACATATCATCAACGTCATTTTATAAGCCTATCACAGTGATGGATTTCGCTCGGGATTGTCTGAATCTGAGGGATGTCCTCCCCAATCGGCCTCCTTCAGATAGGGACCGTCTGAAGGTACTGTCAACCAAAAAGTATCGTACACAATGCTTATCGCAAC